>CM075860.1:16496233-17213733 GCA_037975125.1 Latrodectus hesperus | reverse complement strand
TATTTTTATAAACTATTGATAATTAATCCTGCAAAATTTTTGAATCTTTTCATGAATATCGAACAATTTATCAAATCATTAATCATTAATTTAATATTTTAGTAATCATTTATTAAAATTTTATATACTAGTAAGTATTTTTGGAATTTAAATAAAATTGTAATCCAATACAGTTTCCTTTATATACACACAAATTTGATTCTCCAAAATCTTTTAAAATTCCACTTTGGTCGTTGTTCTTGAATGATTTGTATGATTTTAATATATACATATTTCAAATTCATATATATATATATATATATATATATATATATATATATATATATATATATATATATATATATATATATATATATATATATATATATATATATATATATATATATATATATATATATATATATATATATATATATATGTATATATCAAATATACATATATATATATATATATATATATATATATATATATATATATATATATATATATATATATATATATATATATATATATATATATATATATATATATAAGAACTTTTATGCACTAATAATTTATCTATTTCATTTAAGTATGAATCTATGTTTATTAATTCTAATGATAAATTTCTTGGGGGCAGGGAATTTGAAAAATCATTTTTTGGAAACAAAACTAATAACCGAAATAGTTTCTTAGCCCGCAGGAAAACAAGCATTTTTGGGTTTCTACTCTGCATGTATTTTAATTTGCTTCTAAATTCTTTTATTTAAAATATTTATAATAATTAAATTTTTCCAAATGGTTTACATATGCACTTATCAAATTCACGCAATCAATTATAATAAATCTCAAGCTAAATGCATTTTGGTAATACTCAGGACATTCTGTTGTTACATTTCCCATTATGCAGCAAAGATTTGCAAAACAATAAATGAACTTGATGAGTATTTAAAAATTTATCGCAACAACTAAATTCTAAATATAAAATCCGTTGAAAATGCAAAATTATTGTGTTAATTACCCTTTATTGTAAGTATATAACGTAAAGTAAATTTAAACAAGGGCTTGCTGTTTTGATATCCAAGCAATTTGCAGAACAACTTTTATCAGCAACTCTTATATAAATACTTTTTTCAAGAAGCTTGTATATATATATATATACAGGGTGGCGCACGGCAGGCGGATGAATAACAAAAGTCAATAAAACACAAAATATTAAAGAACAACAATATTTTTAATTTTTCTCTTATACACTGACAAGGGAAATTAGAGTTTAGACAATTTTGAATAAAATGTCGCACAAATGGCGGCCCTCACACTCCACACATTGCCTAAGCCTTTTCCTGAAATTTTCATGGACTCTTTCCAGCATTTCTACAGGAATCTGTTTGATGCTGGCCTGAATGTTGCCTTTAAGGACTTCCAGGTTCCTAGGACGGTCGTTGTAGACGAGGGATTTTAGGTAGCCCCACAAGAAAAAATCACAGAGTGCAAAATCTGGAGACCGTGCTGGCCAGTGCAAATTGCCTCGCTTGGAGATGAGGCGCCCATGAATCGGTCACGCAACACATCCATACAAATTCTTGCCGTATGGGCCGTGGCCCCATCCTGCTGAAACCAGATGTCATCCAGGTTCATCTGCTCCAGTTCAGGCAAGAAAAATGTCTGGATCATATTGAGATAACGTACAGAAGTCACAGTTGCCGCTCGATCATTTTCTTCAAAAAAGTAGGGTCCGATGATCCCCACCCTCGACAAAGCACACCAAACTGTGACTCTGTCAGAGTGTAGGGGCCTCTGGTGGAGCTCCATAGGGTTTGTCCCACTCCAGTAGCGCATGTTCTCTTTACTTACACAACCGCTGAAGTGAAAATGTGCTTCCGAACGGAAAGCGCGCTGCACGTGGACAATCGAACGGCCGTTTGAAAAATATGCTTCCACGCAAAACACACGCTGCGCTACAGACCATTTCATCTCGTGAACTGACTTTGATATGGAGACAAATTTCCGATCTCGCTCTTTCGAACCACACCTTCTTCGAGCAGCGCCAACTGATAGGAAGCGAGCAATGGCCTTTTCAAATCCATCCATCTGCCGCGCGCCACCCTGTATATATATATATATATATATATATATATATATATATATATATATATATATATATATATATATATATATATATATATATATATATATATATATATATATATATATATATATATATATATATATATATATATATAGTTTTATTTCTGCTTAAATAAATGCAAAGAAAATAATATACACTATACTTCGTATCTTTCTTAAAACTTTGTAAATCCTCTAAAATTTGAAACTTGAAGAGAAGAAATATAAAAATATAGTTTACTTATATGAAATTTGTAATACTTATAGAAACTGTGTAAAATTTAAAATGCTCGAAATTATTTTAAAGGAGAGTATAAACTGTGTATGTGGACATCGATTTCTTATTTTTTGGTTAAAGATTTTTTCTTCGGTATTTACAAAAATATACCTCATGCATCATTTACGAGACTTTTATAAAACTGATGAAAAAAAGGGCAAAATCTTCATCTTGAAGAATCAAAAACAATTTTTTTTAAATTCAAAAAAGCATACCATATGTGGTTTGTTTTTCTTTATATCTGCTGTTGACAGACGTATTTGTTTTGCATTTGGAAAAAATGTTGGAAAAAAAAGACATTTATCTAAACTGAATTAAATAGAAAATTTTTTTATACAAGTTGTTTACCATTTAAGCCCAACTTTTTCATATATTTATTAATATTTTGGTCAAATAATATTAAAATTAAAATATTTTAAAAATGAATTTTATCTTTTGTATAGCTATATTTTCCAAATATCTCAGAGTGACATCTGTGAATGATCTAAAAAAATAATATTTCTAAAATTAATTGTATCTATAAATAAAAGATCTACAATAAAAATTGATATAAGTAATTATTACAATTTTGTTATAAATGTATAATCATTTTAAACTTACATATTTGCTTTTAATATAAACCATATTAAGCATTGATAAATGCTATTATTGTATGTACTGTTGTTCAGCAATGAACAGTAAGTCTCTGTAGTAGCATCTAAATTCACAATTTGAGGGAATCTTTAGAATAGTATATATGACGTAATGGTGCTTGGAGCTCATACGCTCATACGTATGAATTCACATAATTGTATTACTCGTGTGTAAAGTATGGATTGTCAGCAAACTGTTGCTGCATGTGAGAGAATTTCAACATTATATATGATGTTCTTGTAGTACTTGCTTTCATTTTGGAAACCGGTCTACTAATTTCTCTATGTTTTCTCAAGTAGCGCTAAAATTCATTTCATTTGTAGCTCATTGCCACTTCACTGTATCAAAATATTTTTCTGACCCAGTTATCGTCAATCCAAGGGATATATGCCGGGACTTCACTGGCCTCTCACTATAATAAGAACATTCAAAATATAGCATAGTCTGCTTATTGATACAAATATCTATGCAAAAAATGTGGGACAGTTTTTAAACTCTATTACTTTAGAATATTTATTACATAAATTAAAAATTTCATTTAAAATTTTCATAGATTTAACATATAAAATGTTTCATACATTAATATTTATATTCAATTTTGTAAAAAAATGTAAGCCATTCGAAAGCAGAGAAAGTGTGCCAAATTAAAAGCAAAAGGATCGTTATAGAATAAAAAAATGCATCTTGTAGTTTTGAAAAAAAAAACGCTATTCTTTTAGATCAGTAAACATTAACTGTTTATGAGAAAACATCAAAACTTGAATTATGGAACTTGGTTATTTAATGATAAAAATATGAAACTAAATAAAGATGTTTTCTCTCATAATGCATATTTTCAGTCTTACCAATCTGAAAATAAAAATGATAAATGAGGTTTGTAAGCAGCTTATGTATTTTATTTAGTTAAATTTTAGTTAAATATTAACTATTTTGTTAACTATATATACATATATATCAAGCTTTTATTAAATTCAGAATTTTAACGCAAACAAACCAATTCCATTAAATCCTGAAAATATTTGATTTATTAAAACATAATATTCTTTAATGAATAAGGAACTCAATTATTATTAAAAATGAAACTGTTAATAAAAATCATATGATAAATTAAAACCTCATGCTTATCCTCGAACTCAAGTTTTCTTTATACATTCAAATAAAAAAGACTAAATACATTTAAAGTAAAACATTTTTTACTAGGATTAACGGCTATTAAGTTTATTTACCAGTGCATAAAAAATTATTAGTTGATATTCAAAATTATGTACACAAGCATTAGCTGTTCCATCGGTCAAAACATTTTAAAGCATTTTCTAATATTTATTTAACAGCTTAACAACATGAATGGTTTTAAAGGATAATAAAATGCACATTTTAGTTTTTTGTTGCATCATAAAATCCCATCGATTATTCTTTATTATTAGCTCTTAAATCTATTTTAAAATGCACTCTAAGAATAAACTGCTAATGTATTTTGCTTTATTGATTTTTCTATTTAACGTAAAATCTATTTATTACTTTCAATGTCTGAATTAAATTTTCAATAGAAATTTAAAAAGAAAAAAAGTAATGTTTTTCTGTAATGAAATATATTACTCTTCGCGTTTATTTTATTTATTACGTGTCTAACTAACTTCTAATATTCAGAGTCGTAGTAAAAAAATTAAACTATTCAAATTTCTGATGAAAAGTATTAATTATGCTATGGATTTAATATTATTATTTAATTCATGACATTATTAAATTTTCATCAGAAACCTCACATCATGGACTCTGATTGTTACATACCAATATAAGTAAATAAAAGGAATGATATAAATTTAGTATTTTGTGACAATTCTGTAATAAATATAATTAATTTGTGTAAACTATTTATGTTTTCTAAAAATGAATAATTCATTCTTTAGCTGATCCTTTAAATATAATTTATATTTATTGGTATAAATATTTTACTTTTAAATGATGAATATTATTTAATATATTTACTTGTGTTAAAAACTAAATAGGAGTTACTTCCATTTCTGGAACCGCCTCTAATGGAGAGAAAGTAGCTACTGCAAAGAACAGCCTACATTATTGATAGCAGCTTTCGGGCCAAGTTAAATAAAATTAACATTAAAATAAAGATTACCTACGCAAACTTAAAGCAAATCAAATGGACTAATATATGCAATAAGTTTGATGCTAGAACTCCGGATAGTAAGCTTTCGAAAATCATCAAGGGAATAAAGAGGGAACAACCACAATCTGAAACTTGCAACACAATTAGAGACTTTTCTGGCCAAATCACTCCCGATGATAAATCTACAGCCAATGTACTGGGCTCATTTTATCAGAAGGCCAGTAGACTAAGTTTCTCCCTTGAAGACAGATATGTTAAGAAAAAGGCAAAGAATATAATCAATGGTTGTCGCATTACAGATGTTGGAACCTCGCATCTGTCACGGATGTACTCCTATCAAGAACTACTTTCAACCATGGCATTCTTGGATGTGACTAAGTCCCCTGGCCCAGATGGAATACACGGCCAAATGTTGGAAAACCTAGGCCTCATTGGCAAACAAAGATTGTTGAACATTATCAATCTTTCTTGATCCAGCGGAAAAGTACCTATTGACTGGAAAAGAGCCACTGTCATCCTCATCAGAAAACCATGAAAAGAAGCAGGCTCCCCAGAAAGTTACAGACCGATTGCCCTTACCAATATAACTTGTAAACTAATGGAAAAATGGTTCTTACTGGATTTCTTTACCTTTTGGATGTGGAACATTTAACACCACTCGAACAAAATACGGATTTAGAAATGGGCATAGCACCACTGACCAGGTCATTTACTTCTCTCAAAAGATAAGAGACGCCCAAAACTTAAAGCCAATTAAACATACCGTAGAGGCCTTGCTTGACTTATCCAGAATCTTTGAAACTGTGTGGAAAGACAAATTTATCACTAAATTACATGACTCTTTCAATATTAGGGGATCTGCTTTGGTTTGGATTACCGACTTCCTGCATCAGAGTCAAATTCAACAAGGTCTTTTCAGATCCTTTTAGACTGGGACAGGGTGTTCCTCAAGGATCAGTCTTGAACCCTACTCTTTTCTTTCTTTTTTTGGCTGGAGCAGAGAAAAAGAAACCAACACTTGCTGACATAGCAATCATGGCTGACGACATTTTACTCTGAAAGTCAAGCTCTAGTATGAAGAACATCGAAATGGAACTCAACTGCGCTTTAAATGCAATGTGTGGGTTTGCACCAGAACAAAAATTAACTTTCAATCCAGGAAAATTAATAGCAACTTTTTCACCACTGATAAACACCTATATTACTAAAAAACAATGCTGTTTTTCGATTTCCACCCTCTCACTTATGAAAAACATCCTAAATATCTCGGTTTTATTCTCGATCCTGAATTCAACTGTAACAAGTATATCGACGATCTAGTTTCAAAGGCTAGCAAGCGCCTTAAGATTCTCAATATCTTGGTGACAAAGATTGAGGTGCTGATAAAAACACCCTCAGAACCAGATATATTTCACTTATAAAATCCATTATTGAATATGGTTATCAGATTTATTCATGCGCATCTGATACGAATCTCCTGAAATTAGAACAAAAGCAACTAAGTGCTCTTCGACTCAGAAAAAGCTGCCCATCTAATATAGCTTTATTCAAAACAAACTTACAACCATTGCAGATTAGAAAAAGAGCTCTAACTTTGCTAAATATTTTAACAAAAACTACAGCTACGGGCCCGAATTATCGTACCGCTTTGCGTTTACACAATTGGCACAATAATCTTAGATTTAAGAAATTCACCCATTCTGGTATGGCAGAATCTCAAAACCTAATATCTCGTGAGGTTAAATTTCAATAGTTAAGATCTTGTTTTGATCCCTCAAAGGGAATGCCAAGAGTCATTTTCCACTTTGATCTGAATTACACTGCAAACAAGTGAACTCGCATCGAAGATCATCTTAAAAAGCTAATACTAGAAATTATAAATTGCATTCCCTGCCATGCAGTGAAAATGTATACCGATGGTCGTCGTACAAAAGATCGTAAGAGGAGCGGAGTCTATATTAGAAACTCTCAGTCTGAAATTATGCTAAAGCAACGTAACCTTGACACTTGTTCAGTCTTCAGACGTGAGTTGATAGTGATTGAGGTGGTACTTGTTGCTATCATTTTCAGCAACTGTGATTTTGGAGAATTTTGGATTTTGTCGGACAGTCTCAGTAACTGGTTCTTTATAAAGGTTGAAAAAAGTTTATCTATTTTGCTGAAATTAAAAATGATCTTCCAAGAACATGTTGTATACCTCCAATGGATTCCATCCCATGTAAATATTAGTGGCAATGAGACCGCAGATCGACTGGCCAAAGAGGGCAGTGAGAAAGATACGCCCATTGGTTCATCACTTACATATCAGGAACTTTACTCTAATGAAAAATCTAGACTTCATTTAATCTGGCAAATTCCTCCAACACACCAATGGTACTCTGAAACCTCTATTGGTAGTCTTCTAGAAATAAAATGGGACTGACAATGTCAATCTATCTTGGCATGATTCTCAAGTGGACATACAAAATATTTAAAGTTTGAACGCCTAATATGTTTTATCCCACTTGTTAAAAATGCTGTGGCCATCCAGCCTCACCGAAACATATTCTGCCTGCATCGAATTTTCCAGGGAGTATTTATCTCCTTAGATTCCCTGCTAGTCATTGACTTTCTAACTGTCAACAATTTAATGGAGTTGATCTGACAAATGTCACATCTTTAAAGAGGATAAACCAACAACAAAAAAATTTTAATAGCTACATACCCACATTCATACTTGTCTCTCTTTCTCTTTCATCGGTGTTTTCTATTATTATTTATTCCCAAATGTGAGGTATATCAAGAAAGTTCTTGCCGTGTTTGCTTTGCCATTGAATGAAGGGAGAATAAGTATCCAAGTAAATGTATGACGGGGTTGACACACTGGTCAATCGAGAGTAAAAATATTAGTCGTCATAAAAGCGGGTCCACCGCACATTCCTCAATCGTAACTCATAGAGTAGTGAAGAGAAATGGACTTGACCAAGGAGCTCGTTCGATTTTGCTTGCTTTATGACTTCAAAATAGGCTTATCAAGTCGCCAAATATGTCAAGTGTTTGGTAATGGTGTTGCGAATGAATGTAAATCAAAGCATTGGTTTAACAAATTGAGGTTGGAAGAGGAATTATGAATTGAGACGACACGCAAGACTATAATTTGTTTGGTGGACTAGACGTCAAGTAGTTTACAATGAGTGGTGACTAACGGGTAAAATGGTCATTGCGAACCTTTACTTGCAGCAATTGGAACATGCGTAACAGACATTGTATCAAAAGAAGCCAGCAATCTTTAATGGCAAGGGTCAACAATGGTCTTGGATAACAACGCGAGATCACATGTCTCGCGAATGGCCAGAAAAACTATACAGCGACTTGGCTGGGAGACTTTGTGCCGTCCTTTTAACTCACCTGACCTTGCATCATTATATTACTATCTCTTCCATTCCCTAGATAACCATCGTTGTAAATAATTCGCCAATGAAACAGGCTTGCGCCAAACAATCACGGACTTCTTTGTATACAGAATCCTTGAATTTTACCTCAAGGTGGTTGTACATTTAAAGACACATTGGTAGAAGGTGCTTCACGCAAACAATGATTTTTTAGGGCCAACAACAGAGTACACTTTCTGTAGGTGTTGTTCATATGAAAATTTATGGTTTATAAAAACAAGAAAATATTTACTTTGCATTACCATTAGTGGAATAGCATAATGAAATAGCATATTGAGAAGAAAAAAGTTATTTTTACTGTGTAATTTTATATCTAATATATTATGTTGAATTATAAATTATTTACATTTGCAAATAATTTATAATTCAACTAAAATTCGATCTTAAATCATCTCTAACTTAGTTGAATAGATTTCGTATAATGTCAAATCAAGTTTGTGAATGAATAAGAGTAGACCTTTGGGCCATATGTTGATTATTACTTACCATATGTTGATTATTACATCTTGCTTATCCTTACCTAATATTCCGACAACAATAATTGCCAAATATTCCTCAAAATATATAAAAATACATTCTTAAATATTCATAGATAACCGTTCTTATTTTAAGCCACCAATATTTGATTTCTATCAAATTTGTCTGAATCACAAATGACTCTATCTCTCATTTGTAATTTTTTATTTCGATTTGAAATTCTCAACCATCCCTTTTAATGCTATTTCATTTTTTATATGAGCACTGTAATGTTGAAAAGTAATTATTATTTTCATATATTATATTACTTTTATTCTAACAAATTATTATTATATAATGGGGTGTCACACATAATGTTTATTGGAGTATAAGTAGTATAAACACCTAACCGAAATATTTGCTTCAGGCTCTAATATCCTCTATCAAGAAAACAAATATGGGCACTGTAGGACCATACTTGTGCATATCTGCTCATATCTTGCCAGATATGATCATATACCTAGACTCATATCTGCTCATATATGTATATACAGATATGAGCACTGTATATATAGGCCTAATATATTTATACTTTGTTTGAGTTTGTAACTGCCATGGTCTGTCATGAAACTGAGTTTAGTTTAAATGACGTATTCGGTAAATTAATATTTTTTATCCATTATTGCAGCATTAGCTGAAGATAATAAATGAATTCTTTTCTAATATTAATAATGAAAATGATATTGTTTTGTTTACATATTTAGGAAATTTTACCAAATTGAATAAATATTTTAAATATAAGAAAATCATTTCAGGTATAGATTTTTCAAATAAAAATATTTCTAACTGTTATGGTATTTAAGAAATTTAATTGAGTTTAATGATCTTTAAATTTTAAATTTTCAGATAATTTTCAGCTTTTGTTACTCGCAAAGCTGCCATAATTCACCAGTTATGTTTTTAAATTACTTTTTTAAAATAATTTTATATTATATATTGAGACACATGAAAATTGGAAACAATTTTCTGTCAATAATAAGTATTTATGTTTATTTTATTCCATATTCACCGAAACTATTAATATATTAAATAAATAAATAAATTAATATATTAAATAAATAAATAAAATTAATATCTATTAATATATTTATACTTTATTCATTTTTTGTGATTTTATATTGCTAAATAATCAATTGGCAAATATTGAATTATCTCATATAATCTAGAAAAATGGATGAACTAAGCAAAAGTGATTCTAAATATTGTAAGATTTTGAAAACTCAAAAGGATAAAATTCACTAAAAGTTAAAAATATACAAGCGATGCCTTATTACGAATTAAAAACTAGGCTAAAAGATGAACACATCAAAAACTTTCTTCAACACATCTTTTATGTATGTAATTTTGTTTAATATTCAAATTAAATAACACATTTTTGACAGTAAGTTTATCCAGTCACATAGTAAGAAACTGGAAAATTTTGATAGAAATAAATCTTTGATTTTTTTAGAATAGCATTTTTCCAAATGAAAGAAAAAAATTCTGGGTTAAGCTGTAAACTTGTGGTATTTGATCAGGTATCTTCTCTCTTTCTCTTCTTGACAGGTGGTACTCAAAGGGTTATATATGACCTTTTCTATTGTTCACTCGCCCAATACAACCCAGTTCAAATGCGTTCAGAAAAATCCTTCAACCATGCAATTGCTCAAAAAGTGAACTTTTATTGTTCAAATCAAATTCACAACTGCTTTACCCACAAGCGCAAAAATTTTTACTTGTCAGAATGAAATATGCTTTTCGGTGTTTCTTTCAAGTGCAGTTGGAGATCTATCTTCATTTTGTCAATGCAAGTTCGTTTCCTCTAATTTAAAAGAAAAAAATTTTAGTAGATAAAAGCCTTCCGTTCGCTTGATGCATTGTCAGTGGGGGAGTAATTGGTATGACACTAGAGGAAACTTTTTTATATAAAAATTAGATTCAAAAAATAAAATGTTTGAGTTATAAGGTATAGCAAGTATTGATACACAAATTTACAGACTTTAAGAAAAACTTATCACACTTTTAGTAATAATGCTTTAAGAATCAAAAGGCGTATATTGATGTATCATTGGCACATCAATATACGTACATCAATAATCTAAGAAAAATGCCGAGGGTGACTACTATACAGAAAATTTTAATACAAAATTATCTTAAGAGTACAAATCAACACAGAGTACCAATTTTTTAATTAAAAATTAATAATTGGTGCATAAGTAACATGGAAACAGTAACAACTATTAATGTTCTTATGAAATTAGTTTGAGTGTTCCTAAAATTTAATTGTTCTTGGAAAGCATAATTATTTTAAATTTTGTTTATTCAATGAATTTATTTCATATTCTGAAAGCGTAAAGAATTATTTTATGACAATCAAAGAACGCATTCATATCATTATCATTAAATGTAAGTTTGATAGAGAATAATTATCAATTCCCTGTTTATAATAATTATCATTTCTTTTTTATACATAGACTTAAACTGGAAATCTTGTAGATTAGAAATTTCAATGTATGAACAAAGTAGATTACTTCAAAGATTATTTATTCATCATTCAAAGTATTCAAAACATTCAGTTAAATTTCAGTGTAATGAAAATATAGCTTAAAATTACTCATTATGTTAGAAATCGAGTTATGATAAAATTTAAGAAATACTAAGTTAAATGCAAACAAAATAGGTTTTGATGGAAAGCATATTGTTTAAAAATATAATGGCCAATATAAGGATCAATTAGTACATAATCATTTTTATCATCCCACAAAAATACATAATAAATGTATTTATTATGTATTTTTGTGTTGATTTTATTTAAATCTAAAGCTTTCGTACACAATAACTGATTGATTAGCATGACATAACATATCATGAAATCATTGTTTAATCATCAAGGTAAGCAAAAATTTATTAATAAACTTATTTCATAGATCCCAATTAAATAGAAAATATTTAATAAATTGAGTATTGTTTTGTGAGGTTACAATAAGAAAATCATTCAGTATTTTTACGAAATCAAATAAATGAAATATGCATTAAACAAAAATTAAAACATTAAACAATATGTATTAATTAAAAGTAGTATTAAGATTAGAAACATTAGAAGAGTATATATATATATATATATATATATATATATATATATATATATATATATATATATATATATATATATATATATATATATATATATATACATATATATATACATATATATATATATATATGTATACATACATATATATATATATATATATATATATATATATATATATATATATATATATATATATATATATATATATATATATATATATATATATATATATATATATATATATATATATATATATATATATATATATATATATATATATATATATATATATATATATATATATATATATATATATATATATATATATATATATATATATATATATATATATATATATATATACTTTAATTTTTGAAATAAATATATTTATGCTTTTTTTCTTTTTATACAAATACTCTTCGGGGGAATTGCTCGAAGATCTTTAAACATCTGTCCATCCTACATGCCAGAAAAAAGAGTGATTATTTTAAAATGTGGTCTCTATGATTTCCTCCTGTTCTTTGTATTGTATTATTTTGAAATTTTCTTACAACGAGAAATATCCATTACAAAAATTTGCAAATTTAGAAACATAAAACTGAATAAGAAGCAATTGAAGAAATTTTGTTTCTTCAATAAAAATGAATACGAGAATTAATTTTAAAAATAGAACAAGAAATGTTTTGAAAGTTGAATGAAAGAAAGTTCGAGTAGATTCCAAAAATATTGTCTTGCATTAATTCTTTTTTCTATGTAACTTTAATAAAAAGCTTATTTGTAATTGACTTCATCGTTAGAACTATCTGAAACAAAAAATGTATTAGAGAATCGCAAAAAATATATTTATCTATACCTTTTCAACTTATTTTCTACAGAAGTTTCTTTTATTCACTGTACTTCTCTCAAAAGCAGCTTAAAGATTTATGAATGGCACTTACGATTCCAAAAAATGTATTCAGCATTGCATATGAGTGGTTGCGTTTGTTTTTACAGTTTTTCTTCTCTATTCTTTATTTTTTACCTTACGGCTTTAAACTTTGTTCATTTTTTTCTCAGAACTCATATTTTATTTTTTAAAAGGTATCTGAGTTGATTTTCTCAGCTTACCTTTTTTATTCTTTTCCACTCTGAATTTATTCATAATTTCAAACAACAAAAAATTCTTCGGAACATTCAGGAGTGGAAGAACTATTTTAAAATTGTTATTGTAGACTTCGTAAGAATTATTACTAAGATTTAATTCATCTCCTTCAAAACAATTAATGTTAATTTTGTGCAAAAATAAACATATGAAATGTCATCACTTTCTAAATGAGAATATCCGGAATCAGAAATATTTTAGCTACAAAAAGATTGTATCAAAATTACATTCTTAGAATATAGCATTTTTTAATGAAAAAATTTGAACACATTTCTAGTTTTTCATAAAATTTACTACAAAAATAATAGTTAATTAAAATCAACAGTTTCAATTTGAATAAATATATTCGTATTAGATTCCTATATGATCAGATATACATATGAAAACACTTAACGGAAAAAATTACGCAAATTCTAAAAATAATATTTTAAAGAAAAACCTTATAACTATACTAAACTGCCTTCCTTATCATATGCAATTTAATATCAACCCATTTTTTTTAAAAACTAATTTATGAATTGTCAAGAGCTGAATATTATGTTAATTTTAATGCAGCTATCCCAGGTAAATTAACTATGCCAAGTGTAATTTACTTTAAAATAATAATAATAATTAATGATACATAATTTGATGGAAATAATAAATTATGCATATTTATATAAAAATGTATAAGGTAAACTAAATTTCTGAATAAAGTGCCTATCTTTATGGGAAATCATATAATTTCCGTCATTTTAACTAAATTTCTGAAGGCATTTTTTGTAAGTTCAACATACCCTTATGTAAGTAATATGAAAATTTAATTATACTCAGGTAGATAATCATAAATATTTACTTCTAATTATAAATAGTAAAATGATTTCTTTATCAAATTCCTTACAAATATTTTTTGTACAAGAAAGCTTCATTAACATGGATTAACATTCAGAAATTAAAATATTATGTCTTTGTCTTTTAAGAAACATTGCATGGAATAAAACACTAATGAGAACACAAAATGAAAGAATTGCACTGAATGAGAAATCACTGAATAATTAAAAACATTTGATAAAAATGGTATCGTAAAATGGTTATTCAATCAATATAAGCTGCTAATAAAAGAACAATAACATATGAAGTATATGTATTATATACATACATAACACGAGTGTGTTTAGACTTTTGTCAGGAAAAATTTTAATATTTATTATAGTTTTTCACATACATTTAAAACGAAAATAAAATATTTTGCTTAATCGAAATGACTTTTGAATATCCAATCCGTTTTTTTCATCCATTCCTCTGAAATCTGAAATATTACCACTAAAATGAAAGATACATTTAAGATTAATATTCAAAGCAATAATTTCAAGTTACTTCATATTTGACTGTGTAATAATGAAGCGTAAAATTATTACTTTGATGTAAATCCCGTGATATAATTCGTTTTCAATGAAATAAAGAGAATTGTGTTTCTTTTTATTTATATAATATGTGACTATTTAAACAATATATATATATATATATATATATATATATATATATATATATATATATATATATATACATATATATATTTATATATATAATAATTTTTATTTATAATTTATATATATAATATAATTTTACTAAATCGTACATGTTTTAGATGTATGTCTGAAAAAAGTGAAGATATTCAAATAGAGAATTTTTAATACTTCGTAGATATACCACCAATATATTGAGGAATGCAATTAATAAAAAGATGTTTTTAAATCTATGCCAGAGTAAAATAAAAATACTGCATTGATATGATTGCTATAAATTAATGCTGTATCAATATAGCTATGACACAATTGCTATAATAATGTAACTGTTTTTAAGTTAAGGAATGAACGATGAAAGAGCTACTTTGTTTTACCCTTTTAATGCACAGTTTTTCAGTTCTATTATAGTTAAGATCTAAATTATTTTAAATCCTTTTGAAAGCTTTTTTCTAAAATCTTTCACAAAAAATATTAAATGTCTGTTATTTTTTTTCATGTAGCTTAATAGGATTTACACCATGAATTTATTCAGCATTTTTATAAGAAAGCTTTTATCAAAATATGGTCCATCCACTTTTGGTCATTATTTATGAAAAAAACTTGAGTTTGAAAGAAAAATAACTTTAAATACATCTTCAGATCTAAAAAAGGTATTTTAATTCATAAAGTGGAATTGGTACTAAATACAAACTTTCTTACTTTTGAAAAATTCTTTCTTTGAATATTAAGAACTTATAGAACAACAGGAAAATTACACTGCAATTTTTATAAGAGGAAAAATGTTCTAATTTTAAAAAACTTGGTAAAGATAGCTTTTAATTTATTAATTTAATTATTAAATGTTGATATTCTTAACATATCATTTTGGAAACTTTTCAACATGAAGAAAATTACAAACCTCTGATTAATAATACAATTTTCAAAAAAGTACTTAATGGAAAATGTAAATACTTCTTCAAAAGTTTTTTCTTCAGAAATATAACAGTATCCTAATCCTTTGTTTATTAATCATTTATTTTCTGTTTGTAAGCCATTCATTTAATTTCATAAATTGTTTTTAGTAACAATTAAGTAGCTTTTATATTTTTATTACCATTACTTAGAATTATGTATAATGGAAAATAATTTTGAATGTTTTTTGTCAATTTCATCAGCCTGATATAAACTATATTTAATCTTAATAATATTTTATTTTTATTTCCAAAAAACAAAAAACTTGATTTTATATAAAATTTTTCTACCAATTGGCTTTTATTTTTCATCAATTAATAACTTATTTACCTTAATAAAAATAAGTAAATTATTTCCTAGATTAAATGTGACTTTAAAAATAAAATTTATGAGCTGATATGTTAGTAAAAATATCAATTCTCAATGAATTTACATTCACTGAAAAAATAATTTTAAAAATTTAATTTACAGAAAAATTTCAAATCAAACTGTATCGAAAAATTAATGCATAAAAATGTTTTTTTAAAGGAAAATTTCTTAGAAGTAATTGAGTAATACGAGCATTTATTGTGTTAAATGAAACAATATGACAGTTGAATATCCATCATTATATAAAAATATTGTACAAAAGATTTTTTAATCAAACTCAAGTGAATAGGTAATTTTCCTATAGACATTTTGATAAAAAGTCATTATCTTTTTATTCCCTGTTATTGAAAGTCTTTGAGGAAAGATTATGAACTAAAAAACATTTTTGATACACATAAAATAGATTTAAGCGTAAAACTTAAAATATAAAATAGCACTTAAGATTTTTTATCATAAAGGTGAATATTCCAGGTGTAAGTTAAAGTATTCGTTTACTAATAATAGATTACTTAAAATATTAAAAAAGTGCTTTCATAAATTTTTTACAATAGCAATGAGAATTGGATCAATTTTTTCACTCTTATTTCTTATTTATAAATAAAATGTAAAATCTCAGTAAAAGGCCTTTTCATATAACGTATAAAAATCCGATTTTTAACTTCAATATTTTTCAAGAATTATTTTTTATTTTAAGCTAAAAATTAAACATAATGATGTAAAATAAGAAAAAATTTAAAAAATGTGCTTGTCAATTGCCTTATTTTTTGTTTTTAATTAGACTCAATGATATCATTGGGAATATCAATGCAACAAATTGTAATTGTTGTCTTGAGGCTGCTAGACTGGCATTATGAGGTGCGCTACTCCATTTTTTCAACTTAACCATATTTTGGTGTGGAGTCCGACTTCCTCAGTTCAGAATTGCACGAGGTACCCGTTTATAGGGCAGGTAACCATTCACAACCCATTCATACAAGGAAAGGGCAAAGACATAATGTGGATAGAGAGCGAAAGTACATCCATGCCCAAACCAGGATTCCAACCCATGACCTCATTATCCGCTGTCAGGCATGCGGACCACTAGACTAGTTGGGCGGCTAATCAAATAAATTAAATGAGTAGATAAGTATTTGATGGTTATTCCTTTAAGGTATCACTTTCACCAACAAAAACACAACATCATGTAAAGCAAATGAGTTTATTTAGGAAATAAAAACTCTTATTTAAAATTAAAAACAATATTGAACTTTTTCAAATTTCAATATAAATGCTATTTTTTAAAAAAAATGGTGACTTCAAAGTGATAAATGTAATTTTTATTTTGGGAAATCAAAGAAAGTAGTGCATGTTTTATGTAAAGTAGATAATTAATCATGATCTCTTCAAAAAGCAATTTCAAACTTAATAATTCTATTGGGAATATAAGATTTGTGCACATAATATGGTAAAAAAGTTTCTGTGTATCTCTGGCCAGGTAAGAATGATTTACAATCCGTAATAGCAAATATGTTCCTTTTTAGGTAGTCGTTAATGATGTTAAGTCTCTTTAAAACACATTATCGTCCATTAAAAAGAAAACGAGTCTAACTGCTTCACCTTTCAACCTTATTATTCCTTCTGTTAACATAAAACCATTAAAAATCCATTAAATACATGCACAAGTGGGAATAATATCTTAACTAAACCTTGTGGTGATTTCAACCAGGAATGATGGATATTCTAGGGTCCATTGCGTGTATTTTCTCTTTTCCAGACTCCAATACATTTGTTGCTTGGTTGTAGATCAGATCACGGTTTTTTTGGGAATTTACTTTTGAATGAAACAAACACAAGAAAATTCATATCTTGGTGATTCCACTTTAAACTGCCTTTACAGATTGGATGAATAATAGAATACAAACACATAACGTCATGGAATAAAAATTTTTGCACACAAAAGTAGCAGATAACATTTTGCTGATGCCCTCTGTATTTATATATATCACACACGTGAGGTACGTTTGAATTTATCTTCGCCACAACAACATTATCTCAGTCTTCGATAGAGATCTTAATCTTCAGATACCTAGACAAAATATTTTTCGGACGATTGCTTGGTTGATTTGGAATTGTTGCAATAATAGAAAAATTTATTTTTAAGCTAAAATGTGTTTAGTATCAATTTTAAGGATAAGTATTCTCAATTTTTATCTGGAAGCTATATAATCGTATCTGGAAACTGATATCATGTCTCTCTTGATAATATGTCTGCTAAAGTTGTAAACATCTGTTATAATTACTTGCAAGCATGTCCGGAAGCATGGCATAATGTTATTTGGTATAATATTATATTCAATGGATATTTGCTGACACAAAATTGCGATAAACTGTTGCGAAACGCATTTACATATTTCAATCTACTTCTGTACAGAATTGCATCTTTTTCAGTTTAGATTAGTTTCTAGCAATAAACATTTTCCTTTGCGTGCTTAGTTATTGTAACAGAATAAATTCCTATACAGATTTGTATCTAACATTTCTAAAATCAATTTATTTATTTTATTTGCGTAAACTGCAAATTAATTAAAATGTTTCAACATTCCAAAAAATTCTACTCTGCAGAACTTTGTACTGAAATATATGGTTATCTTTTGTGTGTTATCAATGTGTGTATATATGGTTATTTTTGTAGACAAATATCTAGTTTATTGTGAAAGATTTTAAACAAGGGTTCTAATTTGGAGTCAAGCCCATCTTTTATTTGGTACAGATTATTATGACATGATATTCAAAATTTGTGAGAATAGAAAAGAAACAAATTGTGTTAAAAATGGAATGAAATTACAGAATATGCATTCTTCACAACAAATCATGTATATTTTCAAGAATCTATATTCTGATTTCATTTTATCCAGCTTAATTTTCTTTTTTACTTTTTTATCATTTATTTTCTTTTTTTTTCAGGCAATATGCTAAAATTATTTAGATTTAGTTTTCTTTTTCTTTGTTTTTAGTAAAATATTTTCTAGATTTTATTAGTATGTTCATTTTATCTGTTTTTTTTTAAACAAAAATGATATTATTGCATTATATGTATCTCTTAATTTTTTCAATTTTTATATTTTTAAATTGCAATGCTTAAATATACAGCTGACAAATAAGTTATAAAGTTAGATTTATTAGTAGTAGTTATCGCTTACAAAAAGATATTAATTCTTAAATGTTATAATAATTATACATATAATTATAACTATGGGAAGATAATCACATTTATATTTTTGTAAGAAACGAATAATTTTAAGATTCATGATATTTAGGCTGAAAATAAATAAATAATTAATGCTGCTATAATTTATTAGAAAACATCTTCGATTACAAGATAAGAATCAAGTAGTTAATAATTGTTATTGATCTACTTGATTTTTATATATCATGTTATTTAAATGATTTCTAACAAAATACAGTAAATAATTATGTAGTAAATTATTAGAAAACATTTTAGATGCAATAGATAGGTTGGACATAAAAAATAATTATTATTTTAGTTAAATGCTACTATGAAACATGCCAAATCTAAATCAAGAAGGAAGAAATAACGTTTATTAAAATAGTTTCATAAATGTTCATATTGATGATAGCGTTAAATTTGTATTTTAAATTGTTTTTATTATATGAATGATTTTTATAAATTTTAAACTGATCAAATGAATCTATTTGGCAATATATATATATATAATATTAATTTATAACATTTAAATTTCTTCTTTGTTTATTTGCGTCTTCTTGTCACAAATTTTCTGCATGATGATTATGCATACTTACGGGGATCAAGGTAATTTGAAAATCAAAACATTCATTTTTGTTATTTTCAAAGATTAGAAAATGACTAACTAAAATAATTTCAAATATGCTTATTATTAATAATTTTATTTATAAATCCAGAGGGATTCACAAATTTACTGCACGGTTTAATAAATGAATCTCAGAACAAGAAAGAATTTTTTGAAGTTTGAACAAGATAGTATACTTTGAAGACAGCGTATATTTGGAAGCGTTTTGAATAAGGCGTATATTTGCGATTCCCATTTTATTTAATAGTGCTTTTGCTTTATCCTTCTTTTAACAATGCTTTGCAATTCTGAATATTCTGCTTAAATTTTGCGATGAATATTTGTATATGTCTTAGTACTATATAAGGAAATTTATGTATGTATTATTAATATTTTTCTGAATCCATATTCATTTTCCTAATTTACATGTACTTCTCGTTTAAATAAATAAGAAATAATAATATTTAACATAATATATTCACCCATTAGATAATAAAGCCGCTTTAATAAAGCAGAAAAAAAGAAAGGGAATGAAAAAAAGGAAAGAAAGAAAGGAAAAAGAAAAGAAAAAGAAAGAAATAAGAAAAAAAGAAAGGAAAATAAAGAAAAATAAAGAAAAAAAGAAAGAAAGAAAGGAAAAAAGAAAGAAATAAGAAAAAAAGAAAGGAAAATAAAGAAAAAGAAAGAAAAAAGAAGAAAAAAGAAAAAGGAAAAAAAGAAAGAAAGAAAGGAAAAAAAAGAAAAAGAAGAAAGGAAATTAATTTTATTAGAGAAAACCAGACAATAATTTTAGAACACAATCCATGACTAAGGTTTGATGTATAGAAAAACAAATTATTTTTGAGAAAGCTGAGCTTAGCCATGATGTAAATTTAATTTTGTATTGATGTATGCATTCATGTCTCTGATATTTTTATACCTGTAATATAAACAGCTATTTTTAAAATATTTTTCAATGTAGTTTACAATAAAATTCAAGTTGTGTAGAAAAGTGACCCCTTGATAGGGAAGCAGTCGAGTGAACTATATTTATATTGCTCCACATAGCTGGCTATAATGCGAGTCTAATGACAAATTCATAAGCAATACATCACAATAAAAATTGTCATTATAATTCATTTAGAAAGTGTAGTTTTCACAAAGTTTCATAATAGTGATTGAAACTCTTTAAACTGTTTGGACATTAAAAATAATATTAATTGATAAATACGAATGAAAAGCTCGTTTATTTAAAAAATTGAAATGGGAACAAATAAATATAAGCAAGTTGTGTTTGTGTATGGTTATGGTCCTTTTTTGAACAAACACATTTAAGGCTTATTAATTTAAATTTTCAAAAACAATTATTATTTATTTAAATACTTATTATTAAATAATTTTTAATTTAAAATTTAATATTATTATTAATTTAAATTCTCCAAAATTAATGTGCTGCTTTGTATGATTTAAATTAACATTTCATTTTATTTTTAGATTTTAATCGTTAAGAAAAATAAATTATGTGTTGGAGAAGGTGAAAAATATATTTTTTAATTTCTAATCATCAGGAAAATATGTTTAATACTAGAATCAATTTCTAAGGAAATATTCAATTGAGAAAAGAATCAGTATTCATAAAAAACTTACTTGAATACATAGATTGTGATTGTTTAGATTGCATCTGTTGACGTATTAGATATAAATTAACAGAGAAAACTAACTTAAAATTTATAGTTATAATAGGGCAAGAACAAATAAAAATATACTTTTAAATAATAGAATGAATGTTGTATGAATATATGAAGTCAGCAAATTAAGCATTTAAAGGTGTGGTAAATAAATGGTAAAAGTCTGTTGTGGGAATTTCCTTCAAACTTATTTACATTTTATTGCTAAAGAAAATTATGGACATATTTTTTAAGAAGATATGAATATATTTTTTAACATGAACAAATTTTTAATTTTTTCTTTCTTCGATTGGTAATTTTTTTATTTTACTATTACGTATTATAAATAGGTTAAACAATAATAATTATAAGTTGAAAAATGTAACCTTACAAAACAAATCATTAAAAATTAATTACTTTGAAATATTTTTAGGATCTCATAATTGGAAATAATTGGCTCTTTCACCATTTTTTTCCTTGTCTTAGCATGATTTTCTAGAATATATATACACTACTGGCCATTAAAATTGCTACACCAAGAAGGAATGCAAATAACAGAATGATATTTATTGAACACATGCATTATAGTAGAAAGAACAAATGATTAGATTTACAGGAAATTAAGATATATGGATTTTGAGAAATCAGTACCCACAGCAGCCACCTCTAGCTGCAATAATAGCATTTATCCACCTAGGCATGGAGTCAAACAGAGATAGTATGGCATGTACGGGGATCTCAGTCCATGCAGCTTCAACACTATGCCACAGTTCATCGACAGTAGTAGATGGTGAGTGATGGTGTGCCAATCGCTCGGCAACCATTGACCACACGTTCTCAATTGGTGACAGATCAGGAGAACGTGCTGGCCAGGGTAACAGTCGAAACTGTTCTGTATCAAGGAAGTTCAGAACAGTACGGGCAACATGCGGTCATGCATTATCCTGTTGAAACAAAGCATTAGGGAGGCCTCGAATATAGGGCAGAGCCATGGGCATTAACACATCGGAAAAGTAACGGTTGTTGTTCAAAATGCCGGTAATGCGAACAAGAGGTGGTCGAGACGTTATCCAATGGCACCCCATACCATCACTCCAGCAGATGGGCCAGTATGGCGATGTCCAATGCAAGCTGGCAATGCGCGTTCTCCACGATGCCTCCAAACACGGATGCGGCCATCATGGTCCTGTATACAGAACCGAGATTCATCTGTAAAGATGCGTGATGCCATTCCCGCGTCCAGGTTCGTCGCTGATTACACCATTGAAGGCGCTCCTGTATGTGACGCAGCGTCAATGGTAGCCGAAGCCATGGTCTCCTTGCAGACAATCCATGCTGCTGCAAACGTCTTCGAACTGTTCGAGCAGAAACTTGTTGTCTTGCAAATGACTTCATTTCTCGACTCAGGGTTCATGACGTGTCTGTACGATCCCTTGTTACCATGTGGATAAGATGTCTGTCTTCTCTGCTGTTAGCGATGAGGGGTCGCTGAGATCCTGCATGACGTTCCGTATGTTTGTCCTGAACCCATCGATTCCATATTCTGCTAACAGTCAAGGGGTCTCGACCGACGCGAGCAGAAATATTGCGGTACGATAAACCGCAATCCCGGTAGGCTATAATCCTTCCTCGATCAAAGTCAGACACGCTCTGTTAGACATTTCTTCTTCTTACACGAGGCATTACAACAACTTTCTTTGCCGAAAACAGCGCTGAAACGGAAAATGAGTATGAGAAAACTGCTGTCAAATCACTGGTTTTATACACATTGTAGATGTCGCTACTGTCGCCTGCTTTGTAGGAATGCGCTGAATATCTAATCATTTGCATATCACAGCAAGCATATATATATATATATATATATATATATATATATGCAAAAATGGTGCATTTTCAAAACCTAAAAACTTTTAGAATTGTCTTTTAAAAGTATTTTGTCTGCATTGTTTCGTAAATATGTATTATTATAAGTAATTGTAACTTACTTTAAAATTGTTATATTAATTTATTAATAATAAAAAAATATTTAATTTTACCATTTTTTGAAATCAAATAATAATTGAAACATTAAACAGTTATGGATATCCTTTAATATAAAATTCTGCATAAATTAATATATCAAATAATTCAAACAATTTTTAATAAAACTTTTTTTTTATTTTTTATGAAAAGCATTTTGTTTACCTAAGTATGTATAGAATGTTTATAGATTAGACAGAAAAAATGTATATTATACACTTATTTTAAGAAATTTTAAAATATGAGGCGATGTAAATAAATTAGTGAAAATTGATTGAAATTTCTTAATGAGTAAAAACTGGATGCATTTTGCGATAACTTTAAAAACCATTAATGGGATTTAAAAAGTTTATTAAACAGTATGGATTATTGGATATTTACTAAAGGATGTCAAGTTCACGAAACATTACTTTCATTCCATGATTTCAAATCAATACCTCATCAAAAATATGCTTATGCAGAATTTATTTATTGTTGTTGCCAGGATAAAGCATCCTAAAAGCATACTATAAAATAAAGCATGCATAATTTAGGAAAAATAAATTAAATATGAAAACTGATAATATTTGGCTTTCTATTTTTGACTAGTTTTATGCATGTCATATTTGGTTTATTATCACAAGTGAATAGGAAGCAAACAAATTATAATAAAACTGATTAATTAATTAATAAAACTGATTACTTCTGAAGAATTTAAGTGAATGAGGTGAAAGACTGATATTCTAAGAATATGCGTCTTTGTTTTGATGAGCGTTAACTTGGCTAACTAAACAACTCATTTGAGGGAAATAATGTTTAATTAAAATATAAGTAAAAATAAAAGCAAACTTTTAATCAGCAAATTTTGTGAAATATGGACAAAGTTTGTTAACATCATAAAATATTTGAATTCTAATTAAGAAAAGGAATTTAAAGGTTTTGAAGATGATAACTTTAATTTAAAATAATATTAATTGAATGAGTTTTAAATCTAAAACAAATTATTTCATAGTATGGTAAGTTCATTACAATGAAATAAAATGAAAAATATAAGAAACTGTGAGCAACACAATTTTAAACAACAGAATAAAATGCAATATCACCAAAATAGTTAAATCCAAATTCAGTTACCTACATACATGAGAAAATACTATCATCACACTTACTACTTAAGTGAGAGATTTCACTCTCAATATCGGAAGGTAGTAAATTCGAATCCTGATCTAAATGAAGATCCACCATGTTAACTAAGGTTGATTAGAGCACATAAACTATATTGTGGTTTCAGTGCCGTCTATGTGAAATAATACCACTGTAATATCCAACCACTTTCCGGGCGAATCATGGCCCACCCACTGGATATACCGCTATAAAAGCTGCCATCTCTTTGTCCCTTGAATTGCTAAATAAATAGAATTTATATAGACGAACATTAGAAATAAAAAACACATTTAAGAAAATTATTGTGCTAGTCAATAATATTTGAAAGTGCTTATAATGTATAATTGTTATGCTTTTAGCATAAAATTCAGCATCGAATATTTATACAAAGATTTGTAGATTGAATTATTTTGTAAAATAATACCACATTATTCTGAAGGAACGTTTGATAATAATATAAGCTGATAAATGAAATTTTTCGTTAGTAAAATTAATATGTAATTTAAACTATAATAAAATTTTAAAAGCATTTTTTTCATACTTTAAAATAACATCTGTTGTGATACTGCAAAGTTTTGATTGGTAACTATGGTAATAGAGTGAGCGAATTTATTGGCTATGACGCGTGCAATAAATGTCAAAACGAATAAACATCAGAGATATTTTTGCATTTTTAATAAAATAAAAAAGTCAAAATCTTGTTTGAAAATTTTTCTATTATTTATTTATGGTATTTTTCTTCTGTTGGAGCATACTCACAGTAGAAAAACATTCCTTCGTTATCGCGTTCAATCAGTAATGGCTGTTATTTTTTTCGTCTAAGCGGCTAAAAAATTAACGCAAATACATTAGCAGTTAATTTTTGGAATGAAAACATGGATAATGAAACGAAATATAAAAAAAGGTTGAGAAAGCCGATCGAAATCTCATTTTGGGAGAAAAGATTTAACACCTTTCTAAATATGTACTTAAAATGTATTTATATAGTTTTAAGCACTGCAAATAAGCGAAATTAGGAAATGTAATTTTTCTTGACATTCTGAAGAGCTTTTGTGAAATAATTCTCCCTTTACTACAAAAATAACATTTTGAGAGCTTTTGTAGGGACATATTTTTTTTTACTTTACGTAATTTTCTATCAAAAGAAACATATTTTTTCAAATTAAATCCAATTTCCTTTTAAGTACTTAAGTAATTTTAACATTCTTCAAGGAAACAAGGAAAATATTAAATTACTTTATAATGTTTATAAAAAAAGTTTTATATTTCTTATTTCGAATCATTTTTACTTCCGATAAACTTTACTATGGAACTATGAGGTTAATGTTTAGAATGTTAAGAAATCTATCAAAATATGACACATTTTCATTAATTATCATTTGGAAGCTGTGTGACATTTACTGAGTTATCACATGAAATTAATCAGATAGTATATAGAAAGATAAGACCATTTTTTGTGTAATTATATAAAATAATGGTTATTGCTATTTTTTAGTGTTTAACAATATTGTGTTAATCCCAATTTAATATATTTAATGATATAATATAATTAAACAAAACCAAGTACATAATAGTATAAAACCCAACTTAAGATGATCTTGAATAATAAGTAATTCTATTTTGAAAAGTTGTGCTGTAAACCCAACAATTGAATATCAAGTTATTATAGACAGCTTAACCTCAAAAAACAGATAACATGAAATATTCAGATATTAAATTTACTAATAAAGTAATAGCTAAATTAATTTAAACAGATGTCTTACAGTGTCGAACAAGTTAATAAAATGTTTTGAACTGAAGAAAACTGCTTCAATTGTGAGTATATATATATATATATATATATATATATATATATATATATATCATATATATACTATATTTCTATATATATTTATATACTATATATACTATATATATATATATATATATATATATATATATATATATATATATATATATATATATATATATATATATATATATATATATATATATATATATATATATATATATATATATATATATATATATATATATATATATATATATATATATATATATATATATATATATATATATATATATATATATATATATATATATATATATATATATATATATATATATATATATATATATATATATATATATATATATATATATATATATATATATATATATATATATATATATATATATATATATATATATATATATATATATATATATATATATATATATATATATGTATATATATACATGTATATATATACATATATATATATATGTACATGTATATATATACATATATACATATATATATATATATATATATATATATATATATATATATATATATATATATATATATATATATATATATATATATATATATACATGTATATATATACATATATATATATATGTACATGTATATATATACATATATATATATATATATATATATATATATATACATATATATATATATATATATATAATACGTATATTAATAAGATCTTAAAACTGTAGAAGAGAAAAAAAAATCAAAATTTCATAATGATGTTAAAAATGTCATGTTGTTTAATAAATTCAATAAAATTTGTGGGGAATCTATTTTAAAATTTCTATTATTACACTATTCGAAATTTTCTATAATTATCAGAGAATAAAAATTTAATGATATTAACAATTATACCATACACAGTAATCAGTAGACTAAAAAAATTAATTAAACCTGAATATATTGTCTGTGATGTGAGTAAGATAAAATTTAAGCTCACTTGGAAAAAACACGATGCTTTAAAATGGAGAAATATAAGTATTATAATTATGTAGATAAAGTGATTAACAAATAGTTAACTATTTATTTAAATGCGCGGTAAATTGAAAATTTTAGGTTGATTTATTTCGATTTTTAATAAAATAATTATTTATCTTAGTTGAAAACTTATTTGTACTCAGAATTTTGCAATCGAAACATAGAAATTTAAAGAAAAATGAAGTATAATAATAAAAATACATTCCAAACGTTACAAAATAATTAAAGCTTTATAAGAATTAATGATTTAATTTCAGAAAATAAACACAAAGCAAATTCAAATATGATCATGAAAATATCAAATTTAGTTTTCTTCATATGTACTGCATTTATTTATAACTAAAGTGACCTATGAACAATCATTACTTATAGGAACTACAAATAAATGAATATGTACCGCGAAAAATTGCCAATTTTAATTGTAAAATATTTCAAAATTTACTTGACTTAAACATAGAATAACAAAGATCAGAAAACAATTTAATTCTCAAACGAAATTCTTTTAATATTTATGCACTATTTGCTAATTCATCATTTTTTGTTTTTGTACAAATAGCATAATGAGTAAAATGTAAATATATTTCAATGGAATTTTAAACAAAACTGGTGCATAGGCTTGTTTCCATAATGTTTATTTTGAGTTCATTAACAACATGAAAAGATAACGTGTAAAATACTTTATTGTATTGGGGATTCCGAAATTCAGATGATATTGAATGTAGAAGACAGTAGCACATGACTGACATAACATTCATTTCTATAGAGTTTGTGACGGATAATCGCATGACCTGCTTTCCGAAGAAGACACATTTTCTTCGACAGTATAACCCTGACAAAGTTTGGTGAATCATCCTGTAACATTAAACGTTGATAAAATGTTAACCAAAGTTATTTTACTGTCATTCAAAACAACCACCTGCCATACCATTTTTTAAAGTTTTAATAATGCTTGGGTTTTTTAAATAATTAATTAATTAAAAATTGAGTAATTATTTTACAAAAAATTTACTTTTGGCGCAGCATATTCATTTTTGGACCTTGCGCCATAAAACCAAACCAACCAAGCAACCTCTCATATCTATGTACTGCTGAGATCTCCTATACATATCCTGGAAACTTTGCAAGAAGTCTTCTTTTAGGATTGAATTCAAATGCCTTTTCACGTTTCGTTGGATGCCTTTCGTTGGTTTCGTTGCCTTTTCACGTTTTAATTTTAATGTATATAAATTAGATGTATGATATGTATCAATTACCCTTGGAAAATCATATTTAAGAATTATTAAATCTCGGTTTTCAAGTCTGTTAAACTAAATGTTATGATGAAAATACTACCATCAACTTATGATTTTATTCAACAAATTTTATATTTTGCCAAAAATAAATAAATAAATAAACATTTATAAAACAGAAAATCCGTTTTCGTTTTTTTGTAAAAATATTCACAAAAAAATTTGAGTTTTTATTGAATAAATATTTATTTTATGATTTTTGTTTTTTATAAAAATTTTAAAACTCGTGTCATCTCGTAGCTATTCCAATATGATAAAATTCATTTAATAAAGGTTCACCGTTACAATTAATTACTTTCCTTTTTTCATATGTGAACTAGAAGATAAGAAATTATATATTAGGAAATAATGATTAAAAAAACACTGAAGATGAAACAAAAATATGATAACTAAAAAGTAATTAAAAAAATTAAAATCTCACCATAAAACGACGGATTCAAAATATATCACAATTTATATTTAAAAATTTTTATATGTTTGAGGTCAAATAGGACTGGAATAATCAAAAAGGACTGGATAATGCAATGTTTTTTTTAACAATTCGTTTGAAAAACTTAAGAAAATAACTCTCAGAATAATATGAATACTATTTTTAAGTATTTTAAGTGATTTTTCTTCATAAATTTTCATCAAAAGAAAGGTTAAATAAAATGTTTTTCAAACTGAATGTAATTTTCTTTTATTTTTGATTTGAGATAAGAATTATATGTAATTTATTTTAAATTTTGAGATAGAAATAGTGAATTGATGTATTCAGTTCTTAATCATAAAAGATTTAATTTTTGGTTGAATATTGAATTTACTGATACGTTTCTTTTTTCTCCAATAAAAAAGTGTAATTAATTTAACATAAAATAAATATTTTAAAAGTGTCATATTTTTGTAAACAGCAATCTCCTTGTGGTTCTTTTTTGTTTTATTTTAAAATACATCTCTTAAAATAAATTTATTTAAAATATTTTTCGTAAAATATATTTTTCTATTAAGTTGATAATATTTTCATCCAATAATTTGCAACTGCTTTTTTGCAGATATAGTTACTATAATTATGTTTGATATTTGATATCGTATTTCAGAGGATAATTTCATTTTTTGCAATGCAAAAATATTTATTTATCGAAAGAAGAATTAAATTGTTTTCTGTAAGATCACACAAAGCTTTTATTCTAACGCATGTAATCAATATAAATCCATTATATCATATAGTAAAAAGAAATTTTTATTTGGTTGTTAATAGTGTATATTAAATTGTGCAAATCTATATTGAATATATATGTTCAAAAATAAAAATTATAGGCATTTTATCACTTGTATTTAATATTAAAAATCACTTTAATTTAGAAAAATGGGAATAAATATTTTACTTAAATATTTTTACTTTAATGTGAATAAGTTTTCTCAACACGATGGTCTTTAATGGGATGAGATATTTAAATTGCCATCTTCAGCTTATGAGAAAATTGTTTTCAAAGAAAAATTCAAAAATAACTCAAGACCTACCATTAATTAGTTTAACGTAATAGAGTAAGTTTTATAGAACATTTTATATGAAAGATTGTGATTTAATTACAAAATCTATTTTACCCAATGCCTCAATTTTTCAAATACCAAATAATCTGTGGTTATAATCATTACAAATTCTGCAGGTTGTCGTACCAAATGATTCTTTGAAACACATCTGAGAATATGAATCAACTTTTACTTGTTCGAACTTCTGTATTTCACTATTTATTTAACTCTATCATTTTAAAATAATTCGCAAAGTCCTTAACAATTGTAACTTACTTTACCTTTCACTATTACTTATTTTTTAAAAATGAATATTTTTTATGTTATGCATTTTTTATCTAAAATTTGTAGAAATAAAATTTTTGTTTTGCTTCGATAGGATAATCTATGATATCTTTACAATATACTTCGTAGAATAGATGTTTTTCTCAAAATGTGAATAATTACGATATTAAGTTAATATTTTATTTTATTATAATAATTTCAACTTAAATGAATAATTTGTTAAATGTTTTGTAACTTATTAACCAAAAATAAAAATGTTTCAACATTTATTAGTTAATAGAAATTTTCAATATTTTCAATCAATATTCATTAGTTATCATTAGTTTCAATATTTATTAGTTAATAGAAAAAAATGATTACTTTATTTATATACATTTGTGTATACTCTCTGTCTCTTTTAAATTAATATTTGTTGTTGTGTCCAATCCTTCAGGATCTAGTGGCAGCTAGATCAAATCCATGATTCCATGCACCCCAGCAAAGTCAAGCACCAGGAGAGGGCTGTTGCGAACATCTTCTAAAGTGAGCCCCAAGCAATCGAGCATATGTTGCGGGGAAGCCGCAGCAGATGGCACTTGGGACACGTTGGAAAGACTTTACGCCTGGATTCAAAGGACATGCATTTCAGGAGCCCACTGAAAAGTCTTGTGATAGCCGTTTGGTCCTGCCTGCCAGCCTCAAAATGTAATGCTCCTCCTGGTTTTGACCTACTGTACCAGGGATGGGCTGGAGGAGAAAGCCAGACTTGCCGGTCTCTATTTTTTCCACGGAGAAAATATCTTCAAAAGTTAGGTCATAATCAGTAGTGGCCGTCGCAGAGCAGCCTCTTTTTGCTAAGGTATCCGCAGCTTCATTTCCAGAAATGTTGCGCCTTGAAAGAATTTTAAGCATATTGAATATTTGGATGCTTACAAGGTCATTTACACGCCTCCAGTCCTGTAGATGTTGGATTGAGCTGCGGCTATCTGAAAAAATCCAAATGTTACTAGAGTCTGTGGAGTGGAGAATGCTGTTTAATCCCTCCTTAATAGCAATTAATTCGCTCCTAAAGACCGAGCAGTTATCTAGGTTGCGTCGAGAGAGCCGTACCGCAGCGTTCTCAATATAGATGCCACTCCCAGTGTGATTTGACTCGTCTTTATTACTATCTGTATAGATAAGAGTAGCATCATTCGGGACACTATTTATGACCTCAAGAGCCAGTTGTCATAAAAATTCAGGGACATCAGAGTTTTTGTTTGTGTGGGACGAAAGTTCAAAGTGGAAGTGAACTCTGAGTAATCCCTCAGTCGGGTTAACACAGGGTGTTAGAGATGAGTACTCCAATGATTGGGAAAAAAGCTCCAGTTTATCGGCCAGTCCAAACGGGCTATCTTTTTTGAGTCTCTGGTTGTTACTCCAGTTAGACAGATATGCAGATGTACGGCTCTGATTTCCATATCTTATTAATTTGTTGAAGTATTTCACCAGGTTCGAGCTTCTAACAAGACTAAGAGGAGGGAGATTAATATTTGTAGTTAATGTATTTAAAAATAAAATTTATTTTAATATATATTTAATTTTTTTCATCATATTTATAAATTCAAAGTTTCTGTATTGACAAGAGATGAGAGAAATTGCTATCCAGTTTAGTGGTACCAACATAATTACAGATCTGCATTATACTATAAAAATGCAGGATTTTGAAAGATTTGAATTAAAGGCGTTAGCACAAATACTAATAGGAAACAAACATAACTCCTTGTTTTATAAAATCTCCTGTGAAACCAAACATTGATACGAATAAAATCCACAATGCTATAAACTAAATCGGTATTCCTCAGAAGACATGTCAACACCCTGATATAACAAAATGCTTAAATTTGGATTAGTCATCAGACACACAGACACACACTCCATTTAAAGCTCTTATCTGTGATGTTATTTCAAAATTACCTAAATTCATGGTAAACAAGCTCTTAGTCCATGCTTCCGCAACAGCACTGAAATTATTTTTAGAGATACTCTCAATCTCTAAAGCAACCCCTTTTATTTAATAAGGGTTAATAACAGAAATATACCAGACTAGTAGCATGTTTATTTTCTTGGCTGTTAATGATAGTAAGTCGTGAAATAAAGTGTTTTCTTAACCAATAAATTTCATAATACGCTGTAGGAGTTAATGGGATTTTATATTCTAAGTGAAATAATGATTTATAGATATCAAGTCAATAGTTTTCAAACTCAAAAGTAGGCAGGTAAATATTTTCTCTTTCATAAGGTACTGAGATAAAATTTACCAACAAAATATTTACTAAATAGTTTATCCTTTTACATGCACGTTACGCACAGCTACCACAATTGCTTAACGGTGTTGAAATCTTTTATAATTTACATACACAGTATTTTCTTCCAAGTATGTAAATTTTTGTTGCTTTGTTATCTTCTATGAGCTCTGTGCAACTTTATATGCTGTCTTTTTAAATTGAAATATTGCTTGAAGTTTAAGGACCTGCTGCTTATAATGTTGGATAAATGGATAAAATAATCAAATACTTATATTTTTAAGTACCTTTAAAAATATATTTGAAGTTCTTATAAATATTTTACATCAAAATAAAAATATATGTTATTAAATCAAAAGGCTATCATTATATATATATATATATATATATATATATATATATATATATATATATATATATATATATATATATATATATATATATATATATATATATATATATATATATATATTTATATTTATATATATATATATATATATATATATATATATATATATATATATATATATATATATGTATGTATGTATATATATATATATATATATATATATATATATATATATATATATGTATATATATATATATATATATATATATATATATATATATATATATGTATGGATGTGTGTGTGTGTAAATTAAAATATTGTGTAAAATTTTGTAATGATTTCCTTAAAAATTCAATTTCCCATTTAATTTATTAATAAAACTCGAAATCCATTTTACTTTAAAAATCTAAAAGCAGCACTTACAATTAACATCTCGGAAATGATTTTTGAAATCATCGATTAAATTTTACAATTCCTGTGACAGAGGAATAATTTTATCAAAAATAAATAAATTTATTTTAAAAAGAGTCAAAAATTTTAAATAAACATTTAGATTATGGTATTTCACTTGTGTTTAAATTGTGAAGAACAGGAAAACTCTTAAAATATTTTCATCTTTATTGTACTTCTTTAGTAATGATTTAATTTTTTTTATATAAATAAGCAAAAAATAAAAAAAGAAAATGCAAGTACATTAGCAATTAATTCTTAGAAGGATAACGGATGAGGAAATGAAGGGAAAAAAAAGTGAAGAAAGTCAATCGAAATCTCATGATTGTACAAATGCTTTAACGCCCATCTTAATATGCATTTAAAAGTTATTTACACTGTTGAAGTTTAAGAGTGAAAGAAATTTGGTAATGGAAATTTTTTCTTGGAGTGTTTGAAGGGCTTTCTTGCAAATTACTTCTGATTTACTGTAAAAAAAATAATATTCGTAAATGTTCGGAAAAAGCTTTTTTCATTAGTCTCTTAGTAAAGGAAATATCGAATAAAAATATTTTCATACTGAATTCAATTTTTTATCGATGTCCTTATAATATTTACTTACGTTTTTTATAATGATAAAAAGTATTTAATTACTGTACAGTATGCTTGAAAGATGGTTTTTCTTTTTTTCATATCGTACTATTTTATTTCTGTGATAAGAGCATTTTTTTAATACTAGGCATTAAATATTTTAGTCTTTTAAATGTAAATGGAAGTTTATAAAAATGAAATGACTTTTGATTTTGATTCATTAGTAGTCAAATGAGATTTGAAATTTTGTGTCGTTTACAGAGACATACACTTTTGAAATGCTTGCATCAATTAATTTTGGATTATTATATAGTCTTTACTAATGGTAATATTCATGTATTGCTGTTTGCAACGTAATTTAATGGCATATTTTCCTTTCGAGATTTCTCCATGTGCGATAAATATAAGAGAACTCCTTTTTCCATGCAATAATGTAACTTTACGTTTATTTAACTTCACCATGCATGCCAATCTACATTAATCAACCAAGACACTTACAGGCATAATAAAATAAAAAAGATTGTATTTTAATTTTGATGTCTGGATCGAAAACTTGAATCATATGCGATACATAAAAGTGTATAAAAAATAAAGTTATATTTTATTAATTTATGACATATTTAAAACTAAAAGTAACTTTGTTGAATATCTTTGCTTACTTAATAGAAGTTTAGATGTTAGAAAAATTGTTAGATACAAATTGAACTAAATGAAAAAATCAAATTAAAAGCATGGCGTCCTTATATTTCTCATTCATATTTTAAAATGAGCTCATAACATACTATGCACACATGACTACTGAATATTTTGAAAAAAAGGTACGCCAAATATTTTTGAATAATTTACTCCAAAATAAACTTAATTCCTTCTCTCAAATATTTTAATTGAAAAATATATAGTCATACAAATAAAGAGCATTTCTTTAGAAAAATGATAGTTGTTGGTTAACTATAGTTTTTTCTTCTATCATCTGATTTGAGAGGAATGTTTTCTATAAAATTAATGAATATTTCCCTATATTGCTTTAAATCTAGAAAATGATGTTTAAATTCCAACATTAACATTTGTACTGAATTATACTCGTCCCTTTTTCGCGAAGAAAAACTATATTTTTTCTTTCCTTATTTATAATTTTCAATAGTTGATCAAATTTATATTACTTGGCGAATAATTCTATAGTAATAATCTGAGAACTAGCTTGATTTGATAAAGATTATAAATGAATTAGGAAAATTGATTAATTACGATATATTCCGTTTAATCTTTTAATATTACAGAAATGTTTTATATCTTGCGATCGGAGATAAGTTCGATATTGCTTCTAATTTAATATGTAAATACGATCAAATCTATAAAATCTAAAAAATTTATATTGAATTTTGTTCTTTTCAGATTCTAATAGTTATTTCATGCGTTTGTATATATTTGTATTTGAGAATAAAGAAATGAAAGAATAAATACTAAAATGTTTAGTCAAAAATATTTGTTTTCATCAAGTAAATTATGTGAAACAATTAAATTTAGGACTTTAAATTTTGTACGAGTAACGTGTCTCCAAAACATTTACATAAAAAGTCAATGTTATTAGTTCTGGGATATAATATGTTAGAAAATATGCTTTCACAAGAACCATGCTTAAATACTGCTCATGGGTTGACATTTAGAATAGATGATGTCAAACTTAAAAGCTCATGGTATAAAAGACAAACAAGAATTAGATAATACTTGCCTCTTTTCATGGGATTAACAACTGTTCGAAAACCGATTAAAATTATCATTTTTCACGATTAAAATTTATCTTACGATTAAAATTATCCTTCATCACAGAGATCCAACATGCTTCTTGGCAGGAACGCGACTGTCAAAATGAAATGTCTCTTCTACAATCATCAAATTAAACCTTATTCATGAGTAAAAAAATCTATAAATGGTGACACGTGAAGAAAGATTACATTTTACAATGGTATATTGTCTCATTTTAATATTCTTGGCATCTCTAAAAGTGCTTCAAAAATTTTTGCGATGAATCTCTTTGATTTTGGATCTCTACTCACTATCTGTTTTGAGTCGACCGATGGCTGAGTGGTTAGCGTTCCTGACTCCTGAGATGATGGTCCCGGGTTCAAATCCCGGTTCGGGCATGGATGTTTCTTTCCTTCTTTGTGTTTCTCTGTCCTTTCTTCTGAGATGTTGTATGAAAGTGGCCCACCCTATAAACGGGTTTGTGGTGGTATGGCGCGGGCAACGTTACTGTCCTCCGTGACTTGGTTCACAGGTGCCCGCTGGGTAACGACAAATGAGTAGCAGTCTATGGCCATGTTGTGGCATAGGGTTCGTCACTCAAGTGTGCCCGCCGTTGGGAAAAAAAAACTTTCTGTTTTGATGGATTATAAAAAATAATGTTGAAATCAAAAGTTTAAAGACAACTGTTATTATTTCAACTCTCATCTAATTTTTATGATGGGTAACTTTTATTGACGAACATTATTCTATTTGACGGAAACTTTTCAACATTGACAACATTTCAACAATTCAACAATTCCTCATAGAGTATCGTAACACCTTATGCTGCGCATCTCGAAGATGACACAAGATGAAAAGTTCATAAGAAGGGTGATTCTAGACAAGGAAAAATTCGCGAGATTTATTCATTCCTTCCATGGGTAAAATAAAATAAAGCTATTATAGAATAGTATTTCCTCCTATATACAATTTTTACATTAGTCAATACTCAACTTACAATTCATTCGCTGCTATCAAATGATAAGATGTTTGCCACACATTGTGAAGGTGCATTGGATAGTCGAATTGTGATGCATTTTAAAATGGATATTCTTGCTTCTTTGTCCTATGCTTTTATATGCATTCATAAAAGTATGGTACTCATATTATGTATCATTATCGGAAGAAAGTGAGTTCGAAACCCGGCTCAAACGTAGGTCCATCGTGTTCGCGAATGATGGCTGGGGTACGTTAAAACTGAATGTGGGTGTAATGTTCTCCAAATGAAATGATACAACCGGATGGTGCAGTCCAAGTATTGGGGGTCTACTGCTTGCTCATTGCTTCAAAATCACGAAGATTTCATCCCGCTGCTTCTATCTAACTTTCAGAGCCCAACACAGGGATCTGTGCAAGGAATCATAATATTGCAACAATAATAACAATAATTTCACTCTGTATTAAAAACATTAACAGAGAAATTTATTTTTGTATATTACAATAATTTATACAAGTATTTAACTTTATCTAATTTTTAAGTTAAAAATAATACACACATCCATATCTAACTAACTATATGCCTATCTATCGATATATATATATATATATATATATATATATATATATATATATATATATATATATATATATATATATATATATATATATATATATATATATATATATATATATATATATATATATATATGTATATATATATTTATATATATGAAGGGTTTGCTGTAAAAAGGAGGTAGCTCCATCCTATAACTGTTGGGAGTTATAAACACTTTCTTATGCCAAAAAAAAAAAAAAACTCTTTTATTTGGCACCAAAAGGATGCAGCTCCAATCGTTATTTCCAGAGTTACTCAAGAGATGGACCTGCTTGTCTTGTTAGTTTGTAGCAAGAGAGCGGTAGCTCCTGGAGCTACGTCTTTCTTACCCCAGACGACTGGCGTGTTTTGTTTACAGGGAAGTTAACTATTGAATACTGTTATTCAATTGTGTTCATAGTTAAAGAGCATTTATTTCGTCGTTCGTGTCTTTGATTCTAATAAACATAACAAGTTTATTTTAATAAGTTTATTGGAAAAAGTTTATTTTGTTTAGAGGATAATGAGTGTCTCGGAAGAGGAAAGACTATTCAGTAGTGGGTCAAGTGATTTATATGAGCCTTCTGAAGAAGATATCACATCCAGTGAAGAGGTTGAATCCAACAAGAAACAAAAAAGCGATCTCATTCGCCCAAAGCGGAAAGTTAGCCGTCAGAGTGAATGGAAGGGAAATGTAAGAACACGACTAATGACTGAAGGTAAACCATACAAAACTGTAAGTGGGAAAGATAAATCATGCCGAGTTGTTGGCCGCGATTGCATGTGTAAGTACAAATTCGATAAGCTTACCGAGCAGGAAAAATAAATCCTTCTTGATTCTTTTAATAAATTGGGGGAAAAGCGATCGCAAAATATTTATTTAGGAGGACGCATTGCTATTAAAGCTGTTAATCGAAGAAGAGTGAAAACTGGACAAGGTCAGCCTAGGGATTTTTCAGGAGTATATTCCGTTCGCATTGGGGATAAAAAGAACGCGTGTGTAAGAAAGCATTTGCATCCCTTCATGGGATTTCTTGCAAACGCATTGAAAATATTGCTAGTCACATTTTCAAAAATAAAGCTATAACACCAAAGCCAGATGGCCGAGGAAAACACAAAAATAGACCAAACCAGGTTGATGATGAAAGAGTAAAGAAGGTGTACGACCATATAGCAAGCTTTCCTACAAGAGAATCTCACTATAGCCGAAAAGATAACGTTAAAAGAAAGTATTTATCCACAGATCTTGACATCACTCAAATGCACAAGTTGTATTTACAAATTCATCCTGAGTCCCCTGTATCATATGACTTTTATTTTCGATATTTCAAGGCTAATTTCAACCTTGCTTTTGGCAGCCCTCGGTCAGATACCTGTCAAAAGTGTGATTGTTTAAAAAACGAAATGTGTTCGCCATCTATAAGTGAAAACAGACGTAAGGAGTTGGAGCTGCAACAAAATTTACATCTGAGTAAAGCACAAAACTTTTATGATGCACTCAAAGAAATACAAGCTCGTGCAGTAAACGAGGACAATGTTGAAATGTTATGTTTCGATTATCAACAAAATATGCCGTTACCAAAAGTGCCATCAGGAGATGCATTCTATAAAAGGCAATGCTGGGTTTACAACTTTGGGATCTCATCAGCAAAATCTGGTAAGCATTATTTCTACATTTATGATGAATCCGTTGGAAAAAAGACACCAAACGAACCAATCAGTTTTTTGCATCATTATATACACTCAGTGATGAGTGAAGATATAAAAGTTCTATATCTATTCTCGGACAACTGCGTATCCCAAAACAAAAATCACGCTTTAACACAGTATCTATTTTTCTTGTTAAAAGTGGACGTCTGAATACAGTCGTTCATAGGTTCCCAGAACCGGGTCATAGTTTTATGCCTTGTGATCGAGCTTTCGGAAACATTGAAAAGCGCATGAGGAAAGTAGAAAGAGTGTTTGTCCCAAGAGAATATACGCGCATTATAGAAAAGACGAGTAAAAAGTTTACTGTGACGGAAGTTACTCAAGAAATGATTTTTAACTTCGTTGACCTATTAAAAGGTTTCTTCCTTAAAACCCCTCACATCATTTCTAAGGGTAGCAAAAAGGAAAAGTTTTTAATAACAAAATTTAGGGTTTTCACTTATGAAATATCCCACATCAATGCAGGAAACATCTTAGCTAGTGAAAGTGTTGGAATACTGTTTAACAAAACAGTAAGAATGTTCAACATCCAAAACAGTACCCCTATAATGTTGAACAACCTTCAACTAGCATACACCAGCCATCTACTAATCAAGACTGCAAAATATAAAGATGTGATGGACCTTGCCCAAAAATACGTCGCAAAAAATGATATATGGTTCTACAATCGACTACAGCCAGACAACGCGCCTGATGACCCAGATGTTACAGAAGGAGAATGTGACGATTGAAATGATGTTATTTTCTGTTTGTAAGACCAATAATTTTGCTGTACTTTATTTTCAGTTTTCTTTGAATAAAAAATACATAATAATAGTACATTCTATTTATTTTTACACCTGTTTCCAAGACATAACATTTTCCTCCATTCCTCATATTTCATTCTTGTGGGCAAAAAAGAGGTAGCTCCATGGATCATCCACGTACCACCAATATTTGGATGATATTTTCTGAATGAAAATACTGTTCTAATATGTAAACTTCATCACTGAAAGTAAGCAACAACAATATTTTTACATAACTTAAAATTTGAATTTTTTTAAACGTTTTTTTTTGTTTTCCCAAAAACTGTAAAAATTGGAGCTACCTCCTTTTTGCAGCAAACCCTTCATATATATATATATATATATATATATATATATATATATATATATATATATATATATATATATATATATATATATATATATATATATTTAATTGAAATTTTTAAAATGTTTAAATATGTATAAATTTATAGTTTTATAGTTTTATAAAAGTTTAATATAAAATAATTATTCTTAAAATTTGAAAAATATTATATGATTACATTCCTAATAAAAATGTTTATTGCTTTGCTCTAGAAAATTTGCTCAATTTTTAAGTATTTTCGTTATTTTACAAATCAAAAAATAAACTTCACATTCATTCAGTTATATTACAAATTTAAAAATGAACTTCATATGATTCGAGATAAGATTTAATTTTCATCACTGATCACCAATCCGAAAAATAAACCTTGTTCAATGTAATTAATGACTTGTTTTACCGCGATTGTCTCTGCAAATATTTATCTTGAGTGTAAACGTATTTGCGAAAAGCAATTTAATGACTATGTTGAGAATTTCAAGTAAACTATGTAGGCTGTAATATGTTTCATCTATTAATATAATTTTTTATTCCTAAATTTTTATAAATTTTGAATTCATTTAGTAATAATTTATCAAGCAGGTTTCAAAATATTTGCGTAAAATATATGTTGTTGTCACTCCTGCAGCAAAATATTAAATTAATAACATTTCGATAATTTATTTGTACTCCTAATAATACTCTGAAATGTGTTATTTTATTACAAGTATATATTCGCAATTTTTAAATATAAAAATGAATACGTATTAAAAGGAAAATTTCTTATAATCTGCACTGTAATAAATGATTCGCTTACAGTTTTAACTTATTAAATTTTAATCAGGTAAAGTATTTGATTAAATTTGATTAAAAAAGCCATACAAGTCACTTAAAAATATAGCAAGAATAATACTCACCTTAAGACAATTAAATGATATATTAAATCTTTCATAAAACAATGGTGCAATCATTTTTTTGCGTAAAATAGAAGAAGAGAGTCACATAATGCAATTTTTTATCACTTTTAAACTTCTCAGTATGAAAAATTTGAGTTTAAAGTCAAAGACAACTCTTTAGGGGCAAAGAGCGATATTTGGCTTTCAACTGAATATAAGTGTGGAAAGTAATTAACATTCAATAACATTGTTTTTATGAGTGCGATGCCTGAAGGAAATTATTTAATTGAATAAGAATCTTGGAGATTTATTAGCTGGTTAAAAGGAAGCGAAATGCAATTCGAAGTTACAGACATTAGAGTTTCGCAAAATGGGATTTTCAGGATCTCGAACCATTTTGTTGGAGACTGGATTTGTAGTCCGATGATTAAGACAAGGCTGTAAACTATCAACAGCGACCTAAGAAGACCTTTACTTAACGCTAATGTTTGATAGGCACTAAAACTTGAAGGCCTCTTTCTTCAATTTCTGTTTCCACAGTTTCGAAACAAACTGTACGAAACCGTCTTAGTGCTGTAGGACTGTACGCTCGTCAACCAATGAGTTTGTGTCTCGTAACAGATAGATATCGACGCACCTGCAGGATGTGGACAGCAGATCATATGAGCTGTCAAAGAAATAAATAGCAAAAACGTATTTTCTTTAACAAGCCCCGTTTAACTCTTCACCCTGATAATAGGCATATTCTCATCTGGTAGTAACGTGGCACTAAAATCCATCCTGCGTTCGGGCACGAAAATCAGATTTGACGATGGGGGAGGGGTGATGGCCCATGCTGCTATCTCCAATGATTGGTGCAAGATACCATTGGAAATGTTCTGACCATTTGCATACATAGGGATGAGATCCTCAGATCTATTGTAAAGATAGCAACATTTGGAGATTATTTCATTTTAAGAGGCAATTTCTGGTCACATTGAACTTGGTGAATAATTTCATTTTTTAGGTAGGAATTTTACAAATAAAATGGCCAAAGTGTTCACCAGGCATGAACTCAATAGAGCTTGTTTGGTATATTCCTGACAGATCAGTTGTTGGAGCCTACCACCACCACCATAATCTTTCCAAGATCTGGAAATCGCTCTACTGGAGGAATAAAATAAAATACCAGAACCCATCATGAATAGCTTGATTGATTTGGTGCCACAAATATGTTCAAAGTTGCTGTCCATTTTAGAGGAACCACACCGCTTGCATAAAATTATTTTCTTTTAAGGAAAGCACATTTTTTATTGCTTTTATCATACGCACAAATTGTGCTTTTTGCTTCAGTAACCAAATGTTTAATAAAACACATTTTCTTCGCCAAACAAATGTAATTTTTATCTTATGTAGCTTATATCTTATCTTGTCTGTCATTTATGTATAAATTAACCATGCAATTCTCCTAATGCGAAATAAACTCATAATCTCAGTATCCTTTAATTGCTTTGAGCAGTGTAGTTCAGATATATATTTTAGATAATACTTGAAATATAATAAAAATGTTATATAAAAACTTTTTATAATTTATTTATTTAAAATTTATTTGTTATATTTTCTTTTATTAGTATTAATAAAACATCTTATAAAAATTAAGAAATTGAAATAAAATTGATTATAGAGTATGCAAAAAATATAAAGATTGAGGAATTATACTCATTATTATTTTAATAAATTTTCAAACACAAAATGTTGCTATTGTAAACTTTTAGTAATTTATTATTTTACTTCCTGATTCTTGATATTACGAAGTTTTTAATACTTCCTGATATTGTGAAGTTTTTAATATAAATACACAGACATAAAATTTGCTCTTAGCTATAAATGTTTTATTTAAGAACTCCAGAAAATATCCATTGTTTGAGATTCAGTGACGTTAGTGATTTGTGCAATCAATTGAATAAATTACGACAATGCAATATGTTTTTAAATTTGTGTGATATTGGTTAAATGTAATTTTAAAAAAAAGAATATTTACAACCGATATGTTTGAACGTGGATACAAAAATATTTTGCATTCCCTTAGGACATTCAAATATGGGAAGTAAAAGATCCGAAATGTGTGTGTTTTGAGTGGAACGTCTTATAAAGGTAATTTCGTAAGTTATAATTAAGAAAATTTCTAAATTCTGATTTGAAGATTTAAACATCTTTTTCATTGTCAAATAATGAAATCAACTAATAAATTATCTTTTGAAAAATCATAGTCATTTAAGAAAATCTGACTTTTTGTTGAATGAATAAAATCATAATGTTGTTATTGTTTTGTGCCAGCAAAGTTGACAATATGGGGTGCGCTGCTCCACTTTTCCACCCGAACCATATTTTGGTGTTTAGTCCGACTTCCTCAGTACACACATGCCATAGGTACCCGTTTATAGGCTAGGCAACCATTCACACAATTCATTCATACAAAGAAAGGACAAACACAGGATCGACAGCGAGAGGAAGTACATCCATGCCCGAACTGGGGTTCAAACCCAGGACCTCTCAATCCGCAGTCAGGCACTCTGACCACTAGACAGGGTAGATGACAATAGAGTCAAAATAAATCAGGAATCTAATTCATTGTTAAATATGGTGCATTTTCATATCCTCTTCTTTATAATACTATAACATACCTTGATTTAAAAAAAATATTACACTTTGTGTATTATTACTAGATAAGGATATATATTTTTATATTCCAATATAAAAATTCCATAGATATAATTAATTTCCTTATTGTGTTTTTCCATTGAATTTTCATCAAGGAAGTTTAGGAGAAGATGAAGTTTAGGAGAGATGTGTGTGTGTGTGTTGTGTTGAATGTAATGAAACATTCAATATTAATCTCTGTATTGCTTAAAATATTGGCACCATTTAGAAAAATTTAGATTACTTAATTTATATATTAAATTAATGTACTCGATTTGAACTAGCATTAAATTTGCTTCTACCTTAGTGTAATTAATTTAAGCTACGTGACACTGTACTGGAAGTCTGTTTCTTTTAAGAGACGCGTGATTCTTCCAAAATTGCCCTGTATGTATAATCTCAATTGTTAGAGAAAAAATATATTGCTTTTATTGCTTATATGGTATAACAGCAGCCCTTATGGTACTGTCTGGGACTCACCTGCACCAGTATGTACATATATATAGTATCGTTTTGTAGTTATCCTTAAAAATCGATATAATTTTCAATATTTTAAAAAGTATAATTTTTTTCCTATAGTGAATGTATTAATTTAAATCCAAATCAACGAGATTTGAATATGATCTCAATCAACGAGTTGTTCATACTGATAATATTTTTAAAAAATATTTATTCTCCAGTTCCGTATACATTTTATTTAAAAAAATATTGATTACAAATTTCAAATGAAATCACAAAATCAACAAATCACAAAATGAAGTGATCGTTTTTGTCTTTTGCAGCAAAAGTGTTTTCGGTTTTTCCGATACACCGCTGATCAGAAAGAAGTTATAATGCAAATGGAATGAGGCTTTATTACTTATGTGAGCTAAAGTCAATTACATAAATCTTATTCAATATGCTTATAACTCACCAATATGTGAAATTTATTCCACAATACAAAACAGCATTTCCACACAAATTAAATAAATATCACTAAAAAATTTATATAATAAATATCACTAAAAAAATAATAATACATACCAGTAAAAAATTTATAAGTATTCTAAAATACCAAATACTCATTTTTCCAAATCAAAATATCTTTCAACATTTAATTATTTCATTGGAATATTACAATATTGCATAATTTTCTCTCATCCAATTTATTAAAATATTTTTCTAGAAAAACTATGGTAGACTTGGAAACATAGATTCTCCCTTCAAATTAAGAAAGATCTATATTTTAAATTTAGATTTCAGAGAATTGTTGCATCCTTTTTTTGTTAAGTAAATTTTTTAAGAAAATTATGGTAAAATTATGGTATTTAATTAAATTAAACTTTATATATATATATATATATATATATATATATATATATATATATATATATATATATTTATATATGTATGTATGTATGTATGCACAAATCTTATTGGAGAAAACTACTGATTTCCTCACAGAATGGCAAATAAATAAAATATTTCAAAATATTTTAAAATTGTTTGATGAGCTTAAACTTGAGTGATGTTGCTATAAAAAAGTAAATTCATGTCAATTACAATTTTCAAAAAATAAAAATTGAATTAGATAACACTATTCAGCCAAAATGTGTAAGTTGTAATAGAATATATAAAATAAATTTTGCAATAACGCGTGCAATTAAAAGAATTATTAATGAACGAAAAAATAAAACTATTATTTATAAGTTTTATTTTTTCATTCATTAATAATTATGATGTATATAATAAGTATAGACACATTTCCAAGTATTTTTAGGGTGTAGAAACATCTTTTTAAAATAATGGATAATTGAGAGATTTATCATGGTGCTTACTGATGCTCTTTTCATTGTATAAATACATGATTTTAAGCTGATGTTTTTCTACATATCGCATTTAAAGATGAAATTACAGATATTTACTGAGATTGAAATTTTTTTTCCCAGAAACAAACGTGAGATATTCTGTACGAATCATACTGTTTTTTATGACAGCTTGCTAAAAGGATATACAAAATGAATTACCTATAAGGTTTTAAGTTTTCTTTTTTCAGTTGATGAAAATTTACCGAGACAGTGATGAAGGTAAATTTTAGTCTTTGCTTAAACACAATTTGAAGGGAATGGCTTTCTACAGAACTTTTAAAGCTGAAGTTAATTCATACCCTTGTGTTTAAATAGATTGCTTCTAGCCACAAATGGTTGTTAGTATATGATTTAGTATATGAATGATATTGTCTATCATAAAAGTACTTGATAAAGAAGTAAAGAATGGTCCCCGTAACTATATATCTTTTACCTTGGCAGCCTACTACAGGCATTGTTTTCACTGATTTAGGGCTTCTGATTATTTTCTAAGGATTATTTAAGAATAATTTAAGTTGTTTCGTGACGTTTCATAGTTAAGCATATTTATGCGTTGTTAAAAACACCCAAGTTATATATGTTCATTTCTAATTACGAAACGTAATTGATACTTATTTACAATTATTTTTTACTAATTGCCTAATCCTCAATCATAGTTCGGTCATTATATAAAAAGAAGAATATATCAATTAAAAGAATAGTCGCATTTTGAAGATTTTATGATTACTTTAATTTGCTTATAATTATTTTTTTATTTAGATCATCGACCCTCAAATTTGTTCCAGTGTTTAAAAATTATATTTAAATTTTTCCATTGGTTATTTGTAGTAATTTAAGTCTTTTTACATTATTTTCAAATTAATCATTAAAATATTTGCTTGAATTTACAATATCACCTTTGTAATTTGAGATTAAAAATTTAATATATTTTACTTTTACGTTTTTAACGACGTAGTATTGAAGTATTAAATAAAAGTTAAATAGATGTATAAAATTTATCTTTATTAGCTAAAACAAAATTTTTAAACATTAAAGTTCTCTGGCAGTTTTAGCTTGAATTATTTAATGACTTTATAGAAAAATTGTTTCATTCTTATGAATTTCTGCTTTCATTTATTCAGTATTTTGTCTGTTTATCCTTGATATCTTTGTTCAAAATTTTTAAAGAAGCAAATTATCATTTATCTTCATTTTTTAAAGATGATAACATGAATTTGTCAAACATTTATATCATTATCATGTTAAGGAGATATCTTTCCGGGTTACTGAAGTGTAATTAAATTTTAAGATTAAGTTATGTTTTTCATTACCTAAAAATAAACTTTTTTCTGAAAAAATACAAAACCATTATGTTCATGTATATCGCTTATAAACAAAGAGTCTTTTACGCTTTCAAAGAATATTATGAGTAGCATACATTCAATTTTGCTTAAAAAACATTTGATGCTTACATAATAATTGCACCAATACAATACTTTATTTATATGCTTCCATAGAAGGAAAATGTTTAAATATATTTTGATATATTTCTAAAATGTTTTTATTTTAATTTTATGAATATATTTATGTTAAAAATTTAAACTTTTCTTTCGAAAACAAAATTATCCATATCATAGATATATCATTGAAATTTTTAAAATTCTAATTTCTAACATCATTTATCATTGATTTCATTGGTTGATTTCAAAATCCTTGATTGAAATTCAAAATATTTTGTACTGTGAGTCTGAGTAAACTTAAGTTCTACCTTTTCCCAAGTAGAAAGATGTTCCAAATTCTGAACAATTCTTCCTTCAAATACGAGTAAGAGAAATGGAACAAGCAGTGATGAAGATAGATTGCAAATAGTATTGAATGGAACAACTGGATTTTTTTCTTTCAGAAAAAATACTTTCTCTGCTTTGAAAAACACTTTCGAATTTGATTTTAACAATCAGAGTTCATCTTGTTCAAATAGTTCTGGAAGTATTGAAAGATTTTCTGAAACGAGCTACAGCTAATGTTGGCCAAATGAAAGATACAAAAAGTCGTCCATATCACTTTGAGTTTCACCTGTCAAGAGAAATGCCTGATAAAATGCCACTAATTCAGGGGCTACCTTAAAGGTATTTATTTTATTTAGAAAGACATCCTTCATCTAAAAAGAAGCATTTTGTAGAAACAACGCCGTTCCATGTACTGCTATAGTAAAGGATCTTAACTTTTTAAAATAAGCTCTTTTCTTGGAAAGTAATTCCTTTCTCTTGTTATGTTTCATTGGAATATTTTTTATACTTTAATGATATATAATGATATATCTAATAAAAAGATTATTAATAATAATTACTAAACAATTAAGAATTAATCTATTTATTTTAATCAAATTCTATAAATAATATAAGTAAATCATCAATTTTAGAAAAAACGAAATAAATTTAAAAAATTTCAATATTTGTTTTTCAAATTTGATTTATTAATAAAAGTATTAAATATTTTTCAAATAATTGAAATTTGAGAATAAGTCTATAATTTTTCATATTCATTAATTTAAACGATGCTACATACCATCATTATGTCAGATGTAACACAATAGAAAAAACTTAATTACATAAATTACCATGTCTATGATGATACATTAGCAGATAAATTTGAAATACAAAAAACAAATCGAAACTTTAAAAGCTAATTATTAAAATTAATTTTTAAACAAAAATATTTTATTAAATGTTGTGTTTAATTTTTAAATATGCAGTATTATGGGACATTAAAATGCAATACAAGAAACTATACGCCTATGACCTTTCCACACTTGTAAAATGGCTTAACTGCGTCTAATATTGAGAGTATATAAGGTATGCTTAAAACTGTATTTGGTTATTGGCTTTGATTTGTTTGGATATTTGTTGTAAGCTTTTTTATGCATGTGAGTTTAATTTGTATTTACAATTTAATTAGAATTTCAAGACCTTTTTACATTTTTATATATCAGTTTGATGTGAGTATCATCTTAAAAATTTCTTAAATAAAGTCCAGAATGTTGATAATTAAAGTATAAACATAATATGAAAATTTTAAAGCTTACGTTTCAAAAGTTAAAAAACTACACTTCATACATACTTTTATATATTTTCAATAATAAGGTGATAACAGAAACTTTTTGAGCATTTTTTGCCGTATAATTCAAAACTCTTTCTAGAAAATTAGGCGTACATTACAAAAATAATGTTACTCAAATTTGAAGTATAAATGACATATTCAACACTTCTCCTGCTAAAACCAATAACGTCTTGGGATCAACCAAGAATTTCAACTGCAATCTAAGTACATGCATTTTCGTTTTTGCTTACTTGTTTTTCTATTGAAAACCTCTTCTGTCTGGGGTTCTTGATAATTTTCAATTTTAAATTTAAAGTGATATATGCTTTTGCTTATGAGATAAATTTCACTATAATATTAACTTTTCATTGTAGCTGTGAGTAAAAGCATCCTATTGAATGTAAATATCTTTATTTGGGTTTTGTGAACAAGAAAAAATTTCCTCATTTTTAAATTTTCAATAAAAGTATAATGTAAGAAATTTAAAATGTTTTGTTACAAACCTTTTGTCAATTTTACATTTAAATAATTTATTTTACATTTGAAAACAAGATACTGAAAAATTGTTTACTTTAAATTACATTATAATAATATATCCAAAGAAAAGTTAATTAAAAAGTATTTTTAATTATATTTTGAAAAAAAAATAATAAAAAGTTTGTTCTTGAAAACTTTATATGGCAGCTTGCAAAAATGTAAAAACTTTTAAGATAAATAAGGGAATATAATGTGCATTATGGTAAATAAATAAATAGCAGTTTTAATTAATTTAATATAATCTTGAAGTCTTAAAAGTTTGTTGATGTACAAAAAACATTTATAAAAATACTACAGCATACTGAATTATACTAATTTAAAGTTTTCGGTACACGGTTCAATTTCTGAGAGAAAGAGTAATAAAGTATGTATAATATAGAAAATAATATGGATTATCTGCAAGGGAACTTACTACTAACGAATGCTACATTACTAGAAAGTAATGTAGTATTCGAAACATATCTAATAATGATTGTTGATTCCACATCCCTGGTATTCATACATTGTACGGTAATAACTAGTTTTATTTCCAGAAGATAGCGTGGCTCTGCACTATCATCGCGATTAACGTACATACCAGTACCAAAATGTGCCAGGACAGTGGATAGGACGTCTGTGGTTAATCGAGATTCCTTTACGTTCTACTGACCTTACACCTGACCGGTGGATTTTTTTATTTATCTCACTAAAAATGGGATGTATGAACTTAAACCACGTAGCTTAGATGCAATTTGGAATGAGATTCAAATGGTATGCGTAGAAATCCAATATGTCATGTTGGTACATTGCACGAAATCAGTGGAAATTTAATGATACTAAAGACGCCATGTTTGACAGTATTCATTTGCAGAATAAAGTACACTCACGTGTCAGATTCTTTCATTTTAAGCAACTGTACCTTTCCTGTTGGAAAATAAAATTGTATGGCGCTTCAGTGAGTGTATACATTTTGTCGCACCTTGTATAAACGTTGCTCAAAAAGATACTGAGGTTGTAGGTAGATCTTGAACCTGGAAAATTGTTTGGTTTATCGATACATAACATACAGAGGTAATAGGCTATAAGAGGTACAAATGTCATTTGATTTGCAGAAAAAAAAATCTGTTTTATTGAGCATTTGATAGAGAACTTTAAAAAAAAACACAATTTGTGCAACTGAGAAAAACAAATAACAAATGAGCTTCTTTTAAAGGAAACCATTTTAGTTGGCGGTAAGGTTTCCTTAGGGAGCCAACAAAGCTGGCATCAAGTCAGTGAGGCTATTGATGAGATGGGGGTATTCTGCCGTACTCCCCCAGAAGAGCACTTTCCTCTTGTGCTCTTCTGGGGGAGTACGGCAGTTCTTGGAGAATTCGTGGGGTTGGTAGGTTAAAATAACCAACCAAATTTAAAAGTTGCAAGTAAGTTTGGTAATTAGATATTAAATCTGAAAAAACATAAATTGCGACAAATAGTAATAATTTTAATAATTTAAAAAGATATTCATGAACAAGCTATGCTTCGAAGAATATAAATGTCCTGCTTATATGAAGAAAAATGTATGCATTGTATGATTAAGGAAGTGCTCAAAAATGTGATTTTCAAGTTCTAAATTATACAACAGATTAAACATTTATATACAATAAATGTTGAAATAATTGTATACAATTTATAATTATGTTAATTAGAAAAATTAATTTAAATTGAATATTCGATACAGTACACGTGTTATCAAAAATTATTCATTCACAAATTGACTAGATTTCTTCAAAGGATATTTCAAACCCACAAATAACGAATGTAAAATCATTGAATAAGTCTGTGTGAAACATTTATAAATAATTAAGAAATAGTATTTAATTAAAATAAGAAATAAACATATTTATAGTTTTCCTCCAAAATATTTTTGGATGAAAAAGAAAAATTATTATTACATTAAAATTTATCAAGAAGTAAAAGCTTAAATAGTTTATAACAATTGAAGAAATGTTGGTAAAAATTAAAAAAATTCAATAAATTTTTATATAAAATTAAATATATAAATATTCATTAGTTACTTGTTCATTAATTAATGATGAGAATAAATATGTTTTACATAACGATGCCGTACTATTGGGATATTATCGTAATAATCTTCAAATTATCTTTCAAGAAATGTATTTACAATTTTCCAAATCTAAAGCTTTATCACGATAATATGGGTAACTATATTTTTAAATATGTTGCTATGTTTCATAAACATGCACAAGAAAAAATTTAAATCAATTTTAAGCATTCGCTAATATTCCACATAATCACAAATTTAGCACTGATGATTTAGTATGTTGTTTGAATTCCAATAATGGCTAGTGTAAAATAATTTTTGGAATATTATAAACTACAGTGTGGAAGAATAGAATAAAATTCCATTCATCATAAATATTTCAAAATGAAGAGTACCTTATCGCCAGCTAAGTATCAAACTAAAATAACGCAATCAAAATAACAGGTAATTTGAAGTAACACAGTTCAATTTGAACTTGATCAACATTTAATTTTATAGCATTTATTTTACACTGTTAAACTGAATATTATTACTTTAGATGATACATGCGTGGATTGGCAAATGAAAGCAGTGTTAGCCACCTGAATTCAATTTATTAGTGAGAATTAAAGGTAAAAAAAAAATCAACAATTAATCAACAAAACGTCATTTCCTTTGTTGCAACTGATGATAACTGCACCAAGTCATACTCTTGGCTGGTTTTGTCTGAGAAACATCGATTTATACCAAAACACCCCAAAAAAAGTACTTCCTTGTAAATGATAATATAATGTGAGATACAATTCAAAGATAGGACTGCAATAATATATAGAAAATTACTTAAGATTATATTTAAAGCCTTTCCTAAAAGAAGAATTTCCATAATTTCGCAATACTTTTCCATTAAGTCATTTTTGTAAAATAAATGATGACGAATAATTAACACCACATCCAATCAGGATGGTACATTAACAGGTCCTGAATAAATAGCTGGAACAAGCCAACGCAAGTTTCTTGATGATACACATTTTAATGTATTCCTCTTAGAAGCATTATCTTTGATAATTATCAACTTCTTCTCATCAACTTCCAGTAAAGAAAGAAGATTATACGTGGATCTGTATCATCAGTCCCTTTAAAAGGTAGGGATGATAAACGGCGGATACGGAAAATTCAAATGCAAATTATAAATTCTAAACTCAACTGCTTTGAAATTACTGATTTCGAGTAATCAGTAATTTTCCTGAGTTTCAGAAGTGTAATTACTTTTCAAAGTTTTGAAATTAACCGGTTTTCGACAGGCAACTGAATTCCACCTCCGATGTCATTAATGAAATAAATAATGAATAAAGTTGAAAAATGAGCAGAAATTTAATGTTGGTAGTAAATGAGTATCGAATTTTAATGTAAGTAAAAGGAAGAATTTCTTATGTCATAATAATAATTTTATAACTGAGAAACTATGCAGAATATTTTAACTTATTTGCTCTATCTTTTCTTATTTATATTGACAAATGTATGTGTCAGTTGTATAATATTATTAGAAATACAACTATAATCAAATTTGTAAAATAAATTTCGTTTATTTGATATTCAAAGATATTTGAATTATTTTAATTTTTGCCTTATGTGGCCTTTTTTAAGAACCAATTTTATTTGGGATATGAAGCATCACTTAATTTTAAGAAAAAGTAATTCTGTTTAGTATTTTGAAACTAAATATGTTAAAATGCTTTTTAAGTTTACGATATATTTTAGTTTATAAAAATATGAACTTCTTTTCTCATCAGCAATAGGTCCCAACAAATGAAACTGAAATTCATCCGTTCTAGTTTTTTAGTAATATTTAAATTCAATCATTAAAAAAATTTATAAATGCTATAATTTCTTTAAAAATAGTAAATCTCAGAAAATATTCATTTTTGTTTGTCCACTAAAAATAAATCATTATTTCTATTAAAAGACGGAATAAAATAAATGAACTAATAAATTTACTTATATGTATTAAACATTAACAAGGAAAGAGGGCACAGGTGCCGTATAATCCTGGATGCCAAATTCTGAGATAGGCGATTTTTTGGCGGATTATCTTATGTATGAGACAACCTCGTTTTCTATTACGTCATACATTTGGAAACCCATAAGAATTATGCCAAAAATTCTATTTTTGTAACCTTAGTATTTACGTCATCGCGTATGTCACGATACGTCATCTTGGCAATATTTCTTCTTTGCCAAAATAATTCAGAATTTGGAATCATGGATTATATGGCACCTGTGCCGGAAAGAGTAACAAATAACAATTATAATATTATAAATTAATAATGAGGAAAACATTTTTTACAAAAAGTTTAAAACGTGAATACTCCAAAATTACTAACCACCACCCTTCTACTATTATTAACTACGGCATGTTATAATCATGGTTAATGCAGGTTTCAATACCTTGTTAAAACTGCTGGTGTGTTTCTAGATATTAAGAAAGCAGTTGATTAAACGATCTTTGCAAAACAATACTTTGTAAAGAAGTCTCTAAAAGCCTTATTTAATGTCTACTTGGTATACTACAAATGCTCTCTAACGTTCTATTTTGTATAGTAGACCTTAAGAGAGCATTTATTATAAATCAAAAAGGGGCTCATTGTTATTAACATTGAAAAAAAACACCAGCATTTTTATTTGCTAAAAGGACTTTTCTACCTTTGTTTAATTTGATGAAGAATTTACTTAGAATCACGAAAACGAGCATCTTAGTATGCTTATTGATAGCAAGATCTTTTTCAAATCTCATAGGGAACTTATTATTAAAAGTATTATACTGCAATTACTATAATCAAACCCCTAATAATAAATCACTATAGATATCTTTAAATATTTTTGGTGGAAAATATAAGAAAATAGATTTGGAATACAATCAGAATATCTTTTTCATTGTTCTATAATGAAATGAATTTTGAAATAGAATAAATAAAAAACTTTTTTTAATGTTCCCTGAATCTCGTCTCCATGAAAAACTCAGATAAAATCAGACTCAAAATGATGTCGGCTATACTCGTTGTCTTTTATTCCTATATTTCACAGAAATTCACATTCTTTTAAATATTTTTTATCAACAGCCCTTTTGGTGTTTGCAAAAGTATTAATGATTGAAAAAGGACAAATGAAGGAAATAGTTATCTCATCTGCCTGATACACTTTCCAACTGTAAGAATAAATAATATTTCTTTCTTAGCAATGTGCAATGTTTTAATAATTTTCTACTGAAGAGTTTAGCTGCAATGTTTCAGAAACAGGCGTTTATGCACCAACTTACTTCATTATATCTTGACGAGACTTGGGCCCTACCAGTTAAGTGGAAGTTGATGAGTATGAATCTTCGTGATTTATAAACACAGATTAAGAAAAATAATTCTCAACACTTGACTTGTCACTACAGTAGGTATTATTTTACTTTTAAAACACTGTGACCACGACTCATTTGACCTTCTTCAAATTATTTTGGTGAACATGGTGGATCTTTCCTTAAGTCGGAATTTGAACTCAATATTTTCCTATAGTGATAATGACACCTGAAGCAACCAGGCCAAGCGGCCTCACAGAAAAGGCTGTTTCACTAGTTTTTCAATAGAAAAAAATGGTTCCACTGGTCACTCGACAGAGTTAGTTCTTTAATAATTCATTGCTCTGACAATATTTGACTAGAATTATTTTTTCTTTGGGTAAGCACACTTTCTTATATGCGGTTCTGTCAACCGCTTTCATTTCTTCTTTCCTGTTCATGAGATGAACTCAATATTTTTTTTGTACGCAAGTATTCCAATTTATAGTAGCTTTTTCAGCCAGATTATCACCTTGCTTGATTATCCCAGATTTACTCATGTTTGTATAACTTTCAATTATTTTCTTGATAATTCTTGGGCAATGCAGAATTTGTCAGTACAAATTGTCTTACCACGTTTAGAATCGGGCTGGAGCAAACTAAAGTTACTATTGTTTTTGATTAGCAGTTTGCAACGTTTTGTTGGAGAGTTCGGAAATTGCTTTACCAGGACGGATCATGTGTTTCTCTCAATCGTATATACCACCTGTTATGAATTAGTAATGTATTCGAAAGGAAAGTTCCGTTTAAAGGGAGTAAAAAAATGGTAGGGTGTCAAGATAGTAAAAGCAGTGGTTTTTATGTAGTGATTATAAAGATATGAACATTGAAAATAGTGAAAGTGATTATTCTACAATCAAGTGATTCGGAACCAAGCAATTTACCATCAGCTCTTCACTGGTGTGAAAATTCAAACAATGAAGTTGCCACTTTCCAGCACTCGTTTTACATTTACTGTCAATCCACATATGAATTTCAATATTGATATTCCAATGTTTTAGAATTTTTCCATAAGTACTTTGATGATGAATTGATTGACATTATTACATCCAAAACGAATTTATATGAAGAAAAATGCGTTCGTAGATTGCAATCAAATTCAAGGTGTTCTATTTCTTCAAGGAAAAAAGGAGTTTTTCTGCAAGGTATAATAAAGAGACTATATGTGCAAAATTATTGTAATAAAAAATCAATTATGTAATTTGCTCTTTTTTTGCGAAAAAATGTCATGCAGACGAGTTTGCCTGATAAAGCAAAATTTGCCTTTCAATAACAATAATGCATATGCCCAAGTTCACATCCTTGTTCAACATTAATTAGTATATGGCTAATTCTGCAACATTTACTTGAGAAATATCCGAGTTTCATGATATTGGAGCAATATATAAGCATGGATAAAAATTTACTCCTTTATAAATGTCAGACTTGGTTGTGTGCAGTACATCCTTTTGAAAACAGCTAGATTTGGAATAAAGAGTTTCTTGTTGTGCAAATCTAAGAATAGGCATTGGGAAAATGTCATTATATACAGTAGAATGGGAATTAGTTTTGATAATTCATTCGATGATGTGTGTGGAACACCCCGACTGAATAGAAAAGACTTACCTTAAGATAAAATGACAAGGAATTAATAAAAGGAGTAATCAGGGGATATCATCCATACTAGAGAGTTACACCTAGACTCCATTAAAGGGTTATCGGACTTTATTAATAAAGTGGGTGACCCGAGCAACTGGAACGAGGAAACATTGGGTTTGGAGTTAATGGTACAAAATGCTGATAAAAGCAGAGGTGCCCAATGACATACAAACCCAATTCTAAGAAGAAGAAGAATCAGGGGATATCAGAGGGGGAAAGTATCTGCAATGAAATAGAAAAATAAAAAAGATATTAGTCTAATTTCAACAATACACACTACTAAAATGCAGGATGTGACAAATAAATTGTGATAGACAACGTCAAAAGCTAAAAGAGTAATTAACCACAATGAAAAAATGGAACGTGTTGACAAAGTAAGCCAACATTTAGCTGCTTATTCTACACCAATAAAAAGAGGAAAAATAGTTACATCCTCCCATTTATCGGATTTGGTTTTTGCAAAACTCCACATTTTGTAACGTAAATCAAAAGGTCCAGTATCATCTAAACAATTTTGAAAATAACTTGTTTCGAAACTAGTTTCAAAAAATTTTCATGTTGAGTTTTCTGACTCGTGACAAAAAGAACCAGTATTAATTCTTCAATATTCAGCCTAACTTGAAAATATTTTCCAGAAGATATTCCCGCTATTGAAAAAAAGTCAAACCTAAAGCGACAGTGTACTTTATGCTTCTCTAAAAGAAATTCCAAAGGTGATCCAGTGTTTAAATAAACCAGATACCAGTGTTCAGAATGTCTGGTTGTGTTGCCCCTTGATTCGAAAACTCAAAAAAACTATCATTTAACGTTTTCTATTTGTCATAGGTAATTCAGTATAGTTATGTAATAGCCAATTTAAATGCTTAATACCAGTAAAATATAAAAAATTAAAATCAAAATATTTTGTTTTATTTTCTAGTATTTAATAATGGAATAAAAATGTTATGATAATTCGCAATAAAATTTTATTAATTAATTTTTTCAACATTAGCTAATAACTCTTACTTCTTAGAACAATGGTAGAAAGTTCTTCTAAAGACAATTTTTATTCTTTAATTTTGATTTTAGGTTGCAACATTGCTCTATCAAGAAATTTCTTTTCGAAAATTAGACTCTTATAGGTTGAAAGTTAATATGTTCTCTTATATCTGGAGAAATGTTATATTTTTGTAGGTGTGCAATCAAAATCTCTTCAGAAATCAGTAATTATTAGCAATCTAAAATTATAATACAGGGTGATCTTTTTTAAAGTGACAGTATTTGGAGCGTCCTGTAGCGCAATCTAATAGCCGAAATGACACCAAACTTGGTATTTAGACTAATCAAGACATGGGAAAAAAAATTCCGTAAAAAAGTTTTAGTTCAAACGTCACCGCTAGGGAATTTTGTGGCGCTGATGTAGTTTATAATAACGAAAATTAGCATAAAACACAGATATCAAAGCAAAATGCAAATGTTGTTCGATGACAGTGCCAGTTATAGGGGCTATAAAAGCAAGTTGTAGATAGCTCCGATAAATAATCTCAGCTGCAATAAACCAGCTCCAGTGGCCATGTCTCTCACGTTACCGGAACATGCGTTTATTTTGGTGGAGTATAAAATTTGTTTATTCTAAAGGACAACATAACAAAGACAATGAGGAATATTCCTCGTGACATGTTACGTTCGGCTGTGGGGAACGCTATACGCAGAATGCACTGTGTTATTTCTGACAATGGAGCTAATGTGGTCTAATTCCTCACCGGGAAGTAAATGTAATAAATAAACATTAATAATTGAACTGTACGATTGTATGTGTCAGTATTTTTGTTTTCTCACATTTTATACATTGTAAAGCGCCACAAAATGCCCTAGTGGTGATTTTTTGAAACTAAACTCTTTTATCACGGAATCATTTTTCCCGTCTTTTGATTAGTCTGAATACCAAGTTTGGTGCCATTCTGGCTATTAGATCGAGCTACAAGTAGCTCCAAACACTGTCACTTTAAAAAAGATCACCCTGTATTTGAGTTTAATGCAACAACGAATTATTAGACTGACAAATACAATAAGCGGAGAAGTATAAAATGAAGCACAATATAACAGACCCAAATGAAAACGGGTTGCCTATTTGGGAAATTATACCGGAGGTGTTTACCTCTGTCATAGAACATAAATGAACTTTAGTTTCCTTTGAAAAATTTGAGTAAATATGCGCATTTAAACTGCAAATAATAAATACAAACAACGTGCAGAAGGTTTATTATTTACCATGTACGTATATTCTAGATTTGTTACAGGATAGTCTTTTGAATGTGTCACTAACTGATATAGATCTCAGTAATCAGTTTTAAAAATCATTTTGATCTAACTTGATTTGAAATGAAGTGATATTTTCCCTAACATTGCAAAAGAATTTAAACAGACAGTTTGGTTTAATTTTTAGTTCTGTACGAAAGTTTAAGTTGCAGTAAATTTATGTTGCAGTGTGGCTTATCCCTATCTAGTTGACAATAACATCAAACAAGGTCCATGAGCTCGAACGCCCTCAAAAGATGGAGTACAGCCTCAGGGCTCGAAAATAATGCTATAATTTTTACGTGTACAATTATTTTTTCTGTTACTTCAATTTTATTTAACGATGTCTTAGTAACATATACCAATGATTTGACAGTTGCTATCCATTGATTGCACAAATCAAGGAATTTATAGGCTAAACTAATCTTGAAATAGGTGATTTTCCAAACATTTTTTTAAATCAAAATTAAGGACTCAGAAATTTAATCTGTTCTGGTATGTTATATTTGATGTAGCTACTTATGTGTTTCAGAGTATATCCATTCAAAATATATACAATCAAATACTTCTGTGACAATATGTTGACTTAAAATTTTTAGTAATAAGAAATATATTTAAATTGTGAGATGTTATTGAAGCAGAAATCAAAGAACTTATATTCTCGTATCCTAATTCTAATTTAAAATGAAGAGTCTTACAAACTTTCAGCATTTTTGAACACATAATAATGTCAGCACTCCATAATCTAGAAAAAATATGATACTATTTATACGAAATTTACTGATAACAAACAATTTTGGTATATGTAGTAAATTATATGTTGATAACTGATATCATAAGGAATTTAGGCATTTAGAAAATAATTTCTAATACATTTCTATATTTCTATCCTATAATCTAAAAACTAAACACGGATTACACATCCAAATGAAATCATCATTTATACAAATTGACAAAAGTTATTGATTGCTAAAAACTAATTGTTTTAAACTATCAGAATTAGTTTAATTCTACAAATAGAAAAAAAAGTTTTAAAATTTTTATATTTTATCCATTAATTATACTTTTTTTTTACAAATATTTTATTAAAATTTAATATTTAACTAACCATAACTTATGATTAATTATATTTTATTGATTATTTTGAAATTTTTCCTTCTCATTGACTTTCTGTTTCGTTTTTAATTTCTGTTACATTTTTAAATTTCGTTATCATTACATTAAAGACTTTGTGAAGAGTTTAATTGTGGAGTGTTTGTTCTTTAGTATCTTTGCGTAAATTAATCCGAAATTCCATTCCCAATTTCCCCTTTATTTGATGAGAAAGAACTAGTTTTCTTCTTAATTAAGAAATTCAAATTAAGGAACAAGTTCAAATGGAGGAAAATTATTGATAAATAGAGTTTACACTCTGTTCTTACATCTTTTATTTTTCCTTTTATCAATTTGTTTCAACTTAAGGGTTTCTTTCACCTTAAATTTTATATGTTTTTTTTATTTATCATCTATATTTTATGTTCCTATTAAAAATATTTCTGTATCTAATGACTGAGCTTTTGATTTGATTTTTATAAATAACTTTACATTTTTATTCATTGTGTTAAAACTTATACGTTTATTTATATTATAAGCAGAAACAAAATCTTTCAAAAACTACTTTTAATACCTAACTGTATTATTTAGAAAGTATAACATAAAAATTATTTTCTGTGTTTTCATGCAATCACACATCTATACTTAAATTGCATTTTAAAGAAAAACAAAGATAGCCATCTTTAAAACGATGCAAATTTCTACTTTGAACAAATGAAGATCGTTTTTATCTTTTAAAGTACATAGGTTCTTTTGAAGAGGAAAATAAGCTATGCTAAAGTTTATCTTTTCTGAATCTAAAAGACAAACTTTTGTCTTTTCGAAGACAAACCTCCACTCTTATTTTCTAAAAAGAAAAATGTCACAAATTGATTTGACAATCCTATATATTTCTTAAGATCTTCTAAAAGTGCTCTGATAGAAGCCTGAAGTGAAGTCCATTAATATTGTTTCTAGTCAATTTGAAACAAGAGAAACATCTATTTCCATATTAATTTTTCATATTTTAAGATTTCACGATTTAAAAATGAAAAGAAAATAAATCCACATTTATCTCTCTCTTACATCATCTTAATTTATTTTTAAGATTTTTTTTTTATTTTTCATAAAATTTCTTGTTTTTGCCTCCTTATCATTTAAATATTCCATCAAAAGTTCATTGTTCTAGATGGGAATCAAACTTATAAACTATTAACTTGAAAACCAGAATTCGTATGATTCAGCAATTAACTTAGTTTTAGAAAATATTTTTAATTTTTTTTCCTAATTATTTTACAACACACAAGAAAATTCTATACTTAAAGAGTACAAGTGCATTCTCATATATTTTCTTTTTTAAAACTCATTCAAGCTTTTATAATTAAATACCTTTCTTCAGAGATTAAATAATATTATAACTAAAATGAATTTTAAAAAAATTTAAGAGAATATGGTATAAACGAAGTTAATTTTTTCTTTACATTTCATAAAAATGTAATTAAAATAACTAAGTCACCCTTGCTGATTTAAAATTTCCATAAAGTAGATGGCTTGTCTTTTTCATTTTGCTGCTTCTGTTCTATTTTGAACGTGTTTAATTTTGGAGGCAATATCACTAAATATTTTAAAACTAATTGCTTAAAATAACAGGTAGTTTTCGTGATTTTGAAAACTCTTACAAACGGAAAAAAATATATTTACATAAAAAAAACTCTTTTATTAATGGTGAAACCCATTAATGGACTTTTTCTCCTCGCCCATGACAATCAGACATTCGATGCTAAACCTTCCTTGTTTGCTGCCGCTCGAAGAATGCGATTTGAAGACCAACAGCAAATTCGTCGACAACTCCGTTTCAATACGATTAGATGTAGATGAAATGTTATTTGAAGTCATGAGTATTTTAAACCAATGAGATCTGTAAGAAAGTGACGTAATCAGATCTCATGTAGAATGAAAGATCCAACCATTTATGGATAATGAATTTTTCAAAACTAAAATGCATTTTTATTAGTTCAGAAGTATTGAAAATTTTGTAGTATTATTTATTTATATGTCTACAATATAAGTTTTTAGAAAAGTAGGTAATATATCAATTAATATAGTAACTAAATTATCATATTATAATAGTTATTTTCTGTAAAAGTTAATGAAACCGTCATCAGTGTTTAGAACTTTAAATATTACAAACACTCATGCCTTAGTTCGTGATCGAATTATAAACTATATATTCTAACAAGTTGTATCTTTTTAAGAATTATACATTCCATAAACAGAAAACATTTGTTATGAATGATATCTCCCATTTTCAATGATACTTAGTCATCAAAATACTATGCAAAGTTTATAGAAATATTATACATAGAGATTATTATCACTTCTCATATGTAAAAGAAGTTTATCCGCTTCCGTAAGCTCAGCAAAGTGAAGCATCATTTGCAGCGGGCAGTGGTTGGGAGGGTGACCACGGTGTATTCTCCTTCACTGGGTTGCTGGAACTCTGTGGGTTAGGGACGTGTCCACGTTAATATATGACGTCCAAAATCCTTCCGCTGGTGTGGCGTGGACGTGGAGAGGAGGTGGCAGCTCAGGTGTGGCCACGTCACCTGACCGTGGTTCAAAATTATGAGGCACCTTAAAAAGAACAAAGTCGTACTTTCACCTTCTTGGTGCTCTGATCCAAACAAAAGACGCTCTCTTTGCCTTAATTCGCACTGCCAAAAGCATAGCGAGCTTGGCTTGTCCAAGTGTCATAAGCAACAACAACAACAAAAGAAGTTTAAGATCATAAGATAAATTGAATATATCAATAAATTATTCTGTTACAATTTCGTAAAAATAGTAAAGGAGACACAAAATTTGATAAATGCTTAAAAATTCAAATATCATTAATGAAATTTGGAACATGTGATTAAAAATTATAAAAAGCTGTTAAAAATGTAATTTATAATTATTTAAAAACATGTGTAATAATGATATATTTCTTTCAAGAGCATTTATCTCCAAATATGCAACTAAAAGTTATTAATCCTACATCTAATGGTCTTTGCATTAGTATCATCTCTTTCAAATTTACAATTTGCTCTTGTGTCTTATTTTCAATCATATGTATACTCCATACTGATAGTTCACAAAGTTTCGTTAAACTTGATATTTTTGTTAAGCTTCCAAATACTTGATAAGTATTTTTAGATTAACAAAAATAGCAAAACTTTAACTAATTAAGTATTCATGAATATGAATAATAATGAAATTATTTGTTGAATTAAATTGATATGGTATTTGTATATTATTATTTGTATCTTAGATTTTTTATATAAGGTTAAATATTTATTGAACTTGGAAGACTTGAATATGGCAAAACATACGCATAAAAAAATTCAGCCTATTTGATTATATTGTAAAATGTGACTCACCTTGTCTATGCTACATAAAAATTGCATTCAGTTGAAATTCTTCCTTTACAGATTACTTATTGGAAGGAGTTTTCTTAACTAATCTACGTATTGTGCCTTGAAGTTGTTTGGGTTTCGAAGTGAAACCCAGACAAAACCAGACACAATCCCGATAAATAGATATTCAGAAAGCAAAAGTACAACCTCTATTTTCCATAAATCTCATAGGAAGATAGCAGTGTCTAAAATAATCTGATATCTTCCACTTTAAAAACTATTTGTTTCTAACGTTTAATCATAATGTCGTGGTAGGCTGGTAATTTCGGATGTCATATTTACTATTAGACAGTAGTCAGTTTTGAATTTTGATTTAACCAAAGATCTGATCTGGTCACTAAAGACAGCTGGAGTATGTTATATGTGTTGTTGTCGCATGGTTTTCTGAGTAAAATAATATCTCTGGGCTTGGTAGGTGAACTATTGAATGTCTTCTGCTTGGTTCCTGCTTCTAAATTAAGAACATTCCAACCCAGATATTTCCACCTAGCTGGTAAGGCCCAACTCAGAGCTAGGTAAAGAAAAACTTGTTGGTGCAACAACATTTTGTCATATCTGAATACGGCACAGTGAATTTTTTCTAAAGTTTTTTAAGTATAACATACTAACTAAAAGTAACATTATTGATTCATCAAAGACATTCAAAGCTGTACCAAAGTACTGTGTGGTGCATGCGATTAAAAATATTATTTTTCAAACACGACTATGTTTTTAAGTATTTTTCAAACCAATATGCAGCAGTAAACATTTTCTTCTGATGTAACATATCAGAAGCTCCAATGAGTTGGCAATTGCATGTACAGAATTTGCATTTTGAAGATAACAATTCGATTCTCTGCTAGTTAAGGATTTGTGAAATATACTTTGATCTTTAGGTTCCATCTAAGTCAGACTCTGTGCGAATGGAATTTATCATATCAAAACAAGCAGTTCAAACAAAACCACATAAAATATTTAATTATTAAAAATATATAAACAAAATAAATATGATTGTTGTAAATAAAATTAAAATTTTAAACATTGATATATTAAATTTGATTCAATATATTTTACCAAATAAAGATCACGATGGGCTGGCTAGTTAGGCCATTCATTTTCTGTAACAGAGTTAGTGAGTTCAAATCCAACCCAAAAGATAATCAATTATGTCTTTATTAGTGTGGGAACATTAAATAGAGCTTTAAAAAAACCAATTAAAAATCCCTTCTTCATGGTCATTGCTTCTAATCTATGATGATTCACTCTTTTCAGGGATCTACGATGGCATATCATACAAATGCTCCAGTATACACTGCCGCTATTTTTATTATTGAAAATGTGACAAATGGATCCTTACAAACGAAATAATCATTTTTAAAGTAAAAAAAGCATTAATTCTACAAAAAAACAACTTTTGAATAACTTATTTCTCTACATTTGCGGGAAAATTATTACTGTTATAGTTACTTTAATTTTATTCTAAAGACACTTAGGCTGTAGAATATTTCATTTAAGTATTTTTATTTTTATTCTAATGTCAATTTCTATTCTTACCCAACGGTTATTTTATAAATAGTTATTTTAATTTTATTCTAAAGACACTTAGGCTGTAGAATATTTCATTTAAGCATTTTTATTTTTATTCTAATGTCAATTTCTATTCTTACCCAACGGAACAAAGAAATAACTTTTTCGAATTTAAAAATAGCGCAATATGGGAAATTAATCCAAAATAAAGTTTATTCACTGTCAATCTTATGTAAAATTTCATTCAGTTACAAAATGAGGTATTTCCTTTCTAAAAAACAATAAAGGTAATGATTGAACTATATAAAGGCAGTTATTTATCCATTTTTTTACTTACAATCTAAGTCGAATCCTACATTAAAAGAAATTTTTAATGCAGTGTCAAATGTTCAAAAATAAAATACTATGTTCTAGATTCATAATGTACCTAACCAGTGGTGGAGTGGTTAGCAATCCTAACTTTGAAGCAGTAAGTCCCAAATTCAAATCCTGCTACGAACGTGGATGTTCCTTTCTCTCTCTCTGTGAATGTTTTGTTACTTTTTCTCTTTCAGGGCAAATACACCATAACCATTAGGTGTTTCACAGTAAAATTTTCCATCCTTTTTAACCCTAATAGCACTGCATCTGATTAAATTGTAAAACAATGCCAAGAATTAGTAAAAAGTGTTAATAAAGAATGGAGTATTATTGAAACAATTACAACAGAACCAACGATTAAGACAGCACATATAAAAAGAAAGTTAGCTAAAACAAAATGATCTACAGAACATAATATAAAAACAAATGTTTAGTACTTCATTTGTCAAAGTTAGCATTTTCCTTCCTTTGCAAATAGATTCAATATTTCGAAACAACCACTCTCCAATATCATTGAAAATATATCATATCAGGCAAAAATGTTTCAAAACATTTATATATATTTTCAGTTCTCAACGTAGACTCTCTTTTTATTATGCATAGAAATGTCTAATTCGATTGAAATGTCTAATCTTAGATGTGAGATATTCACTTCATTCGGAAAACAAAATTGTCTTATGTAATGACGCAAAAGATTAGAAAATATGTTTACTCGAGAGTCTTCATATTTAAACTCATATATCTTAGTGTTATTGAATCAGAAAAATATCATTCACAATAAAAAATACATAAAATTTTCAAAAAACATTTTTCAAACGTCATATCAATATCAAGTCGCTTTATTTAATAACTTTCTTAACTATATATATATATATATATATATATATATATATATATATATATATATATATATATATATATATATATATATATATATATATATATAAATAGATATTTATATATAAATATATATATATAAATATATATATTTATATATATATAAATATATATATGTATATATAATATATATATGTATAATATATATATGTATATAAATAAATATATATATATATATATATATATATATATATATATATGTATATATATATTATATATATATATATATATATATATATATATATATATATATAAATATATATATATATATATATATATATATATATATATATATATATATATATATATATATATATATATATATATATATATATATATATATATATTTATATATATATAAATATATATATAAATATATATATGTATATATAATATATATATGTATATAAATATATATATATATGTATATATATATATATATATATATATATATATATATATATATATATATATATATATATGTATATATAATATATATATGTATAATATATATATGTATATAAATATATATATATATATATATATATATATATATATATATATATATATATATATATATATATATATATTTATATATATATAAATATATATATAAATATATATATATATATATATATATATATATATATATATATATATATATATATATATATATATATATATATAAATATATATATGTATATATAATATATATATGTATAATATATATATGTATATAAATATATATATATATATATATATATATATATGTATATATATACATACATATATATATTATATATTCATATATATATATATATATATATATATATATATATATATATATATATATATATATATATATATATATATATATTTACATGTATATATATACATACATATATATATATATTCATATATACATATATATATATATATCGTTGATATATTTACTTTTATTTAGATTATTTATTCTTTCCAGTTTCTTTTTTCTTTTCAAATTTTAATTAAGAAATTTAAATGTTGAATGTGTTTTGATGGATCCTTGGTGAAAAATTCAGTTTTTTCCGATATGTACTTTATTTCTTTTATTCTGATGTATACACACACACACAACCACACACAGATATATATATATATATATATATATATATATATATATATATATATATATATATATATATATATATATATATATATATATATATATATATATATTAAAAAACAATTAAATAGTAAATTTTGGCATTCTGACTTCTTGATCAAAATGCTGAAATTCAGTGTTTTATTCTTTGCTTCATATTGTTGTAGATTATACATGTTAAAGGGATGGTGAATATGGATTGTTTGACAAAATATTTCATAATATGTTTGAACTGCTTATTTGTAAATTGAAACTTGTATTTTATTTGGTATGTAGAATGCTTATATGTAGATGTCGGATATGTAACATTTCATCTACAATATTCAACTCTGTGTAAAATTCGCAGGGTCTGAAGTTCTTCGAAAAAATAATTTTGGTTTTTGAGTTATGTTTTTTGATTAAAGTTTTTTGAATCCTTCAGGGCTTGTCCGGTGTGTAATACTAAAACTGCTTTGATCCAGGATACGCAAAATATTAAATTTCTTAAAGAAATCAGTGTGTGTATGGAATTTCGTAAAAGAGAAAGATTGATCGAGTAAAACACTTTTAGAACCAGTAGTATCAATTTATTCATTGTAAAAAAGTACAGAATATGTATACAGTTATAAAAGGTAGCTCTGAAAAAAATAGCAACAATAAATTTAAAAAAAATAAAATTTGCAATTCCAGAATACTTATTTCTTCAATCATTCTAATTTAAATTAAGGATTTGATAAATGAATCTTCAGAAATAAAACTAATTCTGTCTACAGAAATGTATTTATAAGATTTTAATGACAATTATTTTAATATATTGCCTGCTTTAGAGAGAGAAAACTCTAGGGGTTCAGTTATTTTTCTTTTACTTTTATATCATGTCATATAAGAAATATATTGATGAAATCTTTAAATACAGGACAAAATCCACAAAAATAGTGAAAATGAAGAACATATTCTATTTTTCTTTTTAACAGATCAGTAACATTAGATAGAGAAGCTGCCGTATTAGACAGGTCAACATTTTCTAAATCATACTTTCCCCCACAAGGTCAAAATGGACCACCATACTCTAAAACAACTTTAGGCTTAGCAGAAAATATCCATTCTATCCAATTGGGAGAATCTTTACGAAAATGGAACTTCTGTGTTCCAAATGCGATTTTTTTCACACTCCTGTAGAAGTTCAAACAAAAAAGGTAAGTAAAGTTCTCCAAAGTTAAGAATAAAGAGTAAATTGCTTGAAAAGGTAGCTTCCATTAGCAGTTTCATTCTACAGAAATGGAAGGTGTGAAAGTTTCGATCTCTGTCGGAATAGCAGATTTCCCTTACTCTTCGCTGAAAGCTTTCTGTGTTTAGAAATAGTAATCCGAAAAAAATAAAATTTCATGTTTTTGTAAAATAGAAACAATTACAAGCCAATATGAATTTTTATTTTAAACAACATTATTTTTTCGGAAAATTATTTTCTTACTAGCAATATTATTTTTATTTATAGAATAATTTAATTTCAAGCAAATTTTTTTAGCAAATAAGTAGGAATATGCTTTTGAATGCCTTAAATATGTAATTTTTATTGTGAAATCAAGAGGTAGATAGTTTATCTATAGTCGTAGACTACTTCATTTTTGTAGCCTTAGAATAACCAATAAACAGTTAAAAATTTAATGAATTAATTATGTACTTCTTGCATTTATTTATTTTTGAAGACTTAAAAACCATAAAACATTAAACACAGCTTTAGTGATAAAAATAACATATCTACTAAAATTTACTTCAGTGGGTAACGGTTAATGGCTAAAATGTGTGAATTCATATTTAAATATTTTTATAAAATTAAATAAGTTTAAATAAAAAACATAACTCTTTTAATTTTCATATTTCTGATAATAAATCATGCTTGATCTGTTTCTTTTTTAAATTTGTTTTTATGCTTCAGCCGCTAAAAATTTATATTCTCAGTTCAGGTTAATGAAAATGTTGTTTATCTAGTTTTCCTTTAAATAATTACCAAACACGTGTAAGCTGCAGTAATAAGCATTTTTCTTAAAGCCATTGACAAATAATCAGATTACACTGAGCTTACAAATTTAATGAATATGTGTGTTGCAGTAAACTTTCAAATGTTATATTGTAGTCTAATTGTAAGTCATGAATTTATTGGCATTGTTTATTTTCGAAAAAAGGCAGTAAGACTTGATATCTAATAAATAATTTTGATGTAGTATAAAAATAGAATTAAGATAAATTTACACTTCATACGTATATATATAATAAAATATTTTATTTTCGGCATGCTAGTGTTTTCCTTTACTATGTTGATTTTTAATGCTTAATTTCCGTTTTACAATAAATTCATCCTTCAAAAATATTAATTAAATTTTTCAGTGAATATAAGCTTTAAAATCATAAGTAAATTAAGAAAATTAATAACTGCTTTGCAATTTATATCTGGCATTTAAGACCATCAGGTTTAAGCATCAAAACGTAGAATCTTAACAAAAGAAAAACGTAATTTTTTACAAATCATATCGCAACCAAAATGTATGAAGTATATTCAAATGCCTATTTCCCATGATTTGAATCACACACAATTCATTTAGCTAAACATCTGACATCTACCAGAGAAATGTAAAATATTGGTTAAGACAAATATATCATAATACTGTTAATGTATTTTACAAATTCTTTATCGTGGCAATCCCTTGTTTATCATAGTTTGAATGGGATCGCAAAATTTTGGCTAATTTCTGTAGGATTAATATAATTTTACTTTTAAACAATTCAAAATGTTGAGGAACAATTACATTTATACATTTGTGTATCAATACATCAAATTTATAAATGGTAATAAATAAAAAAACTCATGAAATATTATGTATATGCTGTAAAGAGTTTTAAGGTAAATTAGTTGGAAAATTATTGCATATATATATATATATATATATATATATATATATATATATATATATATATATATATATATATATATATATATATATATATATATATATATATATATATATATATATATATATATATATATATATATATATATATATATATATATATATATATATATATATATATATATATATATATATATATATATATATATATATATATATATATATATATATATATATATATATATATGTATATATATATATATATATATATATATATATATATATATATATATATATATATATATATATATATATATATATATATATATATATATATATATATATGTATGTATGTATATATATATATATATATATATATATATATATATATATATATATATATATATATATATATATATATATATATATATATATATATGTATGTATGTATATATATATATATATATATATATATATATATATATATATATATATATATATATATATATATATATATATATATATATATATATATATATATATATATATATATATATATATATATATATATATATATATATATATATATATATATATATATATATATATATATATATATATATATATATATATATATATATATATATATATATATATATATATATATATATATATACTATTAATATGTAAAATGTTGTTTTAATCATTTAATCATTCCTTAACTTAGCACATAACTTAGCAATATTTTTTGCCAGATAAAATCAGCCAATATACATCAGTAAGCTAAATAATGTTATTTCCATAAAATAGGATATTTAGGTAAATCAATGACTTATTTTGTAATTTAAAGCAGTTTTGCATCGTTTACACGAATATTTTCAATCAAATTTGTAATTTTTCAAAAGTTAAAATTCAGTAGAGATGATTATATAGATAATGAACTTTTTTTTTCAATTTCTGAATCAAAATTAAAAAAAAATTTAATTTTTCAATAAATTATTGTTTGTTTCATTATTTTGAAAAAAGAAATTGATTATATGAATCAAAAATCTGTCATAATTTGTATCGAAAATTATGAAACATTATTGAAATCGTATGTTTTGAGCTATTAAGTAACTTTGAATTGCAGTAATTTGAGTAAATTTTGAAGAAAGTTTCATGTTTCATAAAAATTTGGGATTTTTATTTTCCACATCATTTTAATACTTCTTCAATCAATTACTAGATTTTTTTTAATTAAGATTTTACAACATTGATTATTCTCAAAAGTTTCATTAGATATTGATGAAGGATAAAACAAAAAGATATGCATGTAACTTTTGTCGTATATCAGTTTATAGAAAGTTGAATGATTGCAGCGCCATATCAGATTTTAATAAGGACTCTACATTGCAATGCCTGGGGATACAAAGTTTGCATACCACTGTTTTAATGTTTGCATATTATTATATTTAATTGCTGTGCCTTATTAGCGTTGATCTTTTTTAAAAATTTATACGTTCATTTCCATTCATTTGTATCTTAGATTATTGATAACAATCATGTGAATATTTATATGCTGATATACAGTAATGCCATCTATCGGAGGAGTTTATAGCAAAATCGTACTTTCACCTTCGTCGTGTTCTTGTTATGCGAAAGACGCACTTTACTGACTTAAATTCACATAGCCAACGGCAGAGTGAGACTTGACTTATCCAAATATCATGTGTAACAACAATACTGATATACCATTGATTTGTATTATTGTAGATCGTATATCATATTAATTATCTTATTAATACATACATATTTTTACTGTGTTCAGTGGCCATTATTCAGTGCACAGTATTTTAACTGAAATATGTTCTATTTTATAATTATTATTTATTCAAGAAATATATACAAGTACGAAAAAAAGAGATTTCTATTTTATAATCAATGATTTCATAAATATGACACATTTTTTATTTTTACTACTTATAAAATTTGATCGTTTACGTATGCAATTTATTTCGAATTTAATACTCTATTTTTCGTATCCAAGATAGGTATTAATATGATTAATTTAATTTGCATTCAAATCTTCCTTTACTGTATTGTTTCTTAATATTTATGTTATTTTAAATAAATATTAAGAAACATTTATGATAATAGATATTTAAATTTAGGTAATTACTGAATTAAATTAAAGTAAATGTAGAGAGATATTTAAATTTATTTAATTAAGAATAATTTATCAAAGTTTGTGGTTGATTCCAGTTCATCGATGTGCAATAATAAATAACATTTGGGTTTGATAGTTTTTGCTAATTTCATCAGCATAATTTGACATACCATTTTCACATGAAGAATAATTTCATCTGGTAATGCAAGCTCTAATCATTCCTCTTCATTTTAAGAATTTGTTTAAGTTAATTAACACAATCAAATTAGAGACACTTATAGAAATAAATTCTATAAATTATATAAAACTCTCACGATTATAAAATTATTTTGAATTAATCTACAATCAGAAATAATAAATATGAAAATTTTATTCTCATATTCTCCAGTTTCTTAAACTAAATTAAACATTAAGTATTTTTTATTTAAAAATGCTATTGTGTTCTGCTATCTCCAATAAAATAATAAAAGTAGACTATATATATATATATATATATGTATATATATATATATATATATATATATATATATATATATATATATATATATATATATATATATATATATATATATATATATATATATATATATACATATATATATATATATATATATATATATATATATATATATAAGCATATATAATATTTATATATTATATGTATAATATATGTACATATATCTTGATCTTTAGTGGTAAATTTTCTCAACAAAGGCATTAGACTATTTTTAGCAGAAAAAAATAGTATTTTCAATTCAATGTTATTTATTCGAAGAAAACAAGAGAATTGAATTTTACATAGAAAAGGACTTTGTATAAAAAATGAAATGTAAAATGGAAGAGACTTAACATCATTTTTTTATTCTTTTGAATGTGAAAATAAAAGAAAAACACTGTAAATCTTCAAAAGTTATAAATAGACAGTTTTCAAAAATAATCCTTTGCGTCAATTCAAAAAATTGTTTTATTATTGAAAAAAGTAATTTTCAGAAATCTCATCATAAATTGTGCTAAAATTAAAAACCTAGAAAACAGCGTGAATAACAGAAATTGGGAATTTTCTTGAAAATTATTTGTATTTAACATACGTATGTAATTCTTAATTTTGTTTGGACATAAATTATAATAAATACGTTTTTCCATTTGCTTATATGTTTCCAGTAAATTTAAACATATCTGAATAAATTTGAAATTACTTTCCAACTTTCAACTCCGATTTTATTTTTCAACCTAAATATTAATTTTAGTTTTATTTCATGGCAAACAAAAGAAGGAAACAAAATTTCCGGGGAATACATCCATTAAATATTGAATATAAACTGTATTGCTCATAACATTAAATATTTTTCAATATTTTCCTTTAAAAACATTCAGATAATTCACAAATATCAGAACTAATTAAACCAATTTTTTTAAATATTTCGTTTATATTAAAGTTATTTTTTCCGATAAAATTTCATTTCAAAAGATTCTGTCTTATTTCCTGAAGGTTAATATAACATACATCCTGAATAATAATATACAACAAACAAAACACAAACAATTTAAAAGTAGCTGATTGATTGGAAATATTGTCTTTGTAGTATAACAAACTGTTATCAAAAAAATATATTAGTTTAGCAATCATCATATTAGAGAAAGATATTCAACATGTTTTAACTATTCCAATTTCAAAGATATATTAAATAAAATATATCTTTCTCTACAAATTGTAATATGTTAATTACAATATTTGTTAATTAAATCATTTCACAAGTTTGAAATAACTGATTTTATTTAAAACATCGGAAGCTTATAGAAGTAAACTTTTTTTAACAAAGTGCTTTTTTCAATGCCATTAGAAGTCCTCAAATTTTAAAGGGTTTCATTAGATCAAAAAGGGAGTCATTGCATTCAGCAAATCTCTTTTTGAATTTCTTGAAAAATTCTATGATTCTATAAATTAATTTATGATTTTAGTTTTTATTTTGAAAATAATAGTAAATAATATTTTTAAATTTGCGGTTAAATAATAATAATAAGAATTTTTAATATTAATTTTAAATTTGTAGTAAATAATATTCCAATCTTTTCTTTTAAGATAAACTTCTATTACTATAGAAAAAAGAATGCCATAAGCCTTCAATTCATTTTTAAATTTCTTTCCTATTATCCATTTCTTGACATTTCTAATACTTTGCTTCCTTTATATTTTTTATCTTATAAGTTAAAATAAGTATATATTTTTTATTTTATATACTTGCTATATTTTTTTAAACTTTTTATAGGTTTTATCATTAATTAGACTTTTGTTTAAATTTAAGTAAAGAAATTTTTCATCAACCATCTACCTAAATTGCGAAATTAGTTTGAATCAAATATTTTTGTGTAACCTCATATACATATGTTATGTATATATGTATATTCGTATGTGTGAATTTATAGCCAGAGTATACCTTACATTGATATGTCTTCTTCATTTACGTTCCACACATTATCATTAGGCTTAAAATCCGGTTTTGCAGTGAACAGAGAAGGTAATAGAATGCACACTGACCTTCAGTAAACCAATGTTGAACATTTTTGGCACGATGTACAAAACGTTTGGCATAATTTGAAATTGTTTTATCGCCCATAAAATATTATCCATCCCCATCAGATAAATATGGATATATATATATATATATATATATATATATATATATATATATATATATATATATATATATATATATATATATATATATATATATATATATATATATATATTTCAATTATCGGAACTATCATCCTGCCAATCTATTCTGATCCATGACATGTACAAAAATGTATAAGTTGTTAAATTCTGGAAAGAAAAAAAACTTGTGTATGGAACATTGTCAGTTTGGTAGTTTGTCTAATTTAATTAAAAAAACTTTAGAATTAACAGCATCAGACAAATTATCTGTAGTGTATTTTAGGAAAAAATAATTTATTCAAACATATAAGCATTGCTTATCCATGGATGATCAGTAAAGGTGTTTGAAATTGTGGGTTTTACCTTATTTTTATGAATGGCATTGAGAATAAACTTTAATGTCTTGATAATCTAAACATTAATTTAAAAATAAATAAATTAGAATTTGGTTAACTTTTGTCAACAAGAGAATGGCTTAAAGCACATTTGGCGAATAAATTAAATTAATATTAATTTTACTGCCCAAAAATGTATCATTAGCCATCATGATCTCAAGATATAAAACTAAAAAATTGTCATGGATATCAAACAAATTAATAGGTTAATTAGGATATCAAAAGGCATAAATATAAGCAAATATTCTCTAAAGAAAGCAGTTGTTTGTACTTCTAAATTTCATACATCAAGTGGTTTTTTAAAGTAAGACGTAAAGACTCATGATAAAATGTAAAATTGTTTTTTAGTCATTGTTTCTTATATTTATGAATTTAATGAATACCCTTTCTTTTTTTCAGTTTGATAACTTTTTGTATAAACATAATTGAACTAAATTTCACTCTAAAGTACTTGGAAGTTATTTAAAAAAATAAGATTTCCTGTTTCTTTTGAAATTAATTTAAATTTAACTTTTTAAAACTATTTTACAAAATGAAGGATACACAAACTAAAAAGTATATATATTTTTTAAAAATGTTCTTTTTTACTGTCATCCGTTGTGTTATATTAAAATAGAACAAGAAATATTTAATTAAGTTTTTCATACTAAGCAAAAACAAATTTATGGTTCATTTAATGTTTTGTAATCATGGTAAATAAATGTGTGTGCATATGTATGTGAGAACCATCAACACTTTAAATTATGTTCATATTTTCTGTATATCTGAAAGAATTCATATGCTTTTAAATTAATCTTTAATACATGTTATTGTGAAAGGAATATTCAGATTAGTTTAGAGCATCTAAAATCATTAAAATATTTTCAGATCAATTCTTTCTACCAAACAGTGCTGATAAACTTAATCAAACGACTACTAATTTGGAACTATAATCAAGTGATTAGATTGAAATTTCAGTTGGCAATATCCTCTCTTACTGAAAGTTTCAATGTGCGTAGGAGTTTTCAGCAGGATGGTCTTCGGGGTTATATAGATCAAATACTAAATTTACTTGATCCAGTCCCTTGAAAGCTTCTTTTCCATCAGGTTATTGTAGAACCCATCAATAAACAATGTAGCATATTGATAAGCTGTAATAAACTAGTTGGTATTCAGTTATCAAAATTCAAATCTATTTAGTTTGATGGTAAAATGATTACTTATAAAATGGAAACAAAGGGAAAGAAGTTAACTATTGAATTCATTCTATTAAATACCACGAACTATATTATGAAAAGATAGCAGATATGCCTTTTTATATGTATCAATTTAGAAACATATTTCCTTATTTTAACACTTAATATTAAGTGAATATATCCAGCATCTTACCATTTTTGTGATCATGTATCATAATTGTGAAGAATCATTCCATTAACACATTTTCAGTAAAAGGAACGCTGATGAATAATTAATTATCCATTAAGTATCATTAATGGAGTTTTAATCAAGGCCTATACTTGATACTTTGTACATGAATCACCAAGATGAATCAAAGCACGCCTTTGAAGAAGATGATTCTGTGGTACTCATCCGAGATACATTATCTACCTTAATGACCAACTTCCTCAGATGTAAAAATTTCAATATAAAAGGAAAGGAGATCAGCTATGATTCATTATTAAAGTCTTGCATAAATTTTCAGAAGAGGAAAGAAGAGGTCTCTTTCATGAGAATTTATGAATTCAAAATTAACAACTTTATAATTAGGAATACTATACAATCTATGAATATACTTTCGTTCTTGAAATGCAATTATTCTTCTGAATTTTGATGTATGAACTAATCTATATTTAATAAGTCTTAAATACGTTATTAGTGATAATGCAAAAAGATAGTATTAAAATAAATAAAAACGAGCTGTATTGAATTCCAGTGCTATTGACACTAAACTTGCATTTGATTTAAAGAAAGCAAGAGAACATTTAGAAGGTTTATATTGATAATTTTAATTTCTAATTTACCTCACATTTTATTAAAGAAAATTATTTTATGGCATTAAATAATCTGAACTAATTTTAAAGAAACCATATTCAACATAATTTAACCCCTTAACGGTTATCTAATTTTCAAGAAGCCGCTTTAGAAAATTTGAATAGTCTGACATCTAGTATAAAATAAACAATCTCCAATTACATTTAAACGGTATGAAAACGCTATCTGGTATGCGAAATGAGAAAAAAATAATTTTTGTTCATAGAAAATAGAATGTTCTAAGTTTTTGAACCTTATTTTTAAGCACTCTAACTCAAAATTATCATAAATACAAAAAAATTCCAACTCGTGATTTTGATAGGAATGAAAAAAAGGATTGGATGCAAAATTAGTCATATATTAAGAAGTAGAGTTACTTCAAGCAATTACGTATTTTATGATTCTGTGTTTGATGTAATTAGTAATTTGAAAAATGCTTTTGGACAATATTAAAATGCTAAAAATTATTCATATTCATATAGTTTTAGATTATTAATGAAAGGAAACATTTCAAAATAAGTAAAAAATAATATTTAATATAAAAAGTTTTGGTACATTATAATCTTATGAAAACTATAATGTATATTAAAACATTCACTAAAAGATGTCAAAATGATATGAATAATATGAAAGAATATTAAAATTTAATTTGTTTAAACTTATTCTATCTTCATAATCACCATTATGTCCTCACAGAAATAATGCAAGGCATTGTAATAAATTTTCTATAAGCACTATAAAGCAAACTTTATGTTTGTAAAATGTAATAAAGCATCGTGAAATAAAATATGTTCAGTATTAAACCATTGCTCCTGATTTTTTAATCATATTAAATATTTATAGAAATATAAAATTTTCTTTTCGAATTTATAGAAACGAAGGTTGATATTCTTTACTGAGTTAAGCAAGAATAAATTATCATCAATTATTAGGTAACACTTTTGCAAATAATATATTTTTGAACTTGAATTTTTCTAATTTAAAGTCTTATAAAAATAATGAAAACAATTTTTGATTATATACTTTTATCCAAAGATAATAATATAAAAATGTTTTATAAATAAAATTCTTGAGTACAATATAAAAGTGTGTGCCCGTTCTCTTTGTTATTTATTTTAATCAAAAAGGAGTAAACTTGTTAAATACTCATATCTCTTTTTAAATTACTTTGAAATCGCTAAAAATTAAATAATGAGATATGATGATTTTATATATTAATTTATTGTTTTAAAATTATATTTAAATTGAAAATATTACTTCATATATCTGAAAACTATTGTAATTGATAAAAAAAATTTATATGAATGTAGAAAATTGTTGTTAATCCATCAGAAAATCAAGAAAATATATTGAACCAGACGGATTCTCCTTTTCAAAAACCCGATTACTAATTTCAAGCTAATCATATTTCAAATTAAAGGTAAGGCATACGTAAAATATTTCTTTAAATGAATTCATAACTTTATGCTTTTCTTTAATCAAAGGCTTATAATTTGTAATTGTTTTAACAAAATTGTTAATAGGAGATAATTTTTAAACAATTTCCTCTTTTTTTAATGATTGTTTTTGCTAAAATGCGGTTAAAAATCATCTATGAAACACAAAAATAAATTATATTAATAATCTTTGAAAGGAATGAGAAAACGCTAACAGCATTCCGCGTTATTTGAATTTCAACAATAAGGAAAAAGACATTTAGCAACAGATTAAAAAATTGACATTGAAGAAAGATGTTTTTCTTTTTAAATATAAAAGGTATCAACTATACTTTTTTTTCTTACGAATATATATTTTCTATTACATCCTTATAAAATTTGTATTATTTGATTGAGGAATTTAATCTCAAGTTATTGAATCCATTTCTTGAAAAATAATTATGATAATATCAGAATGTACTATCATTTTATAATGGTTTTATTCATCTTATATATATATATATATATATATATATATATATATATATATATATATATATATATATATATATATATATATATATATATATATATATATATATATATATATATATATATATATATATATATATATATATATATATATATATTATATATATAAAGTTAATTTAATGAAACATATTATGATTTACATATGTTAGTTTCAGTCGTTTAAGAATAAATCATTATTATCATTACAAATTAATGGTTTAAATAAAATTATCGTTAAGACAATCGTTTAAAATAAATCAAAACTTACAGTAAGAAATGATCGTAGTCCATGTCCGTCATTCAACAAAGTCACAAATATTTGATTTTTTGGCATTATATTTCTTAACTACAAAATGTTTCCGGTATGTTTCACATTTCTATTAAAAGATTCCTTTCTGTAACAATCGAGACAGATATTAAATATTTTAACTGTTATTTTATATATTCTATGTATCGGATTTTATTAAATAATGTTTTAAAACTTATGATTACATTAGTTTGGTTTATAATGTAGATTTCAGAAGGTTACATTTACGATAGTAACTAAATAAAAAATAATTATTTAAAGTACGGATTAAATTAAACAGATAAATCAAGAAATGTGGCTTGTATCATAATTTTTACATATCACTGAATAGTTTTGTTCTTTACTATTTTTAAAATTAATTAGTTAGTTTTCACAACATTAGAATTTTTATTAAAGAGAAATTAATTTCAACTCATTTAATTTGAGATTAGGTTAACATTTTTTGCATCAACATGTGAGAAATTTTTTGAAGACTGAGATTTATCATTTCATAATGTTTATTGTTGACACACTATCGCGAAATATCATACTTTTAATCTTTTTAGCTATTCTGTAATATTTGAAAATACTTTTGAACAGTTAATTGTACATAGTTTATAAGATATTCAAATTTGAAAAATTAAATTAAAATTGTAGGATTCAAAACTATTAAAAATGCAATTTAAATAACAATTTAGAATCATTTTAATGCAGATAATTTTTATGATGATTCAGTATTCAAAGATTAAGGAAAACTAATTTAATTTTTTTATAAACTTCTTTCTTATTTAAAAATAATTGTCGAAATTATTGTTTAAGATGACTTAAATATTTATTTTTCCAAAATTTTTTATCAGAAGTAAGTATTTATGTATATAATTATGTTATGAATAAAAGTACTCCCTATATATATTTTAAAATTTAAATAAAATATAATTTAAACTCATTATTTTTATATTATACTTTTAAAGTTAAATAGTATATATTATATAGATGAATCCATAAAAGCTTCATATACTCAGAATATAATAATTTTAAATTTTTTATGTAATAAATTATATATCATTATATTTATTTTAGTGAAATTTTAAAGTAAATTAGACAAATAAGACTGGATAGTGAGAAAAGTGTATCTTAACAATTTAAAATAAAAATATGCTGCTGCCCACCGTAAATGCAACACCCTGAAGAAAGCATGAAAATAACATGAAATTTGCAACATGCATTAGCGAAGTCGAGAAATGCAAATGATTAGAATTTCAGAGCAGACGCACAATAAGTGTGCCTGTGGTGTCACTTCAAAGTGCTATTTAAAGCCTGGAAATTTCGACGATTTCTAGTTGATCCATTGTATTTTTCTTGTGTTTTTTACAAAAAAAATTATTATTATGTTTTGAAGAAAACAGTGATCAGTTTTTGATCAAGTATCCAAGTTCCATAGTGGTCTACCGAGATTGTGGATTATCTTTCAGGGAAATCAGTAGTCATATTGGACGAAATCAAACATCTATATTGGGGATATGTGATCGTTGGATGCAGGAGAATTCACCGGACAAACGCGTTCGATCGTATCCCCTCACTACACCACTACACGTGATGACAAGACAAATTGTGTGCAAGTCAGTGATGGATCGCTCAGCCACATCACGAACCATAACACAGCACATTCTGTCTGTAACGCATTATCCAGTGTCTACGAGTACCATTCGACTCCGCTTACAGCAGAGTGGTCTGCCTACAAGACATCCATTGCTTCGTGTAATCTTGAAGCAGAACCACTGAGGTCTCCGCCGCCAATGGTGCGATAAAAGAAGGAGGTTAATGGCTGAATGGAATGAAAACTTCTTTACAGACTAGTCATGCTTCTTTTTGCAACACCACAATAATCACATTTGAGTCTGGAGACGCCGTAGAGTGAAGATGCTGAAGAGCTGCGTTATGCACCTCTACACTGTCCCTACACCGGGAATTATGGTACAGAGCGGTATTAAATGTCTTTATCGCATTCCTCTAGTACGCCTTGACGGTACATTAAGCAGCCAGCACTACCTCTCCGAAGTTTTGGAATCAGTTGTTTTTCCTTATCTTCAAGGATTGCCCACAGCCATATTTTAACAGTATAATGCACGACCACACGTGAGACGCATTTTCCAAGGGTTCTTTGTCAATTTCCTGTTTGAATTCCTAAGCTGGTCGGCTTGCTATCCTGATTATCCGCCTATAGAAAACATGGTCCATGGTTTCTCAACGACTGAGACAGATTACATCCCCAACTGCCACACCAGATCAACTTTGGCAACGTTTGGAAGCTGCTTGGTCTGCTGTACTCCAAGAACACATCCTAAGGATCTTTGAATCAATGCAAAGGTTTGGGGCAGCGGTGATCTCTAGCAATGGTGACTACTCTGGCTACTGATTTTGGCAAGAAGCACACTTCACAGAAGTCTATAATATTAATCATTTGATACTTGGTCTACATATTATCTACGAAATAAATTTTCTCGTGATATCTAATGTCTTTCTTGGTGTTGCAATTTGGGTGACCATTAGAGTAGTTTGAATAAATATATGTCACAAAAATAATCTAAAATGCTTTTTAAGTTTTATAATGAAAGCAAACGTTCATTAAATAAATTTAGATTATTTAAGTAGCTTGAAATATGTTATATATTCCAAACAAATAAAGTTAAATTGAATCTAAAATGTGCAATGTTGTTAGAGTGGTTGAAAATTATAATGAGATGAAGCATGAAATTATTAAACGCACATTCATTTGAAAATCCATTAATTACTTGGATTTAGCCATTAAATTACGGTTTCATGTAAAGACATTTATAAAAAATGCTTCAATGATTATGTGTTATTTTTGTTATGATTTTTTGATAACACAGAAAATGTTTCCGGAAAACACCGGAGAAATTGTTTAGTTTGAAAAATATATTTTACATTGTGTATCATTTGAAATACGTTAAATTAAAATTTTATGTCACACAATTGTATTTCAATTTTTATGTTAGACATTTGTATACGTTTAGTGTTTTCGATGTAATGTCATCAGTAACATCCTGGATTGCTCTGCGCTGTTGAAATATACTGCTTAAAGTTCGATATTTACAGAACTGCCACAACAATAGATTTTAATTTTTTTCTCTTTGAATCCGAATTAATCAGATTATGACAGTTTTAAATGTCTTTTTTTAAAATTTAGCTTCAACGGTGTGCTCTCAATTCTAAAATATACATTTTAAGTTTCCTCTTTTTTTTCAATTTAATAAATTGCATGAAAATAATTAAATTGTAATGATTTTTAGATCCTCTTTATGTTGCTATCAAGGGTTGCAATCCTAAAATACTCCTTCAAAAACGTTACATTTTTTATATATTCTAAAGAAAAAATTTATTTTATTTTCTCTATGTATTGCTCTAAATAACATCTTTACTTCAAAGCTGTTCATTCGTTTTCTTTATCTAAAAACTTCTGCTTGTCACAGTCTATCAGCTTAGGAAATCTTCTTTCCAAAATATATTCCAAATATCTATTTCCTAACTCTCATCACGTTCTTAACAAGGTAATAGCAATTCGGTGTTGCACTAGACAACTGTTAGCATTTTGAAAAGTTCTGTTCTTGCAGACAAACGTTGTTTGCGAATGCTTTCCCTTATCGTTGAAAATCTCAGTAAATGGCATGTTTCAATGCTTCTCTATTTCACAAAATTTAAATATCAAACTGTGTAACGTTCCTGAAAGAGTGAAATACACAAATCTTTTTTTTTACTAAGAAAATGATCGTGTATTTCTCTTTCACCTGGATTTTGCTTCCGGAATACTAACAAGGTAGATAAGATGCTGTTGATTTAACTTTTGTCTTTTAGCAAAATATATTTTTTTGTAGTAAATTTGTAAGTTTTCTGATTTCTAACTGCAAATCTATTCAAGTTTAGCATATCGAAATTCTTTGAGCTGCCTCTTTTATATCTACTCAAGAAAAAATGAAGAACGAAAAATTAACATCATATAAAAATTTCTTTAAAAATGCTGTCTATATGTACGTCCAACTTCTTGTAAAACTACATTTGCACTTTAGATTGTTATTTACTCATGGTTAGCGTAAAAGTCAGACATGATATTTATCGAAAAAGTTCTAGTACTTTACGAAAAAAACTGTTTTTTCGAAAAATAAATTTTTTACCATCTTCAAAAGAAAAAAATGGAATACATTTAAAATTAAATTAAGATTTATCTAATATAGAAATATCAAACGTAAGCATCATATTTTTTTAATTCCTTGCAAAATAATTTTGATAATTATTATTTACACCAGTTTAAATTTATTAGAAAAATTTCTAGTAAAAATTTTTATAACAATCATTTCAACATTTGAATAATTAAAATGAAATTAACCTTTTAATATAGTATATTCGTAATAAATTTGTTTTACATGATTTAAAAATTTAATTGCTTATTAATTTCTGGTGTAGCCAAAGGATAACAAAATTTAATTAAAACATCCTATATTAAAACATTTCAAATATGAGTAATCATTATTAGTTGTAAGTGTCAGAACTTGTATGTTTCATTCTGAAAATGTATAAGATTGCTTTTTTAAACATGCATTTTTTTATTTTGAACGAAGACATTAACATTTCTAAAACTTAGTATTTTCGATTGTATGTCATAATAAAGCTTTTATTTATTTCACGTGGAATTTCTAGATGTAACCTGTTTACAGAAGTTAGAGAAAAAATATATAAATGATTCATTTTATGAATTAAACTCCAGAAAAATTATATTAGATTATTAATTACATCATTATTTACATTAATGAGAAAATGTTAACATCTATGTAATGTTTAATAACAAATACATAACATTTTGCATTGAATTATGGCATCTCAATCAATATATTACTAATATGGAAATCCTTTGCATTTCTAATTGCTATAATGTGTATAAGATTTTTTTTAAAAATATTTTAAGGAAAATACTATTCATATAATTAAAATACTTCATTTCAGATCTCTCACAAATTTTCATTCTAAAGGCAAAAGGTGCAAAGCAAAGAAAAATGGTTAATACCTGTGTTTTAGTAGTTGTATAAAGGCAAAAAAAAAAAAAAAAGGATTTTCCCTGAATCTTCCTTGTAACAGGCAGACGAACGCTTGTCTGTCCCTATTTGTTTGTGGGCACGTTAAAGTCTCACATAGTCTGAGGGTAGAAAGAGGTTTCCACCATGCATTAAATGCCTGCAAGAACAAGCAACTTCTCAGCATATCTTGGACTAGAATGAGAGGATATAAACAGTTGTTCACTTCTTTTATCAGACTTCATTTGTGTCCCTGGTTTCAGACGTCATTAATGTCAATGAGAGAAGAAGGTGGTAAGGCTGGAGCATATGGTGGATGTATTAAAACTTCCCAACCAAGCTACCAAAGTTTTCAGCGAATCATTACCGACGTGTGTGGCCTGGCATTGTTCTAATGGAACACAACTCAACTTCTGTTGGCCAATTCTTGCCGTTTCTGGTTAATCGCAAGTTTCAAACAGTCTAGTTGTTGGCAAAAGTGATCTGAATTTGTTTGGCCATACCGAAGCAACTCATTGTAAATTATTCCTTTCCATTCCCACAGAATATAAAGTAGAACTTTTTTGGTTGTTAGTCCTGGTTTGGTCATCATTTGAGCTGCTTCACCACGCTTTAACCACGATTATTTTCCCCCAATATTATCGAATGTAACCCATTTCTCATCCTCAGTAAACATTCTGTTTAAGAAATGCACCGAATTCCTTTTAAAATTCTTTTTGCTCAAGGCATCGCAGTTGGAAAATTCATATATCATGTTTTTAGTTTTAATTCGTGTGTCACCCAAACATCGAGTTTCTTTTTGAATCCAACTTTTCGCAAATATTTCAGAACTCATTTATGATGAATCTTTGACTCTTGGGTGATACTACAACTACTAACATACCCCGGTCAACTTCAAATATTTCTGTGATTTTAGCGATATTTTTTGACCTGCTTGTGCAAGGTGCATATTTAACCTCAAAAATGCTTTAACGCAATCGAAAAAATTAAAATTGTTTCGGCACCATAACCCATATTCACAATTTCAGCCGCAGGGCTTGCATTTTCGCCTTTCTTCTCAAAATAAAATTGTAAAATGCACCGAGTTTTCTCTTTGTTAACTTCCATTTTTAACATCCTGTAACACATAATTGAATAGACTACACAAAAAGAAAACAGCAAAATAATTTTTAATGTGAAATGTCAGCTTGACAATATGCTTAAATTTGAAAATGTTTGATCTATTCTTTCTAATATATCTATCACTACAGCCATCTACCAAAAAATAATGGATTTCTTTTTCGCAGCTGTTTTCGTGACCACCGTGGGCCATGAGCTACGAAGCATATGAAACAGTTAGTTTCTCAGCCAGATGTAAAATCACACATGTTAATTTCTCAAGCTTGGTTATATATATATATATATATATATATATATATATATAAATTTCGTGTCCGATGTATGTTCGCGATAAATTCCGAAACTTCTGAACGGATTTTGATAAAATTTTGTAACCATTTATAATATGGTCCAACTTAAAAGACAGAATTGTTTTTATCTCTTAATTATTGATCTCAATATTTATTATACGACATTAGTGTTTATTTATCGGTTAGTTCTATAAATTTCGAATAGATGGCGGTTTAGCATCTAAGTTGCACAGGTATTCGGTGGATAGCGACGTGTTTATTTTTCTTGATTATACCATCTTCGAGAAAATTAACGTGCGCGCGCAAGCGTGTGGTTAAATATAGAATTTACATATATTTTCATGATGTATAATCATACTATAACAATTTTTCTTGAATCATTTTTATAATTATACTTTGTATTGTGTTATTATTGTACAGTGTTCAGTTTAAATTTTTTTCATATTATAAATAGTAAAATAAAATTTTATTTATTACTGTTTTTCTCTACTGATTTTCATACTACCTCGAAAACATGTAAGTATTTCTTGATAGCCTTTTATTTTTCTTTATTTTATAATTTTATAATTATTAATTTATTCAGCCGTACATTTTGATCTAATTTATTTATTCAAATGATAAATTATTTTTTTTTTTTTATTTCAGTATAATAACGTGGAAAAAATCTAATCTTAACAATCAGTATAGTAAAAATGCACGACGTATGCGTGCTAATAGAGCTCATGAATCGGAAGAACAAATTGCAGTAAGAAACGTAGCTCAACGAATCAGAAAAGCAGAAATTCGCAGACAAAAGTCTCGAGAACAGCGTGATGAACGTCTACGACAAAATCATTTCTTGCTGGCGAATCAGATGATTCAAAATTATTTTTAAGTAAGATACGCAAATTCAATTCTTGCTTCCAAATGACGTCCTTTGGCGCAACTAAAATTTGCGATCTCACATCTGATGGAAATAATTTTGAAACTACATTCAACATCCAAGGCCAAGTGTACCATAAGATTGGATCATTAATTCCAATGCCTAATGATGATCCAAAGTTTCTCAAATTTATTTTATGGGTAGTTGTGAGGAACGCGTGACAACTTGGTGCCTGCATAATTTCATGGAACAAGCAGAAGAGAGAGCAATTGTGGAATCGTTGGAAAACTTTTTTGAAAATTATAATCAACTAATCCAATTATTTAAAAGAGTATCACCTCAATTAAGAAATGATAATTATCAAATCGTCATCAAAGCCAACAAAGTAGCATCAGGAGAACACAGTGGCAGGTTCAATGCGCCAACCGTAGATGAAGTTGCTGTTATTATGGTTGGCGATCCAGTTAACAACAGAGACCTCAAAAATCATACGTAAAGACAGCATTGTTCATATAATTTCAGACTTTCATCGTTCGTATGACGCACTTCAGTACCCCCTAATATTCTGGCAAGGGCAGGATGAATATCACATCAACATTAAACAGCGTGATCCAATCACTGTTACGTTTAATAATCTATACTATTTAGTTCCTTATTTTGGTGATTTTAATTTCTTACTCTTAATTTTTCTAGCCATTTAATAACTCATTTTTTTAGGTAATGAAATCAATAAAAATGTTCAATGAACTACTACGGGCATCGATTGATGATTAGACTTAATCAAGATAGTTACATCCTTCGATATCGTCAACTATTCGATCAATACGTTGTGGATATGTTCGCTAAGATCAAAAGTGAACGTTTACGGTATATTAGATACAACCAGGCTAAATTAAGATCAGAGCAATACATCCATTTACGAAATGCTATTATTGCAAACATCGATGAAAATTTAAACGCCAATGATATCGGAACTGCATGTATTTTACCTTCAAGCTACATCGGCAGTCCACGGTGCATGCAGGAATACATACAGATGCGATGACTTATGTACGTCATTACGGTCGACCTGATTTGTTTATTACATTTACGTGTAATCCAAATTGGGAAAAAATAAAAAGTTTGTTTTTACCAGGCCAACAATCAATTCATCATCACGATATCGTTGCGAGTGTGTTCAAACAAAAGTTAATACCTTTAATTCATTTAATCGTAAAATATTCAGTTTTTGGTAACACACGTTACTGGCTGTATTCTATTGAGTGGCAAAAGCGAGGTTTGTCTCATTCTCATATTTTGGTTTGGCTTGAAGATAAAATCTGTCCAGAAGAAATTGACCAAATAATTTCTGCCGAAATTCCGGATCCACTAACTGACTCAGAATTGTTTGATATTGTTACCAGTCATATGATCCACGGACCGTGCGGTGCTTTTAACATGACATCACCATACATGGAAGAAGGAAGGTGTAAGAAACGTTTCTCGAAATCTTTTATCAATGATACTATTACGGATATCGATGGTTATCCATTGTATCGCCGCAGAGACCCTGAGATTGACGGTCACACATTTACAATGCGAATGTCGAATTCTAGAAATGAAGTTGAAATTGATAATCAGTGGGTAGTTCCATACTCACCATTGCTGTCAAAAGCGTATAAGGCTCATATTAATGTCGAGTTTTGCAGTTCCGTCAAATCCATTAAGTACATTTGTAAATATGTTAATAAAGGTAGTGATTTGGCCGTATTTGAAGTACAAAATATAAACAAAAATGACGAAATAGCAAGATACCTGATGGGTAGATATATAAGCAGCAGCGAAGCTATCTGGCGTATTTTCAGTTTTCCCATACATGAAAGAGAACCTTCTGTCCAGCATCTTGCAGTACATCTTGAAAACGGTCAACGAGTGTATTTTACCGAAGAAAATATTCTCCAAAGAGCATTTGAGACACCGAAAACGACACTAACTGAATTCTTTACATTATGTCAAAAATCTGATGTATTCGGCCAATTCGCAAAAACATTATTATATACCGATGTTCCACGCTATTTTACATGGAATAAAATAGGGAAAAAGTGGGAGCCACGTAAGCAAGGAAAACCGCATCCATCGATCCCAGGCATATTTAAAGCTAAGACATTAGGACGACTTTACACTGTGCATCCTAAACAACGTGAATGCTTCTTTTTGCGTTTATTGCTGGTGAATATTCCCGGACCAACATCTTTCAAATATTTGCGAACAGTGAACGGTCGAGTGTTCAATACATATCAAGATGCATGTTGCGAGTTGCAACTACTGGAAGTTGATAATCATTGGGACTTGACACTTGCTGATGCAGCGTTGACATCCACACCGAATAATATTCGTCAACTGTTTGCAATAATTTGACAACATATTTTCCGATACAATCATCGACTCTGTGGGAAAAATATAAAAATTATATGACTGAAGATATACTGCATCGAATTAGACGAACAAATCAATGTCCAAATTTAGATTTCACACCAGAGATGTATAATGAAGCATTAGTGTTGATCGAAGATTTATGTATTTTAATTTCCAATTTACCACTTAGTCATTATGGAATGCCATCATCTGATCGCCCGGCTGCCGACTTAGTTAACATTGATTTGCAGCGAGAAAAACAGTACAATGACGTTGACTTAGCTACAATTATTGCGAATAATGAGCCATTACTGACAACCGAACAAAAAAATATTTATAATCGGATAATGCTGACCGTTGATGCTGACCAAGGTGGTTTCTTTTTCTTAGACGCACCAGGTGGAACCGGTAAGACATTCTTAATATCATTAATTCTTGCAAAGAAGTTGCCAAAGTACGCAATTAAATTTATAGTAATCAAAATCACAAATCCGGATCCAAACCCGAAAAAAACTGCAAATTAATATTAAGTGTAAACCAAATACATAAATTTAAATACTAAGCACATGCTTTTATTTGAACTGCCAATAGTGTTTACACTTAGTCTTTAAATTTATGAATTTTATTGTGGTAATAATTCAGTGTCATCAGTCACTATTTAAACATTAAAGAAAATATTTAATTTAATTGTTTTATAATCTTTCTAATTTAGAAATAACTATCAAAATTGTTAATTAAGATACCTGATCTTAAATATTTATTTCTCCAAAATTTTCAGTCAAAGGTAAGTATTTATGTAAATAAATATCTTATGAATAAAGTAATCAAAACATATATTTTAAAATTTAAATAATATATATATTTTAACTCCTATTATTTTTATAAGTTATGGATGGATGAATCCATAAAAGAATTAATAAATTAATATATTCAGGTACTCAGAATATATTAATTTTAAACTTTTCATATAATAAATTATATATCATTCTATGTATTTGTTGAAATTTTAAAATGAATTAGGCATATAAGACTGGATAATGGGAAAAACATATCTTAACTATTTAAAATAAAATTACGCTGCTGGTCGCCGGGAATGCAACACCCTGAAGGAAACATGCAAACAACATGAAATTTACGACGTGCATGCTTCTGCTTGAACAGCCAATAGTGTGCTTACACTTAATCTTCAAATTTATGTATTCATGTAATTGGTTTACACATAGTATTTATTTGCAATTCTGACTTGTTTGGATCTAGATTTGATTTTTATTACTTTAAATTTAATTGTGTATTTTGGCAACTTTGGATTTAGCATAATATTTTGGCGTATATTTTAATTGGACATTTATTTCCTTGAATTTAGTTTGATATTTTGGTTTGACATTTTTAGTGTGGCTTTGGGTTGTTAAAACTTCAGTCTCATTAAAATTCGCTTCATTAAAACTTCTGTCTGGAGATAATGCAGAAAGTCCATACTTTGTGCCAACGTAACACCACAATACTTAACACCCCCAGAAGATGTTGGCAGTGTTGATACTTCGTTCCATTTTCCTTTTATTCTATATTTTTTTTAAATTTCAAACTATATTTTGAACACTTGTTCTTTCTTTCTGTTTAGTTTCTTCTTATTTATACATTATTATTCTCCATTTAGTATTGGATTAATCTTATATATATAAATATATATATATATATATATATATATATATATATATATATATATATATATATATATATATATATATATATATATATAAATAAATAAATATATATATATATAAATATATATATATATATATATATATATATATATATATATTATATATATATATATATATATATATATATATATATATATATATATATATATATATATATATATATATATATATATATATATATATATATATATATATATATATATATATATAACAATTAAGAAAGATCATTAAACATTTCAATAATTCAACCCCATATAATGTTCTTTTAAAAAGATAAAATAATTTTCTTAATGAAAGTTTTATTTACTCTTAAGAGTCTCTTCTGTTTTTGATATTATAAATAAATTTAAAAGCAAATTGAGAGAGTTTTTACATTGAAAGTATGTGTTTTTTCTTAAAAATAAAAATAAATATTTCTGGCTTCATAGTGGAAAGATTATCAATGTTCAAACACTTTACAAGTTAAAAGAAAGAATTTAAAGAGGTTTATCTTTTTGATGTTAGAGAATAAGTCAGTTTCTATTAAAATGAAGAGTTTAAAATAAATGTTTTCGTTCTCCTTAAAAGAAATTTTAAAAAATTAGGATATAAACTTTAAAAAAATTCAAGATAGTTTTTACTAATAACAAGTTGTAAAATACAAATCTGACAATTTTTTTAAAATTTTATTTGATTCTATTAATTAATTATCTTCTATATTTTGGAAAATTTGAATAATTAACGTATTATTTCATAAATTTTTGGAAGTTTCCAAAAATTCTTTTTTATAGAAAACTTCTTTAAAGAATATATTTCAGGATTAAACCAATGATTTTTTAGGATTTCAATTTTTTTATTTTGAAATTATTAAAAATATATAAATGTTTGAAATGGAAGATTTTAAGAAATTATTTTTAAGAAAGTATGTTAAATTTATTAAATTTTAAATGATTTTAAAAATATATTTTGTCTTATTTTCATATCTATGTAGATCTAAACTTTCATATCTATAAAAATCTAAAAAAAATTACATTTAAATGGTAAGTAAATAAACAAATTTTTGTTACTACTGAAAACAAAAATTATTTCAGCAAATCTTTAAAATTATGTTCACTTAAGAATATAATTTCTTTTTTGTAGGTAAATATAAGTTCATTATAAAATTATTTTTCATACATAATTAAAGTAGTTTATCTAAGAATTATATTATATAATTCATCGGGAAAACGTTTCTCTTCAGCACATTTTGAATTTTAATTTGTACAAATTAATTTCAAAGATATATTAAGGCACTTTTAAATTATAATATTGAATAAGGACACCATTTTTGCAACTGTCAAATTTAAAAATCCTGACTTTTATACACTTTATTTGTTTCATTTTTCAAAATAGCTTAGTAAAAATTTGTGAATGTAATTGATTGTCTGAACATTTTTCCCTTTATTTTTTGGATGTATAATAAAAAATATTTTCCCAGTAATTATTTTATATCACTTAAATTTTGAATATTAGTAATTTTCTGAAACTGATTCCTCCAATTTTTGTTAATTTATTACTATCACTCTATCAAAAATTTTTTGTCGCCTTTACTTTTTTTTGGTGCATGACAGTAAACTTATTTATTAATATATGAAACTATTATTTAATAAATAAACGTAATGTTTATATATTTATCTGGTTTTTTTTTATCTTAAACACTCTATACTTAAAAATTAGTTTTGGAGGTTAGCAGAGTTGATTTAAAAAAAAATAAAGAGCTATAACAGAATTTTAACATTAATTTATATTATGCGAAAAAATGTTCATTTATAATTGTTATAATAAATTTCTTTTCATAACATTCAATGAATGTTTCTTTTTCTAATTGAAAACAATATTAAACTAAGTATGCACTTTTAAAAAAGATCCTAAACTAAAATTTAAATTATATATATCTTTATGATTTAATAATTATGTTTATTATCTATTAAAGTTTGAAATTTATGTATATTTCTCAAAAATAGATCCATTCCTTTATTTCTTTCCAGATGCATATTTTTGTTAAGAAAAAGCTATTATACCTAAATATAGCATCATAATGCAGCTGGTTTCTGATTTTCTCCATAACGTGAGATATTTCGTGATTACTGTAAGCATGATGAATAAAAATTCAATTAAAGATATTCTCATAGATAGCGACATACTGAAAACATGCAGGTGTCTCGTAATAGCTTTCAGTTCAGTTATTCTTAAGCCCAATAATGATATTCGTAAACTGAAATATAGATCTTTGTTATTATATACAGAGTGTTTCATATTGAATGGGAGAAAAAGAATAGCGCATTTTGACTGACATAATGGATTTATTCAGCGGAAACAAAATTATTCTGCAACTGCAATTAAACAAGTTTCATAAAAACATCTAATGCCAAACTTGTCGCAGGTGGTGCTGTTAAACAAAATGGCGTCCATGCAGAAGAAAGCGCATTGTGTTTTAAAATATGCCAAAACCTCTTCGTTCACCGTCGTGCAAAAACATTTCGCACAAAATTTCATAAAGAACCACCGCATCGTCACAACATCGACAGGTGGGTGAAGCAGTTCCAGGATAAGGGGTGCTTATGCAAGAAAAAAGTCCAGGACGAAAAGCAACAGAAGCCGAAGTGGTTGAAAGATTTCGTGAATCGTTTTTACGGAGTCTCAAAATCAACGCGTCGTGCAGGTGCTGAACTGATTGTCCCTCCCACAACTGTGTGGCGTGTTTTACGGAAGCGTCTCCAATTCAAGCCATTCAGATATCAGATGGTTTAAGGCTTTAAAACCTACTAACAAACCACTGTGTAAGGACTTTTGTGAGAAAGTTAAAGAAAAGCTCGGAGTGAATAGATTCGAGAACAGACTGGTGTTCACCGATGAAGCCACGTTCCATTTATGTGTCAAAGTTAATCTCCATAATTTGAGACTTTAGGGCACGGAAAATGCTCATGTGACATTAGAACATCATCGTGATTCTCTCAAGGTGAACGTTTTCTGCGCTTTAACAAACATTTGTGCTTTTGGTCCATTTTTCTTTGCGGAACAATCAATTGATGGGGACATTTTGGTAAAGACATGCTCTCTGAGTGGTTGCTCGCCCAGTTAGAGGAAGTTGTTTCTGCTTTCATTTGGCAGCAAGATGGTGCTCCTCCACATTGGAATAACAACGTACGTGAGTACGAACGTCTACCCAATCGCTGGATTGGCCATGCTGGGACACAGGATTTGGCATTGCTTCATTTGTCGGCGAGATAACCAAATACCTCGTGATTTTTTTTTCTCTAGGGTTTCTTTAAATACAAGGTGTTTCTGCCTCCTCAGGACTGAGAGGAACTGAAGCAGTGGATAACTGCAGTGTTGAACTCCGTCACAGAGGATCTGCTATCACGAGTGTGGCAGGAGCTTGATTACCGTGTAGACATTTGTCGTGTCACCGGAGGGGCACATATTGAACACCTGTAGAAACTTGAATAACTGTAGTTTCGAGATAAATTTTAATTTTCTAAATATATTAATTACTTCATTCACAGTCATGTTTTCTTTTTGTCCCGTTCAATAGGCTACACCCTGTATTATGATGGAATACTAGCTACTCATTGGAGGCATTTGTTATTTCTACTTAAGAATTATATAAACTTTGAACAAAAACATAAGTTTTACCTATACATTAGGAAGCCCTTTGGATTCTAACCAATTTGGTGCCGAATGGGTGATATTGAATTTGATGATAAAATTATTTTATTACGTGTGTATGACAGACTTGTGTTTTTGGCACCATTTTGTTTCTCCAAAAGAAACACCAATTTTTGCCAAGTTTTCCTTTCAAAATTCGAAGAAGATATAATGAAAGTATCAACTTATTATGTTTTTGCTTAAACTTAATAAGCTTATACGTTCATTATATATTTGTCGAATAATAGGAGTTTTTCAAGTAATCATTGTACTCGAGTAAATTGACTGAAAATCAAATTGAACTAAATTACTCATCGATGTTTCAATATTAGAGAATGACTTGATATGTTTATGTTATGATATAAAGAGCATTTACATGTAGGTAAATATCTCCAGATAGCTGCACTAAAATGTTTAATAAAATCATACATGTTTATTTTCAAATTTGAACAATAACTATAATCCAAGATAAATATATGTCCATTTACATGAAATTTGAAAATACAAAATTATTTACTAACTTTTACAATTTGTTTTCAAAAATTGCTATTGCACATTATTTAGAGCTTTGATGAATGCCCCACATTCATTAGTATTCATTTTTTAAAAATAAGAATCATATTGTTTCAGGAAATGAAGTTAATATTTAAAGAACAAGTTTCAACTTTAGTATGAGGAGATGAAATAGGTAATAAAAAATAGTATATATGTGATTCAACAGAGAGTTTATTATTCATTAGTTCTTATATTGCAAATTCTTTTATATTAGAATGATTCCTGTTGAAAAATGTGTAGGATAAAGATTGAGGTATTATGTTTACATTTTTTCCTTATTGATAATTTAAGTATTTTTAAAATTGTCTCTGCAGTGAAATTGAATTAGAAATCTCACAGTTGAAATAAAATGCTGACTGCAGTAGTAATTTTGAGTAAGAAGCTTCTCAGAAGATACTATAAAAGAATAAATAACTCACTCATTTTAAATTTTGCTTCAATTTATTAATATGTGAACATTGATATATCAGTTAAAAAATGTTAATTAAAAATAAATTTTTAATGATATGAATATAAAGATAATTATGATGATTGCTATAATTTTTAATAAATTTGAATTAATTTGTTTACAAATTAAAACAGACTGATAAGAAATATTAAGTAAAGAAAATTTGCTTCAGAGACATTCAGTTCTTCAAAAATCATTGTTTAAAATTATAAAAAATCTATTGAAAAAAAATTCAAAATATATATAGTTCATGTATAATACAGCAAAATCATCAAATGCTCTGTCGGTTAAAGTTAATGAAATAGATATTGTTCCATTAATAAAAAAAGTGGAAATTTAAATGACCAAACTGACAAATGGTTGGGTACCAGAAGCGATAAAGTTGGCAGAATAGAAATGCTTATAATTTCCAGGGGAATAGAAAATTAGGATCAGATGCCGTATACTCCAGCATACCAAATTCTGAATTTGGTGCATTTTTTGGAGGATTTTTCTTGTTTATCTAGCAGCCTGGTTTTTATTATGTCATAGATATTTAGATCTATAATATTTTTGTAGAAAACTATATTTTGTCCACACCCTAATACCTACGTCATCCTTAGACTTCACAATACGTCATCTCGTTAATATTTCTTCATCGTCAAAAAAATTCAGCATCTGGCATGCTAGCATCTGTATTTAAAAATATTATTTGAAGTTATTTGAAAGAGAGATTATGCTCTTTTATGTCAACACTGAATATTCATTAGAAATGGATTTTAAACAATGTTCCCAATACATATCTAAGGTTCAACAAATGAAGGTCAAGAGTTGAAGTGAATATTCGATATTAATAATTCAACTCATTAACACACATTTTAAAGAAAAACTGAATTCAAATCCCAAATAACAATGGAGAAGCATATATTATTTGAAAAAAAAACTTTACTAACCAATCAGTTAAATTTGTAAAGCTATTAAAAAAACAGTCTAAAGTGTTATAAAACAAATAATCCCTCTTAAAAAAGGAAAAAACAATCCTTATTTGATAAATTTATAGCATTATGAGATATAGTTCATCTCATTAAATCAAGAGTAGCTATGCTTACAAATAACATACATTTCATACAATTTGAAAAGCTGTTTCCTAGTTTATATCAAATTACATTTCTAAGAAAATCACAAGAATTGATCACAGTTTACTTCATAAAATGATGACTTCTCAGTTTATCATCAGTAACTATTATATTGAAGTAAATTTAAAAAGTGGTATTTACATAATGACCATATTCGCCAAAAAAATTACTATTTATTGTGGCTTAAAAAGAAGTATTTGCCTTATTTTATATAACTCAGATTGAAAACAATAGATGAGAAAAGAGATAACAACAGTAGAAAAAATCGATGAAACAAATTTAGAAAATAATGCTTATTCTTGCGCATTCAAACTTTTCACCAAATTAGTACATCTGCATATGCTACAAACATTAATTTTTTCCCAAAATGTGCTAGAAGAAAATTGGTAATTTTAGGGAATTTAATAATTAGGGAACAATTTATTACCCATAAATATTAATATTTAAATAATTTTTATCTTTATATATCAAATTTCTTTTTTCATTACCTATTTATAATAACGTTTTGACAGATTTCAAATTTTATTGAATACAAAATTGTCGATTAAATTTGATACATAAAGCCCTGGTATCAAATTATCATATTATTGAATGTGCTTCCGTTTCAACCAAGTATTTGTTATTTCATAAAATTTCCATTCGAGAACTTCACTTGTTACAAATATAAAGGAGTTATAATATTTGATTCTCTAGTTTTTCATTTAATGGTTATTTCTGAGAGTTAAATCAGTCAGGATCTGCATTTTTAAAAAATCTCCAATGTTAAACCAATGTCAAACCAATGTTAAAAATTTCCAATGTTTTTAAAAAAAGATTCAATGTTAAACCATGAGCTTTTGAGTTGAATGACAATTCAGACAAATAATATTTTGAGTTGAATGGCAAAGTATATTAACTATTCAACTTTCCCCCAGCAGGATTACTATACACTATGGTTCTGATTACCATATGTTGCACACCATAGAATTGAAATAAAACGCTTATAATAGAAATAAAAGTTTTTTTATTTAATATTTAGCAGCAAAAAGTGAAACGGTACTGCACCAGTTGGTTATCGGGTTGGTGTCCCTCCATCATAAAAAAATTGGTTGGTGCCCCTCATTATTTAAAAAGAAACTATTTACAAGAGAGGGTTCTCATACATCCATCATTTAAGTACATGTCTGAAAGCTAAATTACGCAATTTTCTTGCGCAGCAAAATATAGATAAAATAATCTAAATCTATATTGTGCATTAATACATAGTTGAAAATTTGAAATTAGAAGAACGTGATACTTAGATAAAATGCGTTTATATACAAATGATATGAGAAATAAGTAAAATGCTATATAAAACTTAAATGAGTATCGTTAATGGTATATACATCTTGTATTGTATGATGACTGTATGAAATACGATTAAGAAGATGTAAGAATAAACGCTCTGTATGATTATAACACATAATTTTTAAATTGTTCGTTGTTTATAATTGAAGAGATTCTTATGTGAAGTCCAAATCCTATGAATTTGATGTTTTCAATTCTGCCATGGAGGCTATCTGAACATTAAATCCGTGAACAGTAAGATGCATTACAATGTTTGAAATTGTTTTTTCATCACGATAACCTAAAAAACAAAATTAAAAAAAAACTGATGGATAGTAAATTAGTAGATTTCTTTAAATGTCGGTGTTTTGTGAGAGAATATTTGAACAGATATTGAAGAATTCACTTCCTTATTTAAAAGCAAACGGAGATAAACATCGTAATTGCATGAATTGTAGAATAAAACATGAAAAACACAATAAAATTAAAGAATTAATTATTCCATTGGCAAAAACATTGACTAGTTTAGATTTTTAACATCTTTTAAAAATTAAAATCATGTAATTAATGCTGGTAACCAAATATATTTAACTTTCCCTCGTTAATTACATAAATATATTTATCTAATCAATTCTCGAAATTTATAATAACCCTTTTCTAAGTTTCATGGTATTTAAATTTCTGCATACTAAATCACATTAATTTTCAAATTTATACATCAAGCCTGTCAAAAAAAAAGTATTTAAATCAATATTATTAAAATTACAGTATGCAAGTATATATTTGTACACACACACACTTTACAAAAATAAATTTAGACTAGACGCTACTGAAACTAAATAAACCATCCTGCTAATGAAAGAGAAATCCGTTGTCGAGAAAAGATTAAGAATTATTGAAAAAAAGAAGTTAAGAATAATTGAAAACAACGATGCATATTTTAAAAATGCAATATTTGTGAATTTGTATTTTTTTCTCTTCATAACAGCATGTCTAAGCTATATTTTGCTTTTAAATTACACTAAGTGAAAAATATCTCTAAAGCTCTTTCCTATAAGAAACTATAGAGAAGGGAAATTTTAATCTCACAGATTTTGTCTATATTTTAGTCCTCTTAAGAGCAGCTCTACGCATTTGATACCATTGTTGAAGTTCAAAAGTTCGCATCTATCACAAAGAAAAACGTAGATATAACGTCTAAGACTTCTTCTATCCAATTTGAAAATTTCTTCCAAACAAAAAATTTTTGTACTACAAAAGTGAGCTTTTTACAGTTTTTTTAGAACGGATAAGTTAAGTTCAAAGTTAAGAGGGGTAAATTGCTTAAAAAGGTACCTTCCATTAGTTGTTTCATTCCTCGAAAAAGCTAGATGGAAAAGTTTTGGTTCCCTGATGGAATAACAGGTTGCACTTTCCATTAGTTGATAGCTTTCGATGTTTAGAAATGAAGGTATTCGAGAAGATAAAAAGGTTTTGTATTTTAAAGGGAACAAAAGTTAAACTATGCATTTTTGAAGAAAAACATTGATGAATTTACTTAATAATAAATTATAGTTTTACTTTAATTAATTTAAACTTCATTTCATTTAATTAATGTAATTTTACCATATGTTTCGAGAAAACATAATGCTGTTAAGAGCTATCAATTTAATGCAAAAATTATTATAATTATTTAAAGGATATATGATTTATATTTCCTTGCTAAACTGATTATATATTTTTAACAAAACTTGTAAGCAAAATTTTATCATTGAAAGGATTTAATTTTACATAAAATATAAGCTGAAAACATTAAAACAACCATAATATTTCCTAGGAAAATGAAGCATTTCACAAGAGTATCAAAATGTAAATCAGAATACTTGAATTTTATAAAATAAATTATATTTATTCATAGGTGTATGTAATAGTTTTTCTAAAATTGCTTTGATTTCCTCTGAAATTGATCTGACATGTTAATATACGCATCAAGAACTTAAGCTGCAAATTTAATTGAAAATGTAACTTTTCTACACACACACAATTCAGCGAATAAATTTAAGATATTTCCTGACATCGATCAAATGATTCCATACTTATTTCAATATATACTAGTTATCTTATACATGTTAATTTTAGTAACTATTGAATTGTGAAACACATACCTGATCCAGTGTACTACATAACAGACATTACTGATATAGTATGAATTACTGATTCAAACTATTGAATTGTTTAAACAGATACTTCGTATATAATAAATTTTGAAGCAGCTATTATTGATCTAATTAAATCTACATCAGATTTTAAAACTTAAAATTCTTATGTTTATGTTTTTTGTATGTTTGATATATATATATATATATATATATATATATATATATATATATATATATGTATATATATATATATATATATATATATATATATATATATATATATATATATATATATATATATATATATATATATATATTTATATATATATATATATATTTATTTATTTATTTATTTATATATTCATATAGGTAAGGAAATTCTTTAAAACGGATTATTTATTAAAACTGATATCAAGATATCGGATAACGATGAGTTATTTGGAACTGCACTAATTTGTTATTGCCTTGTTATAGAAACGTTCTCTATATAAATAAACATCAAAATCTTCGGGAATAGTTTGTTTGAGGAAGACATAGCAAACAGATAGTTGTGGAGTCTATATATTCTTAGCTAAAATGAATAACCAATAGGATGTAACACTATATTTGTTGCGTTTGTAGCTTTAAGGATTATTTATATGTTTAATCAGAGTGAGTGAATAATAATTGCTAATTTAAATTAGCAACTAGAATACTGTAATTTTCTCTGTTTACTTTTTGCTTCTTTTTAAATTACAGTACTTAGGTGATTTACAGAATAAAGAATAGAATAAATTTTCGAAACAAACATTAAATGTAAAAGAATTCTTTTAATTTTTTTTAGAAAATGAAGAGTATTTCTTTCATTAAAAATTTATCTTTAAAAATTTTTAATATATACATGCATATCAGAACTTCATCTGTAAGACCTTAATATGTACATTTTTCTATTTTTTAAATTCATATCAGAAAATAATAAACTACAGTATCAAATGTCTTTTACTCTTTTACGAAAAGCGTTACTTATTACAAAATGTTATATTTAGTAATAATTTTTGCATCCATTGAAAAAAGGATGAAAAAGAAAAATTAACTTTATTTTATTCGCATATAATATTGTTTTGTTAGATTTAGTGGTGCGATATATAATTTCACTATATTTTTCGGCATAAAAATTATATCTAAATTTAATTGAACTAAATGTAAAGCTTGAGTAATTCGTTGTAAAATTTATAGAAAGAATATAATTTGTAATATGTTAAAAAAGTACATATGCACAGATTAAATAAAAAACACCAAAATTAAAATTATTTTTACAATTATTGTATGACAAAACAAGGAAGATCAATCATTTTTTAAGTATTTAAAATTTGAGTTAAAGTGTTAAATATTTGAAACAAAATGTAAAAGTTCTGAAACAAAACAATAACATTTTAAGCCATTTCAAAATACAAATTCTAATTCAGAAATATATCATTTTTTTGTAAATACATTTGGATTTTTTGGTATTTATATTATTCTCCATTAAATAAAATTTTTAAAGATTTTAATTGTAAAGTTAAAAACAACTAAATCGAAATATTCACAATATTTAGTTATTTGTGAGAGTTAAATTTTTCAAAAAGCATGTAATATATATATATATTCCGGGTGGCCATAATTAAACTGATAGTGCTCACAGTGTTCTGTAGCGCGATCTATTTGCGAGAATGACGCCACATTTTTTAGGAAGATTAAACAAGACGGGGGACGAAGGATTCCGCAAAAAACACAAATTAGTTCCAAAAGTCACCGCTAGGGGAATATTTGGCGCTGTGTAATACAAAATAGAGTGTTAACAAATGCAAACCAATACGGAAATTACCTTTTATTTTGCATTCAAGTGAGGTTCTATGTGGCTGCCGTTGTTGTGGACCACATATTGCATTCTGTGCACAGTATGCTCAACAGCAGAAAGTAACATGTCTGCAGGAATCTCCCGTACAGTCCGTGATATGTTATCCTTCAACATAGCCAGGTCCTGGACCACTCCTTGATAGACCTTGTACTTAAGGTAACCCCATAGCCAGAAGTCGCATGGGGTGAGATCAGGTGGCCATGCAATTGGAAAGTAGCGGCTAATGACTCTTTCTGTGGTGAATATCTGTCGTAGCATCTGTTGCACCCGTACAGCAACATGTGGTGGGGCTCCATCTTACATGAAAATGATTTACCCCAGGCATTGTCTTTGCTGAAGTGCCGGAATGACAAAGCTGTTAAACATGTGGCGATATTTTCTCCGGTAACAGAACAGGTTTCCGGTCCGGTCGGAGTAATGTTCTCATAAAAGAATGGATCTACGATAAATTCCGCCGTGAACCCACGCCAAATAGTTACGTTTGGTGAATGTAAGGGAACTGCTGTGATTATATGTGGTGATTTATCATCCCAAATTCGGCAGTTCTGGGTATTCACAGTTCTATTCTGGTAAAGGTGAGCCTCGTCACCCCAAAAGATTTTCCATGGTCAAACATCATCCACCTCCATTCTGGCAAGAAAGGAAGAAAGGTGGGAGCAAAAGTCAATCGCTTATCATGGTCGAGGTACAGTAACTCATGTACACGGCTGATCTTGTACAGATAGAAGTTGAAAATCTTTCGTAAGATTTTCCATTTCGTACTGTAAGGCATATCCATATTCCGAGCTACTCCACGAGCGCTAAAGGTGTCAGCAAAATTGTCTGGTCCTCTTTCGACAATCGCCGTGGCAACTGCTTCGATTGTATCCTGTGGTACAGGTTTTCGTTCTCTGCCTCTTCAGAGAACCTGTTTTCTCAAACGTCGCAACTATTGCTTTTAGCCCATTAACTGACACAGGACCATTACCTTTACGCTTTTTTTATGCGTTCTAAAAGCACGAAGAGTGGCTGACGCGTTGCACTAGTTGAGGTAAAAGAATTTGACCAGTAACGCACGCTCGACTAAAGAAGGAAACATTGCACATAAACTTTCAATCCGATTGATTCGAAAAGTAACACATTGCCTTTTAAAACCCTAGCAGCTGGCACTGTGCCAATGGATGTAACGTGAAATTTGAATAAAGAACTTCTTCTTCTGCTCAGCGTATGTGATATTGCAGATCGTGAGACTTTATCGGTGTTTATGTAGATTTTACGCTTTTTTTAAAAATGTTGCCATATTGCACTTGAACATGTATCAGAGAATGTGCATAATGAAAGGTAATTTTATTCCGTATTAATTTGCATTTGTTAATACTCTATTTTCTATTACACAGTGCCAAATATTCCCCTAGCGGTGACGTTTGGAACTTGTTTTTTTTTTGCGGAATCTTTCGTTTTCCGTCTTGTTCAATCTTTCTACAAAATGTGGCGTCATTCTCGCAAATAGATCGCGCTACAGAACACTGTGAGCACTGTGAGTTTAATTATGGCCATTATATATATATATATATATATACACACACGTATATACATATATATATATATATATATATATATATATATATATATATATATATATATATATATATAGATAGATAGATAGATAGATAGATAGATAGATAGATATGATTACAGTTTTCAAATTGTTAACTCATTTTCTTGAATTAGTTTTAAGAACTTATAATTATATATATTATTAACCAATTATAAATTATTAATCAATTTTAGGCATTTTAAAGAAATACATGAAATAAAGGAAATGTTTAATAGGGTTTTAATTTATTTAAGCTACAAAAATGTAATGATAAGCACGACTTTAGTGCTGAACCAAGAAAAAATAAGTTTTACACACAGGTTACACTCACTTTGAAAATAAGTACTATGAAAATTGGCAAATTCATAGATATATAAGATGCCATCTTTTCTATCCCTTATGTGCTGAAAAGTTTAAATCCTTGCAGCCGGGATTATACAACAACAATGGCACTTTGAAAATAATAATTAAAAGAAATAAAAAACGTGTAACCACAATTTTAATAGGAATTCAAGAAATTGGCTTTGTCTCATTGTTGATCTATTATCATTTTGAATAACCTTTGCAAATATATAATGTAGGAATATTTATCAATATATGTGCTTCAAATTATTTTAAATTTCTTATATTTGAAAGAAAGTTTATGTCAAGTTATGTCATGTCCAAGTTATTTGTATAATTGAATTTGAAACTTTTACATTAATATTCTTAGATTTTTCTATACGCACCATGTTTTTATTTTTTTAACTGTCCATTATTCTGAGTATATTTCAGTGAACAGTTACGTAATTCTGTTTATGACTAATTAACTGTTACTATTTTTATCGGAACTATTAAAAATTACGTTAGTAATTTTGTGCTACAGGACTATTTAACTATTAAATTCAAATGCGTGAACAATTGACATACTTTCATTAAAAATAAATTTTGATATTTATTTAAATCGTTAGCAATTATTATAGATGCTTATTGACGTTTTAATAGTGAGTTATAAATATGCTGTTTCAGATATATATCGGTATTATTTTGAGAATGTATTGTTAAGATGATAAAATTTAATTTATGGCGAGCTTTTATATTAAAAATATATTTTTGGTAATAAAGGCTAATTTTGTAATGATTTTTTTACTAACAAATTTAGTAATATCAAGATAAAAATATTGTAGAACAGTAAATGGTAGTCACAAGTACGCGAATTCCTGCCTATTATATATATTTCTATAATTTTATCTTGAATATTTGTAGAATGATTAACTTTCTTGCTTTATCATTATTAGAGTTGTGATCTTGTGGAAAAGTAACAAAGCATTCCGATGTTATCTAAAGTGAAAACAGCAATTAATCTTCCTTGCTCCTTACTGAATCCAGTTTTTCTCTCAAACCAAAGATTTGACATAAGTTTAACTTTAAAATTTAGGTATTTATTACATCAATTTCAGGTGTATAATTATAATGCTTTCCCAATTAGATAAATGATAAAATGTAAAAAAAAATTGTAGCTATTATAAGGAGTTTTGAAGTTTAACATTGACTGTAAAGTAAAAATGTTCTGTAATTTGGAGCTGCTGATTCAAGAATAACGATACAAATAAGTATAACTTATTTTTTTATGTTATTGTTGCTCTTTTTTATATTTCCTTAGTGAACAAAGTGAACAAATCATTTGCTTATGATGCAATAGAGTTTTACTGATTGGTTAATGAGTTTTAAGAATACACTTTATAACGCGAATATATATTTTCCCAATTATACTGATAGAAGCAAAAATAAAAAATTAAAATCTATATCTTTAAAATAATATTTATTGTCATTTTTTATTTTTTGTTTAATGATTATTTTAATTCCTGACTAAAACATGACTGCAGAAGATACTAAACCTGTTAGTTGACAGACTGTAAGGAATTCTATTTATATTTACAAAAACTAAGCATATTCATAATGTCGAAGCTATACATATTTAATGTGAAAAAATTATAAAAATGTTAGTTTTCATAAAGTAAGTAAGAAAATTTCTACTAAATCAAAATGCTATTCAACCCAATTGTAAAAAATATTTTAATGTTGTTTGTTATGCGTAAATTTTTTCTACAATTAATAATAAAAATTTAAATACTAAAAAACAATTGTATTTCAAATATTGATTAATCAAAAGTTGAATGCACATAGAGGATGGTAAATATTCAATATGACATCAGTAGTCAAAACAACATTTTACAGATCATTTTCTTCATAATTCGCTAAATTGCGATAAATATTGTGCAAATCTTGTGTTTAACTTAACCATATTGATTTCAGTCTTACATTTTTTGTATTCGATAAATCATGTTTTTATTGTTATCGATTTATTCACAATCGTTTGGTAATAAGTATTTAAAATTAAAAACTAAGAAATAATTAATCAAATCTTAACCCAGAGCTGTATTCTGGTCTCTCTGGAGCAATCTCAATAAAATTAATACAATTTAATTTTATAGTAAAATAAAAATAACATAGATATACGTTATTACTTTATCTCTTATCCTGTTAACTAGATGATTTTTTGGGTTCGGCGTTGAACTGGGTACCTCTTTGCTTTACGATTTGGCATAAAATTTGACGATAAATTTTGGCAATAAAATTTCATTTCTGGTAACCCTGGTACATAATTTGTCTTGTAAAGTGATAACATTCATCTTGTTAGTCACATCTAGGAGTTAAAAATGTCTCCAAAAAACAGAAAGTTTACCCGATTGTAAACTTTGACTGATTTTTCTTTACTCAGATTTCCTAGTTGTCAAACAAAATGTTATAAAATATTCTATGTGATAATAAAACTAGTAATGTTTGGAAATTTTATATAAAGTTTTTTTGGAAAATTAATATAAGCCAACCATCTGAAAGTATATAAAGAAATATTATTTTAGGCTTGTTTTCACCTTTCAAAAACAAATTTATTTTTAAACGAAAGCAATTAACAAATTTAGTCTTCTTCATAGTTAGATATTTAATTTAAACGAAGTATGTCAATGAAAAGAATCTGGTTTAATGAAAATTATCCGTAAAGAAAATCATTTATCAACATTTATATTCATTGATGATACCTTATTTGTTTCACATATAGACAAAAAGAATAAATTTCGTAATTGCACTCTGAAACAAAGCTGTAGGTTTAGAATCTAAAAATATAATCCTTGATGGTAACTCTGTGAAAATTCTGCAGATACTTTATATAAAATGGTTTTATGCTACACTTATTGTTAATAAAGTGATAAATAACTTTTTTAAATTTTCAAATATTATGCGTGTTTCACAATTGGAAGGGTATATATTACCTATTGCAGTTAGTCCAGATTGGAAAAAAAAGTTGAAGATTTTGGGTTGAAGCACTTATATGGTTTTAATATGAAACAATATTTAAGGATATGAATTCTCAATACTATAAAATAAATCTGAAGTAATAAGGTACAATTTAGCTTAATTCTTCAGAGTGACAGATCAAGATTGTAATTCAGTAGTTTTTAAACAAAGCGAGGGAGGCACATTTTGAGCTTTTACCTTCTACATATACCGTCTATCGGGATAAGCGTTTGGGACTTTTCTGAATTACCATTCTTGTGGCTAAATTACTTTGAAAAGTTTTATTGTAAGTTAACTAACATGGTAGATATAATAAAATATCCTAAAACAACCTTTAACAGCAAATTTTCATCTACACAATACCAAAATTGTTTTATTGAGTACTATGTAAAATCTATCAAAAGATGAAGCAGTAATAACTCCCTACCCCCCCCCCAAAAAAAAAAACTTAAACAGGCGTTAAAAGGAAACGGTTTTTATTATCTGCATAAATCACGCAAAAAAAACATCCAAATTGTATGCATGGTAATGCATAATGAATCAAATGGAAAAATGTTTTGGTCAGGTGTTCAGCGAAGAATAGTTTCTGTATTGAGAGAAAATAAGGAAACAAAGTATATAACTGTGCCCATATTTAAGTTATGAGTATAAAAATGATTATAATTTTTATTTCAATTTAACTTTATCTTTTTACCTAGTAACGATAAGGTATGAGGATGGATACTTCAAGGGTGAAGATATTTTAAATTGTTTTTTTTATATAAAAAGGAAATTTTAGTCATGTTTTTAAATTGTTTGAATACATATAGATTAAATATACATACACACATTCCTAAAAATTCGAGTTTTATGTTAAATACTTTCGCAGAAAAATATACCAATTTATTTTATTTAAATATATGAAACTAAAATATTGTTAGATATTGAAGTTGAAAATATTGAATATATGTTTGGACTCAAATACACAGTGTGTGTGCGTGCTGAAACTAAATTGTGTATATTAATGCAACGCGTGAAAATGGGAATGTATCTGCATGAATTTCTTATCAGTTTCGTTGTTATTTTTGAGAGATATTAAGATCAGGAAACGATATCATTATTATGAAATATATTTACTTTTCCAAATAAAAAAAAACGTTTATATTTTTAAAAGAATAATTAATTACTTTTTTTAAACAAAACATTTTGTTATATACTTCGCTGAAGTTAGACATTTTTCTATCAGATTCTATAAAACAAGTTTAATATCTTAGAAAAAAATATTATCAAAAAGAAACATATGCTTTTTTATATCCATCAATTTCATTTCTTAACAGTAAAATATTTTGTATACTACATTATTTAAATGGTGAAGAAACTTAAACTTATAGGAATTCAAGACCTTAACATTTTAGGGGATTTCGAATGACAGAAATCATGCCAACAATGCTTTTACGTAAAAGCTTTCGGGCCTGTCAGATTAAAAGATTTTATTTGTTCCAATACAGAGTTTAGTTGTTAGTACCTTGTTAAAAGTGTTTTGAAAGTATAGAAAAAGTGACATAAGAGGGATTCTTGTGTAAATCTGTAAATTTTAAAATAATTTATATTTTATAAGGAAAACTTGATTATTCTAAAAGATTTCTTATGCATGCAGCTTCATGAAAAAAAGAGAAAGATGCTTTACAAACAGGGATATAGACACAACTCTAAAACTTAAACTAAGTACTAAATAAATGTTGGGAAAATACACCCATGGTTTAAGAGTTATTGCTAAGGAAACAAAGTAGAACTATTTTGCTCAACGAATAACGAACAAAAGCTAAATTGAACGAACGACCTCAACGAATAAAAGCTAAATTGAATAACAATTGTAAAGTTGTCAAATTATGTAGAAAAAAAAAATTTTTTAAACAAGAATGAAAACAGGACCTATTTTATTTAATGACTTTTTGAGGAAAATCAATGGTAATATCAATAATAATCTAATATATTATTGACATAATGAATTGAAATCTGAAAAAAAAAATTAATAGGTTAATAGTTGTAAATTTATAATCGCGAAAAGCTCTTGTGAAGTTTAAATTGAAATATGTGTATTGTACAATGATATATTAATAATAAGAAATACTGTAAAATACAAAAAATTGAGCCGCCAAACTTGTCTAGTGGTCAGAGTGCCTGACTGTGGATAGGCAGGTCCTGGGTTCGAATCCCGGTTCGGACATGGATGTACTTTCTCTCGCTATCTATCCTGTCTTTGCCCTGCCGAGCTGGGCACCGAATGGTTAGCGCTCTTGCCTTCGGTTCAACAGTTCGTGGGTTCGAATCCCATATTCGAGATGGATGTTTGTAGTTGTTCGGAATCCACTTTAAACCGTAAGTCCCGGTCTAATTAGCCCTCGTGTGCAAAAATGACCGTTGAGTGACAAACAAACCAAACCAAACCCGTCTTTGACATTTCCTTGTATGAATGGGTTGTGAATGATTGCTTACCCTACAAACGGGTCCTAATAGCATGTGTGTACTGAGGAAGTCGGACTCCACACCAAAATATGGTTCAGTTGGAAAAGTGGAGCAGCGCACCCCATAATGCCAATCTAGCTGGCACATGACAAAAACAAGAAAAGGAGATATATTTGTGAAGCGTTTCTCGTATGTCCATGAATTTATAAGTTGAGAAATAATACACTGTGAATTTTGATATTATTTAATTTATTTCAGCTATAAATTTTGTAATTAGATGCTAAATAGTATTATCAATGAATGTGAACTTAAAAAAACAGTGTCTTTTTTTTTTCATCATAATTTGTAGCATTTATTTTTATAAATGTTGTCCATAGTTAAGTCACAGTATTCAAGTCTAAACGGCGATGCTTTTCTTTAAAGATTTTTCCAAACTGAGGATGACGTAGACATCTTTTTTAAATAACGTTGTATTTATAACGTTGCTGTGAGCCGTTGTTGTGTGTATGTAATAACGTTGTTGTGTGCTACACACATACAGCTAGGCTGGCACTATGGGGTGCGCTGCTACAATTTTCTAACTGAATCATATTTTGGTGTGGAGCCCGACTTCTTCAGTACACACAAGCTATAGGTACCCGTTTATAGGCTAGGCAACCATTCACACCTCATTCATACAAGGAAGGGAGAAAGACAGGATAGATTGAGAGAGAAAGTACATCCATGCCTGAACCGAGATTTGAACCCAGGACCTCCTTACCGGCAGTCAGACACACTGACGACTAGACAAAATAGGCGATTATTAAATAATGTTTCATGTTTGTAAAATAGTTCTTTTTAAAAGACAGAAACCCCAATATAGAAGGAGAGAGATTTAATATTGAAATTTAAATATAAAACTATATAAACTTTGAATATAAGAAATAATGATCAATTTGAGAATTAGTTACAATTTTCTTAGAAATTATCAGTGAATAGAAATTTAAGCATGCATTCTAGAACAAAGGAACTCACTAAAATTTTATATCATGTTTATGAATTAATGAATTTAATATTTCTCAAAAAACTGGAATAGTTGGAGTTATAATTAGCGATTTTATCCATTTGTTTAATAGAAGCCATAAGTACATTACTGATTTTATTTTATCTCCCATTTTGGAAAATGATTCAATTTAGCAACATTTAGTAAGTAATACATTACTTGAGAAAATAGTGAATATAAAAATATATAAGTATTAGAAGATTATTTCTTAATAAGTTATTCTTAAATAATAAGATTTGTATGGTTATTGCGCATTTGCTTTCTACTTGCACATCGCGATATGTGCTTACGAGTTTTAGGAGATTTGTCTTGCTATTGGTTATTATTAATGATTTATTCAACTTAATCAGTTATTATCAGACAAATTTATTTTAAACATTACACCTATTATATGTAAACCTTACATCTATTATGTTATAAAATAAAATTTTTTTTCGTTGAATGTAATTTTTGAGTTCCGGTTGGCAACATATTTAACCAACTTTTGTTTATGATAATATTTACATTATATTTAATAACTAAAAATATATGGATGAAATCTCAATTTAGTAATTAAAAAGACGTCATGTATATTTTACTGCGACTATAAGCACAATTTGATATCTATAGATGAATTAATTATCTACCACTTGGAAATATGATTAAAGGTCTTTTATTTAAAGTATAATAAAAGAATTTACATTGTTTTGCTTTTTTCATCTTTATAAAATGATATTTTCTAATTAATATTTAATTTAGTTCTAATTAATAATAATTTTGTTTTTTGTGAGATTAAGAACAGAAAACTGATGAATAATTTAAGAAAATAATTTGATTGGTGAATAACTAAAATAAATCAATTTAAGGGAAGTCGTTAATTAATTGTTTATTAAAATATAATTTAAATGTAGTTTAAGGATTGAAATTGTTTATTGTTATTTAATGACTATACTTAAATTGATTTAATTTAGTTTTATTTGCTTCCCAATTTTTTTTAAAAAATAATCTCATAATTTATTGTTTTAGTTCTCAAGAGCAAAATAAATTACCCTAAATTTATGAAGTTATTTGTAATTTCGGGGCAAAAATTCTAATCGCTGAAAGAAGTTAATTGTGTAGTTATAAACATTTTTTAATTCATTTTTATCATTGAATTGAAATCTAATTGCATGAAATTTAATTGTCGTTTACTAATATACCAAACATTGACGTCATTTTGACTAACATATTGTAAATATAGTTTATTTATTGTAAATTGAATTATTAAAGTTTCACAATAACCTTTATAACATTTTTACATAGTACATTAACTAATTATTTTACACCAAATAATTAAATTGCGAACTTCATAAAGTATTGAAATATGCTGTGGTTTCTCATCCTATCTGATTAACCAACAGACTAAACTAAATTCATCAAACTACGAACTCAGAGTCCAAAGCAAGAAGAGGGTTTCGAAATGTTCACTAGTTTGCACTGAAATATAAATCATATAAAACATTAATGTCAAGTTATTTATAATATTAAATTTTATGAGCTTGGAACTCAGTTGTTAGTGCTCTGAATTGGTTCGATTCTTCCTCCATCTGTTAATATTTCAGTGTTCAAAGGGATATATTAAATTTCATAAGTTTGATGAGTTTGCCAATTAATGCAATGATTGATTATAAAGTGACAAATAAATTAAACCGAGATTTAAGTAGGGACAGTATGATTTGCTAAAACCTAAAATCGGTATCCTAAATTAACAGGTTTTTAGATAACATACCTAATTACGTCTTTATAATATTTTATAGAGGGAACTCGTTTCTAGATTTTAACTTGAATGTATCAATGGTAGAAATTTTTGTAGTTTTTTTTTTATTGTGAAATTATATCACAAAGACTAATTTTAGATGCTCAATCATACTTAGAGTTGGCACTTTCAAGGGTAAAATAAAAGCATATTGATTTCACCACAAATGACGGAGGCAATTTATCTTCGTTATTGCTCGTAAGGACATTTTTTGGACGAAAGAGAAAATTGATGTGAAGTTAAAGTTTCGATTTTAAGTACGACATTAATTAGCTGAACTTTAGTTCTTGAAATAAGTTTTCTATTAAGATAAACTATACTTCACGATTATTTTTTGTGCAACAAATTCTGTGATTAGTTAGTTTTGTCTTTACATAAAAAACATTACTTATTCAATTTATCATTATTTGTGTAGTATATATATATATATATATATATATATATATATGTGTGTGTGTGTGTGTGTGTGTGTGTGTGTGTGTATATATATATATATATATATATATATATATATATATATATATATATATATATGTGTGTGTGTGTGTGTATATATATATATATATATATATATATATACTTAGTAGTTATATACTTATAAGTTACTACAACAATTTCGATAAAGAGACTAAATTAAAATCGGATTTAAATTTAGTTACAAATTGATATTTGTATTAAAATTAATCAAATGCTTGAAGAAATTTGCAGCAGATTTCGTAGACACACTTATGTGGTTAATTTTTTTTAAGCTGGGGGTTGTTTCTATTGTTTTAATGTGAAAGGAAGCAAACGACCAAATCAATTATCAAGTTCCTTATTTCGTTGTTTTTGATTGCATTTCCTATTCTGCTATTGTGTTACAAACACTACGTATTTATTGTATAACATTTGTAAAAATGATTTTTATGTTTATTCATAGTTAGGTGTCTTTTCTAATTCATGATGAAATTTACGACATTAAGTCTACGATCAGCTGATATTGGAAATTTAAAATGAAAAGTAAATGCATGACTGATTTGGCGATGTATTATAATTTTCAAGTAAATCTTACTGTTAATGAAATCTCACAATGAGAAGATATTTGGGAGTTTAAAGTTTGTCAAGATTTTTGCCAGCCAATTTTGTGCTATTCAGAATTACTCTCTTATATACAGACTCTTCTCAATGTGATGAATCCGAAACTATATATCATATTTTTCTAAACAGCCTTTCTACAAAGCATCCAACAAATCAGCTTTGAAAAAAATTGGGAATATAAATTCCATTGTTTTTTTGGAATTTTTTTAATTGTCTTCAGATACAGAAGTTTTAAGTTTTCCTTGTTTTTTATTTTCCCTGGCGTAAATTATGCTTTTAAAAATTAGTGAAATATGGAGTTAAATTACTTAAATCAGTGATTTTTTTCTTCTTATCACTCACATTTTTACGCAAAATGTTTTGCAATAACTTTTGTAAATAACGAAATAAAATTTCCTCTTTTCGTGACTATTTATCAAAATTTCAAAGAAATTTTTTTGAAGTTGTATGAGCGTTTAGCAATATATTGTCTATTATTTCAGTGAAATAAGATGTCACTAAACATTGCATTTTGTGCAAAATATATCAATCTAGTGACAATTCATACGTTTATATTATATTTAAACTGACCTTTTATTTATTTTTTTCGATCGCATATAAAGTTAATATTTATAATTAAAATATTATAATTCGAAATAAAATTTAATTTTTCATCTTTTGTCTTTGTTAAAATAAGGATTATTAATATAAGAACTACTTAAAAATATGCAGGTCTAAATAATATCGATAAATTGAATTTTATAGTATCTTATAATGTGCATACTGGTTCATTGAGTTTTACAAATAATTACAAAGTAATTGAAATATATATATGCTATATATTTAACCACTTAATACTACACATTTATACTCTCTTTCTTTTAAAATATTCTCTGTTAAACGCAGAAATATAGATTGTATTGTCGAATGATGATAATCATAACAAAGTAATAACGATTTAATGTCAAGATTATGAATACATTTTTATCAAGTATTATTGTTACAAAGTTTGTAAATTTTTTTGTATTCGTCTTGAGATATTTCAGGCAGATACGGAACTCAGCTTCTGGGACAAAAATCGAGCGATGTAGGCTTACGTTAACTGCTTTTTCAATGATTTGGCAGCTTGGCGACCACTAGGCAAGATCCTTGTCGAATTGGGGATATTTTTTGCAACCACTTGGCGAGATTTGGCTAGAAATAGATTGTATGTTGAATATTGTAAAATTGTGAAACTTTTACCACTTAAGCTCTAGGGCCGTTATTAAGTGAGATGGCCTAGAATCTTCCAGAACCTAGGCTTTCACGCCAAGTAAGTTATAAATACCGCTGTTCCGTGGACCGAGTCAGTTTCTGAGTTTGCAGCGACAGTGATAGACTGTTGGATACGAGCTGTCTGATCTGATACATTTGAAGACAACTGTTTATAGGAGCTTTTTACCGTTGAATCAGTTGATTGATATTGTATAATTGTGATTCGCGTAAATGCTGTAATTACTGTTTTCTTCTGGCATCTCGTAGAAAGTTCTACAAGTAAAATTCCTGTGATTGTTAAGAGTTTATTTCATTGACTCTCAATCAACGGGAACCCCGAAATTCGGTACATTATATTTAAAAATATTTGTGTCAGTGAAGGAATCGTAAATGGTATTTAGTACTTTATCACACTTTAAACATTTCAAAATATATAAATAATATAGTTAAAAAGAATGGATATTATACTAACACTTATTTTTAACCTTGGTGTCTGTTATTTGCAATCCAATTTTTGCTAAAATTACTTTAAAGTAATTTTGTTAAATTTCTAAAAATTTTGAGAGGACATTGAAATAACTGCTTATTATATATACACAGGATTTATAATAAAAATTGCTTCAATTTAGAATGATGTTATGTAAATGTTGATAAGTATAAACCTTAATTTAAAAATAAAATCACATGTTAGTTGCTTAGGTGATAATTTAAAATTATAAATCGGTAACAGAAATGTGTAGACACATCATATTTAAGATTAAAAATCATCAAAGAAGTAATATTTTGCCAACCAGTTAAATTACATATCTTATAAACATAGATAATTAATAGTAATGTCTCTAAAATTATGAGTCAAAATATTTCTTTGTCAACAACTATTTTTGCACGAAAAACTTATTATCATGCTATGTTTTAGTAAATTTTTATGAGTAATTAGCACATTTTATATAATTATCGAATAAATAATAATTTATTGAGTTTGTGGTTCTTTCACAGCAGTTCAAACCGAAAGGTAAGGCTATCACTTTCAGATATCATTTTCTTTTAGTCAATCTTAAAACGCAGTCACATAAATTAATGACTCTAACTCGCAATTTTGATTAACTGTGAATTTTGTAAAATTTCAATATCAACATTGTATATCACATATAATGGTATACATCCAGAACAAATTACTGTTACAATAAGTATTAGTAATATCAGAATTATCTAAATAATATAAATAACATAAATTGTCAAACGTAATACAATATCATATTTCTCAATTAATAGATTTGGAGAATGAATTATATTCTATATATACATTGTATATTTATATCTGCATATTTCAGTAAAATATTATATATTTAGCAAATATGTAATATTCTATGGAAACATAAATTCTTGAGAGGGAATTTTAATAATTTCTAGGTAATTTTAAATATAATTTTAAATAATCCTGTATTTCATTAACTTTTTATTGGAAATAAATAAAAAAGTGAAAATCAAACAGCGCCATTTGCTACATGTATTTTAATATGTGCGTAAAACACAATATTATAATGTTTTGTATAAAAATTAATTGTAATACCTTAAAAAAAGTATTTTTCATGCATTTATATCAGAAACGTTAAAACTTTTAGTTATTTAAGTGCACCTTATTTTAATTGCTTGACAGTTATTTATAATGTACAGGTATAAAATTCATCTAATAACTTTCGAACTTCATTTAATTACAGTAGTACTTGAAGTAGTTTATTTCGTCTCAAATATCTAGTGTACCGAAATACCTTATTTCTAAGAAACTGATCTTGTAAATTAAGTTATATGCATCCGCAGATGAAAACATGGTTATATCTTAAATAATTAAATTAATTTTCCTAATGAGCGTTCAAAACTTTACCCTTAATCCTCATCCTCTTAGGCAAAACTCTTCAAGTGCAATGCAAGAACAGTTGCAGAGTAACCCAAGCCTTCTATTTATTTAATAAGATTAATCAATGGAGCGCCTTTTTCGGAAGATCTTAATTGCTATCTCATGCAGAAAACAATTTGAAGTAATCAAATAAAATTAAAGAGATATAAAGTAGAAAAAAAAACTACTCAGGACATTATACGAATGGAAATTTCTTTAATATATTTAGTTACTACTTTTGTACTTTTAACGTGATTTTGAAATATTTTTAGAAATATTATTTCAAAAATCTGTAAAAATTTTTATTTGAGTTATAAAAATTTTCTTAATATATATATATATAAACTCAATAATCATAATTTGCTATTTTTTTAGCAAAAAAGAAAAAAGTACGCCAGATTAATAAAAGTTAATGAATATTTTTGATAAAGCCTTAAATCCATTAAAAATACCTTTCTTTATTTCCAATAGCAGGGCAAATACAAGGAATAACACAAATGAAAAAACACAAAATAGACATGAGACGAAGACAGGACACATGAGTTCTGTACATAAACGAGATGACCTGAGTCATTGCCCCAAAAGTTCTCTATCTTGTCAATCAAGCGATGATTCATAGCTGCCATGAAGTGCAGCACAGCGGTGGAGGTGGGTCCTATTCATGGGCTCTGCCAAGTTGCAGAGCGGACAGTCGGGTAATTTTAAGATGCCAATGTGGTGCAAGTGTCCAGCCAGACAGTCATGACCCGCCAAAAGTCGAAACTGTGTCACAACTTTACGGGGTGGACCATCAGGGATATTCAGAAAGTCGTCTTTTCACCACTTGGTTTTTATCCTTTCTTGTAGTTTAGAAGCTTGAATTCTTTTAAAAACTTGTTTTAGGTGTAGCTTTATAGTGTGATAGGAAATCTGTGTGTCATTATATATATATATATATATATATATATATATATATATATATATATATATATATATATATATATATATATATATATATATATATATATATATATATATATATATATATGACACACAGATGGATACATATATATATATATATATATATATATATATATATATATATATATATATATATATATATATATATATATATATATATATATATATATATATATATATACATATATATATATATATATATATATATATTAAAAATAACTTACCTATCAAATTCTGAATAAAAACTGCCTTAGATAAAGACTTCAAATTACATATACTTATTAAGACTGTGTGATAAAATAATTAAAAATAAATTATATATATCATAAATAAAAATGAATGTGTATTATAACTATATAATTAATATGAAAAACAAAAATCAAATGGCAAAGAAATTAAATTTCTTCTTTAAAAAAAGATAATAAAATAGTAATTACTTATAAATTTTGTATTCTCGTTTGTTTGTATGCCTCGAAAATTATGACTAAAACTGTTAAAAAATATAATCAATGGTTTTAATGTTAAGAAATATTATTTTACACTTAATTTATATAAAAGAATCACAAAATTATTTTTTTCTATTGGTGATATTTCATTACAAATATTACGTGAATGCTAAATTACTTTTTAACAATTCATCTGACGATTCAAACATAAATAAATGATGTATAAGCAAACAGAAATGAATGAAATGATCACAAGAAAAATAACTGTCCACAAACTTAAAATGTTTAACATTGATATTTTATTTCATTTATCTTCCAGATATAAATAAATATTCATTTGACCATCAGTCACTTCATTTCTTACATTTCCCCGCCGAGCTGGCAGCCGAATGGTTTGCGCTCTTGCCTTCGGTTCAACAGTTCGTGGGTTCGAATCCCACATTGGGCATGGATGTTTGTAGTGGTTCGGAATCCACTTTAAGCCGTAAGTCCCGGTCTAATTAGCCCTCGTGTGCAAAAAATGACCGTTGAGCGACAAACAAACCAAACAAACCAATCTTACATTTCCCCCTTCTTTATTATCACTTCGCTGGATATTTAATCTAAAAATCTATTTCTGCTTCACGCAATTAAGTAAAAATTGTCAAAACTATAAATGTATACTGTGGAAAAATAATTATTCAATATAGCATAAAAAGTTATAATTCATAATAAGAATTACTTAGTTTTCTGAAGGCAATTTTAATATATTTGTAAAAGAAAGAGAGAGAGAGAGTAGTAATACGTTAGTTCAAACACGCATTAATCACTAATGAAAAATTAACAAAATCTTTTAATTACATAAATGTAAATATCATAAATATTAATTAAATTAATAACTTCAAACTCCATTTAATTACAGTGGTATTTGAAGTAATTTATTTCGTCGCAAACGCATAGAATTATCTTATTTTGAGGAAACGGATCTTATAAACTTAGTTACAGTTAAAGCACACTTGATAACATACTTATATATTAATTGATAAAATGAATTTTCCTGATCAAAGTTTGAAGATTTACCTTTTATCTTTATCCTTTAGGGAGAAACTTTTCAAGTGCAAAGTAAGATAAGTTGCAGTTGAGAATCAAGTTTATCGTTTATCTAATAAGATTAATTACCTGGCTTTGTTTTTAAGAAATAAACAATTGCTATATTTTACGGAAAATATATATTTTGGCAAGAAATTGTACATAAAAATGCAAAATGGACGCCAAATAAAATCTTTTCTGCAAATCCCTCAACTGAATTTTTATTTATCACATTTTTAATATTTTAAATAAAAATTATAAAATGTTTGACTCTTAAAGTCTTAATCCAAGACTTAATTAAACCTTAAATCGGAATAAAATCTTGATTATTAGTTTTTTTAACCAGACTCTAGGAAAATATTTCTTTAACAACGGCTGGCAGTTTGTAACTAACCTTTCTCCACAACAAAGCTGGAAACTGATACTCATTTATCATTATCCCGTGGGCATCTGTAAACCAAGTCAAGGGAAGGGGCGAGTTGCTGTACCATACCTTCACAACTCCGTTTATAGGGTGGCCCACATTCATAGATCTTCTCAAAAGATTTGACAGAGAAACACAATGAGAAAGAAACATCCATACCCGCAATGGGATTCGAACCCGGGACCTAGCAACCAGAAGTAATCATCGGTCTGCTCTTGAAAAATATCATAGAAAGTATTATGTTATTGCTCTCTTATACCATTTGTGCAAAAGATTATTAAAGAGTGAATGAAAATAATGAAGGCCAAAATACTGGCGGTATGGGATCGTACTCATCACCTTCAATTATAAGTACGGACATGGAGCAAAAAATCATCTAAAATATAATGTACTGATATTTTTATCTATCTATTTAATTATTTATCTTTTATTTACTTATCGATCTATCTTCTTATCGAAATACTTGTATATATCTAATTGCTAATATTGCTTGGAAAAGGAGTCCAATAAAAGAAACATTTTTCTGATTTTTTAAATTTATTGAGATTTTTAAGTAATTTTTTCGCTTATAAATTCCTTCAATAACAATTTGCCTAGAGTATATTCAAAAACTACCTGTTGAATTTTATGAATTCCATTTCATAAAACAGACATTTATACTATCACGTTCTTTTTAGATATATTATTGTAAGTTTTAGTCTGGCTCTGCACTTTTAAGGTACCTTGGAAGTCATTTATTTTTTCACAAGCTGAGAAGTTTTACAATTGAATTTCATGATTCAAAACTTGAAGACCATCGACTTCATCCAAATTGTAATAAAATTTAAAAAATATAGATGAATACCTAGAAATCTGGAAATCTAAGATTAAAATTATATTACAGTTAGGGTTTTCCTGTGCTTCAATGTATATTATACTGCAAATAATCCGAACAGTCATTTTTCATTCATTTTAAATATACATACATGCATTTATAATATATGCAACAATTTTGGAACCAGATCTTTTTCATTATAACGTAAATATAACAAACTCATGTTATTATTTAATAATAGAAACAAATATTTGAAAAATGAGCTTATTTATTTATTAGAAATCTTGGATCTATTATTAAAAAATAAAAAGTGTGTTTCATTGTGTTTATACATCTAATTTACTTAAGAGCTATAAGTTGCATACTTTTGAAACTTAATTTTGACTAAATGTTTTAATTCTGAGCAATGACGGAAAAATCTACTTTTTACTTTGCAGAATTTTTGTCTAATCAGTGATATCAAACGCCTTATATAAAACATTTGTGGTACACATTAAACGCAAAGTTTAAAAAATTGGAAATAAATGAAAAAGCTGTATATGAAATTGAATTGTTTTTTAAATTTTGACTTGAAAAGTTATGTGTTAAATAGTTTCAAAATTAAAAATTATTTAATCAATAATTGCATATTTTTTGTTGCTTTAATTTCTGTATTTTTTTCCTAAGATACAGATATGCCTGAACGGTTTATAATTAAACAAATCAATAAATTACTTCCATATTATTTGCTAAATAATCAGTACCTGACTCCTAAAAATTAACACAAATTTTATTTTATTTATTTTTAATTAATAAAATGGCCAAACTTTGGAATCCTGATACACTCTTACGAAAAGCACTGTCATGAAAAAAATCGCTTCAACATGTATCACATAATTTCCATTCAAATGTAAAATAATCTCAGTTCAAATGCAACATATGTTCATTTTAAGTGTAACATAATTTCAGTTCAAAGGTAACATAAGTTCAATTCAACTGTAGCATAATTTCCGTTCAAATGTAGCATGCGGTGTCATTCAATTTCAAATACAATTCCAAAAGTACTTATAACATTGAACAAGTATAAATAAAGATCACCTTTTCAAAGATATCTTAAATAAATAACGTTTTAAGCCTTATACAGAGTATAACTGTAAATTTGGAAATATTAATGCTATTAAATTTCAATGGAATATACTTACAAAAAATGTTTTTGAGAGATAAAAGAAGACTAATAATATATAGAAAAGTATTTAAATTTGCGATCAAAAATATTTTATGTTTTCTTAATTATTTTATATTTTTATTCCATAAACACGGTTTAATTAAATAGTTTTTGAGCAAATATCTTCATCATAATGTTGCCATATATATATATATATATATATATATATATATATATATATATATATATATATATATATAATATCTATATATTATAGATATTATATATATATATATATATATATATATATATATATATATATATATATATATATAATATCTATTTTTAAATACAAAGTTTAACTCTTTGCTTTTTATAATAAATTTATAATGTGAGTATTAATTTATTATTGTCTCACACATTAACCTTTTCCGCAATATAAAAAATTGTCTCAAAAATAGCCAATACATAGCTAAATGGAGATACCTTGAAATACTATTAAATAATAAAGAGAAAACAAGCATTTTGGAAACAATGACTAACATTGCAATTAAAAAGTGAAAGAAATGTGATATTATTCTGACTTCTGAAATCGTCTAATGCCAATTAAAAAGGGCGATGAAGGAGTTATTTTGCATGAATATCGGGCCAAACAAATTCAATTGAATATGAGTTAAGGACCTTTCGTGCCAATGCTTGCCAACGATTTTTACTTTTAAGTTTTGCTAAATCTCCGTGTATTTGAATAGTTTTAAATGTCTGTTAATGGACTTGGATCAACAAAATTATATGCATGATGTACTCTAACGAGATAGAAGCTTGAATCAAAAAGACGAATCATAATTACTAAAAATTTAACAGTAATTTATTTTCGAAAATGCTGGATAACGTAAGGTTCGTATAATTGATGATCTGAAGGTCATTTCCCTGTAATTGGTTGTTTATAGCACATTTAGTAATGAGTTTTCCTCCGAAAAAGTAAAGGGGCTAGTTTCTCAAATAGTTATAAATATGATTTAGTTTATTATTTCTGGATATTTAAATGTATCATTACTTAACGCAATTTTAATTTTATTTTAAAAATTTTCACTTTTTCTAAAAATCCATGCAGACGCAATTTTTTTTATTAAATTATTTTAAAAATAAAATTACAAACAATATTTGAATTTTATTTATTTTTCAAGCACAATAATAATCGAAGTATTATTGAAACATTTAAGGTTTGATTTTGAAATATAATTTTAAGGTAATTAATAAAATGTGTGTTGAATTATTTAAATTATATTGAAATATGTGAAATAACTATTTTTTTAAAGGTCCGATTTATTAATATTATATTTTATATAAAAATTTCCTAAATTATTTTTACCAAATTGGTTATTATGGGTTATAAATAATACTATCAGAGGAAGATTTTCATTGCAAAATATTTTTGATATACTTTACCCATTAAAATCTGATGAGGGCTTGAAGGTGAAATACTGTTAAAAATCCAAATGATATTAAATTAATCATAAAATAATTAAAATAACTCTATAACATTTTAAAGATTTTTGAAAAATATTTTTATTGATTACATAAATCTACTAAAGTCGAAATTGAATTTCCACTGCACATTTTTCAACTAGCATATTAAGATTTTACTTAAATCATGAAAAATGAAATTTTTGAATCTGGTAAGATAGATGTTCTGTAAATATTGAACTTTTTTAAAATATTTTACTGTGAAATAATTTTTTCTACTTTGTAATGTACAATCTAAGAAAAGAATCAGAGATTTCTAAATTAGTCTTAGAATTTAGGATTTTTAAAGCTTTTAAAACGGCAATGGAAGATTTTTCAGGAGTTGTAGAATTGATTAGTTATTGAATACAAGTAAACTAAAATGTTAATCAAATTTGAATGTATAAAGAGATTTTTTATTAATATTCTTTTGAATGATTATTAACTAACAAAACAAATTTAAGTAATTTTTTCATATATCCCTATAAAAAAGATAATTGCTCATATAATATTGATTATGGTTATATTTCTCACCCAGATTGATTCCACTACATTACGTTGTCACTCAAGTTTATGATCTAGTTTGATGCATTACCAGCCCCTTTTGATTTAAGAAAACAGAAGAAATATTAAAAAGATAAATTGTGATAATTTTAAATCATGAGTTACTGATTTTAACATAAATTATCCAATACTAATTAGAGATGTGTATATTTTAGAATTAAATATGCTTTTAAATGTTTTACATTAGTTATACTGGAATTTTTACATTATGTATATTTAAAATTTGGAATAGGTTTAACCAAACAGTTGTTATTTATGACACTTGAACAAGAAAAGTATCGATATGCTTTGGCTATGCAAGTTTAAGTCAATTTAAGTCTTTCACGTTAAATCAGAGCACTATGAAGGTGAAAGTACGAATTTGCTCTTAAAATCCCCCGATAGATGGCACCACCACAGAATCCGATCCCTCAATTTTGGCATTGATTTGAAGGGGGAGTAAATTTCTCCAGACCATTGCACCCATGATAACTGCTCAATGGCCGACCTCAGGACTTTCGATTCCACAGATTTAACGAGCACGTATATCGCATGTACTCGGTGGGTCCTTGGTGGCATTTGGAATTGAATCCTTCTCTTCAGGACGGAAAGCCGATACCCTAACTACTTCTCTCTTTTTCTAAAAATATTTTTTCAAAATTTTGTGATTTTAAATCTAAAATCATCAGCCGGCTGATGGCGAGTGGTTAGCGACCATAGCTTGGAAGCAGTATGTCCCAGGTTTGAATCCTGGTTCGGACTTGGTTGTGTCTTTTTTTAAGTGCGTGTTTCTCTATCTTTTCTCTGTCGAATCAAAGATTGCCCATCCATTTTGTGCCCCACAGTACAAGTTGTCATCACTTTCACCTCTTGCATCACTAATTATCCTATGATTAGCTAGGCATTGGAAAAAATCTGAAACAGTCACTATATTCTTGTTGAGGTAAAATATTTTCTGAAAATACAAAATAAGATATTAGTCCACATATTTATTTGAAGGTTATTCATAAAATTTATTAAAAAAAAATCATTAATATTCATTTTTAATATTTTTGGATAAAATATTGTATTTAGCAAATTATGAACATATTAGAAAGTCCAGAAGCAAATTTTAGCCAAAAAATATTTAAAAACACATTTGAAAAAAGGGATGCTAATTACATTTAATTTCATTAACTTCGAAATACTGACATTTAACAATTCATGGAATGGCATTTTTGTTAAGATTTTAACATAAATGAGGAAATAATATCTCAGACAAATACTTTTAACTTATGCAATCTCAATAAGGTTGTATAAATTAAATACTCTGTAACATAAATATACTTTGGATAAAGTAGGCTTATATTTATTGAATAAATTGTTTTATTTGATTAATTTCTCGTATATATAATCCAGCAGCAAGTATTACAAACAAACTGATTCATTACTTCATGTGTAATTAAAAAAAGTATATATGTATCTTTTAAACATTCTACATTAATGAAAACTTGCATTCTAAGAAAGCGATTATTCCAAAATGGGCAAAGAATCAGTTAAATGTTTGATTATTCGATGAAATTGTTAAAATGAATAAGGAACATTTGAAGATCTTTGAAGTCTTGTTTAATACAGATTTGTGTTATACTAGATATTTGAAATAAAATGTATTTATGTTTTACTCATGTATGCATTCTTTAGTATTTAAAAAAAATTGTGACATTAACTTTGTGTGAATTAATTTTTATTTCAATAATTTATAAAAAAATGACACCTTTGCAATCCAAAATCATTCATAAATATTTTATTAGAACACTTTTATAAGGTGTTCAAAATTTTCTGAACATAATAATACTTTGGAACATTTCTGATAAAGAATATTTAAAAAAAATCCTCTCTGTTAAATAATAATAAAACATTTTATAAATTCTTCGTTTTAATACAAATATATATTTCAAAACTGTTGTATAATTTCATTGAAAAAATATAGTTCAAGGAGCTTTTAACACGTTGAAGGACATTTATAACAACATCTTCCCTTAAAATAATTTTAAATTATGGAAAAAATTACATTTTATTGTATTTAGAGTTATTACATATTTTTAAACGATGTAATAATAAATAATTTTATTATTTTGGTAAAATTATAGAAAATGTAATATAATGAATAATATAAATAATGAAAGTAAAGATTTTACTTTATTGATACTTTTTCAAACTTCAACGGAATTATTTCTTGACCAAAGTAATTGAGAGTGATTTTGCAGCAATTGCATCACTGACGGAGAAGAGAAAAAGTTGCTCTGTTGTACAATTACACATTCAGCATATCTGAGAGGGATATGATTTTCTTTTCAAGCACAAAGATTTATCGATTAATCGCATAATTAAAAATAGGCAAATAGATACACGCTATGAGTACATTAGCATACTAAATAATGATAAGAAATTAAAAATTCATTATTTTTTTTACATTTATAAAAGTGTATAAAATCATGTCTTTTTTTGATGGAGAATCAACTAATTTTCTCCATTAAGGTATGATATAAAAGAAAAAGAAAGTCCATTTTGCAGGTCTCCAATTTTCTCCCTAAATCACAATTTTGCGTGAGTTTCGGAGCTCTCACCTGATGTTGTTAATTGCTTTGAATAGGTTGATGAAAGTTTTGTAAAGTGATCTCAACAGTTTCAAACGTAAATATATGATTTCCTGTATTTTATATTTCAATGCACTAATAATGATTCATAATTCTTGTTATTATATTGGTAAATTTTTATTTGTAGTGTTGATGATACATTTCATTAATGATAAGTATGATGTACAAGCAGCCACGATGAAAATTATGAGATGCACATATGTTTTTATTATGACTACGTAATTTTAAGAAAGCTTAAAATTATTTCAGAATCAAATACTTTTTGTTGGAGAAATTTTCAAATGATACAGGGTTCGTCGAAGATAACTTCGTTATTTTGAATTGCAGGTAACACAAAAATTAGTGAAGATAATGAGGTTGACATGGTCTTGTTTAAGAGAGAAGATCATAAAGTTGTGTGACATTGTGGTTCAAATCGCCACCAGAAATGAACCTCGTGCATTTGTCGTAGAGGACCATTTTTTGGTTCCTCATTTCAATGATAAATGATTTGGAGTTTCAGCGTGTTCTCCCGATTTGGTCCTATTCAATGTGACTATGTAATTTCTTTTGAGGGTGGGGGATTTACATTCACGTGTATATACTAATCATCCACAAATTTTGGAAGATCTGAAAAGAAATGTTCAAAGAGAAAAGGTGAACATACCTGCCAATGTGTTGGAGAGAGTGATAAGATCATCAGAATTCAGGGTTAGACTTCAGGGTGCCCCTTGAATTTTCGCCAAGCTAGGCGATGTTGTTTTATTTATGGTAACCCTAAACGTTATTCTGAAATCCATTCATGGTTCTGATTGGTTTTCTTCTCAGGATAAATTTAAACAATATCTGTAGGTGCTATTAGAGAATTCTGTGTGCCTCAAAGTGAGGATATTCCAGCAAAATAAAGTGAGTACATTTTTTCTTTTTTTATGTGCTTACTGCATTATTTTTTAAAATTTCATTGTGTTTTGGCCACCATTACAGTTTGCACAGCGTTCCGCGCGAACAGAATTGGCGCCAAACAAAAATCGCCAATTTCGCCAAGGGGCACCCTCAAATATATTTTTACCGAATTCGGTTCACCCAATGTATCGCGTATGGTGGGCGACACTTGTCCAACATGATATTTAAAACAATGTATACTAAAACTTTAAATATTTAAATTATGTAATCAAAAATAAATAAAAAATATATCATTAATGTGTTATTGCAATACAAAATAATGAAGTTATCTTGCTGTACCTCATATATAGCTCAAGCCATTTTATTCTTTCTGTATAAATGAAAAAATGCAATTATATCTCTATCACCACTAATTTTAAAATTAAAACAATCTGTTTATCTAAATCACGGAGATAAGATGAACATTTGATCACTTTGTGGGGAAATCACTCTCAATCTTATTGAAATGAGAAACTGAATTACATTGTGGAGAGTGAGTCCTCTAGCTTTCATTTTTTGAAGAACTTCTTGAAGGCAATTAGCATTGCACCAGTTAGCTGTTCTTCTGGCACTTCCAAATAGCATTGAACAACTGGAGAAGTTGCATACATCATTATTTAATAACAGGTTACTGGGACATGGGATAGTTTTTAAATATTTATAATGTACTTCCTTGATGTGATGGTATGTCAAACAAGAGTATGTATGCTTTATAACCAGTTAAAAGTTTGGAATAAAACATGTAGTTACTATCTTTGAGTAATGTTAGAATTATTTTATTAATTTTGTTGCAGTCTTATTTTAAGTTTTTTCTAAATTAAAAGTTTTTTTATAGGGAAGTTTTCATGAATAATTTTTGGATGAAGAAAATTTTAAAGTTAGGTTACTGTTGTTTTATTTTGTAGGTAAGGCAAATTTCAAAGTACATTATTACCGTATGTTATCGGCATTTTATCTTATTAATATTATCCAAATGGTACACACACTACCTGATACTGCAGATGGCAACGGCCTTTCTGCATTTTTTTTCTAAAACAAAAGGACACATTTTTTAAAGTTCTGTGAACCATCTATTATTGTAGGATAAAATTGGTCTATGAGTGTTAATGTAAATGAATGCATTTTGCTAAATTGTGTGAATTCCACTTTAAAATCATTGAAAATTATTACACTATAATATTTTTCATCTATTAAGTTTTTAATTAAGCATAAATTGTATTCTGACCTAAAATACTTATAATTTACTATGAGAAATTGTTTTTAGGAAATAGTTCATAAAGTAGATGCTTCCTTCCATAAACCTCTAATTTACTAAAACTGTTGATGTTTTTAAGAACTAGTGACTAGTACAAAACATGGTTAAATAGGCACAATAATAATTTTCATTTATATTTTCGAACTCAATGTTTCAAAAAAGCTTTCTCATGATCTTTCTTTTATTTTTTATTATCTTGATCTTAATTCCTTTTCTTCCGTGTTATGGTTCAGAAATTTGAATGGATGTTTTCATTAGTGAATCATAAATAATTTGATTTATAGATAACTATAAGCACTGCTAGCGTTAAAATCGATATTATTCTTAAGCAGTTCGAGGGAAATTTGTCTCCTCTAATCTAGTTTCTGACTAACAGCTCAAGCATCTAAGTATAATCTATAGCTTCAAGTGCAAATATTATTGGATATATTTGTTATTATAATCATGGCTTGGGATATCCTGGTATTTCAGAGATAATGAATTTTAAAAGCATTTTTGTGTTTATCTTATATATATATATATATATATATATATATATATATATATATATATATATATATATATATATATATATATATATATATATATATATATATATATATATATATATATATATATATATATATACATATATTAAATGCATATTTTATTAAATGCTATGAAGGAAGTCAATAAAATTTAACTGACAACTCATCTGCCTAAAAATTCAGTTTAGAACTTATATCTGGATTCACATGAAATTCGTAAAAAATACTTAGAGATAAAATTGTTATAAATAAAATAATGAATAAGAATAAGAATAAATAATGAATAATAAAGTTTAATGAATAAGAATAAAGAAGAAATTTCAGATAACAAATAATAAGAAAATAACGCAAAAGGACGACCTTCAATGAAACCAGTAGATGAATGTTTAACAAGAATGAGATATTTTCTTAAAGAAATCAAAAATGATATATTTTTATAAATCCAATAATATGTTCTTAAAAATGTAGTTTTGAAAATAAATAACACAAGTTATTATTTTATCTGATTTTCCATCAATATATGAAATTTATGAAATATTTGTGAGGTTAACATGTGGTGAACCAAAGTGACTAAGAAATGTGATTTATTTGAGATGATTAAAAAACTTCTTATTTTTTTCCATGGAAAACGGCACTATAGAAACAGTTTTTCTGTGATCATACGTATTTTAAAATATTTTATTTTCTAGTAACATATATCTTACTCTTTTAAGCAAAATAAGAGATAATTTTGGCAAGTTAATATGCAAACGCATTACCTGTTACAAACCCGTATTCCTCATCAAGATAATTTAGGGAAAACTGCATAACCTCTTAATTTTTTTTAAATGATGACTTGAATTTTTGTGAAATAAAAATTTCGTAAAGAAGAATGTTTTCCATGGAAAAAAGATGAACAATATTTATATTTTTAATAAATGACTAATGTATATGATTATAAAACGGGGTAATGTTCGGGAACATTTTCTTAAATGTCATGGAATCAAGCAATTATTTTTGACTCTAAATGTAAAGAACCCTAAATAATATATTAATTTGAAATCAAATTGTGAAGTGCATTTTCATTTTTGGTTGCATTAATAATGGTTAGATCACCATATACATTAAAATAGAAATTAATTGGAATTGTATGGCTAGTTCAAAAGAAAAAAAATACAAAACTAGCAACAGAAAAATAACATGGTATTTATAAATTGAAACTTAGCTGTTTATAAGTTAGTTGAAGAAATTATATGGACCATACTTAAGAAAAAATAATTATAATAAAATATAAAATAATAGTATAAGCTTTGCTATTATTTTATATTTTATTATATAAGCTTTGCTTTAAATTTTATAATAGTATAAGCTTTGCTTTAAATTTTATAGAGGAATACGCTAAATGATCTCTAATTCAACCATCAAATTGTATAAATAAGAAAATGCATTGAATATATTCATTCATATAATTATTTAAATATGTTTGAGCTTAAAACATGTATATGACTATAAAACGGGGAATGTTCGGCAACATTTTCTTAAACGTCATGGAAGTAAGCAATTATCTTTGACTCTAAATGTAAAGAACCCTAAATAATATATCAATTTGAAATCAAATTGTGAAGTGCATTTTCATTTTTGGTTGCATTAATAATGGTTAGATCACCATATACATTAAAATAGAAATTAATTGGAATTGTATGGCTAGTTCAAAAGAAAAAAAATACAAAACTAGCAACAGAAAAATAACATGGTATTTATAAATTGAAACTTAGCTGTTTATAAGTTAGTTGAAGAAATTATATGGACCATACTTAGAAGAAAAAAATAATAATAATAATAATATAAAATTAATTACTTTATAATTTTTATGAAAACTGCACATAATTGTGATTAAAAACTGATTTATGAATGTTATGTCATTACATACCCAATGAAATAAAAAATACCTGTAATGCTAAGAGTTAACTATAGATACTCTATTATAATCTTCTTTTAACTTAAAGAAAATAATTATGCTGTTTTCAAAACATGTTGGTGTACATAATTACATTTCTTATGCGAGTATGTATAAATGTAATGGAAAATGTATACTGTCAGATGAGAATACAATTATTCTTTTTCAAGAAAATTAACGCTGTTTAAAAATCTTCATACGTTTCTCTAATGAAGCTATTATTTCAATCAATGAAATAAGAAGAAAGATTCAAATTTCTTAATGTATGTTTGATTCATTATTTTTGTAAAATTTTTTATCGTCTTTAATTTTTTTTTCGCTGAAAAATAAACCGAAGGCAAATGCAGTGCTTTCTCATAAGCTTCAATATATAAATACGTTCTTTCTCAATTGAGAAGATTGCAATTAACTGAAATTGCATGTAATCGATTAATCGTCATGAAAGAAACTTTAATCATTGATACATTAGGAGGAAATTAACTTGGAGAATGGGAAATAATATATTAAAGTATCGTTTGCATACTTTAGAAAAAAGTAATTTGAACTCTTCATTTCCTTTCTTTATCTTTAAAGAAGTATCGTAATTTTTCAGATTTGCAATTAAAAATATTCTTTGTTTTAGTCATCTTATCTTTTTGTTCATTAACACCATCTCATTGCGTGAAATAAACCATTTTCTCTTCAATCTGCTAATGGGTACATTAAGGTTTCAAACGATAATCTCATGCATTTGAATTATGTTTATAATACTATATGTGATCAATTTCATAAATATAATATCGATCATAACATCATATTTAGGAATAATATTGGAAACTTTATATTTATAAATAATAATGTTATTTCATGAGTTTATACTTTTTTAAAGCATACTTTCTTTAAAAATCATGAATTCTAAATAAAGCTTAAATTTTGCTTAGTTTTTATTTAAGTTTGAATTATAATACAAGTATATATGTTTTTGTTTTAATTTTTCCAATGTTTACATTCAATGAAACCTTAAAAAGTAGTATATGTAAAACATTATTATCCATTTATTATCCAAAAATTATTAAATTTATACTCATTTTGTTTTCAACTTGGAGGCTATATTATGATGAATTTAAATGGTCTCAATTGTAAAAAAAACTTACAATTTTTTTCTTCGTTTAAATAATAAAAATTTACGAATTTAAGTTCAGTTTTTATAATTATTTTCATTGTTGTTTTAAGGAAACAGAATTATTTGTATATTTTTGTTATAAATTACATACATCTAGCACAGAGATTATTTCAGTTTTCTTGAGACTAAATATTTTAAATGTTTAATAGAATTAATCCTAATCAAATAATTTGGCAAATGATGAGCAAGATAATAAATCAATCTACTTAATAATTTTGGGAAATTCGAATATAACATTTCTACGTTTCCAGCAAATACAGGCATGTTATGAATTACAAAAAAAATCAGATTGAATCAGATCAAAATCAGATATTAAATTATTATTCGTTGATAAGTTGTCTAATTAATAAATTCTCTCTCTCTCTCCTTTACATTATTCCTTTATTCATACTATTAATATTTAATTATGAATAAGTATATCATAAAACTATTTAATTATGTAGTCATTTCTAATATTTGACTATTTTGTCGATGCCAAATATTTTGTTGGAAAAATTCCTTGCGTTTGCAATAGTAATTAATGCTTGTTTAATATTATCAATATTTAATTTATTAAACAACAAATATTAATTATCTTCGTACGATTTATCTTTGTTGCATTGACTACGCTATTTAATATGTGATAGATATTTAATCTATGTAATTAAATTCATAAATACATATTACAAAAACTCATTAATATTGACGTTTATTTTTTCGTGACTTTCCACGATAATTTTGTAAATTATCAAAATTAAGTTGTAAATGTAGTACAAGTTACTTCAAATGCCCAATTACATTAATTTATCCAAATATTTTTGTCAAAAAAAGAAGTTAAATCCTTAAATCATAATTAATAAATTACTATAAGATGATAATTTTTAATTGCTCACATTTAAGCTTATTAAATAAGCAGTACACTATATATAACAACTAATATAAATAAACCTTTGTATTCAGATGTGTTAATTTTGTACTTTTTAATAAACTCATTAATTTGGTTTTTAAGCGAAACATTTTAATAAATTTGTAAATAATGATAATTTGTGTGATTTTTTTTAAATATTCATGTTTTTATTGAGGATTAGTGTCTTTAAGAATAAACTTACAGCCACATATTTTATATGTTTTTCTTATGAAGACACAGATAATAAACATAATTTTAGTTGTAAATATAAATGTAATTCTTTGTTTGTTTTAAGGAGTTCTGATTTACTGAGATTAATATTTAAAACTAAGATTTTATTAAACAAATAAAACTAAATTAAAATATAAAAATGAAAAAAACATCGAAAATAGTAAAAACATTAAAAAATATTTAAGAAAAATCAATAAATTATTTTGCTTTCCTTAAGAATCTGAAAACGATTTCCAAATTTCAAAACTTATAGCAATCCTTTTTCTACAATATTTTCGAGTTTTGCAAATTAAGACAAATAAAAAGTTTAAAAGTAGGCATTTTATTAATTCGTCATTCTAATTCAGTCAAACTTTTCACCAAAGATGCGCCACGTGATAGCTTTCTCAAGACTGAATATTTAATTTCTTCCAGAAACACTTTTTGCGTACATGACAATTTAAACCAAACTTACATTTTAAAGTTGCTGGCCGATGGCTCAGTGGTTAGCGCTTTTGAATCCAAAGAACCCACGATCAACAGCTGTTGGTCGCGGGATCAAATTCTAGTTTGGGCATGGATGTTAATCTTTTCTCTGCGATTCCTTATCCTTCTTTCTGACATGATGAATGACTATGGTACTACCCTATCAATTGGTTTGTAGGAGAGTGACATGGGCAATAGTACTCGACCCCGTGATTTGGTTCACAGGTGTTCACTGCGTAAAGGTATAGGAGTACTGTTTCCGACCTTTGTTGCTGCAAAATGTAGTTACCCATTTCCCTCCGGTGGAAAAAAAAAAAAAAAAACTAAATTGCTATCGATCCAATGCAAAGTTTTAACTTAATATATAAGTAAAACACTCGAAATTTTGAAATGAATTTTAGATCTCAAAATAAATTGCTTTGATATCGGCCTACTTTCTCAGGATTCTCGTTTTGAGTATTTTAATTAATTATTATTTTTTGTTTATATCTATATTACTTACATATTTTTATAATGCATATAATACCAATATAAGTACGAAAACATTTTACTATTTTCCATTAATGAATTCTTTCATAAATTAGAAGAAACAGCATACAAGAAATTAAGCTTCATATTTACAAAATACAATTAAAAGGATTTTGAATTATTTGCCTTTAAATGTTTCATAGTTTTTATCGATATAATTTTACATAATATTCCCATAAGAACATCTTATTTAGAAATAAATATATTAAGACCTTAATAAAGCAAAATTAACTTAATTTTGTAAAAATACATGTCGCAGAAAAAGTCTTACATCCATTCATTGTTGGATGATAAGTAACAATACCATATATATCTTTTCTTAACAATTCAAAATACAATGTATTTAACTTATATTTCAAGGTTTAAATGCGTTAGAAAATTATGTAAAATTATAATTAATTTGAGTTTTTCCTAATTATTAAATCCGATTTCTCATTTACTTTTTTATAAATTAGAATTTTGTATAATGTTATTTTTAGAAAACATTTCAAGATATAAATAAAGTAAATGAAGCAAAAAATTCTATATTAATTTTCAAAAAATATCTGTCAATTATTATGGCATAACAGATATGTTTAATATGATATGTAGAATCTATATATAAGGTGTAGGCATACTGTTGATCATTTTTTAATTCTCCTTATTTATATTTGTACTGCATCTACTTTCCAAATGAAAGAATATATAAAATGATATTAGAAAAATCTTTATGTGAGTATAAAAAGCTAAAATTCTATTTTTTAGAAAATAAGAAAACATTTCTGCAAAAATAGAAATGGTTTTTTTCCTGAAGTATACAAATTCTTAGACTTCTGAATAACTGGATTTACAAAAAAAAATTTCATCTAAACTTGGGTCATATTACGTAAAAATAATAATAAATGTCTTTAAATAATTTACCGCAACAACAGTTTGACTTATTAACTAACCTGCTGATTCTCAAATTTATAAATTAAAAAAAAACAAATAATTACAGCAGCGCCATCTATTATCTTCACTTCTTACAACGCTAAGCCTTATTTCGAAAAAAAAAATTTTACAACACAAAATGAAATAGAGAACATTTATTTTAAACTGTCCATGATTTTCCCAGAATAAGAAACTTAAATCCATGTTAGGGAGATATAGTCTCCAAATTCCCTTTTGCGGGGAAAAACAAAAGTTCGCAATTGGTAAATTTTTTATTTGTTATTTTACAATTTGTCGCACTCCTAGAAGGATTCCAAATGTTTTTAGATATCCATTACTATCTCGCAATGAAAGATAGGGATAGAGCTCCAAGATAGAGGGAAGAAATCCCTTTTGTATTTTGTTAGCCCAATGTCCGTAGGGAAGTAGAAAAGATAGAGGAAAAGAGCATGAGATAGAGGGAGAGTGATTGATGACGAATTTTAGGGAAAGAGGAGTTGATGGTATGAAGATGCTTAACTATCCCTAAATTCCAACATACAATCAAATGGGCAAGTATTTCATTTTTGATGAAACTAGCTTAATATTTTGGGCACATTTTTTAAATTAGTTGAAAACCGTAAAATTAATATTTTTGTATTTTAAATTTATTTAAATATGTTAAATGCTACATAATAATGCATTGAATGATTAAAATGCATGTAAAAGACATAATTATGTAAATTATCATTTTCTATTTAGTTATTTTGATTATTAAACATACTAACATTAATTAAAATAAATTTTCGTATAAGAAAAGGAATACAGTTAAGTTTTTGAAATTCACTTAAAATAAAAGCTAAAATTACAAATATATTTTAAGAACTTCAGGCTAATGTAAGTTTTATCGGATTTACATGATCAATAAAAAATAATCTTACATTTCCAAACATATTTTTAAAAGTATCAAATAAAACATTAATTTCAATTTTAACCAATTTATTTAAATAAACGCAACCCAAAACTTTTTCTGTATATATATTCTTGAAATGTTGTTTCCATTAAATCTTCATATTTTAAATCAAAGAAATTGTCATAGTATTTATACCTGTTTAACAAAAATATTTTGTCTCAACTGATAAATTAGGATGACGTTCATGGATTTGATACCCATTTCGGATATGGATGTATGTAGGGATTTAGAATCAATCTTAATATTTTTAGTAATTGGTTAAAATCTCGTGTGCCAAAAGTGGCCTAAAAATAAGTGCATTTGGTGCAATATGTAAGTGTAGCACTTTCTTTTCAATATTAATAGAAATACATCGTTATAAAAATAGTAAAATAAAATACACAATTTTTTACACTAATGTGCTATTCAAATAAACATTTTTCTTTTAAAAATTATAAAAAACTTCCTTCTTAGCTGTAAATAACACATTTATATAAAACACTTTCTTTTATTTCCCTTATTGAAAGACTCAATTTATTTTAAGATGTGCTCTAAAATCACAGTATAAAATTTAATAATATAAATTTATTTGCTTAATTTCGTTATTTTTTAATTAGAATATTTTTTCGTTCCAAAGGGAAATCTATATTAGTAGTATAAAGGTTTAATAATATCTATTTATCAATCTATATATATATATATGTATATATATATATATATATATATATATATATATATATATATATATATATATATATATATATTATATATATATATAACTAAAATATGAGATTAATATTAAGAAAAATATTATTTTTAAACGAGCTTTATTTTGAATTTACGGATTAACCTTACAAGAAATGCATTTCATCTATTTACATTTTTAATGTTTATTAACACAAATATTACTTTTTTTTCCTTTATTACCTTTGTATCATTCAAAGAAACTGAGAAATCGTATTAAAACTGATGTCTCAAGATATTTCTTTAATTAATGGTTTTTGATTTTGTAGAAAAAACTGTAAAATAGGCAACGAATAGATTAGATTGCTTACTTTTCTATTCTTAATATCTTTTTAGATTTTTCATTGGAATGATGCTTAATTACAAAGGAAGAAAATGTTAGTATTCGTAAACGGTTTAAAATTCTCGCTACATTTTTTTCACATTAACGAAACTGTACATTTATATGCCTTTGTAATTACTCTTTGTTTAAGACATTATCTGCACTACAGGGAAAAGAATGTCTCGTAAAAATGGCCTTTAATTAGCCAATTACTGTAATCGGAGTTGAGCAAAAGTTACAATGGAAATGTCTATTTAATTGCTACTTTGAGTTCTATATGATTTATCATCGCTTTCTTTGTTTACTGAGAATTTCGTTTCTAATCGGATGAAAGTACCTGAAATAAAATATATGTGTTTATTAATGAATAATTAATGAATGTGATGGGGATTTATAAAACTGAATATGTCATAACTGCAATAATCATATCTCATTAAAAAGTTTACAAACATATTATATATATATATATATATATATATATATATATATATATATATATATATATATATATATATATATATATATATATATATATATATATATATATATATATATATATATATATATATATATATATATATATATATATATATATATATATATATATATATATATATATATATATATTATATATTATATATATATATATTATATCTATATATACATTCATTTGAGTAGTGAGTGTGTACTTAATGGGTGTTGTTGTTGATACTGCCCTCTACTCTGATCGAAGCAGCCAAGTGGTTGACGTCGTAATTTAGAAAAAAGTATCAAAAATAAGACCTCATAATATTAGACTTACTACCCACAGAAGTATCATTTCACTTGGAAGGGATTGCGGCTATGACCTATTTAACGTGCTTCAGTCATCTCTTGTGAATATGAATAATCTTCAGTGATATGTTTGTTTGCTTATTGTACAATGATATTTTTTTGTACCGGAGAAATAGTTAGACCAGAACTTGTAGTTTAAAGTATACTACGAATCAGAACAAACATTCAAACCCAAGGAAGGATTCAAACGCTCTAACAGTTGAACCAAAGTCAAAAGTGCTAAATATTCATCTACCAGCTCAGCAAATCTTGACTGAAACCAGGATTCAAATTCTTCACTATCATCCGATAATGAGAACCGACACTCTTCCCAACCAAGCCACCGCGGTCACTTAATGGTGCAATAATTAGGGGTTATAAGGATGGGAATCTGAAAAACACTCTCAGGCATTCAACTGAATAGTTGCGAAGACAAAATATACAAATACACCTTCTGTTTTCATGTGTATAACAATGGTTGGGATCAAATTCGAGATCTCATATTCCGAAGAGCTCAGTTCTATCACTCATCCAAGTAATTTATTTTAATACTGTGCAGTTGAAAGCTTAGAGCTGAATGTGATTTTTAGATACTTTATTAATATACTTTTATAAAACCAATTATATATACTTTATCCCATGATATTTTATTCATAAAAGCAATTTTCAATATTGAACAGAAAAAAAAATCCCATCATCCTTTCCAAGATATGCATACATAATGAGCAATATGTTATGAATTTTGTATTATACAGAAATGGATGTAATGAAATTTTTATTTTAATCATTCAAAAAATAATATTTTAAAACTTTAGGTTTCATACTGAGTCACACAAATAAAGTATTTGATATTTTCTGAAAATAATAATAATCAGTGATAGTAAATAGCCCTTATTAACAATGATTATTTGACAACGCTATAAATTTACCATTTTGAATCCATAATTGATGTATTGTTATGATTTCTTAGTTTGAAATTTAAAGCAAACATTTACCGCTTCTTAGTATTTTTCTATAGTGCACAATAACAAGTAAAGAGTGCAATGTTGTATGCACAACAAATGTTATGTGCATACTTTTGCTATCCACCTATAGCCTAACTCAGGTCTAGGAGCAGGAAAGAATGCGACATACTCTTGTGATGATTCTAGGAAGGCTTTAAGAATGAACATCCATTAGATCAGTATTACTTCAACATCCTTGCATTGCCTGTGTAGATACTTACATATACTACACAAATAAGCCAAGCTTTTTCATTACGCTTTGTTGATGCTTTTACACCTTCATGCTCCCCTGCACCTTGTTCAGAATTGGTTCTATCAGTCAGGTTGAAGTTTTTGAGTAGAAGTCATTGCAATTAAAAGATGGAACCAAACAGAAGACCCCGCAATACTTGACCTGCCATCCCCAGAGGTAATATTTCAATGAAGAAGATTACAACCTCGGTCTATTTATTGTGCCCCAGCCACCACAATGAATCTTTGCTTAGGTTGAGTTGGAACTCACTAACTTCCTATAATGAGAGCGTCTCCGTTGCCAACTAGCCCTTCACATTCTCTGATCATGAGCTGCGGCAACACACGGTTAATTGTTTCATAGATAGCAAGTTTATCCACATACGTAGGAATGGAGGCGAACTGCACCTTAAGATTTACCGGTTAGAAATGCTCTCCCATCACTAGGTGTGCCTTGTCGGTCATGTAGCGAGGTGATACATGAGTTGGCCCCCTCCTCTTCTCACTCACTCCACACATGATGAAGGACATAGGCGTTCACAGGTAAACGTGGACAGATCATCAATCCATGGAGTTCCGGCAACTTAGTGAGAAATAATGTGGTCATAATCTCAATCACTGCCAGAATCGAATGATGCTTGCCACTGAACCCCAGGAGTTTGACTAAATAGTCCAAGAAATCTAATTAGAAAACTTCCAAGAAATAATAAGCCCAAAAGATATACAAGCAAAAATCAAGAGCTCAGCATTCATCCTGTTGTTCAACACTGAGTGAGATTAAACATGAAACTTTTCATTACTTTTCTTTTATCTGGAACGTATATAAAGTTTTACATTTCTATTCTCCAGCTAAGCTAGAAATCATGGATTGCCATCAGTATGCATTTCTGGAAACGTTGATGCTAAAGTTCAAAGTACCATAAAAAACCCATCAAACATGATTAATTAACGATGAACTAAATTTCCGACCGTACATATCTTGTCATAATCGAATTTTGACTCATAGTGATAACTTCGCTTATATGAAGCATAAAAATGCACAAATACTCCAGTGTTATTTGGAAAATAAACATTTCCAGATACAAATGTTCATATTTATTGAAATCAGATATGTTTTATATGAAATGTGAAATTTTTTCATGGACATGTGCAATTTGTTCATTCTACTTTTTGTGAGCTCTTCTTTCATTGACAGCATTTTGATATTATTAAATTTATCTTATTTAAAGGCAAATACTAAAATCTGTTATACTTCAATCATAAATTATGTTTCCAGCATAGAAAGGAAGTCCTTGATATAGTATACACATCACAGCCAAAATTTAACTAACATAGAATTCAATAAATATTGTCAATGATGTTCCATTTCTTTTCAGAATAGTTCTTTTATAAAATTTTTGCAGTAGTTTTTGGTGTTGTTCTTTTGTCTTAAAAAACCTATTAAACACCTTAAATTTTTGTTAAATACCTTGCAATTCCGAATATCTAATATGTTGATAGAATCAGATCATATTAAATTAAGTATTCAATCAGTCTATACTGCTTTTAACATTAACTTGGCAACCGAATTTCAAGGAAAATGGTGCCAGCTCAGATGTTAACCTTATCAATTGAGTGTGATTCAAAATTACAAAGCAGTTGGTTAGACAGCATGCGATGCAATATATTTATGAAATTTGAAGTAAAACATACATAGTTAAGTGACAGTGAAACAGTGAAAATCATATAATACACACACACACACACACACACACACACACACACACACACACACACACACACACACACACACACACACACACACACACACACACACGCATATATATATATATATATATATATATATATATATATATATTGCCTCTGTAACATTATAATTATCTTTTAACTCTTCAGAAATTCAGAAAGTATTTAATATTTTATTCAGTTATTATAGTGCGTTTAATAATTATTTGAGGAGAGACAATTCTGTTGATAAGATTTATACGTGTTGACCAGTCGTACTGCAATGTCACTTTCTTACTGTGGTATGAAAGTTTTTTTTTTTGTATGAAATTTTTTTCTTTCAGGGTGACACTTGCATTTTATAAAAAATGTAAAAGTATATATCATTCAATATATTGTGAAATTATTCCTTCAAAATTTCTCAAAATACTGTCAGTATCATTTTCTGACATGAATACGATACATACAAATATAAATAAATTAAAGACAATGTATTCAGCTTTTTATTTTCTTAGTTTGAATTTTTGTAGGGTAAAAAATATTACTAAGTATCAAAACATGCTTTCTTGTCCAAGATTTACCAAATGTATCAAGAAATTCACAAATTCCGCTAAAAGAAAAACAAAACAAACATAAAGAAAAATAAGCTGCAAAGCGAAAATGAACGACTGGCCCATTTGATTTCAAAGTTGGACTTCAGAGAGGGCTAAGCCTCCCCTTCCCTTTTCCCCTGCTTTCCCCTGAAAGTCATCATCAATCACTTCCTCGCTATCATTTGCTCTTTTTCCCTCTCTCTTTCCCCCAAGGGTCCAGGCTCACAAAACAAAAGGGATTTTTCCTTTTTGTCCCTATCTTTCTTCTCCGAGATAGTAATGGGTGCCTAAAAACATTTGAGACCGATCTAGAAACGCGACAAATTGTAAAATATCAACCCATATAAAAAGAAATAACATTTCTAAGAAAATCTTTACTTTTTTGCCCCTAAAGGGATATTTCGACTGGATTTCTCTCTAGTTGCTCTTTTGTTTTTTACTGATTCACAAGTATTGTAAACTGATTGAAATCAAAGATAGTTACTTTTCTTCCCGGAATGATATTGAAACTTTAAAAAAAAAAGTAAATAAAACATAGAAAATAGTCCTTATGATATTTGAATCTGACACGAGATGGCGGTACTTTCCAGCAAAGAAGATTTTTGTTAAAAAGTAAAAGAACGTTTAAATGTATGTAATTGGAAATTAACAAATTATTTTAAATTTCGAAAACATTAGTTATAAGTCACTGATTAAGATACTTTAAAATAAACAACGCATTTATTATTAATTGTTAATTATTTTCCATCTTTCTAAACGAAAACATTGTGCTTTATAAGCAATATTTAAGCAGATTAATTTAAATGTTTGATCATCTAATTGTACTTAGCAGTAAAAATCTATTAACTGAAATATTTTTAATAAGATTTTACACACTAAATTATTAAAAAATTTACAATTGCACGAACAAAACGACTGCAAAATATAAAAATCGAAATTAAGATACTAACTCAACATTTAATTACTTATTCACAATTTCTCAGGTACATAATCAAAACATGACAACGGGAAAGTAAAATCGATACAATGATCAGGTTTTTCAATGATTCATCACATATTACTACATATCATTTAGCAAAGATTTTTAGGATTAGGGATCGATTTCAAACCACATCAATCATTCAGATAGGAAGTGGGAATTGAACTGAGGAAACTTAAATTTGTTTTTGAACTTAAAATTTAGAAAGCTAGGTTCAAGCCGTTTTAAGTCTAGACATCATTGCGATATATATATATATATATATATATATATATATATATATATATATATATATATATATATATATATATATATATATATATATATATATATATATATATATATATATATATATATATATATATATATATATATATATATATAATATATAATATATAATATATAATATATATATATATATATATATATATATATATATATATATATATATATATATATATATATATATATATATATATATATATATATATATATATATATATATATATATATATATATATATATATATATATATATATATATATATATATATATATATATTCTGTAATGTTTTGTTTTTTACTTTTGGTTTATTGAAAATGTTTCAATAAACCAAAAAGTAAATTGACTAAAAGTAAAATACAAAACATTAAAGACTAAAGTAAATTAAAGTAACTAAGGGGAACTAAGACAATATTGTTCTTTTTTTAATATTCATTTAGTGTATTTAAAAAAACATTCAGTTCAGATACTGCATGTATGAGTTTTTTAATAAAAATAATATTCAATCAAATAGTTCATTCCGTGCAATACTTTAAAGCAAATACGTAATTACTAAGGAAAATGATCTAAATATTTGAGTGATGGTATTTACACACATGATTTTATTTTGTTTCTGTCTACATATATAATATTCGGATAATCGAAAATTCGTATAGTGGGTTTCTTTTTGTGAAAATGTCATTAATTAATCATTGTCTATTGTCCTCAAGAAGTGGGAGAAAAAACTACATATTCCTTTAAAAAAAAGAACTTTTAATCAATTTTATGAAAATTCTACACTTTTACGTGTTAAGGTACTTAAAATTGCTGTAATTAAATGCAACAGGTATGTACAGTGCTGTAAATGAAAGTCGTTGCTTGCTGAGCATCTCGGTCAAAGTAAGATACTTCATTGTCTTCATCCATTTGCAGGCAACCACAGTAAGTAAGCATCTGAGTTGATGCTCTGTTTCAAAGTATTTCAAAGCCGGCAAGTGCTTCTTTAGCTGATACTCGTGTCTGATTCAACTTGGACATTGAAGTCATCTTCTCAATCAACACTTTCAATAAGTTTACCATCATATGGAATATAAAATCTAAGATCTCACACTCATAATACATTATTCAATACCTTCAGTTCTGACTTCTAATTATCTAAGAATTTCCAAAAGATTGCTTAAAAATCCCTTAGAGTAACGTCTCTCTCTCATTTTCATTTTTTTCCTTCCCTTATCTTTCATTTTCTTGAAGTTTTATTTTCCTTTTTCTTAGTTTCCTTCTGTTTTTCAGTTTAGTTTATTTTTTTGAATTTTTGCAAGAGATTCTGATAATTGGAGTTCTATTGGAAAAGAGGAGGGTAGCTGCAGCATTTAACTACTTATATTACAGAAAATTTCAGCTGAAGTTTTATATAGAGGTATTACATAAAATATTTTTAGTTTGGGAACTTAAGGCACTAAAAAAAAGATGTGCTTCTAAATTAGAAAGATACGAAACGTTAAATTTATATATTTCGACAAGATTCCTTATGATTATTAATTTCCTTCTTTATTCTTTTAGTTTTGATATATGGAGAACTAAAAACACAGATGATCAGATTCTGCATGAATTTCCTTTGTGTGTGAATTTTAACATACATTATGCATCATACTAGTTATTTACTCATTTGAAATTACTTTTATTTACAAAAGTATCCTCTCCATAATCCCGCGCAAATAAAAATATGCTGAGATACTTGTGCAGTAAAGGAAATAAATTTGCTCTGTAATAAATCATTGATTACATATATATATTTAATTTTACTGCACTTGTAAAGTGTTTTATAAATGTATTCACAGCATTTAATATAAATTTACCTCTAATTATGGAGTGACTGAACATATAATTTAAAATTTTAGCATGTAATTTAAATTTTAAAATTTAATTGTATCACTAAGCTTAATCTTATTTAAGTAACTCGATAATATAGTGCAATATCCTTAAAATTTAAAATAAATAAAAATCGGTTTTAGAAGTGTTTGTAACCGTAATTTCAAATTCAATTGTTAAACGTATACAGGATGAGCCAAAGTTTCTTTAAAATTTTAAAAATGTATAAATATTAAGGAAAAGCGATAGAGATGTGAGATTTGCAAGAAATTGATTAAAGTCTGATTTCTTTTCGAAGCAAATGTGAAGAACTCGAATAACTAAAAAAAGAGTCCATTTGAAAACAACAAATAGTGCATTACAGTCACTTTTTTGTTCAAGAGTAAGCGATTAACATAAAAACCAACACACTTAAGACATTTTAAGACGACTCTCGGCACTTTTCCAGCATGTTTCAGCATGTTGCACAGCAGTGTACAACAGGCTGGAATGAATTCTAGGAATTTCTCGGCAGATAAAATGCTTGGATTCATCCAGCGCTGTGAGGGAACAATAGTATAAAAGACATTCCAAGTAACCCAAATATCAACCAGTTACAGATCACAGATACAGAGGGTATTAACACATTTTTAGAACAATTTCGATTAAGAATTTTAAAAAAGTAAATGTTTTAGAATAAAATTTTTTGGCAACAGCTTATTATTTAAAATGAGAAATATCGTCTGCTACTTTTAAATTTATTGTTCTTTCAAAATGTTAAAAACCGTCCATCATTATTTCTAGATGGAAAGAAGACTCCAAACAAATATCCATATACCATATAAAAAACCATATAAAAAAAGTACGTACTGTTTCAAATGTTCCTAAAGTGAAATCGCTGGTAACAAGAGAAAATCCATCAACACAGAAATCAATTGCAAAGTCTTTAGATACATCTGTATCAACAATAAATAAAATAATAAATCAAGATTTACAAATTAAAAAAGCTAAAAAAATAACATGTTCACCAGCTTTTGCCGATATATGTGGCTCAAAGCAAAACATTTTGTAGAATCCTGCATGAAAACCATTTAGCAGGAGATAAATGGAAATACATTGTGACCCTTGATGAAGCATGGGTTTACCTAAATGACTGCAACAAAAAAAGTCTATATACTATAGGAAACTAGGAGAAAAAAAATGTACAAACCTGGTTCCGTCAATGTAAAGAAAGTTTCAGTAAGGGGTTTGTGATAGTCGCAGGTTTCTCCTACAATGGGAAATTAAAAATAAAAAGAGTAGAAAAAAATTTTAAAACAACTCATCATACTATCAGGAAAATGTTTTACGTTCAATATTTACAGAAGAAATTTCACTTCTTTATCCCAAAGACTTTCAAAGAGTGAAACATCAACAAGACAAAGCTACAAGTCATACTTCGAATACTACCACTGCATTCCTTGAAAAAAATGAAGACTAATACAGGTATTGCATATATACCTTTTCAACATATTCCTGTGAAGTCCCCTGACGTTTCACCTATGGACTATTGTGCCTTTGGTCTATTTAAAAGAGGTCTTTCTAAACGGAAGCCCACCACGATGGATGGACTCTGGAAAGTAGTGAAAGAGGAAGGGAAAGAAATACCCCTGGAAATTTTACGAAAAGCTCTTATATCATGGAAATCACGATGCGGAATTATAGTCCAGAAAAAAAGCTATCAGATCGAACATTTAAAAAATAGTCTTTACATTTTAAACATTAATTAAACGGCCCCAAAATCGTTCTAAAAATGTGTTAATACCCTCTGTAGTTGTAATCTCAAACTGGTTGATTTTTAGGTTATTTAGAATGCCTTGTATTCTATTATTGTATACAAGACATTCCAAATAACCCAAAATAATGTTAACACATTTAAGACATTTTTAAGACGACTCTCGGCACACTTTTCCAGCCTGTTGCATAGCAGTGTGCAACATGCTGGGATGAATTCTACGATTGATAAAATGCTTGGATTCATCCAGCGCTGTAACGCTGTAAGAAAACAACAGTATACAAGACATTCTGAATAACCCAAATATCAACCAGTTACAGATCACAGGTAGTTCTGATCTCAAACTGGTTGATTTTTAGGTTATTTGGAATGTCTTGTATACTATTATTGTATACAAGAAATTTCAAATAATCCAAAATAATGTTAACACACTTAAGACATTTTTAAGACGACTCTCTGCACTTTTCCAGCCTGTTGCATAGCAGTGTGCAACATGCTGGGATGAATTCTAGGACTGATAAAATGCTTGGATTCATCCAACGCTGTTAGGAAACAATAGTATACAATACATTCCAAATAACCCAAAAGTCAACCAGTTTGAGATCACAGGTAGTTGTGAAGTTAAACTTAACTGATCACTGCTTTATCAAAGTTGTGGAAAAGGACTCCTTTCACTGCTAGAGTCGTCCTGCATAATGCTGATTACGAGTAAACATAATTGTTTGATTTATTTCAAAATAGTGAGATAATGCAAGGAGATCACGATGCACAATAACCTACAAAGTTTCAGACACGATTTTTCAAAGAAGAATGGTCCAACCATGAAAAATGAGATGAATTCGGATTTTGTTCAATTTATTCAAATGAAAATTTGCAATTTTTGGGACCATTTTCTTATAAGACAAACACCTTTACATTTTTATCACTATATTTTGACTTTCATTTCATATGGATTGATTCGTCCGATATAATTTAAAGTAGATTTTGAACTATACTAAAAACATTGCCATCTAAGAAGGATGATAAGTATAAGAACAGTTAAAATTATAGCAAGAAAGCTAAGCATTAGTGGTGAAAATGCTTCTTTGAGGCAATTGTTGTGGATATTATAAGACATCTTAATCATGTCAAATCACTAACATTAACTAGTTTTACAAAGGCAGAAGAAAACAGCGTATATCTGCTATCTAAGAAATTAAATATTATGTTATTCACAAATTTTTACACTCTCATTGATAAGCTGTTCTAGACAAATTAATGAAGATATTCTCTATTGTGATAAAAAAGAATAATTACTATTCAAATTTCAGTAGAAATCACCGTCAGATAGAATGCATTTCAATGAATAACCATAAACTTACGTTCTTAAATGTGATGACAACTCATGTGTCAACCTCGTTACTTGATCGTACTGGAAAACAATAGAGTCATCTCATTGCAATCACTACTCATTCCAGATTTTTCCACAAGCAATTATTTATTTCTAATATGTTGTAATTATTTATAAATCTTTTTCTCATTAAGTTAATTAGTATTTATACCATTTGCTTATATTTTATGAAGATTTGATTTTATCACATGGATATCTGATTTAAGTAAGCAATTTGAGAAGAAAAATATCTACTTTAAATAATGAAATGAAACCCCTTTTTTATAAGTAAATTCCCTGTTTTATTTGATTTTACTTTCGAAACAAATGATTGTCAAATTACCAAAGAAAAGAAAAAGAATATATTAAATGGAATTGCATTCAAAATAGAAAGTAATTCAAGGAAAAACCACTTAAATAAATTAACAGTTTATCCATAAGGTGTGGAAAGATAAAAGCTTTAACTGTCTTCACCGATAAATAATCAAAAACTAAAAAAACAATATATTTATTCCTCGCCCCCTTCACACGCTAACCAGGAATGTTTATTTGCAGAACATATTTAAACAAACCGAGTTTTGCACTATGTAAATGCGAGTGGATTACTTCCCCAAACATTTCCCAAGATAAATGATTTGCAGTGGTAGGTGATTTGCCTCAAAACGCATTATACAAATAATCCTAAATATAGGTGTACGGCAATCAGATAATTGCTTTCCATAACTAGTTGCAGCTAGAGAGACACACCTATGGAACGTTCGAGAAGGCGTTGTCCCAAACGCCTGTCAGCTTGAAGTTGTTGCGGAAGTGAAAGTATTTATTGGGTCACATCAACACCCAGCCACTCCTCTTAATATGAGAGATTTGTTAAGAGAATTATGTTTCAATTTAATGTCAGTGCTTTGTATTTGTGCACACAAGCACAAGTTTATCAGTGATTATTATGAAAAAATTGTCGATTATATACTTTACTAAAATATCAAAAAGTTAGCAGTATTTTTTTGTATATAGAACAGTTATATCACATTGAACAATATAATTAGTTACTTAAAGCAATCAGGGATATAATCGATAAAAAAATTAAAAATTTTAGTTGAAAAAGGAATTTTAATTTGGGCTTGGTGATAGTTAAATTAAAGAGCTATATACCTGTGGCAAAGAAGAAATCATGAAAAATTTCGATTGCTTGTCTTGAAGATTGGAACTACAGTAGTTCAGTAACTTTACGCTGCTTTCCCTTAAGATCATCTAAGTAAAGCATCATTTGCCGCTGGCAGTGATTGGGAAGGATGAAGACATTTTGGAGGTTGAGTGATGGGGAGAATGATACTGGAGTTCCGTGGGCTGGGGACGTGTCCACGATAATCTATGATGTCCAAAATCTTTTTACTGGTGTAGCTTGGATGTGGAGAGGAGGATACCAGCTCAGCATTTCCATGGTTCAAAATTAACAGGCTCTTATGGTGATGATGAGTGAGTATTCCGAACTCGTGAATGGGTAAAGTCCGAGCTTATCTTAATCACTATTTGTCTATGTATATATCTTGAATGTTTTATTACAAATTACAATTACAAACAGCAGTTTATTTAGATACGTTACACTAGAACTGCACAATAGACTTTAGATATTGGACAGATGGCAAGTTTTAAAAATCCTTGGATACCTATATTTTATTTGCTATTCAAATCTTCACTTAAATTCAAACTTAAGAATTCATGAATTGTAAAATTTCTTGATATATTCTTCTTATTATCTACAGCCGAATGTCTTTCTACAAAAAAATTTTGTAACTTTTCACAGAAAGTTACTCTGCAATATTATGGAAAAAGTACTTCAATATCTTACTATTTTAAGGTATACTAGGTCATATAAATTTTACATGTCTCATTGCAGGAAATCTGAGAAATTTCTAACTAACTTCCCTGAAGACTAAAAGATAGAAAATGGAGTCCAGTGATCTATCTTTAAATGTCAATGAGTGACTAGGATGGAACTTTGACAATGATCTTAGTTTTTTACCATTGGTCTACGGTGATGTTAATGCAAAATAGTTTTAATAGCAGTACAGATGAAATACAGATATCTAAGTGATTCTACAAGATGCTTGAGTAGTCACAGTCTATTTGCTTACTGGAGAATTTTTTTTTACAGAACTATGTACCTGTGGCAAGAAAGGAAGCATGAAACATTTCTATCGGTTACCTTGAAGATTGGAATTCCAGCTGTTTAGTAAAATTACGCTGCTTTCCTTTAAGATCAGCTAAGTAAAGCATCATTTGCTGCTGGCAGTGATGGGTGAGGATGAAAACATTTTGGAGGTTGAGTGATGGGGAGGATGATACTGGAGTTCCATGGGCTGGGGACGTGTCCACGATAATCTATGATGCCCAAAATCTTTTTACTGTTGTAGCTTGGATGTGGAGAGGAGAATACCAGCTCAACATTTCCATGGTTCAAAATTAACAGGCTCTTATGGTGATGATGAATGAGTATTCCAAACCCGTTAATGGGAAAAGTTCGCGGTATCTTCATCACTATTTGTTTATGTATATATCTTAAATATTTTACCTTCAGAAGGCCTTATGCAAAATTTATCCCTGATTACTCAACAGTAGTTATATTTATACTTATAATCTTCCTCTTCGAAGAATATGGTATTTTTTAAAGTTCAGAATGGACCGCGACGGCAACTGAATGGTTTGCGTACTTGTCTTTGGTTCAACATTTCATTGGTTTTGAATACCACATCTAGATTTGTTGTTTGTAGTGGTTTGAAGTTATTTAAAACTATGTAGGCTTAGTATTATTATTATTTTTCCTTTGCAAAAATAATTGTTCAAAGATAGATACGACCTAGTTCATAATGGCGGAATAATTAAAACTGGATAGAGTTATGTATTACTAGATTAAGGGTCAATTTTCAAACTTTTAGATTTTAGTAATTTTTGTTGGTCATTTAATATAAAACAATAAAAATTACTATGCATCACTAAACAAAGCATTGATATTTTTCATTTCAAATTTTTGTGTTAAAATATATTACATTATCTATCAAAATGAACGAAATCAAATAGTTTAGTAATGTATAACACATTCCTCTTACTATGCATAATATTTATTATCATTGAGGAGCAGTGTAAAAAAATATCAAGTAAGTGTGAAGGAAATCTTTGCCTCTAGATTCAATGGTAATTGCAGACGAAATGCAATGTCGTTTGAAAATATTAACTATAAAATTTGTGTCCTAAAATTCAGAAAATTTAAGTCTTGAAAACCAGAAAATTTTATGCATTAAGAAAAACTTCCTCTAATTTTAAATGGAATTTGAGATCTGAATTTTCAGTTAAGTGAATTTTAACGAAGTTTAAGGTTTTAACATTGTTTTACAATTCATTAAAAAGTTCTTATTATGTAGTTACAGATATAATTAAAATTTTACTCAGATTTAGGAGTTATAAAAGCGTTATCTTGAAGCTTAACGGAAGTGGAATCATCCTTGCGAATGATTATTGAACTTCCTAATTCAATTGTAGCAAAAGTTTAATTGATTTTAAAATAATTGTAACGTTTTGTTGTCGCCATTGGTAAGTTATGGAACCTTAGTGAAGATTTATTGTGTAAATAGGTTTGGTGTAGAATTAGGTAACCCTTGGTTTGAAGAAAAATTTGGCGATAAAATTTAATTTATCTTAGTTTAGGTTTGTGTAGCGAACATTTTGTTAGTTACATCTTGGCACCCATTTTGGCATCAAAAAAATCGCCAAAAAATCTAGGTGTATACGATCTTAAATTTATATCGTATAAATAATATAGGGAAAATATTGCTATAGGATTTTATATATTTCCAGTGAACTATATAAAGTATGATATTGTAGGTTTCACATTATTGATATTTTATAAAATCAATATTATCTAATTATATAGAATTTTTTTTAAAAAAATAATGCGGTTAAGGGATTATTGTTATTCTCTGCACATCTAGAATATTGAAGCCTCTATAACCTGTTAAAAAAATATACTGTTTTCATGTCTAAAAGCCGTTTGTCTGATAACTCACTTCATCGAAACTCGTCATTCAAAGATAGAATTCTACATTGCGTGTAATATTGTATGATATTGTGATGTTTATATCCACTGTAGAAAAGACCATATTAAATATTAGACTTGTTTTTTGGTTATAATTTAAATCTATGAAGTGCTGTTTAGTGAGTACGAGACAAATAAAGAAACAAAAATTAACGAAATAATTTATAAAAAAATAAAATATTCTATTTTAACAAAAGAAAAATGAATATATAAAATACAAGCTTCGTATTACTATATGTAAATATTTAAATAACTGTCATCTTCCTGCTGACGTCTTTACTGTCAAGAAATTTCGTTTCCAAATAAAACACTTAAAATCACTATTTTAAGCCGATTTCCATTATAGTTTATCTTATTTCAGGTTCCTCAAAGCTTTTAAAATTGAAATTTAGAGTAATGTGCTTTTAAAAAAACGAAAATAAAAAAAAATGATCATTGGTTGTGGCAAAGCGTACGCTCTTTCATAGTAAAGATAAACTAATTGAACAAGATAACTGTAATTTCAATTTTTCTATTGACAATGAAAATATTAAATGAGTAGATGGTTGTCCATTGAGTTGTTAAATATTCTGGATATTGTGTGTGTTGCATGTGTTTTTTTGTACAAACCTCACTTTTTGCTCACATATATTTTGTTGTTTTTCATTTTGAGTAAGAAAAGTAAGAGAGCTTACCGATAAGTGTGTGCCTTGAATGTGCAATTTAAATGAATGTTCAATGAAAACAGAGAACAGTCCATGTGAGTATTAACTGTTTCATGAGAGGAAGAGTTTTAATGGATGCATTTCTATTTGATGATGCTTTCGATAAAAATAATGAATCTTATCCCGGATGAGATGCTTTATAAATTAACTTAGTATAATTTTTATGCAAATTTCAGTTGATTTGTTATCTTCCACAACCACAAATGTTAAAAAATTTTAAACGCATTTAAAATGTCAATCAGTACAACATTTTACATTTATTCAAACGTTTGAATTAAATTTTATCATTGTCATTTAACACTATCATGACTTCTAATGACTCAATTGACTGTTTCGTTGAAGATGATTTACGAAAATGAGTGTTTCATAAATCCTTCTTTATGAAACACCCATTTCATTCAGATCCATAGAATAGGAACTACTATTTTTTTAAGCATGTAGGCTTCCAAAGTTCAAAAAGAAGAGGGTCCGTTCCCTTTTGTTACTCTGTGCAAAAGAAATGAATTTAAAGGGAAAGTTTCGAGCAAATGCAAGCAGATCCAAACAAATTTTTTGAAATAAATTCTGAACCACCGTAAGCACTCAAACTGAGAATCAAACACTCAATATTTTGAATGGAAGACCAGCGCATAAATATCCAATTTTTAGCATTACTAGATAAGAGTTTACTTTGCTATTATTGAAGATAAAAAAATCTCGTAATAAAAGTCACAAGAGTTTGAATCCCGGCTTAACCAAAAATCCATCGTGTTCGCTAAAGGTGGCAGGACACCTTAAATATGTCCTGTTCGTAATGTTCTGCAAGTCAAATGATACCTCTCGGAGATGACAGGTTAAGTATTGAAGGGTTTCTGCATGGTCTTTACTTCAAAATCATGAAGACTCCACCTGGCTATTTCTATCTAACTGGTAGAGCCCAACTCAGGGCTACATTCAGGGAAGCAACGTAATCTAAATTACGTAGCCTAGACACACTTTGGATGAGTATGTGTAGAACTCCCAGTAGACACTTGTTATGATGAATGGAATAAGTGCTGATTCATATTCAGGAATGTATTCATGCTGAAAGCTGCCATGTTTAAAAATGATCCTATTTAACTTGAGAATGTGCATTTATTTTTTAAATTGAGCTTTGAGCTTTCTATTTTCAACCATTGAACCTTGTAGAAGGGAAAATATTTATTTTTATGATGTTGAAAGCATACAAACATTTTGGAGGTGCCCTGTATATATTATATACATTGCACGTTGGTAGCTTGGAGTATTCCTTTTACATGAATTTCAAGATGTAAAATTATGTCATGAAATTATCTATGGATCATATCTTAGGATCTATCTGTAAAGGCAAACTGTCAACTGGAATTGATAAATGAAAACCACACTATTGTTATATGTTGTTGTTACTTATGACACTTGGACAAGCCAAGCTCGCTATGTCTTGGCATTGCGAATTTAAGTCAATAGGGAGCGTCTTTCGTTTTAATCAGAGCAATACAAAGGTGAAAGTACGTCTTTGCTCTTTTTTTTAAATCCTCCGATAGATGGCATCACCACCAGAGAATCCACTCCCTCAATTTCGACATTGATCTGAAGGGGGAGGAAATTTTTTCCAAACCATTGCACCCATGGTAACTGCTCAATGACCGACTACAGGAATTTCGATTCCACAGATTTAACGAGCACCAATATCGCATGTACTCGGTGGGTCTTTGGCGGCATTGGGAATCGAACCCCGTCATTCCGAAAGGAAGGCCGATACCCTAACCACTAGGCTCCCACGGCCCTATTGTTATATACATTGCTTTCTTTAATTGCTCCGGCTACTCGTGAATTTGTGTCACCAGATGAATCTTCAATTATAAATCAAATCATCAGGTCTGTACTTCCTTCGATTCTTTGCTGTCAAAACTTTCTGAATGACTATAACATTTAAATTCCATTAATTCACTCTTTTAAGGCTGATGATAAGAAATCTTTCTAAGTTAGATAACTGTTTACAATATTGTTCAAGCATTCTTTGCGGGTATTATTTTTCTTAAAATATTGTGTAAGAAAAATCATGCACTATTTCTAATTAGTTATGAAGTCAGTCTTAAACATGTTACCTCCATTGCCTTAATGCATGTTGAATGCTCCAGTGAAAATATATGCAGTTAAACTGTTAATCATTACATAATATATTAAATAGCATTGTAATTCAAAACTTCTTAAAATATATATTTCTAGCAGCAAGTTCTCTTTATTATCATAATTTTATTTCCAAAAGCATATTTTTTGTAACAATTTAATTCAGGCAAACGTAATAATATCGTTATTAAATTTCTACATGTAAAGAAGATTATTTGTTTTAATAGTTTATCTGTATTATTTGACTTAAATTTAAGAAAATATATTTCTCATGAAGATAAATTTTCACTAATGTTTATTTACAGAAAGTCTGTAAAATTTTGATGTTATATAAAGTTGCTAAATTCACAAAATAAGATTTTTTTAAAAATTATTCCTTAGATATTTCATTTACTTGCATACTCTATTATCATCTTTTGTTAAACAATAGAAATAGCAGCTTGCAAGAAAAAAGAAATCATATTAAATATATTAAAATAATGTATATATTTGAGCAAACATTGTTGATTTTATGGATTTCTGAACATTTCTTCCTCATTACTAGACTAGAATTCATAACCTCGGGGTAGATTTTCTAAAAAGACGTAGGAAATATAAAGTTTTATAACTTCCAAGCTATATTTATTTAAGCTTGTTATATAAGTAAAGTATTTTCGAGCGAAAGTATTTTTGTTTAAAATTTTCTAGCTTCCATGGATTGAAAATACAATCTTATACTTTTTAGACAAAATTTAATAAATTATTTTTAATCCAGTATAAAACTAGGCTTATTTTTAATATGTCAAAAATATTTATTTCTAATAAGATTCAGTGTTATTTTTGTTATTATTAAAACTTGATTCGTTATAATAAATGTTAAAATATATTTTGTTTCTTGTCAAAAATAAAAATCATATCGCAGAGGGACTATTAATTTCAGAAGTAAATAAGTAGAATAATGTTTATTATCCGATTTACATGCACACACATATGCTATTAAAATAAATTTTCAATGGTGATCTTTCTTGCTGTTGAAAAAAATATGTACTTATTTTAAATTTTGTAAATTAGTTATATGGTAAAATCTTATTTTTATGATGCCTGGTAATTATGGCTAAAATTTTATATAAAGGTAGAATTTATTAATAAATTTCGAGTTTTATACACATATTTTATTGAATTTTGATCTTTCAAGTATAATTTTCCTTAAAAAATGCATAAATTAGTTTCTTCAGGTTTAAGAATTAAATAATTTTTATGTTTCAGGAATTATTTTAATTCTGAATCTGGATTTGAATCTGCTGAGGATAAAGTTATTTTTACTAAAAAGGAAAATATAATTGTCAACTGTTAAATCTTATTTTAAAGCTACGTTTGATATACAATATCTTGAGAAGAATTTTGTATGTATTTATAAACAGTCTAATATGTAAAAAGTTTTAAAGTCCTTCTGTTCATTTAAGCTTTTACCATTAATTAAAAACTCAAGTTGAAATGTTTGACAAATTTGATGATTGCAGACAAAAATTTTTCCTCTTACCACACAACTCAGTTAGTATAAGGTAAACAAGAAAGCTCTTACCATTTTCAAATCGCTATTGAATTAATAAATATGTAATATATAGTGTATGTTGGGGTTGAGACCTCGGTCAGTCAAGAGTAGGAATCTCGGTGGTTATAAAAGCAGCTCCACAGTTCACATTCAGGAATCGTAACTCGTACACTACCAAAGAGAAAAACACGTTTTGAATAATCTGGATCGATATTGTTTTTTAACGAATTCAAAGTAGGCTTATGAGCTTCTGCATTAAGTGGCCGAATAAATCAAGTGTTTGGAGATATTGCTGGGAATGAACGTAGGGCATGACTTTGGTTTAACAATTTCAGGTCGAGAGATTTGTCCTTCTGAAACGAAACTGGTGTCTGATTGACTAGTTGCTAAATGGTTTATTATGATTTTACTATGAGCTACTACTAACGGGCAAAACAGTTACTTTTGTACTAGCAGGAATTAGAATAGGTTTAAGAGACATTGCAACAGAAGAAGGTTCTTGTAGAGCCCAACTCAGGTCTACTAGTACAGGAGAATATGCTGGTGCAACAACAACAGAAGAATGTCAATCGCCAAGATGAAATGTTCTTGGCCGGTAACGCGAGGCCGAAAGTGGTGCGGGTAGCTAGCAATACCATACACCGACTTTTATGGGAAACATTGTGCCACCCTTCTTTATCACCTGACATTGCACCATCAGATTACTACCTCTTCCGTTCCCTGGGCAATAATCTTAATGAAAAATCTTTCAGCAATGAATCAAACTTGCACGAAGCACTCACAGGCTTTTTTGCAACCGAATCCCCTGAAGTTAACCCAAGGGGTTTGCACAAATGGAGATACGTTAGTAGAAAATGTTAAGAGGCCGATGGCTATTACTTCAAGGACAAACAATAGGCTAAAGCTTTTGTGGGTCATGTTCTTTTGGGCCATCAAAAAAGGACAAGAAGCTTCTTACTTATCTTATATTAAAGTTACATGAGCCCCAAGAAGAGCGTGTTTATTTTATCTTAGAGCCTTATTTCTCATATAAGATGATCTCCACGTGAATAAATCTGATTTCGTTTATAAACACTTACTTTTAAGATGCATAAGTATAATGACTCTTTTATTAAATAAATGAGAATAATATTATTTTAATGTAGGTAATAGAAAGCTGTGAAATAATTTTAACGGGTACTAAATAATAAGAGAAATATGTGTTTGTGTAAAGCAAAACTTCATAACTACACTAGGATGATTTGAAGAAAGCTATTGTCCAGGACTAATGTTATTATTCGGTGATCAAAGAAATTTTAATTTCCCTAAAATCTGTTCAATTCCTAAGCATATTATCAAGACAAAATGTGTAATTAGCATCATAAATATTTTTAATAATGCTTGTTGTCATCCAATTATTCCTAATATTCCTTATTGCCCTATCTCTTCATAGGAATGCACTCTTAATTTTCCTCATTACAGTAGAACTTCAGTTATCAGAACCAATTGGGACAGGACCCTATTAGTAAAATCAAAAATTCTGATGATTGGATTTGTTCCACAAAAAAGGCTCATTTTAATTAATATTGGAAATATAAGAAAATTTTTTTAATAAATATTATTAAAAAAATAGAATTTAATGAAAAGCAAAACCAACAAAAAAGTACCTACAAGTGTTGTAAATGAAATTCATTGGTTGCTGAATATCTCGAGCTATTTCACTGCATTCATTTATTTTCGGGAAGCCACGTGTCGCATCAATTAGATCGTGAGGAGTTGCATGTAGCCACACACTCCATCCACTTCAAAGCAGCTTCAAAACTGGCAAATGTTTCATTAGCTGAAGGCCATTGGTCTGTTTCAACTTGGATATTAAGTTTATATTCTTCCTAGATACTTTCAATAAGTTGGTCATTATTAGTAATTTGAAATCTATTGTCCGATTCATTATCCATTCTCATAGCTTCAACGTTAACTTGTGAACATCTAGAAATTTTCAAAAGAATATTTATGAATTCCTCAAGTCTCATTCTAATATCTCTTCCCTTCTCTTATCTTTCCTTTTCTCATTTTACGTCTCTTCGCCTATCTAATTTTTTTCTGAAATTCCGAAAGCAGTTCGGAAAATCAGTGATTTGGATAAATGGAATTTAGGTAATCGAAGTTCTATACTAAAATAAATTTTTTCTCAATAAATCTGCTCAATATTTATACTATCACTACTTTAGTGTGTTACATCAATGATTCTATACAAGAAATTAAATTTTAAAGTTATTTGCTTATTATTAAACTTGATGTAAAATGTTATCACACTCTAATAAAGGTTTTCCACTGAAAATCATATATTATTTATCGTAAATTTTTCCCAAAACATTTACAGAGATTTAAACAGATAGGGAACAGTTATAGAGATGAATAAAAGATTCTCATAAGGTTTTGATTATGAAAAACAAATAATTTCAAAAAATTTTGCTATCCAGAATTTACCTGCTAACTATATAAGTATGTGAGTGAAAATAAAAGTATTTAATTCTCTTCAACATTATTATAATAATAAATTATACTCCTCACATAATCTTCAGTTTGTTGATGATATTAAATAAGGAATTTTTTAAATAGAAAAGAACTCAAATATATAAAGGTAAGAAACAATGAATAACGTTAAAGAAGACGTTTTAAAACTTTCAAATTCAATCGTTTCTATAAATTTTAAATTTACAAATAAACAAACCTATTCACAATTATAATAATGATTTCGTAATTCAATAGATTTTACTAAACTTGATCCTTGAAAGTACATTGACAGCCACCATAATTGCAACATCAAAAAAGACAACAGATGACACAACAAAATTTATTTTGTAGATAACATGTTGACCAAATATAAAATGATTAAATTTATAGACTTCTGTGAAGTGTGGTTCCTGTCAAAATCAGTGGATAGAGTAGCCGTCATTGTTAAAGATAATCACTGCCACATGCCTCCGCATTTATTCAAAGAGACTTCTGATGTGTTCTTGGGGTACAGCAGAGCAAGCAGCTTTCACACGTTACCACAGTTGATCTGGTGTGGTAGCTGGTGACATCATCTGGGTCAATTGGTGAGCAACCATAAGCCATATATTTTCTATAGGTGTTTTCTATTGGAGAGCGAGACGGCAAGGGAAGCACTTCAATCTGGCGATTGACGAAGAAACATTAAACAATTCGTGCCACATGTGGTGGCGCATTATCTTGTTGAAATATGACTGTGTGCAAGTCCTGCTGGTAAAGAAGGACAATTGGCTCCAATACCTCGGATATGTAGCGCTGGCTGTTTAAAGTACTGGCAATGCGTACTAAAGGAGTGCGAGAGTTATATCGAATACGGATCCATACCATAATACCCGGTGCAATACCAGTTTGGTTGTGCATAACACAGCTGTTCAGCATTCTCTCCTCATGGTGTTTCTAGGCTTGAATACGACTAGCGTGGTTTTGCAGACAAAAGCATGACTCGTCAGTAAAGACAATTTAATTCCATTCTGCCGTTATCACCCTTCTTTCATCGCACCACTGGTGGCGGAGACATCTGTGGTTCAGCGTCTAAGGTAGACAAAGTAATGGACGTCTTGCGGACAGACCACTCAGTTGTAAATAGCATTGAATGGTATGCTCAGACACTGGATGATGCATTACAGACTGAATGTGCTGTGCTATGGTTCGTGATGTTGCTGAGCGATCCATCACTGCCATGCGCACAATTTGTCTGTCATCATGGGAAATGGTGCACTGAAGTGGATGCCATCGACACGTTGGCCCGTCTTATCCTCCTGCATCCAACGATACCATATTCGCATTACAGTTGTTTGGTTTTGTCCAACATGGCTACCGATTTCCCTGAAACATAATCCACAATCTCGGTAGGCCACAATCCTTCCTCTGTCGAACTCGGATACTTGATCAAAAAATGATCGCTGTTTTCTACGAGGCTTAAGTAATCGTTTTTTTTTAATTAAAAAACACAAGAAAAACACAATTTTGAACTTTAAATTGACAAAAGATCCAAGCTTTAGATAGCGCTTTAAAATGGCACCACAGGCGTGCGTGATGTGCGTCTGCGGTTAAATTGTAATCATATGCCTATCTCATCTCCGATAATGCATGTTGTAAATTTCATATTATTTGCATGCTTCCTTCAAGGTGTTGCATTTACCGTTGCCAGCAGTGTATTTTAAAAGCATAACTCCAAAGATGTCAATTTAAATTGCTTAGATATATATTTGTAATGAAATACACATAGGCAAATCATGGAATTGATATTATGTTTTTTCATATTTATCCCTTTTGTAACTTTCTAATTTACTAAAAAATCACTACAGATATATTCAACACTATGAAAACAAAAAAAATTTTTTATCCTATTCAATAAGTTAGCATTAAAATATTCATTTAAAATTTCTTATAATGTGATATTGTAATACAAAAACAATTTAAAACCAAGGACTAAATATTTATTAATATGTAAATAGATAAAAACGTTTTCTAACGCAAGATTTATTGAAATTTTTAACATTAATAAATTTCATAGAAATCGTTAAACATAGTTTTGACATTATAACCTCTTCGTTACTATATCTCAGGTTAACAATCATTCAGAAAACGGACTATGAATTTGCAGATTACAAGAGAAAATACTTCACATCCAGGTTCACTAAATCAAAATAGTGAAGTCAGCTTTTTCTTATAGTTGCTATGGTAACAAATGAGAGGAAGAAACAGATGCTGTCTGGAGATAAAATAGGAGAAACATTTTCTGGATACTTTTCCTCTAAAAGTTTCTTCCAGGAAAAAAACAATTCACTTTTATTGGTCTCCGGCCGAGGAATAATTGGTTACAAAAAATCTATTCACAGACATCATTATTTAGGATCATTATCATTATCTAGTATATATAAAACATATCTCACTATATACGAAGTGTATATCAACTGCTATATTTAGATCTTTACCTTAATGACTTTCATATATATCTCTCAAAAATGTTTCTATGTCTTAAATAGATTGTTTAAGCTCTTTAACATTACTGAGTTAATAAATGAGTGAGAAAATAAGACAAAATTTTATAAGCTTTCTCTCATATGGTAAAGAATTTCCATAATATAAAAATTCTGGTTCTATAATATGAAATTTTTAAAAGAAATTCGTGTTTTAAAGTAAGCAGTTGTTTGCAATAATATATTTTTAGTTTTTGAATGTGTGTTAAAAACTATATAACTCCCAAATACTTAATAAATTATTCTTGAGTGGCAAAATCATTTTTTTTATTTTGAATAAAATACGAATGATGTTATTATTTTGGTGTAAATCTTTTCACCAAGACTTAGGTAATTTTGGAAAAGTATTTTTAGCATGTTAAAAATAATTAGGCCTTATAAATAATATATTAAGATTATTGTTGTTGTTGTAGCTTATCCTCTTTAAGGATTTGACATTTGTCAGATTAACTCCAATAAGTTGTTGACAGTCAGAAAGTCTATGATTAGCAGGGGATTTGAAGATAAATCTTCCCGGGAAAGTCCGGCCCAATCCAGAATATGTTTCGGGTTGGCTGGATGGTCTCAGCATTTCTTACAAGTGGGATAATTTTTTGTACCATGTTCAAACGATAAACATTTTAATGTCTACTTGAGAATTTTGCCAAGACTTTTGCAGACTGAGATTTTCTATATTATTTTTTCCAGAAGATTTCCAGGAAATGTTCAAGAGTACGTGGTGCGTGGATGGAATGTGCCAGAATGAATTCAGTATAGATTTTTCATTAAAGTTCCTGGTATGTAAGTGATGAACCAGTGGGCATATATTCCACACTATCCTCTTTAGTTAGTCTATCATCGGTCTCACTAATATTTGCATGGGATGAAATCCATTGGAGATATACATTATAGTCATAGGTGATCATTTTCAATTTGAGCAAAATAGATACACTTGTTTCCTCATTTATAGAGGACCAGTCACTGAGATGTTGCAGTGCACTGCGGCTGTCCGAAAAAAATCATAGCTCTCCAAAATAACAGTTGCTGGAAATGATATCAGCAAGCCCCTCCTTAATCACTATTAACTCTCATCTGAAGACTGAACAAGTGTCAGGGTTACGTTGCTTTAGCATGATTTCAGACTGAGGGGTTCTAATATAGACTCCACTCCCAGTATGGTCTTTTGTACGACGACCATCGGTATATATTTTCACTGTATCGCAGGGAATGCAATTTATAATATCTAGTATAAGCTTTTTAAGATGATCTTCGATGCGAGTTCACTTGTTTGCAGTGGAATTCAGATCAAAGTGGAAAATGACTCTTGGCATTCCCTTTGAGGGATCAAAACAAGATCTTAACTATTGAAATTTAACCTCACGAGATATTAGGTTTTGAGATTCTGCCATACCAGAATGGGTGAATTTCTTAAATCTAAGATTATTGTGCCAATTGTGTAAACGCAAAGTGGTACGATAATTCGGGCCCGTAGCTGTAGTTTTTGTTAAAATATTTAGCAAAATTAGAGCTCTTTTTCTAATGTGCAATGATTGTATGTTTGTTTCGAATAAACCTATATTAGATGGGCAGCTTTTTCTGAATCCTAAAATGATTCAAGGAGCACTTAGTTGTACTCGTTCTAATTTCAGGAGATTTGTATCACATGCGCATGAATAAATCTGAAATCCATATTCAAGAACGGATCTTATAAGTGAAATATATCTGGTTCCGAGGGTGTTTGTATCAGCAACCCAATCTTTGCCACCCAGATATTGAGAATCTTAAGGCGCTTACGAGCCTTCAAAGCCAGGTGGTCGATATACTTGTTACAGTTGAATTTAGGGTTGAAAATAAAACTGAGATACTTAGGATGTTTTTCATATGTGAGAGGCCGGGAATCAAAAAGCAACATTGGTTTGTAATGATATAGGTGTTTAAGTGGTGAGAAAAATCGCTATTGATTTATCAGACTTGAAAGATAATTTTGGTTCTGTTGCAAATTCATACATTACAGCCAAAGCGGAGTTGAGCTCCGCTTCGATGTTCTTCACAATAGAGCCAGACTTCCAGAGTTCATTGTTTTCAGCATCTTCCTCGGTACACACATGCCAAAGGTAGCCGTTTATAGGGTAAGAAACTATTCATAACTATTTAATACAAAGAACGTACAAAGACAAGAGAGAGAGAGAGAGAGTACACACATCCTTGTCTAAACTGGAATTCAAACTCAGGATCTCCCTCAGACACGCTGATTACTAGACAGGGTGGTGGCAGTTAGAACAGTTAAAACGGGAAGTGAGATAGCATCATTAAAATATTATAGTACTTGCAATGTCAAATAATTTCGGAAAACAAATAGGATCATCTGAGCTTCTTCTTGTTAGGGTAACATCAATGTTTACTGCATGGTTGTAGAAGCGGCCACAGAATAGACACATTGTCCGTTCTCTCAAAGTATCATACTGCTGTGGAAAGATGGATAGGAGATGGAAGAGCTCTCCTCCGGGAGGTCCATCTCGATGAGTGATCACTTGAACAGTGCTCATCATTGATCGGTAATGGAGTTTTTTGCGTGAAGCGACCTTCACCCAGCAATACAAAACATTGCTTGGAAGCTAGTAAGGAAACAAAAAATATTATTGATAACTTTATAAGCAAATAGCATATCTGTTTGAAAATCCAATACAATAAAATTCATAAGCACCAAAATATTTCAAAAATTTCGTCAACTGGTGACGCTGTCAGCAACATTTAGTTTTTACTCATTTCCTATCAACAATCAAAAATACAGCTATTCAAGAATAATCACAGTGATCCAATTGCACAAATTTGTATCATCGTATTTTTCTGTGCATGATAGATTTGTGTTATTCCAATTTTATTAAAACTGCTGGGGGATCTTTGTAATTTTAGCAGAAACACCCCCAGTAAAATTATCATAATTGAATGCTGGTCTTTTCTCATAGAGGCTCGTTTCATTTGGAAAACATGGCCTTCACTAATCTACTTAACATGCCTCAATCGCCTTTAGTGCCCACGACAGTTCATTGATTAAGATGGGATTTGAACACATTACCTTCCGATAATGAGAACACTACTCGAACCAACCAGGCAACCCTGTCTTTTCAAAGCCCCTCTTTTAGTTTTCTGCAATATCTATGTATAATGTCACTGATCGGTGTCTGCAATTTTAAAATTTCCAAGCATTCTTCAACTTAAGCTTTCAACAATCATTACATATTTAATAATTTGTTAAAAGCTTGAACATAATAATACTTGAAAACAATTTATGCTTGATGGAAATAAGTATTGTATCAATAATTTATCCCCCATCAACCATAAATTGCTTTCATTTTCTAACCAATCATTTTTCATGAGTGAGTTGAGTATTTCACAGTAAAAAAAAACTTATTCTTACTCATTAATTTTGTTAAAATAATGTAGATTAATGTAAACGAGATAACGAAAAAACGTAACAATAATTGAAAATTTAACTTGTTTATATCTTAAAAATTTACATAGCATTATTCATATATAATGTAGATTTTATGCAACGAAATGTAACTTCATTAGAAGAGTTGATTTTCATATTATTCACAAACAAGTTAAGAGAGAATGAGATATGATTAATAGTACTAAGCATCAAATTATAAAAACTGATTTAAAAGCTGAATGCAGGCAAAAGTGGCGGCATCCTGCATGATAGCAATTCAAAGCTCCTTTCTTAAATCATCGATGTAACATCCGTTTTAGGAAATTATTTATCTGAATTTTACATTTCCTAATAAAGATCCTAAGAAAGGAATACGTTCCACGTAAATAAATATATATATTTATATATATATATATATATATATATATATATATATATATATATATATATATATATATATATATATATATATATATATATATATATATATATATGTAACTATATTTTTATATATATATATATATATATATATATATATAGCCACCCAACTCGTCTAGTGGTCAGCATGCCTGACTGCGTATAGGTAGGTCCTGGTTTTGAATCCGGGTTCGGGCATGGATGTACTTACTCTCTATCTATCCTGTCTTTGTCCTTTCCTTGTGTGAATGGTTGCCTACCCTATAAATAGGTACCTATAGCATGTGTGTACTGAGGCAGTCGGACTCTACACCAAAATATGGTTCAGTTGGAAAAGTGGAGCAGCGTACCCCATGTTGCCAGCCTAGATGGCACACGACAACATATATATATATATATATATATATATATATATATATATATATATATATATATATATATATATATATATATATATATATACCACAAACTTACTACTTAGTTAACTTAAGTTACTACAATATCTTTGCTGCTTATAAATTATTATCCAGTAAAAATATTTTATACAAAATATTACGTTTATACTTAATACTACTCTGCCTTTTATGAAGGCGCTATGATAATGCTTTTTCTGAATATGAATCGGTTATGACATTTTCAGATTGATTTTTCAATACCATGTTGTCAATTCTATGTTTAGAACTCTATACTTTTTATTTATATTATTTTTTAAAGTTTCAGATATCTTAGTGAGATGAAAATGTAATTTTAGAACTTATATGTTAATTTTTTTCTGAAAACATCATTAAGACTTGAAATACATAAGTTTAACTTGTGAATCTCCAAAAAAACTAATAAATTTATCCAGAAAGAAAAATTTTCCACCTAATGATTTATAATGAATACATTTACAGTTAAACAACATAAAGTATTTTCATTGCCCTTGAGAACAGTAAACTCCCTTGCCAGCATTAGTACAATTGAAATATTCTGCTCTCGATAAAAGTAGTTAAACTTGCAGGAGAGTAGAGAAGTTGCGCAGTAAAACACAGCAATAGACATCCAAGCGATGGTGAAATCTTTGATGTAAGATAGCAACGACAGCTGGTGGGGATATATAGAAGTCTGTGAGCCATCAGACAATGGTGTAAGTACTCTTTCTTTGCAATCACAGCTTACATAATAAAAGAGGAGCTCTAATAAAAAAGTTGAGAGAACCAGTAGCTTGGACATCAATGCATGTACCTGAGTCACCATTTTAGTCCACAATAGTTTTCCTTTGTTTCCTTATAAGCCAAACATTCAATATATTTGTGATGGGAAAACCTTATTTGATTCACATATTTTAACTTTTTTTATTATTAACTAAGCAATAGTTATAACAATTATCTGTTGCATAATTATATGCTTAAAAGAATAAAATTACATATTTTTCGTTTGTATCATGCATATAGGGACAAATGAATTTTTAAACCCTTTTCTAAAATTGATTATAAAAATTGCCTTCATACAAAATAAATAATTAAACTATGTATCTTTACGGTAAAAAAATAATATTTACATCTATATATATTGTTCACTTCATTCTTTTTCAAGATGGTAAAGTTCCTTTTAAAATTTTTTTCGTTGTATTTTTTATTAGTTTTGTTGCAATAAAAATATACAAAATGCATGTCCCATTTTACAAATTAGTGAAATTTTTGAATTTTCATATAAATCATTCAAATATTCCTCACGTCTAAGAATGTATGTATGAATATAGTGTGGAAGTTTGATATGAAATTTAATCCTGTTCTCCAGTAGAACATTTTTATTATGTACTCAGGGTATATTTAAATATTGTGAAATTAAATATAATATTATTTAAATATTGTGTATAATTTAAATACTGTGAAAAAATGACCATTAAAAGATGTTTTTCAGTTTTCCTCAAAAAGACGAATCCTTAAAAATAATTAATTAGAATCCTATTTAAGAATAGTTGATGGCTTATTTGCATTCTGTTTGCTTCTCGTGACTGAAAAATTGCCAATCAAACGAAACTTTTTTCGATGATGAGGTCACTAATTTTTATAAATTTTTGAAGTATTATAGTTGAGAAAAAAGGATGTTTAAAAATGTTGTTGTTTATGACACTTGGACAAGCCAAATTCCCTAGCCGGCGACTATGTGAAATTAAGTTAGTAGGTTTCGTTTTTCATTGAACCAGAGCACTACGAAGGTGATTGTACGTCTTTACTCTGAGATTATTCCTATGGAAGGCACCACCATAGGATTCACTCTCTCAATTTTGACCACCATAGGATTCATTCCCTCAATTATGATCTGAAGGGAGACATTTTCTCCAGATCATTACACCCATGCTATTTGCTCAAAGACCGATCACAGGACTTTCATTCTGTTGATTTAACAAGCACGTATATCACATGTATTCGGTGGATCTTTGCTGAGAATGGGAATCGAGTATGGTCCTTCCGGATGAAAGGCTGATGCCCTAACCATTATTCATCCACTGCTCTGTTTTGAGAATCAATTGGAAAATTATCTCATTAAATTTATTATAACGTCTACGTTATAATAAATTTAATGAGACTTGGGAGAGATTGGGATCTCATTAACTTAGCAACTTGACTCAATACCATTTTGACTATCCTTGTTTGAAAGCAGGCTTGAAATTCGATTGGTGTAGTACATCAAAGGCAAAGATTCAGAAACCTTTAATAGAGATAGCATAGAACACATATTTTGAGTATATGTGAATTTAAATATTTATGGTTTATTTTATGTGATTTTGTCCATTGCGTAAATGATATTTATTCTTTATATATATATATATATATATATATATATATATATATATATATATATATATATATATATATATATATATATATATATATATATATATATATATATAAACACTGTCTTAGTCTTTGATATACCTTTATGTTTCTTACATACAGTGACCAATCCTTTCTATTTCTTATTCACTCCATTAAAACTCTTCATTAAAACTGATAAATTAAATTAAATGAGTCAGTCTTAAGTATACTAATCCATTCTAAGTTCAGGTTTATTAGATATTTTTTGTGTATTTTACCAGTGCCAAAACTTGATCATTTTATATATCACCCAAGAAGATCATTTTATATATCCAATTGAATCAGTGGAAAATCTTAACTTGTCTGTCATATCTGGTTGCAGATAAAGGAAAAAATAAAGCTTTGGGATTGTATCTAATACTGCACTCTACATTACTTTGGGTGCAAAAAGTATATTTAATTTCAATTTATATTATACAATTATTTTGTCTTCGTTAGCATTAAAAGTTGCAAACATAAATATAATACTTCGATTAAATATTCAATAATTTTCTCCTAAGAATAATATTAAGCGTTTATTATAATCACACACAAAGTACTTCGAATAATATAATGTGTCTGATAATTATTATAACAATGAGTATATTATTGTGAACTACTATTCTAATGATTAATTTATTGGATATTTATGATTAATTATAAATCGATTGGATATTTTTGAAATGCCTGGGACTTCATTGAAAGTTTTCAATGAATTATTTTTTAAGAAACCATCTGAAATAAAAGAAAAAAAAACACTGATAATGATTTAATATTAAAAATATGGAAATAAAAATTAAAATATAAGTAAAATATTTTAGTTAATATATTAAAAAAATTAAATTAAAAAAAAGAGGATGAGTAAAATAGTGAAAAATTAAAATTTATCATTAAGTTTTTGTTGATTAACTTTGATTTCACATTAGATTCCACAAGTTGCTTGAACACAAGAAATCTATCACACTATGCAAAACCCTTTTAATTTAAGTACGTTACAACTTGAGCATTACTATTGTTTGAATTTCTTAATCAGAATATTGTTTAATCTTTTTAGATTTACACTGAATAGCAAGAACAGTAATAAGCTTCAATTTTTTTCATTGATTACCTTTCTATGTTCAATGTCTTTGAAATGTATTTGAATGTCGTTACAATTAATAAAATAATACAAAATACCTAGTAGTATACCGTTAAAAAAGAAAAAGTTGTTAAATAAAATGATCATAAAATAAAATTAAAATAATATATGAGAATATTTTATGTTTCTATATAAATATATTTTTAATTTGTCCCATTACATAATTCTATAATATATAAAACAATCAGGACAATCTTCGAAGTCCTTATTGTACTAGATTTGATAATAAATATTTATACCTAAACTTGATTATAAATATTTTATCTGCATGTTATACTTATAAGTAAATTGATTTATGCAAATTCATTAAATATATTATTTTTTTTAATTTCAGAATTAAAAAATATTATTTATTTTACACTTTAAATATTTTTTTAATTTTAAAAATTTATATTTACAATTGCTTATTTTGATGCATGATTTTTTCAAATAAGAAGTTATATATTTCCTATTATATTTATACTTCAATTGGACCAAAAAATCACAATTTTTCTATGAAGTGAACTTTTTATGAAAATCAAAATTTTATTTAATATTTTAAATTAATTTTTGACAAAATTTACTAAGTTTCTCATATTTTTTTCATGTGTATTTTAAATATTAAAGAATAAAAATAACATTCCGAATGTCATTGTACCTGACACAGTTTATTTTTATTAAATGAACATTATTTGTAATAACGTTATTAAAAATCTCACCTATGTAAAATAGCTTTATAAACATCTTGACACAATTATAAACAATTTGTTGTGAAGCAAAATTTAGCAAAATAAAACAAAACTGAATTAATTGATTTTTACAATATTGTAAAGTGAAATTAAACATATAAAAAACTAAATTTATTAATTAGAAATGCAGAGTGTAACTTAAAGTGAATTATCTTAGATATCCATTCATTATATTTATCCAAATTAAAAATTTAGAATTCATTATTTAAAGACTTTTATTAAATTTCTATCTACAGAATTGTTAAAGTAAATGTGTCAAATTTATTAAAGTTTCAGAGTTCTTTCTCTATTATTGTGTGATGCGTTTCCTGCAATCAGGTTATATTAGATATTATAATTAATTATAATTTCATTTTATTAATTTTTAATAAGCAGCTTATTGTGTTATCAAGTATTGTTAAGTTGATGTAAATAGAATGTATAATAATATACTATCAACATTAACTTCTGATTATCCTTCAGGTTCATGAAGTGGACAAAAATGGCGTTGACTAAGAGTGTCTTGGTGAAATGTACATTGGTGCACAATTTACGTTCCTCGTCACATATGTCTCCTTTAACGGCCTCCTGGACCTCCCCATTCGGACATATATCGATAACATCGAAATAAAAGAGTCAACAATCCAATGCCTTCTCACATCCAGGCTCTCGAAAGGTAATGGAGAAACGCCATACTCCTACACATCCTCCCCTCCACTTTCAGCACTTTCCGCGTAAATCACCAACGCATCTGTGCCGTCCAGTGGGCAGTTTGAATATGAATAAGTAGGATTGAAAAACTACTTCTATAGTTACTAAATCAAGAATATTGATAATAACCCTTTTATGGTTAATAAAAATACAAAGTTATTGATTCTGCTATTTAAGGATGATTATTTCTTAAAGTAAAAGCTCAATAAATTTGATATTCATCATGTCACACTTTTAGTTATATACTTCTGAAAATGCTTTATTTTTTGTGGAAGAAAGGTTTTGATATTAGAGATATAAGTTAAAAATTCAAACACAATAAACATAAAAATAATTCATTGAGCATGTTGTGAATAGCTTTTAAAAAAACAAATGTCCTTCAAAATAATAGGTGAGTAATGAGATTCATTTTTTTGTATTTAAATAATTATATTATTAGAGTAATTAATTTAAAATAGACATTTCTTATGAAATGAATATTTTTTGAGTTCAATAAGACTGCACTGATAACATTTATATGTTGAGGTTTTGGTGTAGAAGAGGGTAACACAAAAAATTTGGTGATGAATATTGGCGATAAAATTTAATTTCTGTGGTAACTCTGGCATTTTTAGAGCTTTAACTAACATTGTTTTTGGGTTGCCATTTTGTTATTCACATCACTCTATTTTCGAGTCAAAAAAATTCGCTAAAATTCAAGGGTCGTAAGAAAATTTTTACCGTATGTTGATAATGATAAAACTTTGAAACAGGCAGTTTTATGACGGACATGGTGATCGAACTAAAGAGAGCCTGTTAGGCCATACAGCCTATCCCATGTGTCATATGTCAGCATGGACCACGCTTGAATAGAGATATAAGTGCATATCAGGAGTTATATTCATATGGACGCGTCCACTATGCACCAATAATGATAAATGAAATGTAGCTAGTTTCATAGATGACAACTGTTAATAAGACTGCCAATGACTCTGCAATATAGACGCCAATTTGTAATGATACAGGACGAGATAGGTGTGGACAACGGAATGGATAAATCATGCTTAAGTTATAAAATGGATAAGTCACATCACGGTTCTTTTTTTTTTTTTCCAATGCTACTCTCCAGATACAGGTGTACCATCGTTGTGGAGATTCAACCCCATTGCAATTATAGAATGTTTCATCACGTGATAAATCGCAGCATCAAGGTTTGAGACGTAATTACGTATAATTCCAAGAAACTTCTCGCACCTACTCAAGGCATTATAACAACCAAACGATACGAGTTTATACTGTCCTAGGGACACTTCCCAACATTCTGAAGCTGCTCAACCCTTTTAAAAGAAGATAACACCGCACACTGCTTGAATCAGCCAGTGGGGTCTATATAGGGTACGGATTTTCCCTGGCCACTTCTCCTGACCACTGGTTCGATCATATTCTGAAATTTGGAATATGATCGAACATCATTAAAAGATCCCACCAGTATCCTGGTCAGAAAACGAATTGTTGCGAACAGTTGATGGTAAATAAAAAGCTATTTCACGAGACATCATTTTTATCTCTCATTGTTTATGTACCTAGATATGTTGTTTCATCCACTGTGATCCTATAACCTATGAAGCCAGAATTGTTATTGTTCTGTATTATGAATTCCATTTTGAAGCAAGGATCACTTTATGTTCGCTACTTACTTACGAATAACTAGTTATGTCTCTCTGTGTATGCCGAATTCAAACACTTCCAAGTCACTCCATTTTAGGGATCTTTGCATTTTCTAAGTCACGTAATGCATTAAAAAGTAGTTTTAACCATCAGATCTGATGATATATCATTATTGTTAATTTTGCAATTTTGAAAATTATTTTTTATGTGTATTTGCTTGGGCCTCTAGAAAGTTTTTAATAAGTTTATAAAGGCATGGGGACTGTAAAAAATTATAAGTTATTGATTTAAAAGTATTTTAAGATTAAAACTTATGGAATATTTTATGCTTACTTACAAACTGCTAGTTAGAAAACTCAGATGGTTCATTAATTTCCTTATATGTACATAAGTGCCATGGATTTTTCAAATGCATTTTATCCATATTGTATATAACGACTTAGAAATAATGTGAGGCATTTTTATTTTTAAGTGTTATTTAAATTAAAAATTATCTTTTCTTTTTCGGAAATGAGCAACTCCCTAAATATTGTTTTATTATGAAATAATTAAGTAAATGAAAATATATAAACGTATGGATTTTTCATACAAATTAGTCATGACAAATTTAGATTAAAAATGTGAAATGTTTGTCTATGAAAGGTAAAATTATATTTATTGTTTCAACATTTTACTTTTATTAAAATGGAACATTTTTCAACAATTTAACATGGTGAAAAATAATTTACGAGTTTTACGTTCTTTTATAAGCTGTATTTAAAAGTTAGGTTATACATAGTTCGAAAGAAATGATATGGTAAGTCATAAGTGGTTTTAACACATTTAGTGTGCAAAAAATTAATATGCATTTTGAAGGAAGATATATATATATATATATATATATATATATATATATATATATATATATATATATATATATATATATATATATATATATATATATATATATATATATATATATATATATATATATATATATATATATATATATATATATATATATATTCAAACTTATAGTATAATAATAAAACTATATCATTCTGTCTCCAAAACTATCTGCCAAAACCAAGAAAATGACTTAGTTTCAACATTTCTCCATTTTATAGCATTGTGAAAAATGCTTATCATGGAATAAACATTATTGCTGCATTATAACAAAAAGCTTTTGATAATAAATGGAGAGAGAAAGAGAGTATGGTTTATTTTATAATTACTAATAATTACAAATGATTAAAATTTTCTTAATTTCAATTTTATGAAACTTTATTTACATAAAAATGTCAAATACCATAGCATTTTCCTGAGTACACTAAAATATTTACTTTAGTGTATTTGAGAAAATACACTAAAGTATTTTCTCATTTGACATTGATATTTGACATTCTTATATGATATGATTGAGTATTTCGTGGACTATGTAATTGGCAATGATAAGGAAATATCATTCAGTAATATGTAAAAGTAGATGCAATCATTCATCCATAGCGACATCTAAAGTTAGTTACGTGATTGTGTAAAAACATTCTCAGGATAACTTGGATACGAAGATTTATAAAAGAACTTACTGGAATCAGCAAAGTAATTAGTACTCATTATTTATTTGAATTACAGTAGAACTCAATTATACGAAACAATTGATATTGGACTCCATTCGGATAATCAAAAATTCGGATAAACGGATTTTTTGAAAAAAAGTCATTTTAATTAATCACTACGTACGTTGAAAATGGTAGAGAAGACTATTTTTAACGACAAATAACTTAATTAAAAAGCAACACTTTTACATGTTAAGGTACTTAGAAGTACTGTAGAGTATGTACTGTACTGTAAATCAGAGTCATTGCTTGCTGAACATCTCGATCAGAGTAAGCTGTCTCACCCTGGGGCCTGAGCAGCTACCAGGCGCGTCGGTAGTCGGTGGATCACCGAACGTCCTGTAGGAATGACAGGATAGCCTTGAATATAGAATCAGAGGCCGCGAACCAGCTCCCGTAAACCCTGGTGTTATGCGTTCCGTGCCTAGGGCAAATTGGCACCGCGGTATTGTTGTCTTAACGGAGCCTCTAGTTGCCTGGCAAACTTCTAGAGTAATTTGCCTTGCCCAGTATCTCAGGCAATGCTGGGTGGACTTATATTACCTGAGCTTATAAATTGTTATCTTGTGGCTGAAAAGACACAAGAAATAACAATCCTTCCTGCATCTGCAGGTGATGCCTCTGAAGTTGACCTTGCTGAAAAAGACAAGTGAACTCAGAGGCTGTCTTGTAAAGGGGCAGTAATGAATCCTTCACTTGAGGTAGAAATGACCTCCAAACCATCTTCTGGTGAAAGTCAGGAAGCTATCCCTAGTATGACTGACTCTCTGACCAGATGGGACTATTTCAGCAAGACCCTATCTGCTGGAAATGTCATACGCAAGAGGAAACGGCAGAGCATATCATTTATGAATGCCAGGCTCTTGCCCTCCCTAGATTAACCTCTTTAGGCATCATCGATACTAGAGAGTTACAGCTAGACTCCATTAAAGGGTTATCGGACTTTATTAATAAAGTGGGTGACCCGAGCAACTGGAACTAGGAAACATTGGGTTTGGAGTTAATGGTACAAAATGCTGATAAAAGCAGAGGTGCCCAATGACATACAAACCCAATTCTAAGAAGAAGAAGCTGTCTCACTGCCTTCATCTTTTTTGGACAGCCAAGTCACGAATCCGATTGACTGTGAGAATTTGCATGTGATCACACTCGGGTTGACTCTTTGCTCACTTCAAAGCAGTTTCAAAGACAGCGAATGTTTTAGTAGCTGATGGTCTGCTTCAACTTGGACATTAAGATCATCGTCTTAATCGACACTGTCAATAAGTTGACATCATTTTCAATTTAAAATCCAGAATCTGGTTCATAATCCATTCTTCTATATCTTCAACATTCACTTCTGAACATCCAGGAATTTTCGAAAGAAATATCAGAATTCCTCAAATAACACGTCAGTCTTAACTTCTCCCTTATCTTACATTTACTGTTTCTTATTTTTTGGCCCTTCTTCAGTAATTCATTTATTATTTTTTTTTTTGACATTCTGAAAGCGATTCGGATAAACTGGGTTTCTATAATTAAAGTTCTACTGCATTTATTAAACTTTTTTTCTCTAAAGAGGAGAGACCAAGATTCAAGATAAAAATGATCTCATATTTAAGAAAATATTCAAAATGAAACAGATAATAAGCGGATTAATTCCTTATAAAAATGCCTCGGTGAAAATTTCAAATAGCATATTTATTTTTAATAAGAATGGACTACTTGTGTTTTACGTAAATCAATTTTTTATCAGAGGGTATAAAAAAACTGTGTGTTAGAACCAATTATTTTTAATTTTATATTCTCAAATTACTTGGTTCTTTTTACGAAAATCAGTTCAATATAACAAACAAAATAGCTATATGCAAAAATTAATCCCGATTTTTTGTTTTTCCTAAAAAAATTTTTGAAATATAATGGATATTTTAATTATTTGTGTAGTAGAGCTTAAAAAAGTTTATGCTTGATTGTAAATAAAGTTTCAAAACCAAATGTTTTGATATTATTACAATTATTTATTGAAAAAACACACCATTTATGAATGATAAATGTTACTAAAAATACAAGTTCATGAATAAAGTTGATATAAAATGGAGATTTTTAGATACAAATTACTCGATTTTGTTCTGCATTGATCTTTTCAATGTCTCAAATAATTTTGTATTAAGTATTTTTCAATAATATGAAATAAGTGAAAGTGTCATATTGTTTAATATTTTAATCTTTCCTATAGTTGTAATTCATCAACCAAAGATAACGTGTTTCAAGAAAGTTAAAGGTAAAAAATGCACATTTTTTTAAATATCCTAACAGTTATATTTCACCGTGACTATATTGACTACACCGTACTATTAATGTTTTAAACTTTAGCAGAATTCGTTTTCTATCTTATACTATCTAACTTTTTTGTCGTGTGCCAGCTAGGCTAACATCATGGGGTGCGCTGCTCCACTTTTCCAACTGTATCGTAATTTGATGTGGAGTCCGACTTCCTCAATACACACATGCCATAGGAACCCATTTATAGAGAAGGAAACCATTCACTCAAGGAAATGACAAAGATAGGATAGATATATATATAGAGGGAAAGTACATTTCATGCCCGAACTGGGATTCGAGCCCAGGACCTCCAAATCCGCATTCAGGCACTCTGACCACTAGACAGGTTGGGTGGCATACTATCTAATAAAGTTTACATTTACAATCATTGTAAAAACATTAAAATGACTAAATTTAAAATGTACAGTTGAAATAAAGAGATTAGAAGTAAGATAGTTATAAATTGCTAAAAAAATATCAGAAAATTTTTATACAATATAAATCTCTTAATAAAGTGATTTCATAACACCTCGTCGAAAGTTGATAGAACTTTCCCATTTAATTTTCTACTTTCCCTAACTTTTCATTGACGTAATCCAAATTTTTAAAATTATTCTTGACGTAACGATAATTTATAGACGTAATATAAACGGAAGTTAATAATTTTTTGATTATCTAAAAATATAAAAAGCATTTTTATAGAAAATAATTGGATCACCTTTCATCTTTTGTGTTGTGACTAGTTTAAATTTGATAATGCAAAATATAAATACCATAATAGGAGCACATGTTGTTTTCCACATTTCGCATAGTTTAAATTTGACGGAAACTTTTCTGCTTACGCAATACATTAAAGTATACAGTTCTGTTTTGAGCATCAAAATGTGACAAATTAGGAAGAATAAAAAAATTAAGAAGTTAGTAATGCTCTTCATATAATAAACATAACTTATTTTGCCGATGGTTGAGTGGATAGCGTTCCTGACTCCTGAATTGTGGATCCCGGGTTCGAATCTCGGTTTGGGCATGGATGTTTCTGTTCTCTCTGTGTTTCTCTGTCCTTTCTTCTGTGATGTGGTATGAATGTGCCCCCCCCTATAAACGGGTTTGTGGTGGTACGGCGCGGATAACGCTACTCGCCTCCGTGACTTGGTTCACAGGTGCCCGCTCGGTAACAATAAATAAGTTGCAATTTCTGGCCTTGCTGTGGCATAGGGTTCGTCACCCAAGTGTGCCCGCAATGGGAAAAAAACATAACTTATTTTAAAATACTGAATTTAGATTAATATAAAATAATCAATTGATACTTAATTTTGTAAAATCTTTTTAACATCAATCTTATAGCGCTTTTTTACTTTCCTCTTAACATTACACGAAAGTAAATTCATCTATATTTAACTTTTTAACAAGAAAACATTTTGACAGAAAAAACAGGCATTTAGCAATATTAATTTTTATTAAAATTCACATTTTAACATTATTATGTTTCTCTAAATGTACAAATTAATTTTTGATTAATAAAGAAATCAAAGATATTAATTCTTATTGAAGTACACATTTTAATATCATTTCATGTTCCTATGAATGTGTTTGTTAATTTTTGATTAATAAAGAAAATAATTTTGCTGCCATTTTGGGGATAAAAATAATGTTTTGCAAATATTTTTTCATTTTTATATTATTATTCTTAGAAATTTTTTAAATGTAATTCCACCAATATCGCTAATGAAATCTAACCTTAGAGGGGCAAATAACACTTTCAAGTAATTTGATTTCATAATTAGAAGTAAAATAAAGAATATGAAATGTTCTTTTTGATTAATTTTAATTTTATGAAATCTTCAGCTCTCAGGTATAAATTAAAAAGACTTGTAAGCAAAGTTTAGTGAAAGTAATTGAAAAATAAGAATTTGATACGCATTTTGTTTAATTAAATGTCAGGATACTCCCCCACTTTTTCTTATTTATTCTTGATGTTTGTTTAATTAAAAATTAAATTAGGTACATTTCACTTTTACAACTAATTAAATATTTTTGAATCATTTCTCTAAAAGCTTACGTGTAAATGTAATATAGAAGATATATAGATAGACATTTCGCATAAAAATGACGCCTAGTTCAAAACAAATACTTTTATATTAATTTTTTCTCTTAGCTGTTCTATTTATTCACAATTTTGCTTAACCAAATATTATTTCTGTTTCACAACATGAGAAATGAATCTGAAATTAGTTGATAAGATATTTCAGAGATTTTCACGGTCAAATGATTTTATTAAAGTATTAACCTAATTTTAAATTTCACTTACTTTTTTGGGGTATTATATTATTAATTTATTAGGAAAACTTTAGAATTACTGTAACTAGGTGGAAAAAATATTCTTTTATAGTTGAAAATTTTGAAATACAAATCAAATTAAATTTGTAGGGTTAAAAAACATTTTTTTAATATTTAAATTCTCGAATTCAAACTTAAGAATGGTGAAATAGGAAAAATTTGAGTATTAACACAATTCAATATATTATAGTTGTGTCACTATTTAAAATTTTGAAAAAAAGTTGATTTTTGACTGTAACCATGAACTAAAAAAATTAAACCTACAGTACAATAGCCCATATGTGACCCAAGGTCTACAGCATGAGTTCCCAAACTTTTTTTCTCGTGGACCACTTTCAGTTTTACTATTTTCGGTAGACCTCCTGCTGCTACATTTCTACTGCATTATCAAAACTCATAAAAAATACCCTAAATTGGGGGTATTAAGAAGAAAAAGAAAGAATCACATTTTCTTTTTTTGTGTCCTATTTATTAAAATAATACTTGTGGTTATACAAAATTATAAGCATTAATTATTACAAACTATCAACAATTGACAAAAACTCAACAATGAACTCTGAAATGTAAATCGACAGTAAAAAATACTTTTAATGAGACGGATGTACTTGATGAATTGACAGCAAATTATCAATATTTGGGTTCAGTTTCGTAAGAAGTAATCTCAAATCTCCCCGTTCTGTGATCTTCAATCTGCTCCTATTTTTGTTAACAGATTGTTATAACGGCACTAAAACTTCAAAAATTTTGTTCTTTATTATGAAAAACCAAAAAAATTTTCGTCGACCCCTACTTAAAACTTGTGAACCTGTTTTCTTTTCACGTCAACGTGGACCCCCGTGTGGTCTCCTATTGACCCCTGGGGGTCCACCTGGACTACTTTGGGAACTTATGGTCTACAGGTTCTATATCTGTTTTCCTTATCAAGGGTCCTGCGGTGCGAGGCACATGCCCCAATTAATTGGTCACCTAGCATGGAACTATCAATGTTTAGTTCCCAAGCATGCTTTGTACTTAATTTAATGACTTATTGATGACATGAAAAGTTGGTAACCATGAACAAGTGAGGTGAAACACGGGACATAATCGTAACACTTTTTTCCAGATATTGAAGCAACGAGCTTTATTAGGATTAAAATTTAGAGAATTCAAGAAAAGTCTTCCTCAAAACCCAAAATATTGAAAGTTAATTAACAGCTTATGAAGACAATACCTATAGACATTATTTGTCTGTTTACAATAAATGGTTGCAAGAATAATATATATTGTTACACTTTAGATGTTAATATTCCTATTGGTTCAGAATCTACATTAAACTGTGAGTCCAGATTATTTATCTTAATGAACAAAAAATTATCGTTTGAAAGAAAAATAAACCGAACAACTGAATTTTCTCGCACCTTTTGATTTCAAATAATAATATTTAATTATTTTAATATATAAGTGTTCATTTAAGCTGTGTGGAATCGAAAGCCAAGTGGTCGGAAGTTTTGTAGTTACCATGAGTGTAATGGTCTGGATAAAATTTCCTCTCCTCCAGATCAAATAAAAATTGAGAGGGTGAATTCGTTGTTGGTCCCATATATTAGAAGTTAGTTAGTAGGTTAGATTTAATAGCGCAAAATCCAAATAAGGACAAATTGCACCAATCATTGCTATCTTTCGGAAGAGTCTTAGAGCAAAGACATACTCTCACCTTCGTGGTACTTTGTTGTTGTTGTTGCTTATCCCCGATTGGCGTGACAGTATCATCACACCAGCCCCATGAATCCAAAAATAGTCAGTCTCTGAAGCACCTCCTCCGGTCTCAAATCCATGTCCCCTCTCTCACACCCAAAGCACTGAAAAATATGAGATGGGGAGGCCTGAACCACTCGACATTTCGTAGTACTCTAGTCAAACGAAAGACGTTTTCTTCTGACTTAATTTCGCAAAGCTTTCGGCTATCAAGTTTCGCTTGTTCAAAAATTTATTTAAAACAAATTTAAGTATTTAAATTTCTTTTTGATAAAGGAAAAAAACAAAACCACTATCTTTTTCCATTAGCGATGTTTAACTGATATTCTCTCCAAAAGCAATAAGTAACACATAATTCACAAAGATGAAAATTAGTTAAATCATTCTCTCTATCCCTAATATTTCTGGTAACATATAGTTCTTCTTTCAATTTAATCTGACATGATAAAGTGCACATGTGATTTACTAAGTCTACCTCTTTGATTTATTTTGAAGCTTACATTTTGATTACCAGTTTTAGCTCCCTTTTCTTAAATAGTTCATAAACTTATGTTTTATTTACTGCATTTTTGTTGGGCAGTTTTTAAATTAGAATTGAAAGCATTAAAAATCAAATATATATTAGCTTCTTGATTGCCAAAGGCTGAGTGATTAGCGTTTTTAACTACTGAGCTATGGGTCCGGGCTCGAGTCCCGGTTCGATCATGGATGTTTCTTCCTCTCTGTATTTTGTCTTTTCTTCTGAGATGAAGAACGAATGTGGCCCATTCTAGAAACAGATATGGTGTGGAGTGACGTGCATATTGTTACGCGCTTTCGTGACTTTACTTCACAAGTGCCTACTGGGTAATGATAAATGAATGGCTGTTTCCGGCCTTGTTGTGACAAAGGATTAGTCAACCAATGGTCACTGTTAGAAAAAATTATTAGTTAAAAGAATAAAGGGACCGAAAATTTTATTTTTACGTTATTATTTATTAATAATGAGTTTTAAAATTTAAGGTATGTCTCTCTCTCATATATATATATGTATATATATATATATATATATATATATATATATATATATATATATATATATATATATATATATATATATATATATATATATATATATATATATATATTTACCCAATGGTGGGCACACAAGGGTGACTGAACCCTATGCCACAACAAGGCCAGTTACTGCTACTCATTTATCGTTACCCAGCGGTCACCTTTGAGCCAAGTCACGGAGGCGAGTAGCGTTACCCGCGCCATACCACCACAAACCCGTTTATAAGGTGGGTCACATTCATACCACAATATACACACATCACAGAAGAGAGGACGGAGAGAACAGAGAAGGAAAGAAACATCCATGCCCAAACCGGGATTCAAACCCGGGACCAACATCATGAGTCAGGAACGCTAACCACTCAGCCAATCGGTTGGAATATATATATATACATACATACATGTGTATGTATGTATATAATGACAGTTAAAATTATTGATTGGTCAATAGTAAGACACTTCCTATTTTCACATAATATAATATCCATACTCATTTAAATATTTGTTGTGAATGGACCGAGTATTCAAATAACTATAATCTATTACTGCATTAAGACTCGAAGCTCTTCTCAAAAAACATCATACAAATGCGTATTAAAAGGATCCAAGAAATTTATGCCCAGGAAGAAGTGAATAAATCTCAAGAAAAGTGCACGGAAATGAAAGAAATCGTCATATTTTTCTCATCCCGAAATAGAATAGAGCCATTTCCAGAAGCTAAAGTGTCTCTAATGAAGTGATACATTTCTGCACTAGGCACCACTTTCCATTAACCTAATGAGAAAATACACCAATTGGGCGTAGTCCGGACTACAGTTTGAAACGTTTTGGCGTCTTCGCAATTAATAGACATTGTCTGCAGATAACGCATTTGTTGTTATGATTTAAGCATCCGAGTTTTAAAAGGCTGTCAAGATGTAAATGCGAGGGACATAAAAATATAATTTACGATTTTGCTCGTCGTATAACGGGATTTTTTCCCCTCTTGAAAGAACTGTATTTCTTCGAAAAACATCCAGGGAGAGAAATGATAAGAGAAACTAAATTACAGATTCTTTTCTTAAGAAGTACTTTACGATGAAATTGGAATGCTTTTCATTTTTATACTAACGTCAGTATGCAGAAAAAAGAACTCTAGATTGTTTTTTGATTTGAATATCAAAACTTCGTGAGATACGTATTCGTGAGATATAAAGAGATACGTATTTACACATTTGCATATATAAAATAATGTTTTGTTAATTGTTTTCAAATAAGAAATTTAGAAAGAAATAATTATATATTTATTTTACATTTATTCAACAATAGTTGCTTATTTTTATTATAATGTCGAGGAATATTCATTTCACGTAAAGCTTCAATAAATTCATCTTAAGTTATAATATTAGTTTCTTTTCTATTAGTAAAATCCTATTAAACAAGTCTGCTATATTAGAGTTTGAATAAATATGTCCCTTGTAAATCATTTCACCATTTTGATTCCAACATATTTCTGAAGAATCCTCTTGTAATAACCGCAACAAGTTTTGAGCTTGTTTCTTGAAAGAACTTGGAATTGAATTTAATATCGTGTCTGTGTAATAAATATTGCCTTCGTTAGTTAGACTTTTGGGGACCTTTTATTTCTTCTTCTTCAATTTTTTCTTTCCAAGGTAAATTATAATTTTGCATATGCAAACATTTTGAGTAAATCATAAATTTTCATGTCTAGAAAATTAATTGAAAAATGCATATCAAGGAATATAAAATATTTCTTCATCATCAATTTCTTAAATCTTAAGTCAAATCAAACAATTTCTTAATCAATCAATAAAACATTTCTTGAAAGCCAAAGAAAATTGCCCTAAATTTGATCACGAAAATTTAGTTTGAATATTGAAATAAGTCTTGAAACGTTTTAAGAAATTTAATAAACTCAGTTAGCAAAATCTCCATAAGAAGCTGAAATTCAATATAAATCGAATAGACAAAAAGTTCAAAACACTTGTTAAACTTTGCATCATAAATTGTACATAGATTCTTTTGAAATAACTTAATAATAATATAATCTATATAACTACATTGATAATTTAACAGTTAGCTAAAAGTTTACAGATACCTCTTAATTTATTTGCAATTTTATTGACGCCAAGGATGATATTCGTTAACATGAGTCACAAAATGTCAATCCTAAATATACTTTAGTTAGGAAGCTAAAAATACCAAGATAACCAGAAATTAAATTTTGTCGGCAATTTTTTTTAACTAAGGGGTACCCGCTTCTACACAGTTGCATTGTCATGCAGCAGTAAGATAGAAAACTATCTATCACTTAAGTAAAAGATATACTTGTATACAGCAATAATCATCTATATATTTCAAAGGGGATTTTGATTAAACCTAAGATTAAACAGGCTTTTGATTAACCGTAGTTTCTTATTGCAGAAATGTAAAAGCAAAGAAAGTTTAAAAACCATTAAACTTAATTCATATGTTATACATATAATGTTCTGATTCCTGCCTTTATACTTGGTGATTTAAAAAATGTACATTACATTTATATAAATTTACATGACTTTAAAATTTAGATTCTTACTAAGATAAAGTGAACATCCATTATTATTTTATGTTCAGTACTGCATGTCTAGATAAAAAGAAGTAATTGAGAAATAAAGTCCATAAAGTTAGTGTGACTGCACATTAAAAAATTATTATATATCTGGGATTTTAAGAGGAATTCCTTTAACTTCAAACCGTTGTTACACTAGCATGCTTACCTGTAGACGTGTTTGACCAGTTAAGGGAAAGCAACTGGTTGAGAGACATGGTAATTTAGAAGCAGAGACAAATTAGTGCTTGACCTGCCATCCATAGGAGATATCATTTCTCTTGGACGGTATTGCGCGTACGACTGTTGAACGTGTCTTACTCAATGTAACCCTGATTGATTCGGGATTGGAACTCCCTGATTTCTCATAAAGAGTACGATGTACTAACAGGTCTAACCATCATTTAACGTCTTTAGGACATTCAAGAAATTCTTAAGAAAATTGTAATGAAATGAAACAAAATTGTGCTTGTAATATTAAATCAAGCATTACAGATTTCTAAATCGAGGTCTAAAATTGTAGCTCATAAAAGTATTATTATCTTCAAATTTTAACAATATCGTTAATCGTGTTTAATGATAAACACAATCGAAAAGAAAGTAAAATAAATAAGTTTTCTATCAATTGAAAAAAAATTATGCTAATTGTGAAACAATTTTGAATATAATTTAAAATTGGGCAAATTGAACTACAGTAGAAGTGCAATTATCTGTAAAAATTAGGACCGGAACCCATTCGGATAATAAAAAATTCAGATAATTGAATTTTTTTGAAAAAAAGGGTCATTTTCATTAATTATTGTATGTTGGAAGTGGGAGAACAACTAAATATTTTTTAAAGAAAAGAATTTAATGTAAATGAAACACTTTTACATGTTAAGTTTCATATTAATAAATTCTTTTCCTTAATTGAGTATGGGTGCACATTGCTATAAATGAAATTCAATAGTTGCTGAAATTTTAGTCAGACTAACGCCGATTCTAGAGATTCAAATAAGTAGTGTCATGGCCTCTGCCAAGTAGATGAAGTTTATGGAACTAATTTTTCCTGTTATTGAGACACTATTTGTAAAAATTACTATTGCAATATCCATATTTGATCTCTGTTTGGAAGCATCAATAAAAATTAGCTTATCTTCCTGCTATGATGACTCACAAACCTGGTGAAATAGCATACAAATTATACCTTTTGGCAATGTTTAATCTGAAAGGGAGACCCAAGTAACAGATTTAATTTTTTGTTGACATTCCTGACCAGTTTGTTGAAACTTTTAATATGCATAAAGTATTAATTCCTTGATGGTTGAGCCACCTTTTAGCTCTAATAGCCAGAAGACTGAACTGAAGATCATCGTACTACAACAACCAAAGATTGCCTTTTTTAAATGTGAAATTTTGGTTTTCTTTTTTTATTATCTTTAAAACAATTTTAGCATCTAAAAGCTAATTAGACTATTACTTCCTTTTCAAAGTGGATACTGAACCACAAAATCATCTACTGGACCACAAAATCAACCAGGTGTCAATTGAAACGAGGGATAGTCAGTGTCAGTTCAATTCGAGAAACGATATCTTAACATCAGATTTCCATATTTTTTGGATTTTTATTTAAAATTACAGTTAGTTTGATACATCTAATGAATTTACTTGGCAGATATTGTCAGCTGCAAACAAATGTAACAAATAAAACAATCAATGCTTCAAAAGTTAGTTTTAGTAAAACAATCTGCTTTACTTAAGCAGAATGACCACCTGTTCATATAAGCTATCCTAATCCCTTCATCAAAATGATGCCCATTTTGAAATTCTAAGTTTACTCTAATGAAACTGTTTTATTTACTCAGTAACGTTATGTTTTGTGCTTTTTTGATTCTAACAACCTAAGCATTGCAAACTATCTCACAACATTGAACTGGATCAAGAAGCAAGGTCAGCATCAAAGTTACTCCGCTTTCGAAATTTTCATACCAAAAAAAAAAAATACTATCTCAAATGATTGTTTATTGTGCTTAAGACTTTCAACATTATGATTTTACAGGCTTAGACATCGAATGAGCCGATATGAGAAAATGGAAATTTATGCTGATAAAAGAAATTAAATTAATGAAGAAAAAATCTAATCACTTGTAAGAAACTGTGTGTAAGAAGTGACCTTCATAAATAACACCACTTTATCATTGTTTCATTATTGCATGTTTTATTCCCAATAACATCCCCATATGCGTTACTATTTGATAACAAGAAAAAATATACAACGAACAATTTCTAGCTTATTTTTAATTGGCTAGTTACTTATTTGACATCATTCTTAATTGACTAGTTTAACAGTAAAGCTAATTTTCACTGAGATGTGGTTATGGAAGTGTTAGAGAAGTGATTATAGAAGCAATGAATTTTCTTTAAGTTTCGAAAGTAAAATATTAATGTGGTCAAAGAAATTTCACACATCATTGAAAAGCTTAGCATACGGAACATTTATGTTAAATGAGATAATTGAAAACACGCGTTACTTGAGGAATTACTTAATAGAGCTACTTGATTGTGCAATAAATGATAATAACGGGATTTTAAAAACCTATTCTTTTTTCTAGATTCAGAGAAAAAAGTTATGTTATCACTATCAACAGTTAAGCCTTTTTAAATAAAAATAGGTAAATTTTTTAATGCCCGTCTGCCTTTAGGATATACCTATTCAGCTCTATAATGGATGAAGGTGGTGGCATTTTATACAGTGGGTCACCCAGTGGGTGTCCCATCTTCGCCCCGAAACCATAGGGATAAAGGAAGATAAACAAAGAGAGAGAAAGGAACATCCGTGACCTAACTTAAATTCGAACTCGTGACCTACTACTTTGAAATTAGCAATGTTAACCTCTCAGCCACCAGTTGGAGCAATTTTTAATCCACAGTTTTAAATTCCAAACTTAGAAGAAATATTACATTACTTTTTAATTATCATTTTGTTTGTGAATTTAATTTCCTGCAAGAATAATTTATAAATTATGGAAACTGAGAGAGGACTTCTATAATAAATTTGATAAAAAAAGACAATGGATTATTAGTTTTTATTGTAGACATAATTGATACAACTAAGTATGAAGCTTGAAAGATGCATCATTGTTAGGGCATGTACAACCATCGAATATTGTTGTCCGGAAGATCTTGTCTTAAATAATGATCATTACTCATTGGTCTCAAGAAAAGAAACTCATAGAGTGATACTTGTATAATAGCTAAAAGGCTCGTTGAGCGACACTAAAACACTGGTTCACGTACATCATACTTTACATTAGGCACAAATTAATTCACATACACACTGATTTGTAATTTATAGAGTATAATTATGACGTACATTTGGGGAAAACTTCTTAACTTTGAATAATATTTAAGTGACATTGTATATTTCTAAATTATATTTCTCACTTCTAAACTTTCAAAAATGCAATCTACAGAAATAATTGCTGTTATTTGCTAATAAGGAATAAACCCTGCAAGCATTAACATGTTTTCTTCTCTGTATCGAAATTGATGCCTTTCCATCGAGGAAAGATTTTTTTAATTCATTTTATCACGCTACATAATGATCTATTACGGACAAATGCTAAAAACTGCATGTTGGAACATTTTTGATGTCCAAACAATATTCTTTTTAATAATTAATTTTCTATTTATAAAGGCCAAATTAACATTGGAAGAAAGGAATTGTTCTTTTGTCTAGAAGTTAGTCTTAAAATGTCACCGAGTCTGTAAATGGTATTAATTTTGAAAGGAAAATATAAAAGCACAAATAATGGTTAAAATTTCCAATCATTCCTCCAAAAAGAGAAATGGTTGGTAATAAAAAATGCACTTAAGTATTTTTTCTACCTTTCTAAACACCAAAAAATTTACTTGTCTTTTACCTTATTTATTTGGCTTTAAATGATTGAAGAATTATTACATGGAATTTTTTTTTGATTTATGTGGTCATTTATTGAAACTTAGTTGGTGTTACATTTACATTGAAAAAAATTAATATTGTACAATAAATAATAATATTTTTGTGAAAATACGATTTAAAAATATTTATATCGTAAATGACTATAAGCCTGTTCCTTCAAACATATATTTAGTGTTGCCACTTTCACAACTGTAGTTAAGACTTTCAAGGAATGATTTATTCCACGTTCGTAAACGTTGACGTTATTATTTGATTTATTGCATTTCACGCTCTGTATATTCAGCGGTATCATTTATTAAAATGTGTTTGGCATTTCCAATCTAATCTGTAATACGGTATATGATGAAGTAAGCGGCAATCACTTTTGACCCAGTATATGGTGCTACATCACAATTTATCTGGTATGCATATCTGCAGAGTAAGCAGTAAAATTGTTACACTAAAGTCATTTTTGTCATTATTTTAACCGATTATTGCATGAATTGATAGAGTTACAAAATTTAGAGGTTTTATTGATTGATTGATTAGAAAGTGCACACAGAGTTTTTAATTCTTGGAAGCAGAATGACGAATTTATATTTTCTATCACACTTTTGGTTATGTACGGTTTTAGTCAAAAACAAAGAATTTAAATTAAAGAGTTTAATTTATAGTTTCCGCGATTTTATTTAGAAATATTTTTTAACACAAAACTAATATATTTCCCACTTTCTAATACTAAATTAAAAACTTTTCTACCAGATAGAATTATTAATATTAAATACTGATATTGAATACAATGTCTTTAAGATTATGAGCAAAACAATATTTGAATTTTCAAACAAAATATCTCCTTGTCATTCTTTTAATTTTTGTCAATACGGGCAATAATAAGCATTCTTATTATTAGTTTATTAATTAATATTTGTGTTTTATTTAATTAATATATGGTAATCTAGATTTAAATAAAATCAAATTGATTTATATAATAAAGTATAGACTTAAATAAAATCAAATAAGATTAAGAAGTATGTAATAAATCATATTTTTTACTAGTAGATTTAAATTCAAATTACTCTGATGTATAAAAGTACATAAAGAAAACTTTCTTATTATATTCTTTTGTAATACGGTATATCTCTCTTTTTCAATCATTCTCTTACACAAAAGAGTATGCGTATATTATTTACCTTTTACTTAGATGGAAGTAATTTTTTTGTGCATTTTATTTGTACACTGAATATGATTTTTGTTAGTTATAAACTTATATTTTAAAAGTGCATCATACCATTGAAAGAATAACAAGCTAAACTGACAATACACAGAAGACATGCATTAAATATTAGCTACTTTAAAATATATATTTAAAACGTTTATACGAAATTCATTTCATACATTTCATGTAAATCTAAAGTGTGAAATAAATATCTTTCATGCAAATCGAAAGTTATCGTAATATCGAAAGTGTGAAAATTAGAATTGTTGAATAAAGAACTTTTTCTAGCCAACGTGACCATCATATTTAGCTGGAAAAACAATATTCAGCTTCCGGTTCATGCATTATTCCTAACATAATTCGTTTTCGTGTAGACTTGTCCATAAATTGAATCGACAGAACTTCTTCACGATGATTGGTTGAGCAGATGTCATTCTGTCTGTTCCAATTGGTTCGAACAGGAATGGAAAGAAAAGGGTTCCATAAGGGCGTCGTGTTCGATGTAACGTGAAAAATAATGACGTCAGCATTAGACCTCTTGGCGTCGTAATTTCCTCGCCAAGTACCTGTCATATTCGGCGCCAACTGCCACAGTATTCCTTTTTTTTGTTGTTGTTTTCATATTTCTGCCTCCCATAGCATTTCCTTTTTCCTTATGGTCGCTGGGGCGGTTAACCTGCTCAATATAACTGTCATATTCTTTTTGGCTTACGGACACAAATTGACAAACGCCTCTTTGAATCAAAGTTTCTGACATGGAATTGCTTTTGCCGTTTTTCTTGCTGTTTTCTTTCGAGGAGATTTGACATTTCCACTGGCAACGTTTTGGCTCCCGTTCAGAAATATTCTTCCTCCCGAAAACCTCTTTTCAGCTCCAGAAAGTCCAGGAAAAGAGGGCACGGGGGACTAAAGTACCTTTTTTTCCCGATATTTTTCATGGATGATGACGCCCGCGAATAAGGTGGATCATCCCTGTCACATTTTATATCCTTATATATTTCGAAAATATGTATCAATAGATTTAGTAAGAGCTAAAACAATTTTTCACTGAGTTGTTGTTTGAAACGGCTTTTATTTACGTCCACCCATTCTCACGGCTGGAGAAGTACATAATGGTTTGAAGATGAGCATACACTTCGTAATACCAAGCGTTGCAGGACATAAAATCTTAATAAGTGAGATTTAACACTTAAAGAGTAATGTGAAGTGTTCTAAATGCGAAAATGAAGAAAAAAATTTAATTACATGATGATGATGTTTCCAAACTTAAGATTTTACACATTAGATATTAAAATATATTTTGATTTACATTATACAGTTAACAATATAATAATATTACCTATATCCAAATTATCTGAAATGGAATCTTGAATTAATTAATGAAAGAAAATAAAGTCATCAAAATATCTTTAAATGAAGCATACTTTTCTAAAATACTGTCAAAATATAGAAACTTTGATTAGAAAAAGGATATAAAATTTACGTTAGTTTAGTTATGAGAAACAATGCAGATTAGATTGACACACTATTTTCTGTATTATACTCTAATTTGTTAATAAATTAAGAACTGTGAAAGAAATTCTTTGCTGAATTAATTATTTGCCTGTCACAGTATATTTTATGCATCATGTAAGTTTACAGCATCTGATATGGTGCCTTTTTGACTTAGCAGTTTTAACAAACCATAATGTGTACACTCGTGAAAAAAATATTTTTGTTACAGATATAGTTTTTTTTTGGACAGTTATAGGAAAATTAATTTTGCTCATCTAAAATTAAAACAACTTATAACATTAATAAATCCAAATCTTCTAAAACTATTATCAATAAGTGTTTTTCAATGGTGCCGTTACTTTTTTAGAATGGGCTTGCTTCATTATTTTAGACAGTAGAAAATATTCAAATTTATGAAATTATAACCCAACCTGGTTCACAAATGTAAAAATAAATTCAGTTTTTTGTTATGGTTTTCTCAGTACTATTTTATAATGATATAATTACTTTTTTTTTCTCAAAGGTTTTTTTTATTTTTCGGTAATGTTCCTTCTTATATGATATATAATTATTACAAGATAATTTATCTTATGTATTTTAGTACATTTGGTTTTATTAGGCATTTGAAAGCATCGGTGTATGAATCCAATTTTCTTTCCGAAGATTTGATTATATAAACAGTTAATGAAAATAATAATATTTTCCTATGAGTGTGATACTATTGTTATTTTGAACAATACTACATTTAATTTCTTTGTCATATAATTATCATGTAAAACATGATCTTACTACTTTGTTTTATTGGAACGTAAATGGTCCCTTCAGAAGTAGAAAATCACAATAGAATATTTAGTCTTATATATTGCTGTGCATCTAAATACAGAAAAAAGGTTTATGATTGTGAAATTTGGTTGTAAAACAAAAGATAATAAATTTGAATGAGCATACACATTATTATTCACATTATTATGCGTATGATAAATGTTCGTGAAAGTAACAAATCATACAATTGCCACTAGATGTTTGCGCTTACACTAAAAAAAATTTCAACTTCATGATTAACCAATGTGAGTATCGAGTACCAAGAAAAGAAATTATAGCGGTTTTTCATTAAGAAATTGAAAATTTATTTATAAATTGCTGGTTTTCATGGCAGAAGATGTTGAAATTGTATATCTTAAGAGCCAACATCACAGAAATGAACTATAAAACCATGTTTTTTCGAATAATATGACATATTTCCACAAAATAAACAAATAAATACGAAAACATAAAAGTATGAACCATGAATAAATCAAAAAGGAAAAAAAACATTTATAAAACAGAGTTGCTGTTCTAAAATAAAGACTTGTTTATTAAAATAGTTAATATATATATATATATATATATATATATATATATATATATATATATATATATATATATATATATATATATATATATATTTATCTTATACATAATGTATGTATGTTTTATAATAATATATGTAGTAATACACACACTGTGTTATTTTTTTAACTTAAATTAAACAGTCTTTTTTAACATGAAAGTGCTTAAATTAAGAACTATAATATTTATATATTTTTAAAAGTACGAATTAAATTTAATCTAACATAATATTTGAATTTTTTTTGGATTTATGTATTTAAGCAACAATATTTAAATTTATGATTATCAATTGTTGACAGAGATTAATTCATCATTTTATTCGCATTGGTTTGAAAATAAAAGCTAATTTGAAATAAAAAAGTTTAAGTTGATTTTACTCTAACATAAACATTTATGTTGGGACTAGAGATCAAACACAATAAACAAAAAAACCAAAGCTTTTACTATTTAAGTAAAAATTCAGTAATTTATTGTTTGTGTAAATCGTTTAGAAATAATTTTTCCGAAGCAGTTTATTTTAATTGCATTTAAAAGTAAAATCCTAAGGAAAAATATTTTACATAAACTACAATTCATTAAAAATATTTTTTTAAAAAGTTTGTAACAAATATAAATAAAAAAATAACATAACTTTATGGTAAAAATCCTAATGTATTGCTACTCTTCATTCATCGTTGATTTTCCTAATCGTAAAATAAAGCTTGAGAAAATACAATTTTTAATGCAAATAACTTTTCTTCCTTTACCATAGACATACAATGTTTTGTTTGATTACACTCATAATGTTATAAGGTATTACAAAACGTGCTAAAATCATATTCTGCAATTTCTTGGATTTATTATAATTGGGTACAATTAATTCTTTAGTTGTTCAGCATCAACAATGAAATCATTGCTTGGTAACATAACGAGTAATTTCCCTACTAAGTAATCAATTTAATTATATAAAATCAGAAAATATTCTTCCCAAGAGAAGTTATAAATGTTTCATTTTATTAATAAAGTGATTCGCGTATGTACTTAATATTAATTACAATATTTCGAAAGGAAGCTTTCCTTAGATGCAAGAATTAAATAAATTGTTCATTAGTTGATCCACTTAATTTTATTATGTTACACATACATATAATTATTTCAGTTAATTTTTGTTCATGATGAAAATTATGCAATTTTATTTTAGGTTATTACATATTGGAATAATAGTATATTAAAACTATAACATTTCATCTTTAACAACGTTTTAATAGAAAAAAATGTACTGAAAACCTATTTAGTGGGAAAATGAAGAAATAGAAGGAGTATTTATTTTAAAAGTCATTTTTGCCAATCATCCCAACTGATTATTATGCCCCACAGCAAAAATGGTAGAGGGACAAAATTATTCTCTCCCATGCTAAAATCTATTTTCAGTTAGGTTAGATATGATTTATTGCTTTTATTTCACTTTTTCCATATGCAGGCTAATTTGACATTTAACTAGTATTCCGTGCGTTATAAGTTTATTATTGGGTACCCGTTAAAATTTTGGCGATTTTTTTCAAGCCAAAATATGTACAAAGATGTGACTAACAAGATGGCCGTTGTCGCTACACAAAAGCTAAACTAACTGAAGGGTTACCAGAAATTAAATTTTTTTGTGAAGTCAAGAGGTAACCAATTTTACTCCGACTTTTCCATATTACTGCAAACATACATGACCAAAGTAGAAATTGTAGTCACTAACTTTCTTCTTTTGAATTTGAATTCAGAAAAACGGTTAATCTGTGATTTGGGTACCCCTTTCTCGCCAAATGGGCGATAGACGTGACAAGCGTGGTAACCCTGGCTATTCTAAGTACCTGGACAATGAAATTTATTTGTTTCAGTGAATTTTTATTTATTAATTTTAAAAAATATGATAATTTTACTCCATATTCTAATGTATTTTTTGTTATACAATTCCAAAAAAAAAAAAAAAAAAACATTGTTTTTGTTTTCGTTGCCATACCAACGGTGAAATTCATTAAAAACACGGATTTCGGTTTCGTCGACATAGAAACATTTTTGCGTAGTGTCTCTCGGAGCATTCAATTCCGCGAGACAACACGCAAAAAAGCGCCAGTTGGCAACTTTTTGAAAATGCGCCAAGCAGGGGACCCAAAGCACATTTTCACCAGAAAATCTTCTAGCCTTTCTCAAGCAAATTACAGCTTATTATAGGTTCTGAATAATTCTATTATTTCTTTTAAGCTGATAAAGCTTATGCCATTATGCGTATATTAATTTCACTGAGAAAAACTTCAGATCACCTGAATATGGTTTTCCCATCTATTTTTATTCAAACGTTAATGGCAGCTGCGGTGCACAAAATAGATTATGGTCGCAATGTCTTCGATGTGAAATGATATATCTCAGGTGATAGACCAGTTTTAGACGTTTTGTGTTTGGTGTCAGATTCTAAATTATGAAGATACAAACTCCTCTCTGGGTTGACGATAGTACATCCAATGTGTGTTTTATTACAGAAGTTGCCATCAGTTTCATCTCACGTTTTCCGAAGATCCATTGTTCACCTAGTAGGATGAAATCCTTAGTTACCATGTATTAGAAATTAAAAAAATGTATTCAAATACTGAATAATAAATAGAGATTAACATTTTGACTTGTTAAAAAGAAAATATTATGATAAAGAGATTGATTTATTACTTCATTGGTAATTTTGAGTAGTGACATCGGTTGAATGTATCACTAGCACTTACAGCCAAGGAGCAGAACATATAATTTTAGTGAATGTTTAACTGTCTATCTATGGCAACATTGAATTATGACGTGAATTTTTGTGATACTATATTTAAATTATTGCACTAAAGAAATTTTATTCAACTTTATTGAGGTTGTTTTAATGAGTAAATACAGTTGATAGATTCTAAATCAAAAATATGATTTTCGAATATTCCAATCAATTTCCAAAAAATAGACTACATTTTAAATTTTTAACTGCATTTGCACATCTTATTTAAAAACATTAGGCATTAATTAATCTTTCAGTTATTAATTAAAATAACTAATATATTATAATATTTTGGAAATATTTCAAATCTCACTTAAAACTGCCCAGTATCTTAGTATTTATATAACATTAGAAAAATCCTTAATTCTACATATAATATGCTTTTATCTACGATTTCGCTCAAAGCAATGAATAGATGGTATTCATTTACCTTTTCCTTTAATATTACAACAGTACTTACTCGTTGCCAAAGTGAAATCAAGTAGATATCCTGTCTCATAATCCTTATCAAATGTTAAAAAATATTTACAAAAGTGGTTATAAATTGAGTTCTTTACAACAAGCTGATGCACAATGAAGTCTACTTATTTCTTATCTCCCTAAAATGGTATGAAGCTTCATAATAAGTCACTGCACAAACTCAATTTTCACTTTCTGAAGAAAAAGGTACAACAATAGCCAAGAATTTCTTTCAATCGAAGTCAATTTATTATTTCCCCAATCCTCGAAATCCATGTCTCGGATATTGAATAGCTGCCGGATAATAGGCTGCCGGATTCCTTCCTCTAATCCTTTGTTTACTTAGCGATAGGAATAATCTCGGAATTTAATGAGTTGCCATCGAGCGCCGGATGAAGTCAGAATTGTTATTTTAAATGCATTTTTCTCTAAACACACTCCGAGAAATAATTTCGACAACTTTCTACTAATTCTTTTCTCAGTTGGGCATAAGAATAAGGCCTTATCTCCGATTCACACACTTCCGGAAGTGGGTGAGGTGGGGTTAGGGACACCCCCTGGCCTTCCTCGCTTTTGCATGCAAGAAGTGGTGCAAGAAAACGAAAGCGGGATTATTTGTTGTTGCCAAAGGAGAGAAATAAATGAAGCGGAATTTTTATCTCGCACTGAAGTGAAGCGCTCCTAAATTTCGCCAAGATTTTGATTGGTAAAGAAAAGACGGGAGAGTAGTTTAAAGAGTTATTAAAACCTTCTTCTGTGAGTTATGAGGAAATAATTACAGAGAATTAATTATTCAGTAAGATGAGTTGAGTAGTTTCAAATTGCTTGTGGTTTCATGCTATTTCATAAACTTTTTAATTTACATAATGACCTTGTCATAACCGCATCCTTTCCATAATTAAAATTAAATGATTTAATTTACATGATGTGTTATTTCTTTTAGGTAATCTGTCCTTTGAAATATTCCCACTGATTTTTTGACATTAATATTAATAGAAGCACAGACTTATTGAGTGTAAACTTCAATAAAATGCTTAGACTTTCTGTTCTCTTTAATAACTCATGGGTTTGAATCCCAACATCGACATGGCTGTGTTTATAGTGATTCGGAATTCACATTAAAATTCAAAAATATTAATTGACCTTCATATGTGAAAATGGTTTTTCAGAAAAAATATAAAAAACAGCACAATGCAAGGTTTGAAAATTTTTAAGCTTTCAGGGACTACAGTATCATAAAACGCGGATCCATTCTGAAGAGTAGCGATTATCTGCTAAAAATCTCATTGAATGTTCTGACAGATTGGCTTGTTTGTCGCTCAATGGTCATTTTTGCACACAAGGGCTAATTAGACCGGAAACTACGGTTTAAAGTGGATTTCAAACCACTACAAACATCCAAGGTAGGATTCAAACTCACGAACTGTTGAACCGAAGGCAAGAGCGCTAATCATTCGGCTGCCAGCACGGCAATGTTCCGACAAAAAACTTGAAGCAGTCATTTGTATGAAATTAGATTTCTTAAAGTACTGATTTCACAACAGTACTAAGCAAAGAATTATTGAATAGCATTTTGTAGGAAGCTTTTAACAAATGTTTGATTATAAAATAATGTCAAAGGCATCGATTCCAGAAAGGGAAAATTTGCTGTTGTTTCTGTCTATCCTCCATTTGTCTAATGAAGTCAGATAAGATCCATCAGACCACCGACCTTAAGGAAATCAAGGAGAAGAAGGCTTGGGGCAAATATATGTCCTCCCTGGAAAGTCGCAAACAATCTAGGATGTACCTAGCAAAAGCCTGGTGAACTTGACATTTTGAGCAGGCTGCAAAGATCTCTGTCTGCCCTCGAAAAATAAAGGACTCCTAATAGGACAATTGCCAGATCAAAATTGCTGTCCGAGATACTCTGTTATGATTGAGTGCCAATGAAGAGCCAGCCTCTTTGACCCACATTCCAAGATTTGCTTAGAGGGACCATCCACTCTTTTGAAAATAAAGAGTAAAAATTGATGTGGCGGCGAACCTTTTTGGCCAAACTAAATACTCTTTCTTTTCCCGGTATGTACACGTACGATGAGATCCATGGAAAATGAACATCGTGGGATTCTGCAATAAGTCTGTGTTTGAGAAGGATAAAAATATTTGTTTTTTGTCGCCAACTGTGAACCAACTGCGAAGGAGAAAATTTGCAAATCACTCAAATATTTCAAGACACAAATATTTAAGAAATTTTAGAAATGAAAAGGATTAAATGCTGACGAAATGCAAGTTTCTGATTAATAGTTCGACAGATTGTTTAATTTCTCAATCTGTAGAAAAATTCATTAAATACTTCAAACTACAGTAATAGACTATTAACTCCAAAAAAGTATATTTATTTATAGACGTACTATATTGAAGTCATGTTACGTGTTCAGACACGCATTAAAAGCCCTAGCATGTTGACACCAGAAAAGTGTAGGAAGAAAAATTCATTTTCAAGGATTTCAAGGAGTTTTATATATTTCCTGTCATTGAAAAATTAAATGAATATGAAATTTTGATTCATATTTAGTAAATAAATTAACTATTCTGGTTATTAATTTCTTGAAAAATATTACCATAGAGTGATAGTATAAAATAATTGATTTAAAAAATGAATACACTCCGTAACTACAAGATATTTTAATGTTTTTAAGTATCTAAAAATTCTAGTGATTCAAATTAAATTATAAAAATCATTTATATTTAAGAAGAAATTTCAAATTTGATATGACCATGCAAAAATGTCAAAGTGAAACCAAAAACTCTCATTAGTTTGAAGTCAAACTACAGAATTCAAAGAAATAAAAAATATACACGTGATTTAGTTTCTAATTCCTTCGTATTGACAGTCTTACATTTTATTAATTAAGGACACACATTTAGTATAACATTTTGCAGGTTAGAAAATAATTGAATTTGATGTCAGAAAAGTTGAATAGATTCATATAAATTTATATAAACTTTTGAAATATTTTAAAAACATTTCTTTTTCAAGAAAATAAAATATTCCAAAAATCTTTGATAAATTATTGCAACGCGCTTGCTTTTAATTTAATTATGTATTTTGTTGATATTAAATTTTTTTGAAAACTACACATGCACTCATTAATAAATCTACATTATAAATTAACAAAAATATTATAATATACTATAAACATAAAAATTTGCAAGTGTAGAAAAAGCATTTGATATAATTATAATTTTTTAGTAAAATCAATTTAAAATAACGTTGATGAGATACTGACAGTTGAGTGTGTGTGATTATAGTTCTTTTAAAAAATGTTTTTATTTTGAAGAAATTTCTATTAAATAATATGTTAATTTAAGTTCTATCCTAAAATGTAAGTACATTTTTGACAATAAGTGGATGCAAAATATCTTGTACAGTTTATTGATTTAAACCTTAATTTGCCGACCAACTTCTCTAGCGGTCAGAGTGCCTGACTACGGATAAGGAGGTCCTGGGTTCGAATCCCGATTCGGGCATGGATGTATTTTCTCTCTCTATCTATTCTGTCGTTGTCCTTTCCTTCTGTGAATGAGGTGTGAATGGTTGCCTATACCCTATAAACGGGTACCTATAGCAAGTGTGTAGAGTAAAGTCGTAGTTTCACCTACATGGTGCTCTGATTAAAACGAAAGACGCTCCCAATCGACTTAAAACGCATAGCATAGCGAGCTTGGCTTGTCCAAGTGTCATTAGTAAACAACAACAAATCTTAATTTCTTTTTCCACTAAAATGTTGTCAATGAATGTGACGTATATTTATCACTGAGTTTGCGATTCATTTCATTTAATATAAGTGGTTATAAGTTTTAAATATACATATTTCACGTATTATAATTTATCTTAAATTTTACTGTATTTTTGATACCAGCTTGAATAAAAATCAATAGGAAAATTCAAATTTTGAAAGACTGAATGTTGTCTAATTAACAAAATTTATACCTGCATAAATGTTTCATAAATGAAGACCTTATTTTCTTATTTTTATGTGATGCATTTCGTATAATAACACTGAGTTATTTATTTATTTATTTTTGACAGCTTAAAAGAAATATTTCAAATTTCACAGTATGTCAAATGCCTGTTGATATTCATTAACATTTCGCATGTTAAAAATTTCACGTTTGAAATATAACTCACATGAAAATTGTTTCCATTTCAGCTAATTTTTCCCTCTTATTTAATTCTGCAATACAAAGTAATTATGTTAAAAGAAAATCAGCAATATATAGCAATTTTAACCAAAAATCTGATATTATAAAGTAAAATTGATAAGAAAGCTTTATCAGGGATTTTTTGGGCTTTATTGAAAATTTAAATTCATGATAGATTTTTATTGCTAAGTAAATAATTTTATAAAATGACTGCTTTTTAAGCATATTTAAAGAAACGAATGTTGTATGAAATTCATATAGAGAATTTCAAAAAATGAAATTAAGTAAAAAGAAATATGTACAAAATTAGTCGTGAACACGTTATTACATCCTGTATAAATATGCATTAGTGGATAGAATTTCTTTATTTTAACGTTTTAATTTACCATTACTAGGATTTTGACAAATTCTAACAAATTTATGTTATAAATTTAATAAAAATTGATTTTAAAAGTCTTGATTTCAGGTCATATGTATGTGTATTCTTAAATAACAAACATGAAACTGAAAAATTGAGACAATCATTACAGAAGTAGTTATTTTTGAGAAAAATATATCGCTATTTTTCGAAACTGGAACAAAATTAAATAATCATACTATGGTAATGTATTGAAAAATTCATTGTATGTGTGTTTGTGTTGTGTTGTGTGTGTACTATCTCAAAATATTAAGCGCTTGTTGAAATTTATCTTCTGTGTATAAATTGTAATAAGACAAATGTCACAGCAAATATCACCCGCAATTCGTAATAAATAACAGATTTATCTCCAATTCTTTGCTAAAAGAGACTAATGTATTTCTACTAAGAACCATTATTTAACAAAGAATCACTTCTATACACTAAAATGATTTATTTCCACAAAGAATCTTTCATTATAGAAGATGATTTATTCATTGATAATCGATTGTTAGCCAATCGCCATACCAATCTTAATCTAATAAGCAGCTTTTACCAATACTTTTAGGCTTCGATTGAAAGTTAAATTTGTTATATTTACAAAAATATTTGAAATAATTATAAGAACAATAGGTATAGAAAACAGAGATATAGCATTAAACTTTTTTAATTATTAATCATCCACGAAATAATCCTTAAAAAATATTTGTTAAATTTATTTCTATTTGTTCCTTGTACTATAAATTAGTAATTATATCTTACCAAATTCATTTGCAAAGAAATATATATATATATATATATATATATATATATATATATATATATATATATATATATATATATATATATATATATATATATACATTATATTATTATTGTGCAATGGAAATTGTATTATTGTACAATGTAAACTTAGTTGCATTTTTAAATATTTCTTTAAATATTATAAAGTAATAGATGTTTTTATTTTAAGGAAAATCTGAACTGTCTGTATTTAATTTTCGCTTAAAGTATCTAAATTTGTTTGTAAATTTTATAATTTAAAAATTGTTCAAAACACATGGATCATAGATTAAATTAGAAGGATAAAATTGTAGAATTTTTTTTCTCATTAAACAAATAAATTATAGTCATTTAAACTATAATTTATTTTTTGAAATATCCATTGCGTACAGTTAATAAAATAATTGTTGCAGAGACTCGCTCCTGATGTTAAGCATGATTGATGTTAAGTATAATGTTAAATAGAAATATGTATTAAAAAAATCAATTGGAAAAAAATGCGCTTACTATTATTTATATTTACAAAGTTTAAAATATATAACATAAAATATATATTTATATTAAAATCTATGTCTTTTTATTAAGTTATAACTTCAACGCTAGTTATCGCCTAAGATAAAACAAATAAAAAACCCCAAAAAATCAAAACATGCACACACCATAAAAATGAAAAATACGCGACTAAAACAATTTTCTGTAAAATTCGAGCTATACTCACATCATGATAGATAAAATTTAAATATCGACTTATAAAATAAAATATTTAAAAATAGGATGAATACTATATGTTAAATAAAACCATTGATATAAAATCAAAATAATTAAATTAATTGTACTACAGAATAGAAAACAAAATAAAATAAAGAAAGACGACATAAGAACTCAGAGTTTTTGCCTGAAGGTTATTTAGATTCATGTTCCTAATAAATCATCGAGAAATGGAGAGAAATTCCTTGGAGAAATCTCAAGCCGACATTTTAATTCCGTGCTAAAATTAAAACGGTTAACATCATATAAAGATGAGTTTGTTCAAAAATTAATTTATACTCCACTCATTTACTTGTAGAGTAAAAGAGTCTCATCAGTGTTTTTAAAATAGCATTTCATTGAAATAGAATACCTAATTTAATAAAAATTATGTTTTTTATAGCTTATTCATCTATTTTGCTGAAGAGAAAGATCTTCTCATTAATTATTTATCTACTACGGCAGCTCATAGGTACTTTAATTATAACATGCATTTAAGTACTATGCAATTTCAATGAATAAAACTTAATTTAATAGCCTGTTGAACTTAATTTAGTGTCTCATAACATAGAGTTTAATGAACAACAAAAAATAACACGGTATAAATTTTGTCATTTTATGATTCTTACAGTTATATTTTATTAAGAATATATATATATATATATATATATATATATATATATATATATATATATATATATATATATATATATATATATATATATATATATATATATATAAGAACACTAGGTGTTTTTCAAATAAAAGAACTTTGAGTTTTTACAAAATAATTTTACTACAGCACTTGTTAGAACTTATATAGAATCAAATAATTACATCTCTAACATGAAATTAAAAGCTGCTTGCTAATTACTGTTAAAACTCAGTTTAATCACGTCATACTTTTTGAAAAAAGTAGAAGGGCAGTGTTAAGTATTGAAAATGAATGTCTTGTTAATAAGGAATTTTTTTCTGATATTTGGTTTAATTTCTTCAAAGATTCTATTTGCCATTGAATCATATAAGTCTTAAATTTTGGTTTGGCAAAAATTGACCAAAAAACAATTCAAAGTTCGCTCAAAGTTTCATATTGCTTGCCTCTGGCATAAACATGCCGAAGCGTTACTGACTCTAAGCTTTTAGCTTCAATGCCTGCGCATTTTTTATAGTTTGCATCAGTAAATTACCTTACTGTTCACCTAAAATGCAACACTCTGAAGAAGAATTTAAATTATGTGAAACTTATATCATATCGTCATATATAGCGGTGGAATATACAAATCATTAATACTACGCTATTGATCTCACCTTTGACAACAATAGCGCCATCTATAATCTCTACATACAGGGAGAAGGGTTTGTAATTTGATCTACGGCAATATTTTTTCGTGTTATTTTTTTCTGATTTCCTAAACTGCTTAATTCTACCTCGTAGCAGACATCATTAATCATTCAAATGAGTTTCTGAGTTTGTCCAAAGAAGAGTATTGTCTCATAGTGATTGTGGTTTATAATTTAGAGAAATCAGTGATCGTGTTGTTGGAAATAAACAAGAAAATATGAGGCTCATCTGTAATCGTTGGATGTAGGAGGGAACGGCGGGCGATGAAACTATCACAACCTGGTTGCACCACTGCACAAGATGCCTCCCACGCATATTGTTTGTATAGCAATCAGGGATTGCTCGGAAGCAGCAAGAGCCATAATACAACAGATTCAATTTGTTACGCATTATTTAGTGTCCACTCGAATCATTTGATGTCGAGAAATATGCACAAAAATACCCATCGTTTATTTTTAATTTGATTAAAAACCACTGGTTTTTGGACCGTTAATGGTGCAGTCAATGACGAATATTTATTAGAAATGGAACAGCATTTTCTTTACTGAAGATTCCAACTTTTGGTGGCTACATCATGATGTTTAATATCCAGTCTGCAGGTACCATGGTAACAGTTGAACTGTTCGGTTAAGATTCCTCCTATTTACCCTGCTTTCGGTATCATCGTTTGCGGTGGTATTCATTTTACTAACCCATCCCTCTTGTACACATCACTGCAAGAAAACTTATTGAATGAAAATATTAATTCTTATAGTGTTTATATGTTTGATAATCGACAGTAAAAATATTTGACTAATATTTTGAGTCTTGACATTCAATTGGAAAGAGGGCGTCCGTTTTTGGAGACATCTAAAATAAGATGTTAGGTTTAATTTTATCACATATATTTTAAATTTCTGAATCTTTTTCAAGATTCAAACATCGTAGGTTTGTAGACTTAATCTGTCTGCTGAATTGAAAGAAGAAACATTTATTTTCCTTTTTAGTAAGAGAGCATGTGAAAAAATACTAAAAAAGAAAAAATGTCTAATTACATATATGAATAATAGTATAAAAATAAACATTTAATTCTAGTTAAAAATAAACAAATATATCTTAGATTCACCAAAGTAAAAAAATTATATTTTATAATTAAAAAATATTATTATTCGCAGTAAATGAAAACAAGGTGATATACAATATTATTATCGTATAAATATTTAACGAGTGAAAATTTCTTTGGATGAATAATATAAAATATAAATATATATATTTATACATTTTTCTATACAATGTATTTGTAATTTTTTATTTTCAGTAATAATTTAAAATGGATAAATTATAGGATGATTGGTTAAAAGTATCTCATATATTTTTACTAAGAGACTTCACAGAATTCATTATTTCTAAGTCTTTATAAAATGTTGTAAAATCATGGTTTGAGGGCCATCTGAAACTTACGTTAGTTTCATTAGCTTGAGGAATATAATAAATTATTTATGAATTGCGCAAATTTTAGTGATGCATAGTTTAACTTTCGGTGTATTTTCTCATTTTTATATGTATAGCTAACTTAACTTAAATTTACACCTTATGATTCCTTATTTTTTAATATTTGAAATGACTGCTGTTCAGAAATGTAGGGTCATGGCTCACTGAAATTTTCTTAAGTTAAAAGATGCATTTGAGAGATTTAGGTTGTAATAATTATCTCTGAATTAAGCTAGTAAATTTAATGGTACCAGATTCCAAAATTGTCTCTGTGTTGGTAGCTATGATTTATATATTTTCTTATGATTGACAAGATAGATAATTATGAGATTATCGTGTCATAATTGAAATTTAGTGTTTTTGGTCAGGAAATACCAAAAACTCTAAATTTCAATTATGGTATTCATGTTTGAATGTAGCTACAGTTGATAAACGCGAGGAATATTATAAATTTTAAATTTCAGGGTGATTGTCTATCGGGATGATAGGCTGGAAGTTTTTTGGGTTTTATCAATTGCAATATGCAAATAAGGATTAATATAAGTGATGCATTCTCCCAGAAAAAGTTATCAAAAAGGTAGTTTATGACTTGTTAACTTCTGTTTAACTATATCCATTCACAGTTATAAGGAATGGGAATATTTTAACATATTGACGAAAATATTAATTAAATTATAAATATCTTGCCACCATTTCCCTTAGAAACATTATTAAAAATAAATTGCAATAAATGTGGAATGTGTATTTAAATTAAAATTAACAGATTGTTAATAATATTTAATATACTAAACACTTATAAGTAATTAAGAAATATATTAATAGTTTTTTTAATAATTTTAAAAGTTGTGTAGATTTTTTCTATATATTCAAAATATGAACATACATGGTTCTAACTTGCACCTGAATATTAAAAATATTTTTTTCACTCTATTTCTAATTTTATGTTTATTTGTTAATTTAATCTAACTTTAAATAAAAATATTGATATTCTACTAAATAAACTTGTAACGGCATGTCGAAAGAAATTATATTTTACAATAAATACTGTTTGACTTTAATTGATGTATAACAATTTGTTGCTTTACCATGTAAAATGTGTGAAAATCCAATGAAAAATATCGAATTTTTTAAAAAATTACTAAAACTTATAAAAGAATTTAAAAATTTGTTATAAAATTTACCACAGTACCTGTTTTTAACTGCATTTTTTAAAGAAAATTCTACTTATTTTTTTATGTTGTAACTATGCAAGAAAGAATAGATACTTATGTATGAATGGAGATACAGCTTTCCCAACTGTGACATGAAAATGTAAACAAATTTTGGAAATGTAAATACAAGTTATAGCATTCATTGAGAGAGAGAAAGATTTTTTTTTTTCAAATAAAATATAAATTTTTCAAATTTTCAAATAAAAATGTATTATATTAATTTAGATGTAACTAATTACACACAAATAAAAGCTTGTTTAGTATATGGTCCAATGTAATGATATGGCCAAAATAAGAGCTAAAGCTCCAAAAATAACACTTTCATTTGAATCCTATTAGAATACATATTTTTTGTTCATAGGATCATAAAATTGTTAAGTATTTTATGAAGAATTAACAATTTCATTTCCCATGCTTATAATTATATTAATATAATAGTAATACATATTTCTTTATTATGCACCACTCTTAGAATTTTATATTTTCTTGATACTTAATGTTCAATGGATGACTATGTTAAGAAAATTGACTTCATAACTATAAAAAAAAGAGCAGAAACATTTGACAACGTATTTTTTGAACGGTCCCTTAACAGAGACTTTCGACAAAATTTTGCCGAGTTAATGAATTTTAAATATCTTCATTTATCCGAACAATTTATTTTTAAATCCGTGTATGAATATGATAATCGAAATTAAGTGCAGAGTGGGAAAAAAAATTAAACCTTCTTCGTTTGTCGACAGAAATTAAAATATGAAAATCCTCGCAATCCTAAAAGCTGTTAAAGTGGATTTTATTTAGGGACTACTTTTAATAAAGTTTACTAATCCCTCTGGAGTATATATATTTCTCTAGAAGACGATTATTTTGATATACTTTTTTAATCCCTTCTTGTAACTTTTTTAGAGGGGGAATTAATAATTTGACTGCGACATTGTTCTTTAAGCTGTTTACAAAACAGCGAACTAATTTTTTGAGAGACTAAATATTTTGCTCATAAGTTTCTTTCTAAGAAGCACTTATTCTTATTGTTTCGAAATATATGGCAGGAATTTACAAGGAATTTTAAGTCTATTTGTGCATGGTTTGTATGCAAATTTAAAAATTAAAAATATATTAATCTCAACATACGCTCAGTTTGTAAATGAAAATTTTGTGATTGTTTAAAATGTACAAACTGGTGAAACATAATTAGAATGCTTGAAACACTATTTCAGTACTATTTTGTATTTAAATTAATTACTTAGACTATATTTTTTGTACTTCTTATAAAAGACTATTTGAATTTATTATAGTATGAGCTCATATGAATTTTTCTTCTTCAAAGGAATTAATTTAATTACATTTTTTAAATAAAATAAATATACATATCTTCTTGTACAAAATGTTAATTAAACAAGGAAAACTATATTCTTAGGAAAAATTGTATAAATCTTTAGAATCCTTCCAAATTAATTGTGTCTTTAAGAATATAAATAAATACGTAAACTTATAGTGATTTAATCATTCATAAATATTTGAAATCTTCCTGTATTGCATAAAAATTAATTTGGCACAATTATATACAAATTTAAGCTAACATTATGTCTCAATTCTATATAGAGAATAAAATAAAAAATAAATAGCTATATAATAGAAGAAATTATTATATTAAAGCTCTTTCCGAAATATATTTCGAGAAAAACATTTATCAATAATAATGTGTCTGTATTTCTAACTGTGAATAGAAAATTCCCAAGAACACTCCTAAATATGTTCTTGATATATATGTGATGATATGAAGAAATATCTAAATATCTTCAATATAGAGTTGAAATTGTGAAGTTGTATCCCTTAATAATAAAGATCATTATCTTATCCAGCTTAACAATGAGAACAGCAATTTTAAATAATTACGAATATATTTTGAATTTGAAAATAAAAAGTAATTTAAAGGGAAGCAAATGTAATTAATAATTACCAATGTGTGTTACATAGAATACAATTTAATTTTTTAAATTTAAATCTTAGGAAAAAATATTGTTGCTGTTACTTATGACACTTGGACAAGCCAAGCCCGCTATACCTTGGCTTTGCGAATTTAAGTCAATAGGGAGAGTTTCATTTTAATCAGAGCACCACGAAGGTGAAAGTACGTCTTTGCTCTTTAAATATTCCGATAGATGGCACCACCAAAAGCTTCACTCCCTCAATTTTTACATTGATCTGCAATGGAAGAAAATTTTCCTGAAAGAGGAGGAAATTTTCTTAGAAAAAGAAATAATTATTAATTATTAGTTAGGCAAAATTCACTTTAGGGCTATAGTCAAACTAAATTTTTAAGGTTAATTGTGAATAATTCTAAATTTGATATTATCAACTATTGAAATGCAAGAAATAGAGGTAACATTGATTTCTACTCGCATGGATGTCTTGGTGGATACATGGGAATCTTCCCAATTTTGGGAAGATTTCCCAATTTTGAGATATTGATTACAATCCAAGTTTTATGATGCTCGTATTCTCCAGTAAATAATTTGAGCTTCTTGCAACTCACCTTAAATATGTTAGCTAACCTTAAATGTGTTAGTTTGTATAAGCTCAAATATCTGATATGGATTAGTAAATTATTTTATGATTTAATACTCAATTCAGAATTATAAAAATTTTAGTATACTAATTTTGTCTTCAAGAAAGTCTTCAATGGGTTATAGATGATGATATCAATTGGAATCCTCAGAAAAAGCAGCTTAAGATAGCATTATATATCGAATGGAAAACAATAATATTCCGATTACCAATTATACCTTTCTAAAGAATCCAATCATTATTCAAGCGATATAGAAAAGAAAGATTATAATTTTTATATTTCAGGTAGATGGTTAATACATTTAATGATGCTTATAATGTCCACAAAGAATTATTTCATTTTTTTCTAAAAATATCATAAAAGTGAACATTAAATCCTCAAATTATATTTTGATTTTTATGATTCAAATTTTGTTAAACAGAGAATTTTAAAATTTGAACAACACAGAGAATTAATACAGAAATAATCTCTGTTAAACAGAGAATTTTTTCTAAAATTATCATAAAAGTGAACATTAAATCCTCAAATTATATTTTGATTTTTATGATTCAAAAATTTGTTAAACAGAGAATTTTAAAATTTAAACAACACAGAGAATTAATACAGAAATAATCTCTGTTAAACAGAGAATTTTTCTAAAATTATCATAAAAGTGAACATTAAATCCTCAAATTATATTTTGATTTTTATGATTCAAATTTTGTTAAACAGAGAATTTTCAAATTTACTCATATCTTTAAGGACTAAATCGTTACTTATACACTTTAATATTATTATAAAAATTAAAATATGTTCAAATTTCTTTTTTTTTTTGGAGTTTTTCTATTCATTAGCTATTTAATCAATAGAAAATTTCCTGTTATATAAATGAAAGTTCATACAAAAAATAAGACCAAATATACATGTTAAGGATTATATCTAATTCCATCCCTTAGCTCTAAAAAATATTTTAAACCAAATCATTTTTATTCTGAATTTCTTACTCGGAGAATTGCAAAATTTGCTCACATCTTTAAAAAGTAAATCATCACTTATATGATTTATTATTTGTATAAAATTTAAGATATGTTTTAATTATTTTTCTTTTTGGAGTTTTTTGAATTCATTAGCTATTTAATCAATAGAAAATTTCCTATCATACACATGAAAGTTAATACAACAAAAAAAATAGTACAAAATGTACATGCAAAAGATTATATCTTTCAAATTCCTTCCTTTGGCTGTAGCTCTAATAAAGATTTTTAATCCAAACTATCTTATTCAAAATATCTTAATCGAGGAATTGCAAAATTTATTTAATATAATATAATTTATAGCCTAAATATTAAGATATTTTAAAATAATTTCTTTATTTTTGGAGTTTCTCTATTTATTTGCTATTTAATCCTTAGAAAAATTCTTATTACGTGCATGAAAGTTGATACAACAAATGTAGTACCAAGTGTACATGGAAAATATTATCTAATTCTTTGACTTTAGTTTAAATAAAGATTTTAAACCCATGCATTTCTAAATGTTTTGTTCCATTCGCAATTCTTATGGTTGCGCAGGAGGTCATCCTTGAGTTTTCTTTTATTTCTGTAACAAGTAACATGTTTTTCCTCTTTCATATCCTCCAGGCATGCAAGTTTTTGGAAGAATAAAAAGAGAATTGTTTGAAGGCATTGTGGTTCTTTTCCTCAAACAAATAAAAAAATTGCTTCTTACTGTGGTTCAACCACAAGATGATAGTATGGTACAAAAGATAAAACTTTCGTAATAATACTATTATTTTTTTACGTACGACTAGTCTTTGTTCTAGAGAAAAATCACAGAGATACCTACTTGTAACTGCACCTGTACTTCGGTTTGCTCTTTTTGTGAGATAACGAAGAATTTTTTATGTTGTAATAATAAGATCTTGGTGTCTTTTAGTAGCAGAAAGTAGGAATCCAAAATGCTAGTCAAATGAGGTGGACTTAATTCATTTGTGTAAATGGATTGCTTTTCTTTAGTAAAAATATAAAAAATTTAAAAAAATCAGCTTTATTATATTTAATAGCCAAAATAAATTATGAAATACTTTTCATTAAAATGTTTCGTTATAGCTTAAGATATAAACATTCGCAATAGCCTAAATATTATATTTTATTATTATATCATGAAAATAAATGAAAAGTAAACACTTATTTTTCATTTTTTTCATAAAATTTATAAAGCAGAGAAGTATTTTCTTTCATAATCATTAATAATAAGAAAAGTTTGATTTTATTGAAGCGAAGCCTTAGAAAATACAGCTCTTACAGCCAAAGATTGTAATTTTGAAAGTTTGGAATTGGTATGGGTTTTATGTTTTCTACTCAACAAACAAAACTATATTTCCATATTCATTACTTTACTTTTATGCTTCCTATTTTTTTTACAAAGAAATTAATTCAACTGCTAATTTTTGAGTAAATGTAAGCAAATCAACTAGCGAAACCAAAATATTAGTTCACCTTTTTTTTCTTTATTGCTAAGAAGAAAAAACATTGGATACTATCCAACTTACAGCAATTTTGTCAGAAATTTTGTTTTCGTGTTACTATGAACCGAAACCTAACATCCAGAGATGTTTTTCTTTAAAAGATGTATGATGCACAATGTTTTTCCGTACAAGTTTAATGTGTGTGACCTAGCATATTTATCTGTGTCTAGACCAAAATTGATCTTTACTATTCAGGTGAAAGCTGCTGGTTGGGAGTCTTCATAATTTACAATTAAGGATAAAGCAGAATACCTTTAATACTTGACTTACCACATCCACTTACGGTATCCGTGTAGAATCACTCCAGTTATATGACGTTGCAGCGCGCCCAGTCTCACTTTTAATGCCATTTTTAATGTACACGACGGACCTTCGAACTCACTACCTACTGATTATGAGAGAAATGTTACCTTAGTGTGATGTTCAAATAGCTCACCATAAGCTTGTATACATACAACGGTGAATACAGGTCTTCATGCATATTTGCCAGCGTGGAAGGTGTACGTTGCTTCACGCATCTAAAATGTGGTGACGTAATTCTAATTTTATGGAAGTTTTTTTTCCTAATGGCGGGCACACACTTGGGTGACTAACCCTATGCCACAACAAGGCCAGAAACTGCTACTCATTTGTCGTTACATAGCGGGAACCTGTGAACCAAGTCACGGAGGCTAGTAGCGTTACCCACGCCATACCACCACAAACCCGTTTATAGGCCGGGTCACATTCATACGACATCACAGAAGAAAGGACAAGGAAACACAGAGAGAACAAAGAAGGAAAGAAACACCCATGCCCGAACCGGGATTAGTTTTATGGATGTTGGTAGATAAATATTTTCTTTAATATAACCCAAAATAAAATATCTAAATGGTTAAGGTGAAGTGATCTGGAGGACTATTCACTATTGACACATTATCTGATGATGCATTCCGCAAAATATTCTTGAAGAAAACTTTTCACTCTAGCTAATTTATTAGTAGGGTTTAATCATGTTAAAACCACACCTGAGACAGTATAAAGCAAAGAAAATATCTTTAAACTCTGACACTATTTTCTTATAATAGAACATAACTTTGTGTCCCTAATGTTCCTTCATAAAAGATGAGTAGAATTAAACGTCTATTCTAAATGGCTCACCTTGTGTGCTATGTGCATTGATGGACCACAGTGCAATTGGTGAGTGGCTGAATTCCTCATGATATATTTTTCAGAACCCAAGAGAGGATATTGTGTCGTTTCACTATGCTGGTGCTTTGGAATACTTTTTCAAAATTCCGTGAAACATTTAACGAAAAATTTGAAGTAAAGTCAATCATACTTGTTGCCCAATTGTAGTATTATTGTATCCAGTAGTAATAATTTTTCTGCGATATGACATAGTAAGAGTGAAATCTTTCAGTAAGTAATAATTTCTATACGTGGGATCTTGATAAACCGCTCAGTCTGTTAATTTCAAGTGTATTGCAGTATTGAGGTGGGGATTGGTTATAACATATACAAATATATCTTCCAGCCTTACAGCAGAACCTGATTCCAATGGCCTCCTTGCACGAAGATGACTAAGAGTACTTTATATTTCTTGAGCCAATTCTCTATGTTTTTTGATAGTTTAATCGCTCGTATGAGAAGAATTTAGAAAAGGATTAGCGTACAGCGGTATAGATTCTAATATATTTTATTAGCATTCCCCTAAGTGATAATTTCTCACATTATTTGTTCTATGTATAGTTTGCCAGTATTACACCTTGTAACTAGTCATATAAGTAATTGATTTAATCACGGCTCCAGTTTTATTTTATCCGTTAAAGATTGCTTCAAGATCATTTGTATAGTGATTATGTTTCACAATTATACAGAACAAAGTAAATCATCCAGAATGTTGAATTCTGCCAGATGTCACTCTAATGATGTCTGCCTTTTCAATGACACTTTGAAATCATTAGAAAAATATTGGGAAATGTATCAAAATACCGTTCTTAATGGTACATTAGTGTATAAAGCCATACGAAATTTAGGGACTGAATATTTAAAACTAAACAAAAGTAAGTTTTTGTTGTTGTGGCTTATCCTCCAAATGTCTGACGAAGTCAGACAAGGTCCATCTAACTGTTGACCCAAACTGGGTCAACGAAGTCATAAAGAGGAAGTGAGATGCAGCTTCTGTTGATCCGGTGATCTGAGCATCATAAAAGTAGATGTCTGTCTTGGATATGGTTGGTGTTCTTTTTCGTCAGGCACCTACCCTTTGGCCTGTCCGACTTGGGAGATCCTACCAATAGCAAGCTACCGCCGGCATTGGTATACTCAAGCCTCTTCCCACGCCAAGGCAGAAACACCATCGGGGGAGCAAAAGTAAGTAAATTACATTGGTGAAAACCAGAACTGTTTAGTTAAGAAACACATCCATGAAATGCAGTAAATGCAAAATAACAAAATTTGAGAAACAGCATATTTCTGGTTAACTGAGAAGATTTGGAATGAATAGTGCAAAAACAATCATCGACTGTAATGCATTTTATTCTGAAATTTTCTGAAGGTTGCCATGTATTTCTTTATATAATAAAAGAATTAAATATTAATAAAAGAAGCTTATTTAAAAACTTATTTTTAATGAGTATATTTCAGACCTCGTATTTGGATAGATTTCAGATAACATTAGATGCGAGATAACTAAATTAACACCAGAAATCTTAAAAAATAAAATTCTTTGAACTAATGAGATAGAAATGAATCCAGAACTATTATGAAATTGAATTAGCACGGACGCTTAACAGGCGCAACAGTTAGTAAAATTCCCGTGTAAAATTATTATAAGATGATGCCCAACATTCTCAAAGGATTTTGAGCCTGAGGAATAATTCCATGCGGTTAGAAAATGAGTGCAACCCTGAGGAGGGAAATCCAAACAAAGATTCAAAACTCATTAATTAAAATACCGCTTTACATATAGGTATCATTTCATGAAATCCATAGTCGTTACATATGGTAGTTAAAGAATCCCCGATAGTATAATCATGTTGTTGTTGCTAATCCCAGATGATCCAATTTGAATACTTGACCATTTCCACAAATCCATTTCAGCCAGGAAATCTAAAAAATCATGAGGGGCTTTGAAAAAGACTCTTCCAAATCAAAACTTAAGCAGCTCAAGGTAGGCAATGCCTGTTCAGCTTTACATTTTGTGCGCAGACTAAAAGTCTTTATAACCCTGCACATATTTGAGGCCAATTAGGTGACCATTGGCGAAGCGTGAAACACAAGTCTGCTGGCCCCTAGTTCCCTCAAAAAGCAAGGCACCCACAGGGCACTTTCTAGGATACAAATTATGAACTGGACTCATGATGAAAAGAAAGAGTTACAGTTTCAGCAGTCCGCAGAGACCTGGAGCACTCTGGACAAGCTAATGGTAGAAGTCTGATTTTTCTCCGAGGAACTCCTGCTAGCTATAGCTGGGCATAATGGAATGGCCTTCACGACTTGGATGACCCTGTTAAGAGCTATGCTCCCGCCGTAAAATGCCCATTCCACTCAGTGCCACTCCCTCACCACGGTGAGATGTCGTCATATCTACGAATATATAATATATGTATATATATATATATATATATATATATATATATATATATATATATATATATATATATATATATATATATATATATATATATATATATATATATACACATATATAAGTCTAGAATTATATTGATCAATTTTATAATTGGTTTCCTAAAAAAGAAAAAATTTTTCCAAACAGAGGAAATCCCAAATTTTTTAATTAAATAACTTTTTTTAATTATTTTGGGAAAAGATAAGTTTTTCTAAATATCATCATAAAAAATTATATACTTTACAATTCTTCCAAAATTAAATCTTAATCTAAAATGGTATAAGAAAAATGCTTTCTTTATTTGCAACATTTTTGTCATAGAAATCGCCTCAGAGATAAATGTCCCCAGATTTCTTTAAACAAAAATCTTAAATTTTTCAAGGAATATAAGTGAAGGTTGAAAATAAAAATACATATGCAATCAGAATTTTTATAATGTATTAGCTATATTTCTTTCATAAACAATTCTACAGGTAATTTCAAACTATTTGCTTGTCATAAATTATTTTAATCTTTCAAAATTCAAGTTATATATTATTATTAAATATGTTATAAACAACCATTGCTCTAATGGTTGGAAAACGGAGGAAAAATTGAGAAACTTTGTGGGATATTAAAATTACAGAAATTAAAGTGGAAAAAGGAGTGTAAGTGAAAAAATAGTTTTTAATTTGAACACAAAAACACTACAAGCATAAAATATAAAAGCCTTTTCACACCAAGAAAGAATATTTACAATGTCACTTTAATTGTTGGAGTTTTATGCATATCTAACAAAGGCAAATATTGAAATTCGTAAGCTTGATTTAATAAAAATTTAATTGGTTCTATAGTCTTTACAATCATGTTCTTTGTCTACCATAACAGAATTCAGAAATCATATTTCTTTTTGCAAATTAATTGTTAATTTCTGTATATCAAACACTGCACCAAAATTATCTGTGACAAACAAAAAGGCTACTCGTTTACAATGAGTCATAGTGTATCACTTTGATAACAATCAGTTCAGGATGAATTAATAGCATTGTTGAATATTCATTCTACTTGTGGTTGTCAAAACTGCAAGTAAATAAAATGTGCACTGAATGGCTACAGGAGAAAAACATCTGCTCAGATTAATCATTGGTTAGAATGATGGTATGTTTTAAAAGTTACTATATTGCGAATGAATCACATACCAAATTCACATATTCTATCCCATCTACATGGTGTACGATCTATCTCTCTTCATAAGTGGACAAAGCGATGTGTGGATAAGGAACAAAGTGTCTCTAATGATAACCATTTATTTGTGTGTGTGTATGTGTGATCCCTGATCACATTATAAAATATTACCAAAGTGCACTGAGAAGTTTCAGCGATGTCTGTAACTGTAATCGAAGGATCTTCTCAGGAGTATCGTTTCTATCTCAAAAGAAATAAATAACTAATATTATTTTGTCGATTGTGTAATCGGTACTATCAGTGAATCCTTAAAAGCCAATAATATCTACTTTATTCCTTAAAAACATTGGACTAGCACTATGCACTATCCTTTTAGTTTTCGTTATGACAGATCATTTTAGTTTTCTTTCCAAGTATTTTATTGTTCAATGATGCTGATATGATGATACAAATTGTTGGTTTAATGTGTGACACGAAGATTATTCTTCACTAAAACAAAATGTGCTACTTATTCATTGTTATTCTATGAACTGTATAGATAAAGTTCGAAATTTACAATGAGATCTTCAACACTTCTCGATTTCGTTCTTGCGCCCAAATAGTTGGAAAATCTTTGAAAGACAATCCCAGAGAAAGTTAACTTATAACTTTGGATAATTCACTCGTTCTAAAACGCTTATCGAACGATAAAATATTCATCAATAAATGATGTTTTTACGTATACCATAAGTTGCTTATGCGTAAGCTGTATTTCTGTTCACGTTGTTCCCATTTCAAATAGAATAAATTGGTTTCTTTGATTTTAATTTATAATTTTTGATTGTTTATCAGTATACTTACTCAACAATTAATTATAAATTCAAATTATCTTATTGCTTACAGAATTTAATTGCTTGATTTTCTTATTTCTTATTGCATATGCCTAAAAAGTTTAACGCCTTAGTAGTTGCCTTTTATATAATAAAGATCAATATTTTGTTTGATGGTTTTAAATTATCTAAAAACAACCACCAGAAAAATTCTACAACAATCATTGGATACGTTACCACAATAAAACACTAATAGAATATAACGGTTTTTTGGTATTACCCATTATTTCGGATCATAGTTGTTTTAAGCTTAATCAAACTAATTAATTTATAATATTAAATAGCTTTATATTATTAATTATTTATATTATTTCCTATTATTTAATTCATTTTAGAGAAAAAACTCTCTTTTAAGGATGAAGAAAAATAAATTTCTACGCTTGAAAAAAAACGAAAACGTATTTTCCTTCTTCATCTAAAAATAAAATCAAACTACTAAAATAATAATGCATTTCACCTAAAACTATGGAGTCCTAGAACTCAAGCCCTGGTGCGCGACGTCCTCGAAATGGAGCTTACACAAATCCTCACTCCAATATACTCTAGGGAGGAGACGGCTGGTGTATTCCAATAACAAACTGAAGAATATTCGCAATAAACATCCCAGAAAATTCCCAGAAATAAAGGACAAAAGCCGCGTTCCTCAACAGCGAATTAGGAAAAAATGTGCACCGTACTAGCTAAAAAAAATAAATAAATAAGCACACACATAAAAAAAATGTCCTTTGCCGTAATATTTCGCCGTTTTAAATATCCCAGCATCCTTACTTAAGAGAGAGAGAGAACTGCTTGGAGTTTTAAGTCGCTCGTAAATTTTTAGCAACGAAAAAGGCCCCGTAAATTGCCGTAAGTTTTTAATATTTTCCCGGGGACGAAGTGCCGTATAAATTTCCAAGCCCTCGGATCCTTAATTCCTTCGTTAGCTTTAATGTGCTCGAGGAGGTCGGGTAGAATTTATGAGTTACGCGGTGGGTATGTAATGGTGTGTGGGGTGGGCACTAAGTATTATGAAAGATTAGCAAAACGGAAAATATGTGGGTGAAACATGACGTAGGCTGGAAAGATTGGAATTCGCCTAAGAAGTATGTGTGAGTGCTGTACCATGGACGTCGGGCATTAACTATGGCTTCTGACTCTTGAGAAAGAAGGACAGGCGGGGTTGGTGTGGACGTATAAATGTTTCCCTCTCTTAAAAATAGGGAATTGGATTTTTTTAATGAGATTCTTTCATTCAGAGAGAGTTTGGGTGAAGTTTGTGAAATTTTAATTGGGGAGCTAGCCGTGGGAATTTCTTAAGGTAATTTTGCTTATAATATGGATTCAGTAGCACGTGACTCATATGGTAATTTTTTCGGTTCTGATGATTATTTTGTTTGAATTTTGTGATTTTCATGAAATATTTCAATTTTAATTTTGCAAATTTATTTTTTGTTGAAGTGATTTTATATTGCAAAAACTGTGTCTTCCAAACTAATTTAAAATTATGAAAATAAATAAGTGTTTTTTTTAATCAAATGAAACAAAAAATAGAAAAAAGTGTGACAGTTTTTATATTATAATATGCATACAAAGAATCGCGTTTTATGGAGGATGGAATATTAAAAGTATTTTGATTGGCTAAAAAGGGATAAACTAGTTAGAGAACGAACAAAGTAAATGAATCGATAGAAATAAAATGAGCTGCAATATACAAAAAATATATAGCTGCTAGTTTGTTTTTAGAATACATAACACTTGTAATTTTTAAGAACCTTCTATTATGTACTATCTAAAAAATAAATATGACTTCTGAATTAAAATTTTAGTAAAAATCTCTAATTTTAAAACTTACATGTGTTGTTTAAGTAGTATCTGCTATTTTACTCACAATGAAAAAACGTTGTTTTCCTTTTACATCTTTCCTACTTTCGTATTGTTTGTGTTAGCAGTTAGACACTCCTCTTTTAGCATTTTATGCTAAATTTTCTTGAACTCAATATTTTGTCAGTTACTTTTATTTGTATAATTTACTCTGTTCATTTAATCTGTGTATTTTGGAGATATATGTCCTTATAATTTGAAATAGAGGACCAACAGTTGCCTGCCATATACGAAGTATATCTAAACTGGAAGAGATTATAATCGCGTATTACTATTTCACACCCTTCAGACATCATTAATGAACATCATGAACATTTAGTTGGGGCGGCACCTTACTTTCCAGTAACAGAAACAACGTCCAGTAACCATCATTAATGAACACTACGAATATTTAGTTGAGTCGGGTACAGAGCTGCCTACTTTCCAATAAAAGAATCAACATTCTGTAACCATCATTAATGAACATTACGAATATTTAGTTGAGTTGGGTACAGAGCTGCCTACTTTCCAATAACAGAATCAACATTCTGTAACCATCATTAATGAACATTATGAATATTTAGTTCAGTCGGGTACAGAGCTGCCTACTTTCCAATAACAGAATCAACATTCTGTAACCATCATTAATGAACATTACGAATATTTAGTTGAGTTGGGTACAGAGCTGCCTACTTTCCAATAACAGAATCAACATTCTGTAACCATCATTAATGAAATTTATGAATATTTACTTGAGTCGGGTACAGAACTCACTACTTTCCACAGTAACAGAAACAACGTCTTTTATAGCGAGAAAACACAACTTAATATTTTGCTTTCTACAAAATATTTGATTATTTATCATAAAAAAACATACGTTCAAGTTTGTTTATACTAACAAAAGATTCAGATTAATTTAAGATATTAGAATTTGGAATTTTTATATGCTACTGTTAGATTACCAAACTTAAAAATCTTTTCTAACAAACCTGATTTTTTTGCACTAAAAGTTAGTTAAAAATGTATAGTGCTTATTTCAAGTTATTATGGTGTTTGAGAAATTCAAGTTCATAAGTATTTTGAAAAGCGATCATCTAGATTCCAATTACGATTAATGCAATTACAGATTTTGACATAATAAATAAGCAGCATAACAGTATATTGGTATAAAATTTTAGGTACCACAGAATGATCATAAAAATTAATTGTGTAGTAAAAAAATCAATAAAAACTATAAGATGAATAATGTAACAGGAATAGTAATACAGTTTAAAAAATTAATTTTTTTAAACACTAATAAAAGTAATTCGTTTTCCTCTGAAAAATATTTTTCAAGTATTTTATGAATTTATTTTTTAAACACCATTTATAGTTCTTAAATAGCATACATGTTAAGAAAAGCATATTTTGTTTAGCAACAAATATTGTTTAGCTAGCAAGCCATATATTCAATGATTTTCTTTCGGTTTAAATGTTAAACTAAATATACGATATATAAACAATATAAAATTAATATGTCGATAAATTTTTTCTGCCAAAATGTTTCTATAAGTGGATATTTATAAGCAAACATTGCAATAAATACCCTGGTTCACACAATATAGAAAAGACATCTATAAAATGAAATTACCCTTGAAGTGTTTTCGCGCCTTATGGCAAGAACACTTCCCAGATTTCGAAACCACGCAGATGATTGTGAAAAGGTGACAAAAAGGAGAAAATAAACAATTCCCAACGAGCTACTTCCTTCTCAAAAAAAAAAAAATATTCTCACTAAAAAAGAAGAAAACAATATTAAGAAAAGAAGAGGGAAAATTTATTGTTCCAATATGTCTGCGAGAGATGTAATTTTAGAAGAATTATTGACATACAGAAGATAATCCTATCGCACATCATACGTCACAGGTGTAGGCAGGTGACGTCATGTCACTCCGAGCCAATAGAGGCGAAATATATTTTTTTCTTCATTTATTTATTTGGTTTCTTTATGTGAGTTGAGGATATTAGTTTTTGGATGAAAACATTCTTACTCTTTATTTGTCCTGCGAAACTGGGAAGTTTCATAACCAATTTCGCGTTTCGACTTTAAGTGATTTGTTCAATATGTGTTCTGTATTGCCTAAGGTTACTGCTTTCCGTATAAGGAAGGAGGTATATATCTATATTTGTCTCCCGTACTCTGGTGTCGAGACTAGAAACGCTTGCCCTGATGCCAATTTACGAGGAAAAGATTGGGTTTTGTGGATGTCTCTAATATTTTCAATTGAGTTGAAACAAAATTTTTATATAAGAGTTTCAATCGAAAACATCCAGCCCTAAAAGTTTCAAGATGTTTCTAAATTGCTTCCTCAGCAATGAGGACGACCCGTATTTACTAGAGCGACAAAAGTTTCTTAGATTCTGTACACACATTTATTGAAAAAAATTTTTTTCTCTATAAAGAAAGATGTTCATAACAGTCGAATGAGTCTTATAAAGATTTTTATTAAAAATGTATTTTTGAAACTAAAAGTTTGAAAGTTATTTTCACTATATTTTACTCCCACCTTTATTTAAAAAAAAGAAAAAGACAAGTGAAATTCACAATAAGATTTTTGAACAAAATCAAGCATTCTTGGGAATGATATTTATATATATGTCAATATCAGGGACAGATTTAAAGAAATATTTTTGCTTCGCAATCTGAAAGTATATTTGAAAAAGTTTCATATTTCACATCTACTATCTTAGAGACTTTTGATTAGTTTTTATTTTGTGATAAATAGAGATTTTGCTTGATTTAATGTTGAATAAATATATAAAAGCTTTAAGAAAAGTTAAAATATTAAATATTTTATTGACTTAAGCAAAGAATTTTTTACACAAATCTTTAAAAAAATATTTTATACTAAAAATGGTAAATATAATTTTTTTTTGATATTTTCATAACCGCTATGCAAAAAATTAGTTACAAATTACACAAATTCCTCGAAACAGAAAAAGAAGTTCAACTGTACAAATTTAATAGGAAAATAAACAGTCAATGTGTCAATGACTTAAGAATCATAAGGACTGTACTAACTGATTAATGGATTACACCCAATGATTAAAAAGATAGCGAAATATTTTTAATCACGGTTCAAAAACGAGGTTAACAGCTCAATTTCCATCTTTTTGTTAATGTTTATCAAGTCGATGTCCCTCAATTCAGTGTTAAATTATCCTTTATAATGAAGACTACGCATGTTCCTTTCTTTCCCAATTAACCTTTCATAAAACAGATATTAACATCTGCTCTTGTTTTTCTATGGTTACAATTTCCAGTAACTCATTTTTGCTTATAATGCTACATTGCCAAAGTCATATTTCGGTATAGTTATAAGAAAATATTACGTAACAAAATTTTTTCCCCATCATGAACCAATATTTTTGTATTTTAATAAAAGCTTAATTTTTATATAGTTAAATTTAGGAGAACATATAGGTTATTTGACTTGAAATTGTTTCCATTAAAATTACTTATGCTAGCAAAATAGACATTTTGTTTACCATCATTTACAGATTGTTTTTGTAAGTAGGGTCAATCACACAGTTTTAGTATATCATTACAGAATTACTTTTATTAAAACAATATCAAATGTATTTCATTGAAAAAGGGAAATCAAGATAAGTATGCACGAAATAAATACATTTATTTACAAACCCACGCATACATATATACACATAAACATATATATATGTAGTATATACCTAAAAATTAAATTAATATTTTCATGATTTGTCTACAATTCTGAAATCTTAAGGCCTAACAAACAATTTGACTGAAAATTTAGTATGCATAACTTTTCTGCTTACATTTTATACTTGTTTTCAGAAATAATACATTTGCAACTGTATACTGTAGAATTCCAATTTTCCGAATCACTTTTAGAGTGTCAGAGAGTGTGAGAAAAAAGAAGGTAAAAGAACATGAGAGAGGTGTGTCACTTGAGGAATTCAAAAACATTCTTTTGAAAATTCCTGGATGTTCAGAAGTTAGTGCTGAGCATATGAGAGAATGTATTATAAGCCAGATCCTATATTTAAAATTAAAAATGATAGTAGTAAACTTATCGAAAATGTAAAGGAAAAATAGATGACATTTGTGTTCAAGTTGAACCGTCCTGACACGGAACCATCAGCTAGATAAGTATTTGCCTTCTCTAAAGTGGATAATCTGAAGTGGATTGGATTGAGTGTCAGCCCGAATGTGGCCATATGCAAATTCTCACTGTCAAGCGGATGAACGACTTGGCTGTCTGAAAATAGATGAAGGTAGGGAAACTGCTTACTCTGACTGAGATGTTCAGCAAGCAATGAGTTTCCTTCGCAGCACTTTACAATGAAACTATATTAATTTACAGCACTTGTAAGTACCTTAATATGTAAAGCTGTTTCTTTAAGAATATCTAGTTAATATATTTTTCTTTAAGAATATCAAGTTTTTTCTCCCATTTTCAACCTACAATAAATAATTCAAATAGACACTTTTTGAAAAAATTAATATTTAAATATTTGATTATCCGAATGGGATCGAATACCAATTCGGATAAGAGTTCTACATTATATGATCGATATGTAATGGTATGCAACGAGACTTATGTAAATATAATAATAAATTGTATCCTGTCGGTAGAATAAGGGTTCTTTGATAATGTAGCCTATTTAATACAAATCTAAATTTATGTGAATGTTTTACCCGTATACTGAAATCCTAAAACGCAGGTGCCAGTGAATTCTTAAGACCTTTCCCATACATTTAACAGCCTTGTAGTGTCCTCTATATGAACCTCCTTCAGTAAGAAACAGTACACAGATTTCTGCTAACCATGGTAAGAGTCACATCTATGTTACAGATGGAAAATTTAATTTTAGTTCATCTTTTCTTTAAACTTTAAATAAATGCTATTTGAAATGTATCTGCGTCTTGCATTCACTGATTTAACACTCTGCTGCAGATTGTTTCTAAATTATGAATAATTACATCCAATAATAATCTAATATATATATATATATATATATATATATATATATATATATATATATATATATATATATATATATATATATATATATATATATATATATATATATATATATATATATATATATATATATATATGTATATATATATATATATATATATATATATATATATATATATATATATATATATATATATATATATATATATATATATATATATATATATATATATATATATATATATATATATATATATATATATATATATATATATATATATATATATATATATATATATATATATATATATATATATATATATATATATATATATATATATATATATATATATATATATATATATATATATATATATATATATATATATATATATATATATATGTCAGCATGTATCTCTAATTACAATTTGCATTTAAGTGATATAGGCTGATATTATTAGAATGCCTTTTTAGATTTTTTATGGATAAAATATGTGGTTAATTCAGTTTGCAAATTTTGCTCATTGATTTCACTCTTCAAACGTATGAATTTAACATACGCGTATTATGTATTTCGTAAACAATAGCATTAGTTAAATAGTGATTGTTGCTGCTGTTAACAATAATATGAAGAATAAATGCCGAGAGTAAACTGTGACAATTTACTTGTTGTTTAAACAAAAATTAAATATTGATCCTCACAACGTTAGCAAGTATTAACTAACAATAATAAATTCGAATGACTACGTTAAATGAAACAGATGGCTCACACATTTAGTAATTGAAACAATTAATTTAGCAACGCATAGGTCTTTGGTATTCTTACGCCTTAAATAGGAGGAGATTACGTTAATAAAAATTTAAAATTAAATGCATAGTACTTTTGTCAGAATTCCGGATAATGTTTTTACCAAAGTCTCTATGTTATGGTAAACATTTATATGTATGTAATGAATTTATGTATATATTTAATATTCAATTGAAACAAAAGATAATTTCCTTACTAATATTAAACTAATCCTTAACCATAAATAATCTAATGATTTAAAAAATTTTGTTACTTCATAAATTCATTCAAAACCCTAAGATGGTTTCATTAATTATCTATGTCTTGAAATAAATTTAACTTGAAAATGATATTAACTTTTTACGTTTAAAAATAAACTCGTAAAAAAATCAGATGTAGTTTGGTTTTCTTTAAGAAATAATTCAAATACTTCTGACATAGAGGAAAACGTGAAAACATCTCAAATGTTAATCTTTCAAGCAAGAAAAGATATTTTATTTAAAATTAGGCGTTTAAAAGTTATTTATTATTTCTGTGATGTTTTCTATTTTCTATTTTTAAGTCTTTTTTTTTTTTACAGGCATTCAAGCGAATTAAATATTAATATATAAACAGTTTTATTTTTTAAAATTTTCTCCAAATTTTAAAGAGAATTTTTAAATTAAATAAGGGAACTATACTAATTTTTGAATAGTGTCAGTGTTTACTTTAAAGCAATTAATCCTGTTTTTTTGAATAAATATGAGATTAACTTTAAAATAAAAAATAAAAGCTATTATTTTGCTTCTATAATAAAAAGTGCTTCAAAGTGTTCATTTCCTTTTAAAGAATTAAATTAAACATTTTAAAGTTTATAAAAAATTTGTCAAATAGGGGAAAATAGAAAATTATCACTTTTGAAATAAAAATCACGATTTTTTATAAGGTAAAGAGGAAAGTTCTTGCCGTTTTTAATGGCCCGTGAGAACATGATCTCGAGAAAATGTAGCCTATTGTTAGTCTTCTAAGTAGTTTGTGTCACATCATCTGACATTTTCTGCCAACGTGACTCCAATCGTGAAATCCTCTAGAAGTAAACCTCCGGCGTTTTGGAATCTAAGAAGTCCCTGAATCCTTTTCGCTAGTCTGTTTCATTGGTAAAGGATTTTGTACGAAGATGATTGTTCAGAGATTGGAAGTGTTGGTAATTATAATATAGATGGTGCAAGGTCGGGTGAGTAAGAAGGATGGCATGAATTTTATCAACCAATTATTTGCATGGTATTCCTGGTCACTCGCGCGACATGTGGTCTCGCGTTATGAGTCAAGAACAGTGCACTCTTGCGATTAATTAATGCTGACATTTTCTGTTGCATTGCTCGTTACACGCGTTCCAAATGCTGTAAGTACAGTTCCAAAGTGACCTTTTTGCACATTGGTAGCAACTCATAGTGAACGACTTCATGACTAGTCCACCAAACACCATCTTAATCACAAAGGGACAAATATCTCGATCTGCATTTCTGAAGCCAATGTCTTGCCTTATCCTTCACAGCACTGTCCCCCAACAAGCTTGAGATATTCGGCCATTTGATGCAGCAGCTGATTGAAATCGTTAAGGAAGCAATACTGAACCAGTTCCTTGGTCACGTTTATTTCTTTTCACCACTGTATGAGTTAAGATTTATGAATGTACGCGATGGTCCTAATCTTATTTTTATGTATATATTATATGTATATTATTATTTGTATATATATATATATATATATATATATATATATATATATATATATATATATATATATATATATATATATATATATATATATATATATATATATATATATGGTATAAAATACAGAATCTATAAATTATTAACTTTCCATGAAAATACTTGTAATTTTCATGGTAAATATAAATAATATTTTCATATTATTTTTTTATTCACGAAATTATTTCTAATTTTTCAAGATGTTGTTGAAGAAATTAACATTTAAATGAGCTTAATGACGCTGATGTCGTAAGTTTATTTGATTTAATTTGCAAAATTTTGTATATTCATACTGTATATGCTAATTTTAACCATGTCGAATTAACCAGATTGCTTCTTTTAGTGACCAAAGTACCAGGACGACAACATTTAAAAAAAAGAAAAGGAATTACACAGCCACTTCCATTTAAGGGAAACTTGAACTTATACTCCGACAAGTTAGACTTCCTTGAATGTTAGAAGCCATTACTTAAAGTGACTCGCTCCCTCAGAAAAGAAAGTAAAATTTCTCGAATATTCTGTCAGCACCATTTCTCATTAATCTAAGTACCCTCTTCTTACACCATTTCCCGCACTGTCGCATATAAAGGGTGAAGACGGTAAAAAAGAAATAAATAAAAAGTGAGCATCACATCCGCCGTTCACTCCTGACTTGTCTCCGTTGAAATTGAGTCCCACAATTCATAGCCCACTAGACGAGACGTCTTGGGGCAACTTAATTCTGGTAAAGAAAAGACCTGTGGAACAGGAGCGACTGCGTCATTTCTTTTCCTCTACTATTTTTTATTCTTTCATTTGAAATTCAAATTCTTTTTCTGTTCTTTTTCCTTTTTCTCGTTTTTCCGTCATGGCTGCTCATTCCTTTTGCGGTTTCAGACCCCACTGCTCCCCTTTTTCTAGTTTTTCCGGATCACTCCCGAGTATTTCTCCCAGGGATTCTGCCAGTTGCGAAGAAGTTTTGCGTGCAACCTAAAGTGCTTGTGGTACCCAAAATTTGATTTTTGAAGCTATAGCCTATTTTTTCCCTTCTATCTTAAAGTTTGAAATATTCGGATGGGTAGGGCGAAAATGTATTTATTTCTTTCCAAAGAATCAGAATGATTTCTGTGCAGAAAAATTTCACAAGTTTTATCCCATCTCTCTAAAAAATGAAATGTCTGCGTTTCTTAGAAATATAGCAGATAGAAATTGAAAACAATAACCAGTCTACTAAGCACAATTAATATTTATATTATCAACTTTAATTTGAACTTAAAGCTTATTTCAAAAACAAGAAATTAAATTAACACAAATATCTCAATTTTCGCTTAATCTACAGCACTTACAAATGAAATTTGATTTTAATACTGAGATATTTATACAACAAGCGCAGCTGACTCCGGACCTGTGGGTCCGGGTTCAAATCCCGGTTTAGGTATGGATGTTACTTTCTCTCTGTGTTTCTCTGTCCTTTCTTCTGAGATGATATATGAATGTGGCCACCTAATAAATGGGATTGTAGTGGTATGGTGCGGGTAATGCTACTAGTCTACGTGACTTGGCTTAAAGGTGCCCGCTGGGTAACAGCAAATGAATCGCAGTTTCCGGCTTTGTTGTGGCGAAGGGTTAATTACTCTAATTCTCACAGTTAATAAAAAAAGTTTATACAACAAAATAAGGAAAACAAAGTAGAAAACTGAAAATGTTTAAATTTGATATTATTGATTTAATAATACGTTATTGCCTTTCCAAAACAACTTGATCATAAAATATATAGAGTATATTGCTGTTCCCCAAAATTATATAAATTACGAAAAAAAGAATTATACATTATAGTTATCAATAAAACTCGAAAAATACTTTGTGCGTGAAATATCTCATATCATTGAATATTAATTTTAATAAAATGATATTTCGAATTGAAAATTCTATGCGGAGAGTTTAATATGTATGCAAATTACGAATTTGTCTCTGGAATCGTGAACTACTCCCCTACATACCTTGTTCAGACTTCAAAAGCACAATTTTACAATTGAGATTGTAAAAAAATAATAATGGTTGAATAAAAAGCTCATTTCTAACACCAAAGCTGTTGGTAGCAAGTTCGAATCTTGGTTTAGGTACGGATGTACCTTTTACTCTTTCTCTCTGTTTCTTGTCTTTTCTGTTAAGATGATGAATGAATATAGTCCACCCTCTAAAAGGTTTTGAGATGGAATGATGTGAGTAATGCTATTCGCCTCCGTGACTTGGTTCACATGTGACCACCGCGTAACAATAATGAGCAGCAGTTACCGGCCTGGCGATAGATTAGTACCCAGTGTCCGCCTGTATATATATATATATATATATATATATATATATATATATATATATATATATATATATATATATATATATATATATATATATATATATATATATATATATATATATATATATATATATATATATATATAGCTGTTTGACACGCTAAAAATGTTTCACCGTATATTGTCAAAAACAGAGATGAATCATTCATTTCAAAGTTTTGTCATAACAGTCCGAAAAACGTGAAGTGATTTACCTAATTTAAATATACAAGTTTAATCTATTTTTCCTATGTGTGTGTGTGTGTGGATGTTTTTTTATTTACATCACAGTAGCGAAACCAAACATTAACCAATTCATTTTTTCAACAATACCTTTTTCAATAAAATAGAAGTAATTAATCCTTATATATATATATAAATTCTCCAAAACTTTTTTCTTATTTTTTTAAAAAAAGGATATTTATCGCAAAAGGATATTGATAAAAGAAGTTTTTCCTGAAAAAGAAGAAAACAACTTCTTTTTCAATATCCTTTTGCTTTTCGATACATAGATGATATCCTTATTTTCAACAATTTAAAATTTGAAGATATTTCTAAAACTATTTTCCCAGAAGAACTTTCTCTAATTAAAACTAATTTATATGAAACTAAAACAGAATTTCTGGATATATTTATCACTATTGATAATTCCACTACATATATAGACGTTTTCGACAAAACTAATCAGTTTAATTTTCATGTTAATAAGTTGATTTCCTGGAACTCCAATATTTCTTTAAAAATATACAGAAACGTTATAATTAATGAACTTAATCGCATTTATATATTCTGTAACAGTTATGAATATACTAAAAATCAAGTTAAACGCCTAATAGCTCACCTAAAAAATAGGAATATTCCAATTAATTTTATTTTAAAATATGTAGGAAGTAGGGAATTGCTTGTAAGATTGAAGAAATGCGTAGTTTTTATAACTACAGAAGGGCCACCCAAGCATTGAAGTTCTTACAAGAATCCTGGTAACACCTACATTTATACACTTTATTTTATACATAACTAAAACTTAAATCCTCTTTAACACATTTTAATTTCAAATTTACTACATGTTTCTAAGCCACTTTAAATTTTTGAATTTAATTACTTCTGGCAATATTTCTTTATTCTAATTTCAAATTTACATTTGGCAACTTCCTACTATTCTCATAAATAAATTCAATCTGATTTACTGGCACTTGTATTATGTATTTTTCTACTGTATGTATTTTCTATATGTATTTTTCTATTGTATTTATCTTTCATCTATTGTGAGTATTTTCATCTATTGAGTATTTTTATTTTTATGCATATATATATATATATATATATATATATATATATATATATATATATATATATATATATATATATATATATATATATATATATATATATATATATATATATATATATCTTTTCTGCATATATATTTATTCTGATTTTTTAACTAAGTTCTTTTAATAGGAACACTCTTCGGGGGAATTGCTCGAAGATTTTTAGACATTTGTCCATCGAGCATGTCAGAAAAGCGTGTTCATTTTGCATAGCTGGCCATCTCCCTCCTGATGAAGACGTGGTCCCTATGCCTTCTTCTTGTCTTTTGCATCATATATTTTAGTATCTTCCCAATTTTATATTTCTGGTTTCAATATTTTTCATGTTTTATCTTATTTTATTTATATAGGCAAATCTTTCTTTAGCTGCTTTTGCGCTGGCTAGATTTCCTATAATGTATTGTAGTTCCTTTATTATATTTTCAGTATTGTATTTATTACTTTATTTATATAAGTTTTTGCTTTATATTAATATATATATATATATATATATATATATATATATATATATATATATATATATATATATATATATATATATATATATATATATATATATATATATATATATATATATATATATATATATATATATATATATATATATATATATATTGCATGTTTAAAGGCTCCCAAATATTTAATAAAATAATAATAAGTTTAAAAATTTAACACGATACAATAATAAGTCCACAAAGTAAAAACACAAGAAAAATAAAAATTAAATTGAATTGATAAAAAAATTATAGTTATTCATCAATCAAATATTATAAAAGAAAATAATTTTGATATTAGTTAGGAAAAGAAAATTTTAACAAAAAAAATTAAAATATAAATAATGAGTTCCTTATGTTTTAACTGAAACAGATTTAGGAATAACACAAAATCGCGTGTTACACTTTCTATAAAATACACAAAATTATTAAAATCAAATGAAAAATATAAGTAGAATTAACAATGTCCTCAGTGCAGATATGTAAGAATATGAAATCTAAAAATATTTATAAAAGTGAATAGTTAAATTATGCGACATAAAATTAAAATAATATAAAATTTCTATATATTTATTTAATTCAAATAAAAAAAACTAATATTCACAGTACCATTTAATCAGTCGAATATATAAATCCGCTAAAAGTAAAATAATACAACTAATAAAAAAAAGAAAGTTATAACAGCGGAGAAATTCATTATTATTACTTTATTTACCAAATATACATCTATGGTAAATTTTAAAATTAAAATTATCTCCTATATAAATAGTACTTCTTAGTTGAAACAATCTCCTTTAATTAAATATGTGGCAGAGTTTAAAAGTATAAATAAAGCTATGTTCCAAAATTATGTAGTTTTTTTTAAAAATATCGTTGTGTACACTTAACTGTTTTTGTGATATTAATTGTTTTTATATTTTTTTTTGAAAATGTGAAAGCCCTTTTGATTAATATCATTTTTATATGTTTGATAATTTTTAAAAATATTTTCAGAATGGTTGCTACATTTTTTTCTAGAAAAATTTATTTCACTTCTAATGATTCTGAATATGTTAAGATACTTATGATGACTGATTCGAAAGAGGAATTATTTAAGAAAATTAAAATATATTGATTATTATACATTTATAAATGACATTTATCAAACAGACTTTAGATTAAATTTAGATTTTCAAAATTATACATTCTTGAAAATATAGAGTAAAATTTCAGTTAAACGGGTTGTGTGTGTGGGTGTGTGAATTCCCATTTTTTATTACCTAAATGTGTGTGAACTATTCTTAAAAGATTACTCTAACAAATATCACAGTACATTTTATCTAATTAGAACCAAATATTTTCCATTGACTTAAATTATATAAAATTTATCTTATGATGGTAAATGAGTCATACAAATATGAATCTCATCATCTCTTAACGAATGAATAGTCAGTCGATTTATTAGAAGATTAAATACTATTATTTAATTAATTTAATATTAACAAATATTACATAGTAGGTTTCTTGATAAAAAATTAATTCATGACTAATTGTTAAAAGAAAATTAACTATTTAATTTTTAAATAAAAGTTATGATTTTATCATGTATGAAAATATTCTTCTTGAAATGAGGAAAATCATTCAATGTATTAAATTTTATAAACGAATTCAGTAAGAGATATAGCTTTTTTCAAAAAGCTCTTTCATTTAATATTTAACTTGAGAATAAATTTAAGAAAAAAATCATTAATTTATTTAAAATAATAATATTTAATTAATATGAACTTAGCTAAGACTTCAAAAGAATTTAAATGAAATATCCATAAGAAAATTTCATGAAATTGAAAATTAATTTAAAAATATTTTTTTATTTTACCACATAGTATTAAAATATTTAAGTTTATTTAAATACGTTTAAATGTGATGGGCAACTCTTCATCAGGATAATTATTAATGTTAATAATATATTTATTATTAACATATCGTATTGATATCATTAATAAATAATATTAAACTCTTTATCAACATAATAATAATACACATCAGTAAATTGTATTTATCAATTTGTTAGTCAAAATATTTACTGAGATTTTGCTATAAGAAATATTGTTTTCGTGCTTTTATCATTTTTAAAAGCAGCAAAGCTTTTGAAACTGTTTTAAGAATTTAAATAACTACCAATAATTTTAATAGGAATGACATCAAGAATTTAATAAGAATTAGTAGAATTGTATCAGAATAATTATTAATAATATCAATTTTATTTTTATGCAGAACAATAGAAGCAATTTCATTTTTATGAAAATCTTTGATTATTTTGAAAATATGTATTATTTAGATTATTTGTAATGTGAAATTAATTATTTAATTGTATGTGTGAAGAAATTTATTATATTTAATTTTTATTTCACCATTTTACGCAGGAGATTGGACTTAATTTCATGCACTATACGCAAAAGCTGCATTATTTTTATATCATCAAAACGACTTTTATTGAAATTATAGCATTTAAGAATATTTTAACATAGTTAAACTGCTTATATCATAATTTTTAGATTTTCAATCACTATTATTAATATTTTGATTCCACCATCTTATATCGACAAATTATCTTTATAATTTTTAAAAATTATTCTAACTAATATGTATTGGTTGTATGAATTAGTGATCTATTCCATGAATTAAAAATTGTTTTAATATAAGGAAAATATGTTTTTAAAAACTGCCTTTTTGAACAATAGTTTCTGAACATATCAGAGAATGATACTCAGTATTCAAGAATATTGACTGCTGAATGTTCTGGAATGTTGACACAGTACTCCTATGTGAATGCATCTCATTCAAATCATATTTATAAATTCCGCTTGCTCTCATCTCTCCTATACGCATCTGTTTTCTCACATTTCCCTACGCCCGGGAAAAATAAAACACAGAAAAGGGAAAAATTCAGATTGTGTGTAAGAGTAGAGTCTCGTCGATCAACAAATGAAGTCAAGTTGGAGGCCCGTCTTCTAAACTATTTTATATATTTTCCCTCTTTTTTTCCCTCCCACCAATTTGAATGACAAAGACTGATGCTCAAGAGCAAATGTGGGATATGCTGCTGCTCTTGATTTCCAGGATGACGGGAAGATGCGTGAGAAAAATCTCCACGCCATGCATACAAATGGAAATTTTTCCCTCTGAAAGTCGTTGCTCTCTTCCATTAATAAATTTTTTTTCCCTTTTCCTCGGGGTCTGCTGCTCTTTCGTGGTATTTGATTGCAGACCGTCCCATAGGGCGAGGGAAGAAAGATAAACAAAACCCCGTAATAGGAAAAAATTGAATTTCTCGTTAGTATTCGAAAGAAAAGGAAGAAAAAAATGGAGATCAGTTTGAAAAGGTCGATGGCGTATGACCCAGTCTTTTATAAAGTTCAATAAATTACTTTTGGTTCTTCCGAAAGAAATAATAATTATGCAGACAAAAGTCAAATAAGGATTGCTTTCCCATGAAAGATTTTATGGAAGGCTTATTATTCAAATTTAATTTTGTTCATTTTTTAATATTTAATGGTGATTTCAAACAAAATTAATGTTTTTATGCTTCCAATTATTTTGTAATATAGTTATTATATATTTGTTATTAAAAATACATCATCTGTATAAGAAAATATGCAAATCAATGATTTCTATTTGCATACCTATTGGAAGAATCCTGTTGTTCAGTTCATTTCAAACAAATCTGAAATTTGTGCCTTGAAATTGCGTTTTTAATGAAAATTAAGCTCTTTTTTTGCTTTTATTTCTCATTTTTTTCTCTCTGCCTTCTTTCATTTTTTAATTTTAATTGTTATTTTTTTCATCTCATGATTTATTTGGATTTGTTATGTAGTACATTTGTTGTACCTTCGGACCCTGTGTGGTGTTCCTTGGTGCACAGGGAGATATTTTTGTTTTCACAAATAAAAAAACAATAATTAAGAGATATTTTTCTGATATTTTTAAGATATATAATAATTAAGAGATAGATTTCTGATTTAAGAGGTGTCATTCTGAAATTTTTTAGTAAACTTTTGTTAATAAAAAATTTGAAGATTGTTCTTGTACACTAATTACGAAGTCAAAAATTATTTATCATTTAAATTATTTAAAATTTCTAACCTGGTTAATAAGTTGAATATTTATTCCTAAATTTAACTATATAAAATTTTGCATTCAGCAGCTTTTATTCTACATTTTTAAAATTCTGGTAAACTTTTTTATTATTTACGACAAATAGGATAAATAAATAACTATATATTAATTTAAACTATCTCCATTTATCATCTGATATAATAAAATTAACTAAAATTTAAGACATTTATAATTAATAAATAACTGTAGGTTAACGATGCATTATAATGTATATTTAACTGCTAGAGAAAATGTGTTATATTCAAATGATAATATAGGTTCAGTATTTAAGATGCATTCTGAAACAGATTTTAAAGGGAAAAAATAAATTTATACGTAAAAATCAACATTTTCTTTATAAAATTTCTTTTAACATTTCTTCATATAAGAAAAACTTCCAAAATGCAAAACAATTTGTACGTCATGTAGTATCCAGTTGAAGCTTACTGATAATCATATGTTTTACATTGTTATAAACTCCCCATAAAAATTGACAATACAGAAGTTGTACGTCTGGATCAAGAAAAGATACAGAAATAATGAATAGTATTGATTTTTATTGGAGAGTTTTATTATCTATTTAGAAAACGTATAATTCTGCAATTTTATATGTGTTATTCTATTCAAAAGTAGACTATCATGCAAATATAAGATTTAATCCAGTATTGTTTCAACATTAAATTGAGACAACAACTTGTAATAAAATTAACAACATTGTTAGAAAACTATATTTTCTTTGAAAATTAACTGTATATGAAAATTGATCTCTATATTTAGAGATTCTCAAATCTTCCGAACTTCAGTATTAAATCTCAAACATAAAAATTGTTTATTCAGTAATATATCATCATGTTAACGAATCTTTTAACTTCCAATCATTTAAAAATCATTCTCAGCATTTTGTGGAATCCTGGAAAAATCATGTTTTAACACGAGAAATGGCAAATAAATAATCTTAAACAAATTCACTGCTATTCATTATCGAAGTTCATATATAAGATGGAAATATTTTTAAATAACTTAGAATTTTTGAAAAACAAAATGATATTTAAATACAAATGCCATCTCATCATTCTAAATACAAAATTACTCTTTGCTAAATTTAATCCTCGGTCTTTTATATGTTGACATTGGTTGGTCAAACTTAAAGCAAAAAATTTGAATGAGTTACAAGTTTCGCTTCTTAAACGATTAAATAGTATTGTAATTGTACACTCATATAATATAATATAAAATTTTATCCTGTACATTTTTAAAACTTCATGAAGAATAATAAATGAATTAGAGAAGTTTTTCTCCTTTACAAAAAATAATTTCTTTATTGTATTAGATATATATATATATATATATATATATATGTACTCTTTTAATATTTTAAAAATTTCTATGAGGAAAATAGTAAGGAAACATTTGAAATCCTTTGACAGATTTAAATTTAACTGTCTTAGAAATGTTTTTGATTTTTTGAGCATTAAATATTAAAAAAGGGGAATATCATTATTTTTATTGATGTTCAGTAAATTTAGCGAATAATTTTTATTTTCAAACTTGTCGCAATTCTGTAGGTATAAAAGAAAGCTCTTTTCTGATTTTAATGTTTTTTTTTGTTTTTTGTTTCTTTACAACAATTTTCTATACAATGGTTAGATTGAGAGAAACTTTTAATTTAAAGTGAAAGCTGAGAATCAGGAATCCAAATTGGGAGTTGAACCACAAACCACTGAATTGAAGGCCAGATCAATATCCATTATTATATCAACTCAAAATCTGAAATTTGAATAAATTTGGTTCATTATTTGAATTTCAGAAATAATTTAAAAATAACTTGTAAAAGAAAAACATATAACAATAAAAAAACTAAATTTGTAAAAAGAAAAGTTTGAAAGAAAAGTTCACTTCAAAAGTTTGAAAGAATAAGAAATAGATATATCAATCCATTCCATCAAACTATTAAAATTCTCTTCCATTAAATTAAAATTCTATAAAATTATCTTCTTCAAATTATTAAAGTGTATTATAAAACCTATCAAATGATAATTTAAGTACATTATATTTAGAATACTTGCTACAACATAAAACAAATTCTAGTACAAAGAGTTTAAAATATATCTGTATTAAACACATTTCATTTCTATTTTGATTCTGCAAAACTGGCCAATATCAAGTTTAACTAAAGATTTAACTTAACTGGTGACAAAGCATCGCAATACTTGTGACAAGACATCAAAAATTTGTGACAGAAAATAGCAGATCAAGTAAGGAAACAAATTAGATTTTGTTATTGTAGAAAAAACACCCAAGAAACTTCCGTAATATAACAGGTTTAACTATACACCTGCCGACCAACTTGTCTAGTGGTCAGCCTGTTTGACTACGGAAAAGGAGGTTCTGGGTTCGAATCCCGGTTCGGGCATGGATGTACTTTCTCTCTCTATCTATCCTGTCTTTGTCCTTTCCTTGTATGAATGAAGTGTGAATGGTTGCCTACCCTATAAACGGGTCCCTATGGCATGTGTGTACTGAGGAAGTCGGACTTCACACCAAAATATGGTTCAGTTGAAAAAGTGGAGCAGCGCACCCCTTGTTGCCAGCTAGCTGGGACACGACAATGAATGAATGAACTATAGACCTGCTGCGAATGAAGCTGCGGATATGTGGACCAAAACCAGCAGTACCCCTATCTATTTTTCTGACGAGGGCACTGGCGTGCGAAGCAAATGTACAGTCGCATGTAACGGTAATGAGGTCAGCCTAACTCTAAGCCCCCAGTGTTTATTTCCCAAGCATGCTGGGTACTCAGTTTTTCGATCCACTACAGGAATGAAAGGCTGAGTCGACCTTGCCCAACTCGAGGGTCGAAACATGGACCAGTGCCTTTGAAGTATGAAGCACTAATATTAAGCCACCGGGCTCACATGATTAGCAGTGTTGTTGGATCATTTTGTAGCTTAAAAGATGGATTGCCTCATACAGCTTAACAACATATAATATCACAATAAAAGTGATGAAATAAATGAAGTGGTTCTAATATGAAAAGGTTAATTTCTGACCCATATTTCAAATAGATTTCAGTGTTTCTGCTAGATGATCCCAATAGCCATACGTTTTGCAATTTTGAATCCCTTAAGTGGGAGGTCATCATCAATGAAAAGCCCTTACATCCCATCAATCTTATAACAAATATTCTGTATTGAAATTAAGGTTTCTGATCACGCTACAGAAATCTAAAAAATGAAATCCTTTATAAAATGGACTTCTACCAATCCGAAGGAAGAATTTGCATAGTATAAAATGTAAGGATTTAAAACATCCATCTCCTTAGATATTGAGTGTCTTGAGTGGCGCAAAATGTAATATACTTAATCAAACGATACTCTTAAGTTTAATCAATGGGACTATTTTACTAAATCTGTCAAACGATGGCTGAATGGTTAGCGCTCCTGACTACTGGGCTGTCGGTCCCGGGTTCGAATCTCGGTTTGGGCATGGATGTTTCTGTTCTCTCTGTGTTTCTCTGTCCCTTCTTCTGCGATGATGTATGAATGTGGACCACCCTATAAACGGGTTTGTCTTGGTATGGCACGGGCAACGCTACTCGCCTTGTGATTTGGTTCACAGGTGCCCGCTGGGTAACGACAAATGAGTAGAGGTTTCCAACCTTGTTGTGGCATTGGGTTTGTTACCCAAATGCCCGCCGTTGGAAAAAGTTTTTTTACTAAATATAAAAAAGTCACAGTGTAATAAAAAATATATGGATCAAAACATTGCAATAAAATAAAATAAAATTATATACATAAGGTCAATATATGGAAAAATAACTTAGTACATGGAAACTTATCGAAATTATTTTAAGAGAATGCTACTAATATTATCTACTATAAGCTTCAAAATTTATTTTATTTATAGAAAAATATTATAGCTCTCGGTTTATTTAGCATATTTAAATATTTATATAATGTTGCTTTTTTTAAAATACCATGACATAAATTTTGAATAACTAAAACTGCAGATTTTTTCTCTGAATACATGCTTATATGCACACTCATATACATCAAGTACATAGTACTCAACGATATAATTCTTAATAAATATAAATTTATAATATATGTAATTTAAATTTAAATGGTTGATTAGATGTTTCCACGACAAATTAAGGTTCAGTTGCAACAGTTGAACAGCGCAACATATATGCCTATCTAGCTGGCACAAGACAACAACAGCAAGAGTTAGAAACACTTATTTTGAGAATTTTAAAACTTATTCCGTTCTCTCACACAGTAATATGTAATCAAAATATGAGTATAAATTCTTTTATAAATTTTTTAATCTTTTATTTAATGACAAAATTCTAAAATAGTTATTAAATATTTCATTTTGCACAATAAAAGTAACGTTATTTGCTACTATATTCTTTTCACAAATAAAATAAAAATAAATTTACCTACTTAATATAACTAAAATAAAGATATTTTCAATGTAAAAATAAAATTTGCCCTTAGCTAACTTGAGTAAATAAATGAAATAAATTTGCATTTTCAGTACTCTTTTACAAAGTTTTACCTTTTGATTTAAAAAGTTCGTATTGATTTATCAATATTTAATTTCCCGTGTATAGAATTTTTATGAAAAATCATAAGATTTTCATTTTTTATAGTGAATATCGTTTCAAGTGTCTACATTTCAAAAATTTAATATATAGACTGCCAAATAACTGAATGCTAGTTTGATGAAACATTGGAAAATGTCATTCCCTTACGTGAAATATTAATCTATAAAATATGTATTGAAATTTAAATAAACAAGTTTCTGTAAAAGTAAGCTAAAATAATATTTACTACAATAAATGTTTCTTGCATTTTCTGACATGTATTTGAATTTTATCTTATGATGAAAATAAATAGGATTAAAGAGCTTGATAAATATTTTAAAACATTTTATTAGGTAAATTCTAAAAGATATATATTTTAGTTTATATTTTGTTATTCCCATTTAATAATAGAGGAATGTTAATTTTGTTTGTTTTCTTTAAAATTGAAATAAGAGCCTTTTTGTTTTAAATATCTCTAAATTTTTTTTGATATCTTATTTACTATTAACTTTGTCATGATAAACGTAAAAGGAAAATTTTTGATAAAATAAATGTGACATTTTGTGCATGTAAAATATTTTTTTGATACTAAATACAGAATAATCTGAAAAGTTAATTTTCCATACATGCAAGCACAGGTTTTGAATGCTTGAAACATATGATAGTATTTTTTTAAATTTTACTTGATAAAAAAGAATGTATTTATCATAAACTTGAATGTTTAAAATATATTAAACTAATACATTTTAAAAATTCTTGTTTGATAAAAAAATAATGTATTCAGAATAAACCTGAATGCTTAAAATTCATGATAAAATAATTTTAAAAAATTCTTATTTGATAAAATGTAATGTATTCAACATAAACTTATTTATATAAACCTTTTTTAATGATAACTGCAAAAATCTTTTTTTTATATTAGGTTTGACAATTATCATTTCTTTAAAGTCTTAAAATTTTCGAGTTTCTAACAAAGATAAAAAAATGTTTTTCTTTTAGATTTAACTATGAAATGATTTATTAAAGCACATTTATTGAAAAATATATTTTTATATTTTTATTTGAAATTAAAAAAAAATAATTTTGATTTTACATGAGTAAACAAAAAAAAATAGATTTACCAATATTCTCATAAAAATTTCAAAAACTAATTAATATTTTTTGGTATTAAAAAATTTAAAATACATAAAGACAGCTTTAGGAAGATAATAAAAAAAATGTATTTAAATTGTTGCTAAGATTTCATGATTAAACTTTGATTATTCATTCTTCAACTTGATGGTGAAACTTTGATTATTCATTCATGAAATATTAGTTTGGAATAGTGATCAAGGGTTAACACACGTATTGTTAACTCATGACACACGTAGTGCTAATCCTTGGGGTTATATTTCAAAGAAGAACTAACACTAAAGGAAATAATCTTTTAGTGCTAGTATTCTTTTTTTGACAAAAAACATGAATTTCAATGATAAATACATTGTTGATAAAAATATCACCAAAGAAAAATAAAATATTCTTTTACCAATAATGTATTTTTTTAAAAAATATCTTTAATAATTAAATAATACTTTATACATTATTTTTGTTTTAAGCAAAAACAAAATTAAATCTTACATTTTTAAGTCAAATACAACATTGAAAACAATCATTTCAAATATGCTTATGATTTTAAGGAAAGAATTTTTTTTTAATAATTTCTGTTCTTATTTATTTGTAGTACACATTATTCGTAAATTAATTGAAACTATATTTAAATTTGAATATTGTAAATAATATCCTCTGCTTAGTTTTGATTACAAGTGTTATATCGACAAAATTCATTTCACATTCAAGAGTTTGACAGTTTATTTTTCAATAATGAAATATGTCACGACATTTAAAGTGCTTAACCGACAATTTGAAGATGAAATATATTTAGGCTTTTAAAAATTCACACACACATAACAAAATAAAAAATATAAATAAGAAAGTTTTTATGTTTTGTTAAAAAATGCTCCATAATTTATAGTTGCTAAGTAATAAAAAAGTTATTTAATTTATTTTATTATAAATTTCAATACATCAAGTACTTAAATTTTTACTTGAGTTTTCAGATGTTTTATAAAGCTTGTTTGTATATCAATAAGCACTTTCATCAATCTAAATTTCAATTTATTCTATTTATCACGGTACATATATTGCATAAAATTTGAAATATGAGAGAATAGATATCGAAATTTAAAAAAATTGTGAATTTTCAATGTGTTTTTTCATAAGAAATGAGAGTATTGGAATATGTATTAAATAATAAATTTGAAAGAAACCTCAAATCTAAATCATGTAGAATATTAAAAATATGAATCTAGAAAAAAATAATCACAAGAATCCTTTTAATAATTAATAATATTTTTGAAAAATCTAAATGTTGTAATTTATAAAAATAAAAAAATGTATTTATGCATTATTAAAATTTTATTTCTAATTATTATGGATTAAGCCAATTGTGACTGCATAAATCATCTAGATTTTAATTAATAAAGTCAATTTCTACTACATACTGTGACGTGAAAAATAAAACTTTTATATTGTCTGAATTTGGATAGCAATGATCAGTGCCAACCGACGTCAGTTATTCTCAACATATTTTTTCCACTAATAACAAATACTTATAAAACTGGATTACATATTATTAAAAAAATATCTACGTATATTGACATCAAAATGAATTTTACTTTTCCCAATAAAAGAAAGCATGAAAAATGTGTTAATAAAAGTTTTATTTTTTCGTTTTATTTGAAAAATTGTTTTAATGAACTTTTAAAATTGAAGTTTTAAAATTCATTAAGTAGTTTGGTGACGGAAGATTTTTTTTTAAATATGGTTCTTCAAATTATTAAAGTAAATTTTATTGATTATCTAATATAATTAATTTAATATCTTGTCATAATTTACAAAACATTAATATACATCAAAGCAATTGTGAAATGAAATATGAAATTGGATTATACATTTATGTCCGTTTCTTTTTTTTTTCGAGATTTGAATTTTAACTAAATAAATGGAAAAATAAAATGCGAAAAGACTTCACGAGGATAATTACTTTAGGTATATTGAAGTCAGCATTGATTTCCTAATTTTGTTGGATCATTCACCATAAGGAACTGGCCAATAAATCAATTAAGTTTTCATTTAAAATAGTGCAATTGCTTAATTTTGAATGTTTATATTTACCGAACATTCACTGAAAACATTTAATATTTTGAGTGACAAGGAATTGGTTTCACAAATTTAAGTAGGGAGATTTGTTCTTCAGATTCTAGTGTCTGGTGAACTAGTTGTTAAATGGTTCACTATGAAGTGCTACCATTATTCTTAAAGTTAACTTTCTTCCACAATTAGTAATGGTGTATAAATTTTTTTATGAACTTAATTAAATTTATGAACTATATGTTCCGAAATGTTTGGACTTTTCCAACATTATGAGCCCGCTTTAGAACTTTAAAAACTTTTTGAATCCTATTCCCAATTAGTACCTTAGAAACCATTTAAATAATTTTTTATAACTTAATTAACTTAATAAATGCTTTTAAAAGCTAAGGTGCTTATTAAACTTGTATAGACTGCCTGCCTGTATATATTTATCAAATTTCGTATCATGCAATTTTTTTTCTTTTTCATAATTAAGTGTTTATACTATTTACAATATTGTTTTCCATGTATATAATGTTTTTAATGCCATAATTACCCTAGAAATTGTTAATCGTCTTTTCATTGATTGTAAATTGTTTCTCCATTGTTTGTTATATGCGTCATCATGTTATATTTTATTTTTAACTAAGAGAAAATAATTAATGTTATTGCCTGATGTTCAACAGGGCTAAAAGCCCTTAAAATTTTTTGTAACTTATTGCTACTATTTTGTAAGCACAATTTATTTGCCTTGTTAAATGCCACGATGGTTAATGATGCTTTTTATTGCCACGCCCTCAGGGACCTCGTAGAGGTGTGGAGCATACTAGGTGTTGGGGAGACGGCACCCGTTAACCTTAAGGTACAGTACGGGGTCTCCCCACACAGTTATGTGTGTATGAAGTGCTACCAATTGGCATAACGGTCACTTTGGACATGCACTCGCAGAAATTGGAACGTGTGCTACAGAAAGAGAAAACATAGTCAAATCACGAGTGTATACTGTTCTTGGCCGGTGACAAGTGGCTCAGTTGGTCATGAATACAGTACAGTGATTTGGTTGGGAGACTTTGTGTTGGCCTGCTTAACTACCAGACCTTGCACTTTCAGATTACTACCTCTTCCATTCCCTGGACCATGGATTTAGTTTTACCACCAGCTATATACCATTTTTCCCTTGAAGTTTTAGCTGCAATTAAAATAGATACCTAAAACCTCATCTTATGGTGCAAAACAGCATTTTGTGCTAAATAAAGTAAATAGTGAGTAATTACATAAAATAATAAAAATCTTCCTTTTTTTAAAGTGAAATTCTTTTCTTAGCTTGATACCACTTTTTTCTTGAAGCTATAAACTGAAAAACTGGTGGCATGCTTGAATATAATTTTAAAATGCATCTAATAGACAACTGTATACACAATAAGGTTTCGAAAAACTTTACACGTCAAATGATACTCCCTTAGTATAATACGTTTGCGGTCGTTAACTTTTCTATAATAAAAAACAGGGAAAAATATATAACTTTTTTGTTATAACTGCTTAGAAAGAAATATATTTTCCCATGGCCTACAGAAACTGTTTTGTTACACAACTGCTTTCTGAGAAATAGCAAATTGTCTTCAAGATGTGTGTGAAGAAACGCACAATATAAAAAATATCTATCTATTAGGTTGGCAGGAGAGCAACTTTGATTCGATCCTAGAAATAGCATTATGTTTTTTTTTTATTCTTTTGTCAAAGTCAGAATTTTTTTTACTTTTCAAATTTGTTAGTCGATACCTTTTGGTTTCTATCGAAACAAATTTCATGTAATTGTGCTTACAACTGTCAGCTTAAGGCCAGTTTTAACATGGGCAGCCAAAATAAGCATTTTCGATACATTTAACTTTTTTTTTCATAAAGACATGAAAGTGGCTGATGCTCAAGAAAGCGATATGTGAATTTTAAAATATTGATTGTTTATCAGAATGAACGTGCCAGAATTTGTTTAAAAAAGTCTCACTGAATAATTGCCAATATTAAGGTTAATGATTTGACATTTATGATGACATAAGAGAAGCCATAAATGAAATGAATCTTCCTTTTCGAGAGATTACAAAAAAGCTAAATGCATTATACATAACAATCGAAAATTATACAAAACGTCTTGTACTTGATAAAATATTTGGGATCCGTATGAATTGAAAGAAAATCACCTAATACAACGAATCAATATTTGTAATACGCATTTCAAGCGCAATGCAATTAACCATGTTTTAAATTAATGATCACTGGCAATGAAAAATGAATCCTCTACAATAATGTTAATCAAAAGATCATGGTCCAGACATGATGAACCAGCACAAACCCTATCAAAAACTGAGTTTCATCATCCTAATGTAAATTTCTTGAGGTAACAACGTAGTTGCTCATTTCGAACTGCTTCCATGCAGCTGAACTATCACTCCATATTTTTTTCCAACAACTCGTGATACTGGAAGAAGTAATCAAAGAAGAGAGGCTAGAATTGCCCAGTTACAAAAGAATTACATTCGAACACGACATTGGAAGATCTCACACATTTTAGCAACTCGTGATACTGGAAGAAGTAATCAAAGAAGAGAGGCTAGAATTGCCCAGTTACAAAAGAATTGTATTCGAACACGACATTGGAAGGTCTCACACATTTTAGCAACTCGTTCGATTCGTTTAGCAACTCGTGATACTGGAAGAAGTAATCAAAGAAGAGAGGCTAGAATTGCCCAGTTACAAAAGAATTGTATTCGAATACGACATTGGAAGGTCTCACACATTTTAGCAACTCGTTCGATTCGTTTAGCAACTCGTGATACTGGAAGAAGTAATCAAAGAAGAGAGGCTAGAATTGCCCAGTTACAAAAGAATTGTATTCGAACACGACATTGGAAGGTCTCACACATTTTAGCAACTCGTTCGAAACTATTAGAGCTTGGTTCAGAACTGATGTCACATCCCCCATACAACTCCGACCTTGCATCTTCGATTTATTCTTTATTTCAAAGCTTACAAAACTTCGTAAATGGTAAAAATTCCAGCAATAACGATGACCAGAAATCACACTTGGTTAATTTTTTTTTTTTTTTTTTTGCGCTGTTAAGAACCAGAAATTCTCTGAGCACGGGATCAAAAAGTTCTGAGCACAAAGATCAAAAAGTTACTATGACTAAAGGTCATCGAAGGGATTCGAATATTTTTGACGGAAAAATTTAAAGTTCTTTTTTGTATTGCAAAAAATGTTTTTTTTTCACGCTAAAAACACGAAACTACCTTCTTGCCAACCTAATATTAATTCAAAAGTTTCTATTTTTAACAAGTTTTGTATTTTTTTAAACTTATTTCCTTACTTTAGACTATTTGATAGAAACGTCACAAAACATATTAAAAATGATTAAATTACATTCAATACAACCATTTATATTGTTCCTGGAAACGATTTCAGAAGGTTGTACTAATCTTGAAAATTGCACCATAATCTAGAGCAAATACAATCATAAATTTGGCAGTAAAATTTGTTAAGCATAAAATAATCATTCTATAACAAAAAGCAATGAATAATTTGGCCATTAATATACTCGAATTTTGAAAAAAAATAATATTATCAAATGTAGAAGAATGAGAAGCAATATTTATCGGAAATAATTAGCATTTGGGAGGATATCTCTAAAGTAGAATTGATTGGATTTAAGTTTAAAAAAGAAATTTTTATGAATAGAAAAAATAGAAATAAATAAAACTAAGTGAAAGGTAAGTTGTTCTTTCAAGTTTTATACACGCCCCAATTTTAAAATTATTGTAAATCGACAATTTCTTTTTTAATACTTTCCCATTTCTGCATTATTATTCACAAATAAATACTAAATCAAGAATACTGAATAAAATTATAGCTAATAAATTTTTGTTTATTCAGAAGAATTTCCTGAATTTTTGTACTATGTATTTGTAATGTTGTAGAGTTCTTATGATAATTATCAACGCATGTAAATATAGTGCATAGAAATTATATTATTATGAATAAGGTAATATATCTTCAAATAAGTAAGATTTTTAATATTATTACCAATGAGTATAAAAGAGAGAAAGTATTTTAACATTAAAGAAATAAAAAGTACTCTAAAAGATATTAATTCTGTATCAAAAGTAAGCAAAAATACTGAAAGTTTAAATTGCGTTCTCATTAGTTTAAAGTTGATATTTTTATTAAAAATATTAATATGCTATAAAAATATGGGAAGTGAAATTCAGAGAACTAACTCTAATTAAATAAAGTATTTGAAATTTAATACAGTTAATAATTAATTTTTGTTTGTGATGAAACATGATTAAATATGAAAGTATATTTAAAACATTAATTACTTCCAAATATGATTGCTTATCTTAAAACAAAATAAAGAGATAATGTATTAACTGCAGAAAATATTAACTCTCAAAACTTATTTTCGTTCTAATCAAGAATCAAAAGTTTAATATTTCAAATTAGTTAGATGCTTGACAATCTTTTATGTTGAAACTTTTTACTATGACAATACAATGAAACTAGATTAAATTTTAATTAAAAATATCATTTCGGTTTTTTATTTAAAAAATAAATTAATATCAAAAGTTTTATTTCGTAATTATTTTTATAATCGACACAATGTAATTTAATGAAATAGTTTAATTTTTACTAAAAGTAATTAAATGTGCAATTTTGTTTTGCTGCAATATTTAATGAAATTTTTAAGATAAAGTATAAAATTAATTAATAGTGTAATTATTAATAGCTACTGATATAATGTATTCTGAGATACTTTGCTTCAAGACGGAATAAATTTAACACATTATATTTGCTTTAATTGGAAAATGTAAATATATTATATAATTTACTATAAATAGTAAAAATCAAACAAATCACAATAAGTTTGCATCACGAAATGTTTTTGATGGAATGTTATAACATCTTTAATTTATCAGTTTTTAAATGACAGAATCTCAATTTGAGAGAAAGTTTATGGTTTGGAAAATACATTAATATTCTTTTAATTATATAAATTTTAATATGGTTATGTCTGACTACACTAATCTTACCATTTTTGACAGAAAAATGTTATTTAAAAATTTATATATTTCGTATGTTTACTACAACATGGATTAAGTCTCTTTTGCAATATTATTTTAGATATTATTAGCAAATACAGAATGTAAAGCATAATTAGTAATGAGAGTTTCCATACACAGACTTAATACACTTAAATATTACTAAATATATAGATGCAAAATAATCTCCTAGCTCTTTTGCAATGAACATTATAAATCTGAGCTCGTATAACTTGATTAGTGGAATATCTGCATACATATCTCTCCCTCTACATCTATGTCACACCAACAGAAGGAGTTTGGACATCACTGATAAACGTGGACACATCTTCAGCCCATGGAGTTGCAGCAGCCCAGTGAGGGAGAATGTGGTCACCCTACCAATCACTGCCTGTGGCAAATGGTGTGTCACTTTTTTTATCTTAACGGGAATCTGATAAAAATTACTGATCCACTGGAGTTTTAGTGGAATATTTAGAAAAATATTAAATCTAACATTTCAGTAAAAAATTTGATAAGTAATTATAAATATCATTTTCACATATAAGTGATATTGTACGTACTGATTTAATACGGATTTCGATCAAGTCATTATAAGCAGTAAGAAAGCCTTCAGAACTGTTATCCAATTAAACATTAGTTTTCACTCCAAAATAGAAAGGTCACATTGAACCATAAAAGTATAAAGGCTTCTGTCAGTAACACATTTTCAACTATATTCTACTCAGAATTAAATTAATTATGCCATTCATTTTATTATTTTAATATTACATCATTTAGAACATAGTGGTGATTTATGAAACCCTGCATACTAAAAAACTTATAATTCATCTATACATTCACACATTTTCATAATTTTAAATAAAACTTATGTAAGCAACCTGATAATAAATTACTGAAGTATTAATCCTTAAACAATATCTACTTCTATTGACCCCTGACAAAGAGAATTTTGAAATATTTTATAAAAACTTTTGGAAATTATAAATTTTCTTCTTCTTTTATTATTGTGTTCATTTGTATTCCACTTATTTAAATATTTAATAATTTGCAGTTTAAACTTACTTAAATAATTTAAATAATCAAACAAATTGAATTCTTATTCTCAATATTTATGACTACAAATAATATTGATATCATTTCGTTTACATAAGTATGAATGTATAATAATGTTAATGCAAATAAATGTATAATCAATATAAATAAATATTTCTATTAATATTACAATTTTCAATAGGAAATAATCAAGCATTTAAAAAGCAATATATAAATTTAAAATATATTGGAGTGCATCAAGATATTTAAATCATGATTTTGACTTTATAATAATACAATTTAACTGTTGTTGGCATTGTTGTTATACTTATTTTAATGAAATTCTGCTGATGATAAAACTTAAATATTCAGCAGAATATATGATTAAATAATATATTTTCGTTTAATAATTTATTGCCTAACAGTTGAAAACTCATTCGTGTTGAAAAGCCGATGCATTATTCTAGTTAAAAAATCAATGATTTGATTCTCGGACTAGTTAAGAACAATTGCAAAATTTATACTGAAGCAGTCAAGTATATTTATTGATATTATCACTATACACTCTCAAAAGTCTAAAGAATTAAACATGCATTGTAATGAAAAAACTGCAAAGGTCTATTGTTGATAGCTAAAAATCTAATTCTTAGAAATTTAGATTTCTAAACTCTCAAAATATCGACAGTTAAATTTTAGATAAAATTAATGAAATTGTTTTAAATATTGATTGATTGATTGATTGAAAGAATAAATTGAAAGTGTCAAAATCTAAATAATAGAGTAAATGAGTAATATAATAGATATGAGCAAGAAATAAAAATATACGAAAATTATAAAAAATGTTTCCTTAAAATAAGGAATATAACGTACCGTGTGAAATCAAAATATATGTGACTTGAACTACAATTTTCATATTTGGGGTTTGATTATACATAGGAATTTTAACGTTGATTTTAATATTTTCCGTTTCCATTTTTTTATAGAAATGATTCGTTCACATACGCATAATAGAATAAGTTTTACATTATCAATCAGTAAATAAATTAATTAGAAGCTGATTTCTTAATTTATTCCTTTACACTTTGGTGGGAAAAGAAATATGAAAAAGTTTTGTTATAAGAAACGCAGCATAACAGCAATTTTTTACTCTACAATACTAACAATTTTTAAATGTAGAAGGAAAATATACAAAATGCCATGTAAATCATGTTTCATCTCCTTAATAAGGAACGTCGATGGTTATAGTTATAGAAAAAGGTGCCAAATATAAGAAAATGGCAATATTCTACAAGAATAGATAAATGTAGCTCTTATAGTGGTAAAATGTAAGAATTAGGTTCTCTATCTTGAAAAATAAACAAGATAATAAAAGATCAATTACAAAGTTGTAGAGCAGCAGTGATTTGAAATCAAGCAAAGCTATGCATTCCGAAGTTCTGCAATTACAATTCCCAATACATCCAAAATAAGGCATTTTCGCATTCTGTTGTACATGATGATATTCAATAATAAGTATGCATAATATTTCAGTATCTACCTAACAATATCTAAATATTTCAGCGGAGATATTCATAATGAATTAGAAGTTATACAGAAACTTATACGCATTATATGTTACCTATCCTTCGCAAATTTGTGCACAATGTGTTTTTTTATTTAAATCTTTAGTGCTCTACAACTTTGAAATTGATTTCCTCCATGCTTTGTTTACTTCTCAAAACAGGAATGCTACATTCAGAATTTTAATGCTAAAGGCACTACAAGTTCTCCTTCCTTGAGAACTCAATCAAAGCCATTTTTCGATACCTCGATATTTTTTGTGACCATAATTGTCGCATTCATTTTGACGAATGATGCCAGACTTTAGAATATAAATGTGATGAATGTGTTAGACACTTTAGTAAATAAAAGTAAATGTTAAACTGTAATAATTTTCTAATATATAAAAAACGTAAACTAATAGTTAATTTTTTAGCTGCATTTTCAATTATTTTATTTTGTTGAATTAAATTAGATCGCTGAATAATTGGAACAAAAATACATATTTTGTTTAGTTTTATAATTTAATTTGTTCTAAAATGTCTATGAAGTCATTATAAAATTTTAATGTAATTTTAAAAACATAGAATAACATTTTTTATTGGTAAATCATCAAACAAAAAGAACTTGTCTCTCAAAAAAATAATACTTTCATTGTTCTTATTATATGGTTAGTTTTATATTAATATTTTTTCGAAAACCAACAATAGATTCTAAAAAAATCCCTTAATGCGAATTTAAGACCTAGAATTATACCATGTCTAAAAATAGTACATCTTTCTAAAAGTATTAATTTTAGTACATTTCATTGACGTCATTCAGAAACAACTGCTTCCTGGAAACATTTAATGTTTTCAATCGATATTTTTGAAATAGCAATTTAGATGCTGTTTATACTAATAATTTTCCTTGGAAATATTAACAATTGTTTCGGTCTCGCTTAATTACTGATTTTATAAAGATAAATGCTTATTTATACTCCCTTCATTGTCTTTTACATAAAAGCTCAATATGATTGGAATTAAGCACTGATATATCATATTTTAAAATTAGTCTATTTATGAGAATGGAACATTCGAACTTAGTAGAGAAATGGCTTAAGTATTTGTTTTGCTTGTGACTACATTCTAATGAAGCAAACAATTAAATTTGTGGTTTCGGGAAAGATATAAGATGTTTAATGACATCATGAAATAATGTGTATTGTTCACCACAATTTCTGTCTCCAAACATATCTGTTACTTCAACAGCAATTAGTTTTGAACTTCCCCGATAAAAGCTAAATGGAACAGCGTTAACAATTAATTATCGCAGATTTAATCTGAAACACATGATTTAATTCATTAAGATAATGCTGTGAACGTTTACTGGTTTCTTTGGAATGGGTATTGAAATGAAAATAACAGCAAATGCTCTGACAAATTTGTACTTGGTTAAATAAACTTTTCTTTGGGGATTAAATACAGTAAGGTATTAATAATTCCAAATATGTCATTAATGCTTAATACTCAACAACTTAATAGCTGTGTTATTATTAATAATGAAAGCATTTTTCCTTATAAAAGGATAAAAAAAGTTGTATCAATATTTAATACTAAATTAGTTAGGAAATCAGTTTTTTTTTTTAAATATATTTCTGATAAATGTTTACGACTTCATTCATATTGATAAAAGTAAATGGTATTTAATAAAAACAATAGTCCATTGCCTCTTAACAGTCTGAGTAAGTTTGTTTGCTCTGTTATGTAGCTGAATAAACTCATTTAGAGCAAAAATAATAAGGAATATTATATTAAAAATACTTCAATTTAATATTTTATCTAATATTAAATGAGTATTTTAGATACTTTTAGTATAGGGTCATTTGAAATTTCTAATTCCCTTCAATTTCTTTTTGTAAATTGAATTTTGACTACTGAATGATCAGCACTTATTTACATCTTTAATACAAAAATTTATAAATATAAGTTTAATTCCTTTATCTGCATCGAATATTAATACTGGTCATGATCTAAATCTCGAATTTTGGTTTAAATAACTGTTCTGCGCAAAAACAATCATTAAAGAAAAAAATTTAGAAAAATATTTTAAATATTGGTGAAATATTTGTATATGTTATTTGCGTCCAATATCTGGAAGCAAAATTTGATATAAAATTAAGGGTAAATATTTATTTAAAATTGTTGTGTTGGTAAACTTATCTGAAGGGATTTTGGTTGATCTCGATTCAAAAACTACATTTCTGAAATAGCCTGTGTTTTTAAATGAAAATAAAGCCAAATGTCTTTAGGTTTACATGGTAGAAAGAGAAAATTCTCTAATCTTGATATCAAACCCGTCATTCGAATCGGATATAAAGTCCTTAATGCTGAAGGAAATTTAACTGTTTTTTACTGATGAGTAGTCAGTGGTCTATTCATTTTATTATTGATGATACAAGCAACATCGTAGGTTTTCCAGCAGCCGACCACCCTGTTCTTATATAGGGATTAGCTGTACCAGTTTAGACAGAAGTCACTGGAGAATTTAGTTGATAGTTTTTTAACCATGAAGTGGCTGTTTCTTCCTTTCCAGTTAAAATCCTGATTGCCCCACTTTATTACAATACTTATTGGTCTAAAATATCCATGGCATCAGATAATATTTCATCTATGTCATATATCGTATTGAGACGGAGTCATAATTCTCATTTGTCCATGTATCCGCATTCATCGAGAGACAGCAAACAAGGCGAAATTCACCTTCGAGTGTCTAAGTGTCGTCAGCGATGAGGAAAATTCCATTCACGATTTTTACTAGTAATAAAGAAGTATTTCTTAAATTATAATTTTACCATCGCTAAAAGTTTGCAAAATAAAAAAAATTACTTATTCCTTTCAAATCTTTAGAGCTATTGCTTCGAAAAATGAACACGTTGTAAATGCAACAGAAGAAATAAATGAAAAAACAAGACAAAATATCCACTTTATCATTTTGTAATTGGTTTAAATCGTCAAGAACGATTTAAATTTTTAATTATTTTTGTTTTGGAATTGCAACAAGGGACTCTCTACCTCTTCTAAACAAGAAATAAACAAAAAAAAAATGGGTAAAACAAATTAAAATACTTACATGAGCTATGAAGGACGAAAGTAAGAGTTGTTCCAACTGAAAATTTGTAATTTAAAAATTTAAATGTCCATTATACGTATGTATTGGATTTAAATACATTGCGTACAAATGTATTGGGTTTAAAATGAAAACCAGTGTATGAGAGGGATTTGGTTTGTAGTTGCCTAAATATCATGGAAAAGTCATTTGTTTAAAAACATTGCGCATTATTTTAAATTGCGCAAATTCAATTTTATAATTTAAAAATTCATTTTTATCATTATGCATTTAGTGCAAAATGCCTATTCATATACACATTATCTACCAATGGGCATTTGGACACCCAATCAAAGGTCATGTCTGTTGTTGTTGTTACTAATGACACTTAAACAAGCCAAGCTCGCTATGCCTTGGCTATGCGAATTTGAGTCAATTGGGTGCGTCTTTCGTTTTAATCATAGCACCATGAAGGTGAAAGTATGACTTTGCTCTACACACATGCCATAGGTACACGTTTATAGGGAAGGCATCCATTCACACCTCATTCATACAAGGAAAGGACAAAGACAAGATAGATAGAGAGAGAAAGTACATCCATGCCCGAACCGGGATTCGAACACAGAACCTCCTTATCCGCAGCCAGTCACGCTGACCACTAGACAAGGTGGGCGGCTAGGCCATGTTTATTTATCTATGTCAAGTTTTTTGTACTTAAATATCGTAAAGGTAACATGGCTCATGCAAGATGTCATGAAATTAAGAGTTTTATTTGATTTTGAAAAAGAAGTAATTACCGAACATCATAGAGAAATGACCAATCCTTAAGTAAGATATTCAGTGAGTCAAAAATAAATAGTGATTAAAATTGAGTGTGGCTTTTGTGATTAAAAATTGAAGGTGAGGGATTGACGGTCTGAATGGGCTCCAGCCCTGTATGCTTTATTAAAAGGAATTCTAAAATCTCCTCAGCAAATCAATTGTCCATATACTCAAAGAGTTTTAACAAGCATCCGAGATTGTTGTTTCGATAAATATCAGCCATAAAATAGCACATTTGATTAGTTTTCCGTGTATCTAAATTGAATGTCACATTTCAATTAAATGTAGCATTTATTTTCAAACTAATTCCATTTTGGGTAATTTTTTTAATCCTAAAATGTTTCTAATGTAATACTTGCAAGCTACTCCAATCCGTACCATTCTTATAATCGCTATTAAATTCAATATACACTTACTGAAAAATTTAGTAACTGTCGTCATTAAATTTATATTTAAAGTTTAATGTATTGTTTAATTTTATAAATATAATTTATATCATAAATATCATGCATACAAATACAATTTGTTGCAATTTAATATCTTTATTAAGTTTTATTATAACTGCAATGTTTGCAAAGTTTTTAAATGGATTAATTAAATTTAAGTTAACTTCAATTTTCATAATGAATTTAATGAAGGGAAGTGGGAATTGTTTAATTACATTGCAAATAATTAAAAGATAGAAATTTTAAATAAACTGTTTTTTTTTATTTCTCGACATCAAAAATTAAGCATTGGAGATTGAACGGAGGATTTAATAATTATTAAAGTTCAAATCAGTGAAGATTATTTAAGTTGAAAATTTATTTTAATTTTTAACACCCATTTTTAATTTTTTATTAAAATGAATGATTAAATTACTGTAGTAATTTCATACATGCTAATTTTAATCAGCAATAATTTAATTTATTTTGATAATAATTTTAGCATTCTTACAATAATGTATCTTTATGATTGCATAATATCATTATCAAATTATTTATTAGATATTTTCATTTTTTTCACCTAAAAGTTAAATGAAATTGAGATTTTAAACAACTATGAGTTAATTATATCCATTTCAAAAGAATTAAATGTATTTTAAAGTGTTTGCAAACTATATACCAATTTCGCTAATTTTGAATTACTAAATTAAAAGATTGAAATATCGCAAAATTATGAGGTTAATAATATTTACTGTGACTTTTTTTAAATATATTTTTAATCGATATTTAAAATGCTAACTATTTTATCAATATTTTCAAATTTATTTCCTTTCAAAATATAGATCTAAGAATTATTAGTCAATTAGTAAAAGTAATTTTTCTGAACTAAAATGATATTAATCAACTATGTTTCTAAATAACATCAAATACTGAATTCACTATTGAATTAATTTGGTTTCAAAGCAACCATTGAGAATTTTGTCCTAATTTACTATGGTAGCTATTTCTTATCAGAATATAGAATCATATCGTCGGCCATTTGCACATATACTTGTCAAACCAAATATGATTCCTTAAATTTTCTGTAAATCTGAACAATGTGGTGATACGATTAAGACTTCAATTATTTTTTATAAAAGAAATTTTCTGTTGATTTAGACGAATGACATTGGTCACTGTTTTGCTGATATTTTAAGATTAGTCTTCTACATTGAATTAAAGAATTGAGGATATCGACAAAGCTGTTGTTGATAACAGCTGGAATTTTTCCATGATCACATTGCAGTTAATATTTCCTATCGTATACGAAATTTCTCCTCATTATCACAGATCTACTTTTCACTTCTGTATTGAAGAAACACAGCGATTTTGCTGGTAAATCATGCCAAAAGTTAATATTATTTTAACCAATCCATCCAAATTGGCATTTTCTTCATCGGGAAAAATAATATATTTGCAGTTATTATTTCAGAATATAGATTCCTCAGTCTCCTTTATCCTCTCTTCTTCATTGTGTCTTTTTTATTTGAAAGAACAAAATGTATATCTCTGCTCATCAAGAACTAATTATTACGCAAGAGTTAAGATTCACAAAGTCAATGAAGTATTTTAATGGATTGTAGGTGTGAAAACAAGAAAAATACAAATACAGCATACTTATCTACAAATCTTTTTAAGAAAGCACTTTTTGATTTGAATAAAAAAAAACAATTAGTAGACCATGGTAAGAACATTTGATTTAATTCCTTACGAAGATCTTCTTTTTCATCCCAAGTTTCAGAAGTCAATAAATAAATAAATCGGCTTTTATGATTACATCCATAGTTACAAATAATATTGTTAATTAGATAGAAACAAAGTAACATAATTTTAAAAGTATAATATCTATTCAAAAGCTGAATTAGTTTGAATTCAGTATAAAAAGCTATTATGCATTGTTTGAAAGAAAGTTTTCACTCTATTTAACACAGAGGATTTTGCGTTGTTCCATTTTGCATTTTATATAAGTCATTAAAAAACCATAATAATCTTTGTAATAATCATCAAATTTGCTGCATCTGTCTAAAATATGAGGCAACACAGACTTGTAATTTGCAAAGAATTCTCTATTATTCAGAAGTGATGATAGTCTCATAGGAACTATGCATATTTTGGTAATACGGAAAACGTATTAAGTGTTAAGGAATCTTAAACAATTTTCACACTATCAAATTAACATTAGACTTTAGACTCGCTATAGCCTAGTTTACAACCATGTTTTTAAATAAATTCCAGAATTGAATAATGGGAGATAAAGGCTATGTTTCTTTTTCTTTCATGCAAATGCATGATGGTAGTTGATTTGAAGCTTAATAGGTCTTTTTTCTCCATACATAATGTGGCAATCTATGAAAAGTAATCCAAGAAAACATTTTTTCAACACATAATGTGGCAATCAATGAAAAGTAATTCAAGAAAACATTTTTTCAATACATAATGTGGCAATCAATGAAAAGTAATCCAAGAAAACATTTTTTCAACGCATAATGTGGCAATCTATGAAAAGTAAATCAAGAATACATTTTTTCCAATACATAATGTGACAATCTATGAATAGTAATCTGAGAAAACATTCCACGCATTAAATGATAAAATGCTCTCACAACTGCTTTTAATACTTAATTTGTCAACTACGCGAGATTAAAGTTTGGACCCATATGATAAATAAGAAGGCCAGATTGTATTTATTCTAAGTTTCCACAAAACTATCATCTCCTTTATGATACAATATTTTGCAGCTGGTTTCATCTGAAAAGATAATGTGGCATTACGGTTGAGTCAGTAACATTATTTACCTCGCTTTGCCGGCATGCTGTTTTGACATTTAGAATCAAAGAATGATGAAATAATGTTGATAATTAATGATACGTGTGAGTTGCTGCTGTTTTGTAGAGATCTATAGCTCTTTATTTGAAGTATAATTAATTATTAAGGATTCTAAAGGACAGAGGAACAACAATTTGTCCTAACAATTTCCTTTCGTCTACACAATTTTTTTAAACGCACAATTTGTCTTTTTGCTTTGATACACTAATCCTATGCTCACGGATAAAGCATTAAAATATCAATATTTAACCCTAATCAAAAGACAACGATGTCGTAAAATGATATTTTACAATCCATGAACAAAATACAGCTGGATTCTGATTTGAGTAAACCAATTATAAACACAAGTTCCTCCTTCTCGTTCAGGATATAACCTCTCTTCCAGACATTTAACTTTGAGTTTTTGCGTACACGACAAGCAATAATTTCAAAATATATAACTTTCTATGCAATATTTTCTTTCACAAATATTGGAGACAGTTTAAGTTTTGATGTTTAATCACAGGCAGGATAATTCTATAATTTGTGCATCCTGGGATATAGTAGTTAATATGCAAATATTGTTTGTTGCACGGACTCTGAGCAGAGTAACAATTTTCATGGCCAGATGCTCACGCTTAAAGTAGTTAAAACTTTCTATTGAGATCAAGAAAACCATATAAATAAATATTACACAATGTCTGTTATTTTTAAACTAGAGAATTTTGTGAGTAAGGAAATTAACATGAAAACTTTGTTCTTATAATATTTTAAGCTTCTCCATAGAAATCTTGCGTTTTTAGATTTTTTCTTTCGAAAATAAATTCTGATGCGAGTTATTCTTGGTTTCCATTGAATCATTAATAACAGTTTATTTTTGGGGCAAAGAAATCATTGACATAGAACATAATCATGTTATACAAATGAATTTTTATTGAATTTAATTATTTAAAATGATTATAAGTAGACTCAAACAATAATGAATGAAATCTACTCTATAAAATTTAAAGAAATGATTACTGATATTCATAAATTTTCACTTTTGTTGATCAATTATTTCCATTAACAAATTAAACAACACAAGTTTGAAATACATAGAGTTAAAAAAATTAAATGTACACCATTATAAGCAACCTAAAAATTTTTATCGGAAATAACTAGATTATTATTATATTGTGAAATGAATAAATTTCTTAACATTATGACAGGAGTGTTAGTTTTAAATGATATGTTAGAGGAAGAAAATAATAATTCATACGCTAGAACTCCATTCAGTATAGAATTATGTAAATATAATATCGAAAAATATCCCCTGCATTTATTGAAATTGAAATAGCAAATATATTAATAATTTATAATATGGGAATTTCTTAAGACAAAATTTTTCAGCAATTATTTTTGGTCGAAATGTGCTAATTCTTGTCGCAAGAATTAATTTACAGAAAAAAATGCTATATTATAAAATTTTAGAAAATTAACTCAAATGGAGGATTTCAACGGAAAGCAGAAAAAAATAAATAACTTATTTTGAACTTTCCTCGGGCTATCTAAAATGTAAATTGATAAATCTTGCTTCCAAATTCCACTTTCAGAATGGTTTTCCAGAAATGGTTATGGGAGTGAGGGTATCTTAATCTGATTGTCTGGGATCGAGGATATAAAATTAAAATTCCCAAAAGCAAACTGGAAGACTGTTAGCGGAGGCAGGAAAATACCTTCCAGAAAGTGGCATTGCTTCTCTCCTCCACCTCCTCCGACCGTAATCTCCAACGCTCGAAAATAGAACCCAACCCTTTCTCTCCCTTTAATGGTTTTGCCTTTGATGGCTCCCTTCCGATTTTCCCGTTTTCTTTTCCCGGAAGGAAAGAAATTGAAACCGCTACAAGCTTCCAGCAGGAAAAAGAACCTGAGCAGTACTTGGTTGGTTAAAATTTCATACTATTTAACGATACTCCTTCTCAAGAACTTCAACTTCGATTACAAATCCTGGACCATAAATAAAGATCGTTTGGGAAACGATGGAAAGGATCACGAAGATAGGGGGAGTTGAGTTGTCAGGGTCGTTTTCTCCGATTTGCTCTCCGTTCCCCACCCCATCGCTCAAGAGAAGGAAGCAGCATTAACCTTTTATCTCGATCCTACCCGATACACTGCTCTTTTTGATACCTGTTATCTATCACCAGGAATGGGCCCTTCGATCAAATTACACCCTTCACCTGACTCGATCCCTTGTTCTCGAACATCCCAGAAAGAGAGGCGGAGAGATCGTAGTGGAAATAGTCTTACTCGGGACTTCAAAAATGGATGAAGATTTTCTACAGCCATTTGAGGGGTAAATGAGGGGTAGTTATGTCTGAAAGTGAGAAAATTGACCTGACACTGTAAGCCCTGAGAGAAGGAAATAACGAGTATTTTATTCTTTAGTAGTAACTGTTCCAAAAGAACAAAGTTAACTAATAAAAACAATAATTTTAATCTTCTAAATGCATGTTAAGATTGTTCTGTTAGAAATTTACTTATATTTTTAATTAAACTCTATTTAAATTTAACTTATATTAATATTCTTGATGAAATTTCCTAAGCTTGACTTTGGTAGTCAAACTACATGAATGTTCAAATAGAGGAAATTATTTAATTGATTTTTTAGCAATTTTTAAGAAAAATTATTTTTATGCTGACCCTTTTAACTTTTATAAGTGCATTTTTATAAATACTAACTCTTGCAAATTTTTTATCACGTGTTGGTACTAATACTTCATTTAATAAGAAGACCTGGTGTAATGTACTAAAATTCTAATGTGATTCTTATTTGAATTCCTCTAAATATGAGATCATTTTAAGCTCATAAAAATGGTTTTATAGTAATAAAAATGTGCAGAGGTGAGCTCACAATATAACAATGTTTGCTTTAATATTGTAAAAACAGTATTCATTTCTTAATATCTCTTTTTACTGGTAATTGTTTCATATTTAATAAAATATTTTGCTAACGTTAAATCATTTATATGAAATACTGAATATTTGCAGCAAGCCTGTTGATGGCTGAGTCTACTGGTGTTCTCAACTCCTAAACTGTTGGTCCCGGGTTCGAATTCTGGTTCGGGCATGAATATATTTCTCTCTGTCACCCTGTGTTTCCTTGCCTTTTTTTGTCCCCAAATGCCCCTGTTAGAAAGAAAGATATTTGCAACTCCTCAAAAAATATATATTATGAATGAAAAACTAAATGACGCTTTAATTTCATATAAAGGCTATTAAAATATATTAAACTTTTTCTATTTTTAAACATAAAATTGCTCTAAATATATATTATTCTAAAGGCAAATTATAGATAAAACAATTGTAGTCAATTAACATACATTAAAACTAACATTTGTTGGTGCAACTTATATCTACCTCCTCGTGGTGCACCCTAGACAATGCTAAATGCTTCACAACTAAATTCATTGCCTTGTATTGCATCACTTATGCGAAAGATACTGGAGAACACGGCACAAAGTAAATAATATGTACTTCTAACATATGAATAAATAATCCATGTTATCCGCTAAAACATAAATATTTGTTGTTTTAATTAACAAAGCTTTATGAGTTTAAAATGTTATTTATAGCTGTCATTTTTTACGCTATAACATTTAAAAGATAAAATCGGAAAATATATAATACTACATTTTCTCTCTAGGCGAAAAATAACTAAACAAAACCTGATATTTATTTAAATATGAAATTAAAATAAGGCTAAGTTATATTAATTAAAATTAAAACACGTTTTAAGACAAAAAGGAAAAAAATTTGAAGCTCGAAGTAACATTTTGATATTAAGTAAATATAACATTTTTTAAATTTTATAGCAGAAAACTGGAGAAATCTACATATATACATAAAGAGATCACATATTCTATTATTAAATGTTGAAAATAAGCGTGGAGTTTGGGTTTACATATTTCTGATGAAAATTCGAAACCCCCATTTCCAAATGATACTTTATTGGTATTTATTAGTATTCGAGGAAAGCTTATAAATAGGAGAATAAGATGCAACATGCATTTACTCTGTAAAAGAATGTGTGCTTATCAATGGATACGTGTATCACGTGACAAAAATATATTTCAAAAGCATTTTGTGCTAATGTTTCTCTCATAACTTGATGCGACGCATTAGAACTTCATTGAAATTCGTGTTTAGTCTCCAATTTTAATGGAGTTTCGTTTCCTAAAGAGAAAAGGGTTCCTGTATCTTGGAAAGCCATTAATACCTTTCATTTTTAAGGTTAATCATTGAAAAGAGTCTCAGATATCTCCTGCTCAGAGATCATCGTATAAATAGGGAATGAGCAAACAAACATCGAGTTTCATTTTATATTTTCGTCCTAGTTTACTAACCAAGTAATCATTTCAAAATCATTCTGATAAAGGTTTTCAATTATATTGCAGATTCTTGCAACAATATCTTGAATTTATATCACAATTATTGTTTCCTAAAAATTAATAAATGTTAGACCCTAATTTAATAATTATTATAAATTATATTAAATATAAATTTAATATAAAATGTAAAACAAAAAATGTAAATTATAAATAAAAATAAATATTATAAATTAAATAATCTAATTTAATAAGATCAAATTTACGCGCAATATATTTTACACATTTACAACTAAAAAAATTAAAGTAATATAATATAATTCCGAAATATCTATTTTCATTTTTTTAAAACTGGATATGATTTTTCATAAAATAGATCAAAACAAAGGATACTTCTTCATCGTAAATGATCCTAAAATTATGCTTGAATTTTATGAATTTACATGCCGATATTATTTTAGATTCATAATGGATATCATTTGCTGCGTTTCAAGTTTCCGAAATGATTTAAGGTTAAATAAATTACATCAAAATAATAAATCTCAATATGTGTATGTATATATAAATATATAAGCAAAAACAGAATTTATAATATTAGTTAACAACTGGTGTGAAAAAGCTTGAAAAGAGCGAGCAAATTACTCAATACACTATAAATAAAACTATAATTTAATGAGTATTCATAAATTAAAAATAATAATCGTTATATTATAAAAATTATAATTATTAAAACAGTAATCATAATATTTAAAAGTATAGTTATTAATAATATTATTATTATTATTAGGAAAATAAATATTGAATTTATGATGAAAAAAATGCAGAAATAACATGGATAATTTGAAAAAAACCCGAAGTAGAGTTGAACAAATAATCAATCCTACTTATCAGCAGAATTGGGAACACAAGAGTTTATTGTTGCACCAGCATGCTTCCCTTTACCTAGCCTTGAGTTGAACTCCACCAGTTAGATAGAAACCTCCTAATGGAGTCTTCGTGATTTCTAATCAGGGGCCAAGCAGAATACTCTCAATACTTGCCGTGCTATCCAAAGCTATATCATTTCATATGGAGGACATTGAGACCACGACCTACTTAAGGTGCCCTGAAACATTTTTAAGGAAATCAAAATGTCATTTTTTAAGCATTGTATAAAAGTCCACAAACGAAACACAAATAATCTAATCTTACTGTCTTAGAGCAAAATAAAAACAAAATAAAAAATTTAAGTAAAGGAGATGAAATAAAATAATAAAAATAATAAATTATCTTTGTTTGTGAGAAAAAAAAATAATAATTTGAAATATTAATATAAATTTTCTTTATTAATATGTAATGAGAGAAACAATGTATTAAAAATACATAAAGAGGATTAAGTAAAGGAATATTTTCGATGAAAAATATTATTTTAGAGTAAAGAAATATATGTTGCATAAAATGATTTAGGTATAGTGAAATCTCATAATTGAAAAATACATTTTTCTAAAATTAAAAATAAATAATTAAGGTTCTAAATTGAAACAATAATTAGGGAAATAAAAATTAAAAGGGTTGAAAAGGAATAAATTCAATAAGAATGTAGTAAATAAGATTACAAAAACATCTGGATATTTAAAAGGAAACAAGAGGGAAATAAATTTATTTCATAAAAAGTAAAACTTAAAAGAATTTTAGTGAAAACTGTAAAAAACGAAGGCAAAAAACTCTTAATTCTTTAATTATCTAAATGGGGAGAAGGCAAAAAATCAAAAGTACAAGAAAAAAGACCTGGTTTTTAAACTGGACAGACCCATAAAAGTTTTTTTAGGCATACAATCTCTCATAAGGTTTCTTAGCAAAAAAAATGCAATTAGTACAGGGGAAAAATACTAGAGAAAATTAAATTTAAATTTGATGAGGATTTATTTTAAATGAAAATTTATAAACTCATTAAGTACAAATTTATTAATTAAATCTAATTTAAGTGAAATTTGTGATTTAATGAGATCAGCATAATTTATGTTAAATCACTAGTGTAATGATTTTGCTATTAATATTAGAAAAACTTTATTTAAAAACATGTGAATTTCAATCAAAAATTTAAATGACTTCAAAATTATAATCATATTATTTATCACAAAATTTGAAATATTGTGTAATTATCATTTGAATAATTAGCTAAAGTTTCATTAGGTTTTAAAATCATTAGGTAAATGGAAGAAAATGCGAATTATTTGTCATAATTATCACAATTAATAAACCATCATAATATTTAATCAATATACAACTATTAGACTTTATATTAGATCAGAATTTAATAAACTTACATTGCTGGAAAAAAAACTTGTACGAAAATGTTCTCCTTGGTATAAACAATATAAAATTTATATATATATAAATTTTTCTTCCATATATTATCTAGAAAAAATATAATTTACTAGCAGAATCGAGTCCCTTGAATCAACTTAATCATTTGTTACGATAAAATACTTTACAAATAAAATTAGCTAATAAAATAAATGGTTATAATAAAACTGTTTCGGAATTTTTTAATTGCATTTATATTTTTGGCATTTTTTAGGATATTATGTTAATTTTTCATAATTTTTTAAGTCTGTAATTAAATGTTTTTCGATAATTTAATAAACAAGAGAAATAATTAAGCACTTAATTCCTGGGGTTTGAATGGCTAACGGGTGAGTGGGTGTTGTTGTTTAGGGTGAATGTGGTAGTTCCATTTTCTGTGCACTTGAATAACTAGTAAAAATTGACCAATAAATCTAATTCCGTTATTAGTCATGATTAAACTTATTCATGATTTATATCAAAAGAAGAAGGAAAAGAAGGAAAAAGAAAGCAAAGCAAAAAATAAAGATAAAAATAATTACTTAAAAAATTATATAATCAGATTTTGTCACTCACATTTTGGTTTGTGTTGTTTTTCAAGGTATTGTTTCATCAAGGTATATGATTACTTAAAATTATTGTCTTTTCAAGGTATAGTTTCTTCAAAGTATTATTTTCAAGGTATGGTTCCCTCAAGGTACGTTTAGATACGCAATTCTTGGTCTATTTTTGTTTGTAGCATTAAAGATGTTGTAAATGAGTATCTTCGGTATTTCTTCGTTATCTATGTTTGAGAAATTGCTACAAATTTTCTGTCTTACCTAAGAAAATATAACTGAAAATATTAGTAACTCAAAAGCATCGCATGAATTCATTTCTGGAATACCATGGTGCCATAGAAATTGTTCTAAAATGTTCCAGTTGTGTGGTAAGGGGTGGACAGTCGAATGTTTTCTGTCATTTTTTGAAAAAGGCCTGGTAAGCTCAAGGACATAGGTTAGAAACCACAAACCCTCTCCCGTAATCTTGGCATTATGCGATTTGTCGCTATGGTGGATGGCACTCCGACTACAGTGTCAATGCAGAGCTTCTAGTATACCTGACAAAATGAAGGAGAATCTTACCCTTTGCAGTAATTAAAGCAATATTCTTTGAAAAGAACTTCTTGTGTCCTGAGATTTAAAACACTGATCATTTAGGTAAAGCCTCTGAAGTAGATCTGTCTTTTAAACACGATATAAAAATCCAGAGTAAATCAAATGAAGAGATAAAAATGATGGTAGAAGTAGAAAACGCCAAAATAAAGAGGAAACGGTACATCATAAAACACATAAATGTGATGTTTTCGCCCTTACTCGTTTGAATTCTCTAGGTACTCTTGATTAAAGAATTAAACCTCGGCTCAAGAAAAAGCCTTTTCTCACCTCAAAAACAAAGTCTAAGACCCTGAGACTGATGAGAGCTGAGTTATTTTGGATTTGGAGTTTCATACATAATGCTTTCACCAAGGTGCCTTGATTGTTAAATTCAATTTAAAGGAAACAGTACTTAATTAGTTACAATAAATTTCTACTGATCAAGTGAAATTCATTTCATTAATCTGTATTCTATATGATGAATTTTATTTAATTACTGATGGTTCAGAACGGAAATTAATTGTTTAGTATTCCATTTTTAAAAATTAATGCACTTAATAAAAAATATCAAGTATGGTATCAGTTAAAATTCATAATCTTCAAAATGTTGCCTGTAAATGGTAAATATAAAAGAAAATTACTTATAAAATTTTCTAAGAAATTAGCAGTAAAGAAATATTAATTCCATGGAAACAAAAATTATTGTAATTTTTAATAAATCAATTAGTTTTAATCAAATCAAAAATACCACGGAAAAATTACATTAGCAAACAATATAATGTCCGTGTAAAAATACTCAAATAACCACTTTTTTATACAATACATGCTAGATCAAAATAAATCAATGTTAAAATTAAATGGGTTGAAAACTCTCATGTGAAGATCTAGATTGAAAAGTAGAATATAGGATAACAGTAACATAATATTTCTTGTTTATTAAACAAATAAATAGATATTTTTTTGCAAACGTGTTTTATCAAAACTTCTAAAAAACTTACTAATCGAAAAACGTATAATGAAAAATTATGTACTGGCTAAATTTCCTTTTTTCTTAACAATCGACGATAACTTCAATCTTCATATGACATGTACATTATTATACCACGTATTGATTATCACCATTCTCTGCATGTTGCCAATATGTGATCTGCCTATAATGTTGTCATCATTGATTTTGCAATCCATATATTTTCCTTCATCTCTTAAGTTTACTTTTTATTTAGAAGCTCAGTCGGGAATAAAAGTAGATCTTCATTTCTGTCGTGCTACAAACTTTTGGAAAGGATTTTTTTTTTATATTTTACGATTTTATCAATTTTATCTTATTAATACTTTAATTTTAATATGAGTATGATGCAGTTAATTTATTAAAGTAATGAATACTTATTTCTTCTACTGTTTATAAAAATTCTTCATAAAAACTATTACATTTGTTTCAAAATTATTACTTCAAATACACTATATCAAGTTGAATATTGCCAATTAATTACTTGATCTTCGTTTTGTAGGTAGACCAATCAGCTTGTAAGATAACCGTCAATATTTTATTCTTGTCACTAGAACCCATCTAATTATTTCAAAATACATATTGGTATGTAGAGATCACCGTAAGTGTCCTCGTTTTAAAATATAATCAGCTAATGCTAATTTAAATTGAGGACTCTGTACTTTGAAAAATACCCTAATTTTTCCTGCTTGTAACATTGATTGAGCAGTGTAGGCTGAGTGGTTAAAAAGATGGATTTGAAATCAATGGAAAATTTCCGATGTAGATTCGAATAATACCTGTTCAGGAAATATATAAGATCATCTGATTTTAATAGTGGATAAACGACGTAAAATACATGAGAATCGCAATGACCTAATGTAAAATGATAGCCCTAGAGGTCCTCTGCTATGTCCCTGTGTTTATATTATAAAAACCCACTCTTTCAAAGAAACAATATTACATCCACTGGATACTTTACTACAAAAGTCACCATAACATTCATTCAAGGAATCTAAATTAAGTTCTGAAAAGGAAAATACTAGTAATAGTCAAGCATTAAAAAACATTTAAATAATTTTATGTTGAAAACGTAAAACTCATCGGTTGATGGACGCTGTTATTATTATATAAGTGCATAAACAGTGATGCCATCATGATAATCATAATTTCAAATAAAAAACTTTTTCATAGTTTAATTCCAACTTTCATTAATTATTGCCTCATTTAAGATGCAAAATGTTAAAGCATTTTTATGGCATAACAACTATAGCGTGGTGCAGTATAAATACTTCAATCTTCGAAACGTTACAAATCTTGATGTGGCAAAAACAGATCCGCTGATTGGATTTTGATTGTTACTAAGAATTAATTTCTATTAATCAATTTACCAATTGGTATGGAAATTATGTTAAAAATACATCCCATTAGATCACATTAATTTTGATTTTTAAAGACATTTCCTTTAAATGTTATCTTAGCCTTTTAAATCTAATTTGCTTTATCCAACAAATTCTAATTTGCTGAATTATAATTGACTACACTAATCAATTTTGACTTTTAAAATCATTGCCTTACTTTAAGAGAAGTAACTGTGGTTCAAGTCTCGGAAATATAATATAATATTTGTAAAGACTTTGTAAGCTAAAGAAGACTATACAATCCATGAAGAACGCAATAGATATCTTAAATTCATTGCTTTCAGAATTTCAATAGACATTATTTAAAAGACAGATATGATTTCAATGCATATGAAAATATGCTATGAATTAAGGAATATAACTTACTTTACCTTTTAAATTATTTATTAATTTTTTATTCAATGTTTTAGTGATTATTTCAAGGAATCTAAATTAAGAGAGACCTGTTTATTGCACTCTAAATTTAAATTTCGCGTATTTAGAATAAGATTGGAAAAAGACTCGAAATAAACCATCAAAAATGTCATTTTGGAAGTATAGGGTTATTGAAATTAAATTTCCGCTTATTCAAAAAGCCCTGAAAGCAATTCCGCTATTGCGAACAAGAAATATTTAGACAAAAACACTTCTGAGGTTTGGTTTAAGATTTATGAAATAAAAATTGGTTCAAATTATCACCCCTAAATGACGCCAAGAGTTACTGTCTGACAAGCTGATATTCCAAAGAAAAAGGAGGACCAAAAGTTTCACACAAAAGGAAAGCAATAAGAACAACATATAATTGCAAAATTGCATCTAACAATTTATGAAACAAAAAAGTTCCATTTTAAATGAAATTACTAATCATCAAAGTTCTTTAGGATATGTTCAATGAGCGAAACATTCTGCTCGATAATGCACTCCATTCTGATGAACATACTTTCTACCACTGACCAGAAATAATCAACATGGGTGCTTTGAACTTGGCAGTGAATACTATTCTTGAAATCGAACACGGTCGCCAATGGTTCTCGCTAAACATTGTCCTTCAAAAATTCTCGTAGCACGGCATTTCAAAGTAGAAATGGTTTGATTACAGTGTTTAAGCTGTTAGGAAGAATCTTGATCATCAATGCGTGAATAAATTTATTCCTTTACAATTGCTGAACTTGTGCTTTGATGTGAGTCGTGATTCCATCTTTCATGAATATGGTGTCGTGAATGTTGTCTCGTTGCTACAAAGTAAGAAATAAATAGGTCTTTAACATGTCACATTACCACAGCCAGTTAATAGAACAAACACTAAGTGCTTCAGAAGTTACTTATTCAAAAAAGTATGTCTCGAGTATGAATGAAGCATTAAATCCACGCTATACGGGCACTTTCGTGCCATGCTAGGATTTGATGTGAACCACGGGTTTCTTAGTCACTGAGATACGACAATTATGGGTATGTCTATTAAAGTGAAAGTGGGTTTCCTTTGCCAATAGAATATCTCATGCTCAGGAATCCTCAACCGCCATTCTTACTAGAAACTGTAAGCGCAAATATTTTGCAAATATCCGGGTTACGCCATTTTATTTGATGAATCCCTTGAATCTTATACGGGTAGAAGTAGGGGCAGAGTGAGCTAAGACATATAAATTGTGTTCAAAATCGTTCTGAACTCTGACATATCCGTGAAGGGATTCACTGTTGCTTCTTGAACGCTGTATCGTATCTATAACAACAGCGCTGTTGACCCTTTATCTTCCTCTTCACGGCAAAACACTGAACAATCTTGTTAAATCTAATTTCAACATCATATCTCTAAAAGCATTATCCGACATTAAAAGGATTTTTTGATATTTTTCAATATAAGTTTAATATTTTTATCAGCTCTCGTTATTTTTAAATTTATATTTAAAAAAATTATACCAAAACTTGAAAGAATAAGTCTTATCCTTAGATTTCTTGAACTAACTCAAGCATATTTTGTTCTAGAAAGATTGTATTTCTCTTTTTATGTTCGCACTCTCTTAAGTACACTAAATCATCTCATCTATTGTGAAGAAACTTTTCTAAATAAATGCTTTTATAAAACATTCTACATATATGTTCAATTTTTGTCAGTATTTATGATATATTATAGACACTGTGTCTGTTGAACTTTTAAAGGATGCAAAATGCAATCAGTTTATTTACAATTAATAATTTTAAAGATTTTGCAACAGTTTATTAGATCGAAGAGATTTTAAAAGCATATAATCCCTTCCTTTGAAATAATTAAAAATTTCATTCAATTTTTTTTTTTACATTTTTGGAAAAATTTCTATATAAAAATGACAATGATCGTATTATTTTAATTTTATTTTTATTCATTTACTTTTTTGACAAAGAAACCTATCCTTAATTTAGATATCAAAAAGCGATTTTAATAACTGAACATGAACAGTTACTTTTAGAAAGAACTTAAACTTAATATGTTGTGAATATTTAATAAAGAAAACTATACAAAATAATTTATAAAATTTCTATAAAAGTAAAACCTTCAAAGTACAATCCTCTCTCGTAAGTAAAATATAATTCATTTAAAAATCGTACAAACTATAAAAGAAAAAAATTTTTCTTAATATATCTGTAACACATTAGTCTCAATAAATCTTATAAACATATTCTCACATAAAGAAAATTAACCATGCAGATAACGAAATCCACTAGTACTTTTTAAAAATAATACATAAAAATAAGAAATCGAATAAACATAAATAAACAAGTTAGAGTTATTTTCGTACATATACACAGAAATGTAACTATAAGTATGAGCATGTTTTTGAACAAGATGTATTTTTAAAAAGTTAGCACAATTCGTCTAATTAAAATTGGTACTTCATTGAAAGATATTAATCAACTAAGCTTCTTCTTAGCATTTGAACCGAAATAATTTCTTCAGCCAAGCATGTACTGCTAAGGAAGGGTATTTATTTCTGTAGCTTCATGAGCAGAGAAAACTTCTCTTTGCTTGGAATATTTCCACTATTATACTCTTATTTGTCTTTCTTGTGTCTGAATAATTCGAATTTTTTGATACACAAACAATTGGAACAGCTTGTGTTCACCACAGTAACAATCCATCTTCGAAACATGCAAATGCACCAGTTGGAATAAATTATCGATACGCCCTGTTTGATTGTAAATAAAAAAGTATGTTCTTTCAAAAAAATGGATTATTAATCTTGATATACTCAGTATCAAAGATAATTGAGATAAATGTTTATATAGTTTGTACTAAACCAAAACAAATTTGATTTTGCTTAAATGGCATTTCCACAAATAAAAGAACTGTTAATTTCCACAAATAAATGAATTAGATCTGGCAACACAATGGTATTTAAATAACGCAGTTTGTGTATGCGGCTGTATAAATCGTTTGATAGTTATTAATTAATATTAATATTTAGTCTTGTGCTTTTTCGATTTACTAAAATTATATCTCATTTACTTAAGATATATATATATATATATATATATATATATATATATATATATATATATATATATGTGTGTGTGTGTGTGTGTGTGTGTGTGTGTATGTATATATATATATGTATATGTATGTATATATCAAAGATTACCAATTTAAAATTATTCATTTTTTTACTTAAATAGAAGAAAATTTCATTTGAATTTTAACTTATATAACATAATAAAAAATGATAATAAATTTCTTGTCAGAGAGTTTTCATAATTTCAAAGCAAATTTGTCGAAAAATATTCAACCAATATTTTTCCATTTTTGTTTTAATAATAATGTTAATGCAATACATATTTAATTATACTAATACATTTTTATTTGCATGTCAGTATGCTTCCTATCTATCCAAATTTAATAATGTAAGTAAACTGAATTTCTTATAGTTATTTGTAATGTGGACATGATGTTATAAATGATGTGATGGAATCGATTACGTAAATTCTTATTTGATTCTGCGGTTGTGGTAGTATAGTTTATCATGAATAAAGTACATGGTCAAGAAACAGTAGCCTCGATGCTGACCTAGACATACCTAGATTTTTTTTATGAAGACCTTAAATACTATGGAGTATTTTCATTTATGAAATTCTTGGAATCTTTATTTAATATGTGCAATATTCGGAAAGGGAGAAAGAGGCTTAAAACAGAAATAAAACTTGAAATGGTATTTAATTAAAGAAATTTAAAAATGAAAATAATTACTGAATATCAAGCAGATCAAATATTACTTTTTCAATTGAAATATTTGCTTAAAATGTCATTATGTAAGGAATTGAGTCAAGGGTTAATGAAACAAAACATGCATTATGGACATTCCACTGAGTTACAATCGATGACAAATGGGGCTAAAGTTATGATCGAATAATGCGCAACAGAGTGAATCTGTTGTGCTAAAGTTCCTGAAGTAGATGAGTGATTTACAATTGCTATGCACATAATATGCCTGTTATCGGTTACAGTACAGCAACAAGATTCGTATTACAGTACAGTTACAGATTCTTGTTACAGACGATTTCTCTGGAGGATAATCCGAAATATCTCTTTAAGATATTATTTCTCCTCAGTGTAAGACAAAAAATTATTTTAATGACGCTCAAAGACCACTTTGAGCCACAATTAAAGAATTAACACAAAATACACATGAAAAATGCGCGGTTGTTGCTTCCTAATGGCAATTGTTCACATAAGTATTTATAAATCTAAAATAATTTCTAAATTTAAAGTCAATTCATAAATTTATTTCCTCATAAATTTGGTATTTTAAAAGGTGAAAAATACTGGAAATTTTCCATAATGAAGCCCGGTGGCTTAATGGCAGCGTTTCACGCTCCCATGACACAGGTCCGAGGTTTGATCATCGGGCTGGGCAAGGTTGACTCAGCCTTTCATCCCTTCAGTGGGTCGATTAACTGAGTACCAAGCATGCTTGGGAACTAAACACTGGGGGTCTTACGTTAGGCTGACTACCTAACTGGGACATATGCTTCGCATCCCAGGGCCCTCGGTCATGAAAACAGTTATGGGCACTGTAGGCCTTGGCCCACATGGGCTGTCGTGCCATGGAGTTTAGTTTAATTTTCCATTATACCCCAGATTTTGATCCTAAGGAAATAGCATGCTTTTCCACGATGAAGAATATAACGTAATATATGAAGAAATTATATAACGTAGATATGATGATTTTATTGCTTCAAAATTTAATATTTATTTTAATATATACTAAATCGATATGTTTTGTTCAAAAACTGTTTCAAAAATTGTATAACAATGGTAAACAAACTAAACGCTAAGCAAAGCTAAAGCCAGTTGGTGTAAAAAATTGCTTGGTGATAATTTTATTTGTCAAAAGAAGTATTACGGTCACAAATCATCAATCGCAAAAAACAACTAAATGCAAAAAAAATTTAATTTGATTAATAATAATTTGTTTTATTAAAAAAAGTACTGTTATATTATACTTATAGCAATCGATCACCGATCTGATTGGTAAACAGTTTCCTCCAGAAATAAATACTGGCGTTTAAAAAAGCTTTATCAATAAGTGATCATTGTTTTGTTTATAAAATATAAATGAAATGTATTATTTTTTATTAACTTATGAGAAAAAACGTAAACAATTTTAAGCAAAACATAATGCAAATTTATGATAATAATTTATGATTTTTTTCTTCCAATTACGGCGATTATTAAACGGGGGTTATAATTGAAAAGTACCAAAATAATTCAATATTTTACTACTTGTACTTATATACCCACAAGCCTAATGGCATACTTTGTGGTACACAAAAAAATTATTTTGCTTAATTTTCTTTAATTTAAAAATATTTTGCCACTCAAGAGACATTTTCCAAAAAGTCACAAAATTGATAGTAAAAACTTAATAATTTAATAAATATATTTTAATTAAAATAATAAATAATTAAATAAAAATTAAAATAATAAATAAAAAATATTAATAAAAATATTAAAAAAATATAATTAAAATACAGTATAATTATTTCTGAAAGAATCACAAAATTTAGAGAATAATTTATTCTAGTGTGTTTTACAAAACACTTATTTTTATGAACTTACTTCCAGAAAACTGTACAAAATATAACTAGACCTCCTACTGCTATAATAAATATATTATCTGAGAAGTCCTGCTGGGGTGGAAAAACCAAATGTTGCTCAGATAACTCAGAGCTGTTGCCACAAAAGGGATGATAAATATTTAAACCCATCAAGAATAATACTTAGCATCTTAAAATATTTATAAACACTTGAACTTAAAGAAGTTATGAAAAATCCCATATAAGAAATCAATAGTTTCACTTATTTATTAACTTGTGTTTGCTATATTACATTTTTGACAAAGTTGTTTAAATTTCTGATAGTTTCGTTTTTCTTAAGACTCTAGTAAACATGTAAAATTAATTAATGAAACATCCAATTAGTCGATAGTATTAAGGGCAAGAGTAAGCTCTATATTCAAGAAAATGGAATTTATTCATAATTGAATAAATGAAGAAAAACTGACAGATATAAGCGAATATTAATTAAATATAATATTGTATACACAAAAGTGCAGTATAAGAATTCATAGCAAAACAAAAGCTTTAGCAAGATTTCCTAAAAATCTTCCATTCTGCAACTAATTAAAATTGACGCTTCATTAGAAGATATTAATCTGTGAAGTTTATCTCCACACTTGAACCGTAATAATTTTCCTAGCGAAGCTAACACATCAAGATTAATTTTTATTCCTTAGGTTTCATGTCCGGTGAAGCGTTTTCTTTTGCTGGAAGTTTTTTCACCCGCAATACCACTACTTGTCAGCTTCGTTTCTGAATAATTTGGATTTTCCGCTGAGCAAACGATTGGAACAGCTTGTATTCACTGGGTAGAACTTTCCTTTCTAGGAGCACGCAAACGAGCTAGTTGGAATAAATTATCGTCACACATTCTTCGAACAAAAAGGGAAAAAAATAATTATTTATTTCCCTCTCATCACTGCGAAAAAGAAAGTTATTAATCTCTATCTTTATCGGACCAGAACTAATTGAGACAAATGTTTTTATTTCCCTCGCGATAAATCAGACGAAAACTGGCTTATTTCAGAGCTGTTGCCACAAAGGGGAGGATAAATATTTAATTGATCGAGCGACAATGTGGCTCGAACAATATAGCTTGTGTTTCTAGAAATCGTTTGGTGGAATGATGGTGAAGTCGTAGTTTTCCACAAAAGAAACCGATATGCTGCATATCTGTTTGAAACAATGGGTAATATCTTTTGTGAAAATGAATCCGTTTAATAACAGTTTAGGTCATTGACTAAATTGATAAAGTCTAAATGTTGTCACTATGGTTATCTACATTATTGATTCTCTCTATATATATTTGACAAAATTGACGGCTTAATTTCTAATTAAAAGCTATTTTTCTTTTACTTTAAGTATTTCTTGCGGAAAGAAAAAGTAATTTTAGCATATATTTATTACAATTAATATAAAATTAGTTATAATAGAAAAGAAATAAATAATTCATGTTAAAATAAATAAAGACTACATTCATTTAAATAAAGGGTCACATAGAAGATTAAAATTCGAAAAGAGTTAAGCCAATATTTAAATGACATATATTTTTAACTGATATTATAGCCCTATTAATTTTAACGATTTCCTAAAGAACTTTAATCTTAGTTAAAATATTAGTATAATTGAAGAGAGGCTTGTTTGTAAATGTCAATATAGCTAATTAAAAAATAACTAGCTTGTATTTATACGTAAGTGCATTAATTGTTAATTTGTAAAAATGAATATATTCTTTTAATTTTCTAAGCCCCAGTTTATAAGTCTTATAAAAATCTCAAGAAGACAATAATTAAAAGACAAAATTGTTATTCTTTTGTTACTCAATTTAATAAATTTAAAAAGGCAAAACAATTAAGGATGCAAAACAGCTTGTTTATATCAGATTTTTGTCCAGCATTCTACAAATAAGTGAATTACTTATAAACAGAAAACAAATCTATTATTATGATGCATATTTATTGCAGCTTTTTTTCTATTTGTTACCAACTTGCTCTGTATGATCTATAATTATAAGATAAAGAGTTTTTCAACAGTAAATATAACGGAAATTGAATAGATTATTTTGTTCATACTAAAACAGCTGCTTGTAGAGAACCAAATATTTGAGCTACGACTGTAAATAGTATGTATGATGAGTTTATTTTACTTTTTCCCAACCAACAAAGACACAACAAGCAAAGAAATATACCACATGATATAATAAACTCTACTATTATTTACAGTCTATTTAAAAAATAGGGTGTGCTGATTTTATAATACTTTCTTTAAACTAGATAACTTTGTTAAATGATTATAATAATATGTGTATCAGTGATTGTCATTATATATTAAACTAGATTTGCATCAATAAATGAACTTCCTAAAATATACAACATTCGTTTTCAAAAATACGAAATAAAAATTGTAATGTTGTTTACTTAATTTTTAGTTACTTTTTACTTAATTAATTTTATATTACTGTTCATTTAATTAAGACAATATTTTTTATTTAGAACGACTAATTATAATCTCATAATTTCATTTTAAAAAAAATATAATTTTTACTAAGCATTTAAACTTTTTTGGGTTATAAATTTTTGTTTTTAATTTTTGTGATTCACTCATATTTTCTTTTTTTATAAGCGTTAAAAGAAATTTTGACAAAATTTATAGCAAGTAATCATACAAAAGGAGTTGTGAGATATTTATATTCAATTTACCCTTCAAATTAAATATATATATTTCACCATTCTTTTGTATGAACACTTGCTATAAGTTTTGGCAAAATAAATTAATGTACAATAGGAATTTTCTATAGAATACTTTTTTGTGTAAGTTGCTTTGATTTGCTAAGTTGCATTTTGTAAGCACATTATTATTAGTTTTCAGTTGAGCTGCTAATAGAATAAATGCACGAAATTATGGAAGATTTATTTTCTTAATAAGAAAATTAGATAATTTTTGCATCATATACTATTAAAGCTAGCTTCTTTAAGACTCTAAATTTTAAATATGACATAAAAATACTCCAAAACGTCATATACCTAACTTAACTTGTAATATGTTTAATCCATCCAATTACAAATCAATCTATAGCAAATTATATATCTTCATTAAGTAGCACTAAAATAAATTTGACTTACTGAAATCATTGCATACATATATTGCATACTCTTCGGAGAGTAAGAAATCGAGATTTATAAATCCAGATACTTCAGAACAAAAGAAAAATGATACATCACATCTGCTTTCTGGATGCTCAAACTGACTGCTTAAGAGACTTTCCTTCCTTTACAGAAATTGACAAATAAATACGAAACACTACGTAGGAATAAATATTTCTTAAAAGATAACAATATTCAATATTGATGGGTGACTAAATGCTTCAACATCTAATTTATATATATATATATATATATATATATATATATATATATATATATATATATAATATATATACATATATATAAATATAACATATATATATATATATATATATATATACATATATATATATATATATATATATATATATATATATAGATATATTGTGATATCTATTTATTTATAATTATAACTTCATATTATGAAATTTGAATTCGAGTTGCTTGTTCTAGTTCTATTTTCCCATTTTTTTCTTAGTGGTGGGTACTGAGTGACTAATTCTTCGTCACAAGGAATCAGAATAGAAAATATATATTCTTCAAGTATGCAAAAACTTTAAATTAAGGATTCATGTCTCTCATTGACAATATACGGAGAAACATTTTTTAGTGTGTTATATATATATATATATATATATAGTATATAGTATATATATATATGTATATATGTGTGTGTGTGTGTGTGTGTGTGTGTGTGTGTGTGTGTGTGTGTGTGTGTGTGTGTGTGTGTGTGTGTGTGTGTGTGTGTATTCTAACGGTGGTCACTGGTTACTAATTCATTGCCACAACAAGTCCGGAAACTGCGACTCATTTATCGTTACCCTTTGAGCACCTGTGAACCATGTCACGGAGAATAGCATTACCCACGTCACTCCACCATAAATTCGTTTATAGGGTCCATTTATCTGTTCACAAAACGCTTACCACATTTACACATCTTCTCAGAAGAAATAACAAAAAAATGGAGAGAGAAATATCCTTGCCTGATCCGGGATACGAACCTAGGACCAACAGACAAAGTAATTAGGAATGCTCACCAATAAGCCACCAATCGGCTTTTCATATTTCTATAAACATTTATAATGAAAGGAATGAATATTTATAGTCATACGTTACACAATATGTACGGTAAAATGATGGATGAAGTAATGAAATGAAAATAATCTTGAAAATATGTTATTCAGACAATATATTGAAACAAATAACTTTTCATATCAAAGGAATTAAAATCATACTTCTGTTTCTCTATTCTTTAGTATTTAATCAGTTTTAAGAAGCTTTTGTCTGACTTTATTACTTTGAAATTATTATTTTGCATACACCTGACATAAATATGAAATTTATTATAATTGCTATTCTCTTTTTTTTTCTTTTATAACAGAAATATAGGGATTTGAGCTTAAATTTCCTTTTAAACATAGTTATATTTAAAAATATTTATGTTTTTGATAAAAATCTTGTTATTGTTGCTTATGTGATACTGGGACAAGCCAAGCTCGCTATGTCTTTTTTTCTATTCTTTTTTTTCTTTTTTGGCAATGTGAATTAAGTCAATAGAGAGCATCTTTTGTTTGGATCAGAGCACCACGAAGGTGAAAGTACATTTTTGCTCTTTTTAAGGTGCTTTGTAATTTTGAACCACGGTCAGGTGACGAGGCCACACCTGAGCTGGCACCTTCCTCTTCACATCCACGCCACACCAGCGGAAGGACTTTGGACGTCACATATTAACATGGACACGTCCCCAGCCCACGGAGTTCCAGCAACCCAGTGAAGGAGAATACACCGTGGTCACCCTCCCAATCACTGCCCACGGCAAATGATGCTTCACTTTGCTGAGCTTACGGGAAGCTACTGAGCCCCTGGAGCTCATAAAAATCTTATTTATATATAGATTATATTAATCCTTTGTTGCATTTTGATTGTTTACATATGATTTTATCCTTTTAAAACTAATTCGCAGCAAGGTAATTATTAATAGGATAAATAATGCTAAATAGTTAAATAAAAGAGAATATTTATAATATAATATTTTTTTCGAAAGGTGCATATAAACAGATCACATTAAATATTTTTTAATCATGTATTATATATTGTTTGAATTTTTTATTACGTGTACAATTTTGAAAGTTTTTAGCTTTAAATTTTATAACTTCATTCTAAAAAACAATAGGAAGTAAAAATTTATTTCTTTTTTAAGCAAAAATTAGAATCTTTAAAAAATTTATTGGTGAAAGTGATTAGCACAAAATTTGGTTTTTCTAAAAATATTAAAATATAGTATCAAATTAATATTTTAGCATATGTGATCAAAGATGTTAAATTTTCATCAGTGATCAAGCAGAAAATTTTGCAATAATTATTAAATATTATTGCACACAAACTAAAGAATATGTATTGGCTCAATGCACCCTTCTAAAAGAAATGAGTCATAAATTGTGTTAAAAACAAAAATTGTATAAAAATTTCATGATTAAAGTTAGTTTTGTTGTTGTTGTTACTATAATCCTTCATGATCTAGCAACAGCTAGATCTGGTCAATGAGTCCATGTAATCTAGCAAAATTAATCACAAAAAGTGGTGATGATATTAGATCCTTTGAATTTTGAATCAGGCAGTCTTTGATATGCTCCTGAGATACTAGTTTGAGATGACACTTGTTAGAGTTAGTTGAAAATGGAAAATAACATAGCTCATATTTTATTTGATTTACTTCGGTTGAAAATAATTTCTACACAATTGATCAATATTTTTAATTTTAAAATTTGTAATTCAAGAAATCCACTTTTACCATACCAGGCTTGACAAAAGAAAGAATAATTGTAATATTATACATAAAAATTTATTTGATCAACGTCATTATTGAAGAAGATGCTTTTTGAAAGTAAGGACTCTATAAAATGGTTCCGATTTTACTATTTATATCTAATCAATTTTAAAAGGATTCAATTAAAAGTTATTTTATTTCATTTATATATATCTGTGATTACTCTATCACTTAAAATATAATAATATATTACTAAATGTTTTTCAGTATTTTGCTCATTCTATGAAATTTATTTAAATACAAAATCACATACAAAAACCCATTTACGCATCATTTATTAAAAATATGAGATCCTCGATTCTCTATTAAGATTTATGTGCGTTTTTTTAATAAAACCACAGAAAATCAATCTTAATTAAATTGAAATATTTTCTTTGAACATTTCGATTCCGCCCATACAGAACAAACCAAGTACCTTACAGATATGTATACTGCAATCATCAAGAGAAACCCCAACCATAGTGGAGAAAAAAAACTCTACAGCTCCTTTTCCATTAATAAATGTCATGTGAAGGGTTTCTATTAATCCATTTTAATTATAACCTGAATCCCAAATGATGGACAGGCAATGAATTACAAAAGGAGACGATCCAGTCATAAAACTTCTGAAAATGAACACCATAAGTCGTTAATTATTTCTTCCTCCATTTCATCTTCTTGGAAGAAATCTTTTCCAAATTTATATTTTTTTATCATTCGATTCTGACCCACCCCCATTTCTGTGCTCAGACCTTTCGGATAATTAAAGACTGATTTAATTTGAGTCGAAGTCTTCAACTGACAATACAGGGCCCTCTAGTGGTAGGTACCTTGAAAGAATAAAAGTAATTTGAAAGATATCAAAGGAAACGACGAAATACCAATTTAATCACATCCCAAGGGGAAAAAAGGCTGAATTTTAATTGTGTGTTCTTTTAAATTAAGGTGGCTTCCTTGGAAATGTTGGAAAAAACTACTGAAACGTATGATTGGGGAATGAATGAGAGTTTATTTAATAAATCTTTGGCAACGTTGAAATACAACTCGCTGAATTTTATGCTTTATATAAAAACTTTTTATGTATGTCATGCATTTTTGTCTATAAATAAGATTTTTAGCTACATTTTCAGTTATTAGTTTTATATTTTATGAGAGACAGCTATTAAAAAATTGCTTCAGGTATTCGGCTACGTTCGACAGAAATGTTTCTTAAAAGTTAGTTTTTTCTTTTATCTTGTTTTTAGATAAATCATGTAATGTAAAAGCAAAAAAATAGCCAAAATATAAATTTTATGTAGCATACTTTTTGCGAAATCAGTTATTTTCTGGTAAAATTAAGTTAATTTTTTACAAAACGACTAATAATTTGCACAACATTGTAATGCATAAATCTGAATTTAAATTAAAAATAAGATTTATGTGACATTATTCTTTTAAATGAAGAAAAATCTACGCAAAATGTTCAGCAGTAAAGAAAATGTGTTTAAATATTAGTGATAATATATTTTATGAAATTTGACAGGACATTCCTTTTAATAGCTGAAACTGAAAATGTTTTTCATTGTATTCAAAATTTTGCTTCGTTTCATAGATACTAACACTTACGGCATGTCGGCTGTGTTTCATATATAAATATCTTCATTATTATTGAAATACAGTGTTAAATCTTCAAACAGTTAATCTTGGAGATTTTATGAAGAATAAAGGGCACAGATGTCGTATAATCCATAGTTCCAAATTCTGAGTTTTTTTGGCGATGAAGAAATGTTGCCAAGTTGACCTGTTGTGACGTGCGCGATGATGTATATAATAAGGTTGCCAAAATAGAATTTTCTGCATAATTTCTACAGGTTTTCATACCTATGACGTAATAAAAACCAAATTGCCAGATACATAAGAAAATCTGCCAAAAAACCACAAAACAGAATTTAGCATCCTGGATTGTACGGCATCTGGGCCAAACAAAGTTATGAGAAAATAGTCTTTAAAGTGATGTTATGTTTAGTATAGCAACGATGTCGCCAATTCTGTCTCAATGTATAAATCAAATAACGGGCTCATACTTATGTATTAATAAGCACGTATATAAAAACATATAAATTAAAAAAAAATAAAAAAATGTAACTTCTTTTCCAGCTTTGGTTTGAAAATACAATCTTCCTACTCTGTTTTTCAAAAGAAACGATCTATTTTGAGAAATTCCTGAAACTTTATTTCTATTTAACTGAAAATAAAACAATAAAAAACTTTCTGTGGAAAATGGAAGGTTTTGAGTATTTTTTTTATTCACAAATAAAAAAAAAATTGTCACTTGTATTCGAAGATCAAGTTTTCAATGCAGACGGATAACTTTAATAGGTAATTCCACTGAATTCCAGATTTTATATTTCTGTGCATATATTTATTCATTCAGTGGACAAATTTTGGAAAGAGTATATTTTCTGAAGAAAATTTAAACCATAAATGTACTTTAAGATGTATATATTAAAAATAATTTACTAAGGGAATGAATTTGCTTCAAGAAATATTATCGGGTGATACTTTTAATTATGCCATTATCTCTTTATTATTTAAGTAAATAAAATATAAAAATATAACTCAAATAAGAAAAATCTATTACTTTGGGAACAATAACAATGCATTACAGAATTAAAATTTTTAGCTGCCGATATATGTCAATTAAATTCTCTAATCACAGTTAGTTGCATCGTAGTATATTGACAAAGTTAAATGTATGGGTCTCAACACATGAATTCTTCTTCTCTACGAACTTCCACATCACTGTAATGGAGGAATATTAAACTCACTTAACTTGAATGGTCTTTCTCAGAACAAAATTATTCAGCTCGGTCTTATATCAATGCGTGTTATCTCCGAAAATTAATTTGAAATAAGCTATGTAAAAAATCACTGAAAAATATCACTCACAGTATAAAAATAATTGTAAATAATGACAATTATATAAAAATAACAAAAATATAATCTTATCTTATTAATAAAATACCTTTAAACAGCGAAACTTCTTGGCAATATTTAGTTAAATACAGAAAATATGACTAATTTTTACATTAAATTTTACGAATGAATTTTTACTTAAATAGAAAACTTTCAGAGTGTTGATTAGATTGAGTTCTCTTCAATAACAATGTAGCAAATTTTAACATTCAACATATATTCGTTGTCTTACTTTAAATTTGTTTTTAGAAAAAGGGATTTTCAAGACAGTTTAGTAAACAGATTAGTGTAGCTTATAATACATTAATATTTGTTTCTAAAATATAAAATTTAACATTATGGTTATTTTAGTTAGCTTTTGTCCAATAAGAACGAAATAATATTACTTCTGCTTTTTGAATTTTAATTTATAATGTTTTAATTTATCTGGTAAAGTACTTTCATAAAATTCCGCAGAGAGTTTACTTTGTTCGCTAAAAACTGTGTATATTTCATGCTCATATACCGAACCAAATAGGGTTTATTGTTCGTATCTGTTCTACAGATGCCTCAGTTTGAAGCACAGAATATCTTATTAGATTCTCAAAATGATTTATATATCAATGGAATTTTAAAATTGACAGCAGAACTCATGTTCCTTATGTAAAAGGAGTAGCTTCAGTTCCAAAATAACTCTCCAAGAACGTGACACATGTCGGGAGTGATTTAGATGTCGTAAGTCGGATATATCATCACCGACAAAAATGGTAAATAGAATATTACTTCATAAAATTGAAAAAATTTAATTAGCAGTAGAAGTTGAAGTGCGTATCACAGGAATATTTGTACACGTTACATGATTATATAATCAGTTAGTTACAATGCAATTACAGTTTCCAAGCAAGTCTTGAGTAATTTGCATAGGTGCATAAAGCTAGTTTTTCCATGCAGCAAAGTTAGCACACAAGGTCGAGAGTTAGATAGATAAGACATGCGGTGGCATGGCCACCGCATGTCTTATCCGAAGAATTTTATGGCAAAATAGGAAGGCAAAATTCATTAATCAAAGCTCTTCTCAAATGATTTCAGCTTGAAATTTGCACAGATAATTGCAATGAATGGAATGCATAGTGACGTGCCTGTAAGTAAAACCTTTCACTTTTTCACCGAAATAAAAATATCGTTTGCATGGGTGACAGGAAAGAAGACATTGAACATCTGTTGTTCTTGTTGTTACTTATGACACTTGGACAAGCCAAGCTCGCTATGCCGTTGGCAGAACATCTAAAATTTGTAAATGGTTACCTTTATCAGATAAATAACTCTGCCTGAAATATTGCAGGAATGGAACACATCGAAATTGGGAAGAATAAATATCATTGAGCCATGAATTAATCTTCGCTTACTCGCATTGTACTAGATGACAGTGTAATGATGTAGGGAATGTTGTGTTGGATGCCCTCGAGATCAGCAGCGTTAGACCAGGTTCATGAGATGACAGTGTAATGATGTAGGGAATGTTGTGTTGTTATTGTTGCATGCCCCCGAGGTCAGCAGCGTTAGACCAAGTCCATGAGCGCAGACATCTTCAAAATGTCCAGCATCATAAGTGGATTCTCCATCAGATCTCTCCCAGAGAGAATAAGGCATAGAGCAATATGTTCAGGATAGGCCTGTTCATTTAAACACTTGGAGCAAATTTCTAATTTCTTCGTATCCTCGATAAATTCCAAGTTACTAAGATGGCCACTTCTGAAACGGACAATAGCCGTTTGTTCTTGTCCATTGAGACCAGTAGCCAGGGAAGCACCTAGATCCGCGCAGCCGTACCCATGATGCTCAGGACGGACAATCCAAGTGGTTTTATTCTCGTGTTTAATCTTTGACTGAATCTCCTGAAATATGAGAGGTGATGATGGCACACCGTTTTCAGAAACACCAAAGTGTCCGCAATCTCATTCCCATCGAGATCCACGTGGGAAGGAATCCACTGTAGGTGAATATGATGCGATACGGACATATGTTTAAACATTTTAAGTATTGAAACCCCAGTCCTGTCTCTCACTTGTTGCCATCTGGCCAAATGCTGTTTTGCACTTTTACTATCAGATAAAATCCAAATATAAGCTCCATGAGGAAGAGAATTCAGGGCATCCAGGGAATCCTCTATGGCAATAAGCTCACTACGGAACACCGAGCAATAATCAGGATTTCTCTGTTTCAGCCTTAAGACACTATATTGCTGTTTGATGTAAATTCCGCTGCAAGTATGATTAAAAAGGATGCCAACAGCACGCGGTGTTTCCAGGTGGTCACCCTCCCAAGTACTGACCGAGCTCGATGATGCTGGATTTCGGTTATCGTACGAGAATAGTATGGTATGGTATTTCATCATGGTATGACCGTTGGTATAAGAATATTAGAAAAAGGATAGTAATATTAGAAATGATTTCATTAATTGAAATTCCACTAATATATTATTATGTCTTATCTACCTACTTGGAAATGTTCTACTGGCATTGAAGTGGTGGCTTGGTGTTCCACGAGGATAAAAAAAAACAACAAAATACTTACACATGATGACAGAATAAGTGCACTCTGCGGTGTTGCATTTTATCCCTGAAGGTGAATGTTACTTAATGGATGACAATATAACTGTACATGTGACATAAATTTTCAAAAACATCAGTCTAATTCCCATATCATCATTAGCCTGATCGAAAGTCCACAAAAAATGAATGAGATATGGTGGAAAAACATTCTATAATATTCTTTTCTTCCACATAAATTTACAAGGCGTAAAAAACTGCAAAACCAATGCATGGCATTCATTGAACAGAAGTGATTTCTAGAAGCAAATTAGACTCGATGACCAAACGAAAAAGAGCTACTATGCATAGAAGAGGTAGTCCAAAATATATTTATTCAGAATTTTTTTAATCATAGATCATATGTTTTCACAAGTATTCGAATATTGCTGCAAAGGAATACTATATATCTATCTATCTATCTATCTATCTATATATATATATATATATATATATATATATATATATATATATATATATATATATATATATATATATATATATATATATATATATATATATATATATATATATATATATATATATATATATATATATACAGAGAGAGAAAGATAGAGATAGATAGATAGATAGACAGACATATATGTAGGTAGATAAGATTAGATAAGACATACAAACAAAGACATTAGTAGAATTTTAATTTATAAAATCGTTTCCAATATTATTATACATTTTTTTTATTTTACATGGTTATTTTTATACTTCCACATCTTCTCTTGTGCAAAGCCTATTCTATAAATTCCTCTGTTGTTTCAAACCTAATCATTTAATTTCATTTTAAAATCTGCCATTCATAAACAGTTTTTATGTCATTTAACTCAATTTTAGGAATAGAATTTCATATATTTCGTTAATTAATATCTAAAATTTAAGAATCTAATTATAATTATTTAAAAGATTTATTTCGAAATTCAAGATTTTTAAAATTCTTGCAAGGATTCAGCTATATTATTCGAAGGGAATAAGATACTCATTAAAAATTGTGCTTCATCAAATAATTGCTAAGAAATTAATTTTTGACGTTCAGGAAAGTAATCTTAAACTATAAGTACATTGAAAGTAATGGTATTATTTGCCCCCTTAAGATATAATCTAAAAGTAGAAGTAAATTCCCTTTGGGTGAGTAATAATGATGGCGTTGCTATCATATATTTTTTATTCAACTCAGACATTTTTTCAAATTTCACCTCTTATATTTTCATAAACTAAACATTAAATTTGAATCCTTTTGTACATGCTGATTTAACCAAAAAATTGTTTTCTAAATTTCTCAACTTCCTAAAATTTAACTAATTGTTATTATGATGTTTAAAAACCAGTAAATTCATTCCTGATGTCAATGAATAATCTTTTCTACTTTTTTTACTGTGTAGTCAATTTTATATAATTGTCTAAAAATTCATTTCCAGTACTTATATCACCAAATAAAAAAAATTTTACGCGTTTTGAAGCCAAATGAGGGAAGTTGTGCTGCTTTCATCAGATAGCATTTGCTTTCTGTGCAATTATTGCTCAAAAGCTTTGGCTGAAAAATGAAAAAATATATTCAATTTAAAGTTTTTGAAATAGAAAATGATTTTTAAGTCTGTTTTACAGTAACACAGTCTGTATTCATTAACTTAATAAAGGGTTTCAAATCGTAACTGGGATGCTTCTTAAAGAGAAATTGCTTCAATTTTTTTCACATTTAGCTTTGCATTTTTTACTAACAAATGTATTTTAAATCACACACAGACACACTCACATATATAAAAGAACCACCGAGTACATCCGAGATATGTGCTCGTTAAATCTGTGGAATCGAAAGTCTTGTGAAGAGTCGTTGAACAGTTGCCATGAGTGTAATGGTCTGGAGAAAATTTCCTCCTCCTCCAGTTCAATATCAAAATTGAGGGAATGAATCCTCTGATAATGCCATCTATTGGAGGAGTCTTAGAGCAAAGTCGTACTTTCACCTTCCTAGTGTTCTGCTTAAAACAAAAGAAGTATCCCATTCTCTTAAATTAGCATAGCCATTGGGAGAGCGAGCTTGGCTTGTCCAAGTGTAATAAGTAAGAACAACATTAAATATATATATATATATATATATATATATATATATATATATATATATATATATATATATATATATATATATATATATATATATATATATATATATATATATATATATATATATATATATATATATATATATATACATATATATATATATGTATATAAATCTCGACCCGTTGATAAGCCCCGTTATTTTGACTATGGTTCAAAATAACCGGTCATCTCTGGGATAAGTGACTTTAACAGGTAGAAATAGGTAGATAGAAATGTATGTTATAAAAGAGAAAAAAACTAATTTTCATCATAGCTTTTAAAAACACTTTTTCATTATATATCAGCAGATCAAGCTCTATAAATTCGTCGAAATAAATTTAAATAACTCCTTTGTGACAGCATATTAATATATTTTCTAAAATTTAATCTTTCCTCTTTTAAAAAGTGACTTCATAATATATTCACTTACTAGTAAAGTTAATCCCCTTACTGTAATTTCAGACACGTCAATTGACGATTACGTCTTAAGAATCTATACGTCAGGAAAAAAATAATTTTAAAAATGAGGTTATAATCTCTTCTTTTCGTATATATGAAAAAAAAATATTTATAATCCTTCAGGTAGCTTTTTTTTCCATTCATACTTAAAAACTATTTATTCTAAAGAAGTCATTTCACAGTATTACAAATCTTTTTAATTTTAGAATTTTTTTGTTTTTGTTTTATTTCAAAAACACATCTCACTTATTCTGTTTTCAGCCATATTGCGGATTATGATTAATCTAGGGGATTATCATGCTGTTGTATGTCTAATTTTTTTATCTTTATTTATAAAAAATATGCATTTAATATGTTTTTTATATTCAGTTAAAATATTTTTACGTGTGGCTTCCCCCCACTAATTTTCAAATATCCAACATTTAAGAACTAAGCATTAAAAAAAGGTATTTTTCAAGAAGATTGGTTTTATTTTTTTTAATTAATTGATTTTTGAGTTCATTGCTTTGCAGTCAAATTTGCATATGAAAGCTGATCCGATACCAACACAATTTAGGGATTAATTTTCTCAATATATTTAGAGTTTTAATTTTAAATCAATGCATGTACAATGCGTGAATTTGTATAAAAATAAATACAGAAAAAAACATGAAAATAATTTTCTCTGTAACGTTAATTTTTTATTTATTTAAAAGTTCATATTTTTCCCTGAACACTCACCTTTTAATTTAATAAAATTGAAATAATCTTTCACATTTTAAAAAAGGTTAAATATATTTTTTTAATTTAAAGGCATCACACTAAAATAGGATAAAAGTAATAACCCTCATATTTAGTACAGCATGTTTTCACATACTTTCAATATAATTATAAAATAAACTAATTTATTTTAACTTATCTAATTAACTAAATCATAAAACTAAAATAGTATTAGCTTTGTTAAACCTAAAGCGTTATAAAAAATAATAATAATTGACACAATTATTCTATAAAAATTATTTTTCGATACATTTTTATTGCTGTATCTTGATTGAAAAATTTTGCTACAAATTTACTTTTCACTATGCAAAATTATCAAAGATGTAATAATAAAATATTATAAATTATGAAGTTAATATAAAAACTAGTTTAGTTATACTTTTTATGATTATTATTTAGTTGGATAATTAAAAAATATCCTCTTTTAGGAAACCAGGGGAAAACAAGTTAGCTTTATCAACCATGTTTAAAAGGAATTTTTGTAATATTGCTTTTGCATTCTTTATACAATACAGATACATTTTTTGCTTGAAACCACATATTTTTCATATTCTATTTTTTGAATATGTCTCATTTAAATCTTTTTTCATGGAAAATATTTTTATTTACACTTATAACTTTCTAAATACAATGAAAAATTATAAGAAGATAAAATAATTTTATTTGTAATATTATAAATAGAAAATATACATTAAAATATTATTAACTTTTTTATGGTATAACATCAGTTTGTACGAATCTAATGGTTAAAGCCTATTTTTTGAAATTATGTGCGTTTTGACTTTAAATATTTTGAACATAAATTTACACAGAATTTAAGCAAAATTTCAATTTTTCATCATATTTTACTATATGATATTATTATTTAAGTGTTACGATACATCTCGAAGCTTTCAGTAATACTTTTCTTAATTTTATTGCATATTACATTTTCTTTCCATGGAAAAGTCACATAATATTGATATTAATTATTTTCTGTGAACTTACGCATTTTAAAATGCCAATAGAATCTTACAATTACTGATGTAAAATATAATTAAAAAGAAAAATAATATATTATTTTTAATTAAAAGTAATTTTTAAAATTTTATTGTTGAAAGTTAGTAGTATTTTTTTATTCTAATAAATTTGGATAGTTAGGTAATATAAGACACTAACATCTTTCAAATATCGGTTTTAAGAATTTTGGAAGAACACTGTTGTTGTTAACAATGTTACAGGATCTAGCAACTGCTGAATCTGGTAAATGAGTTCATGCATTCTAACAAAATTAATCGCTAGAAGTGGAGAGGAAATTAGGTTGTTACCAATGTAACAGGATCTAGCAACTGCTAAATCAGGTGAATGAGTTCATGCATTCTAACAAAGTTAATCACTAGAAGTGGAGATGAAATTAGGTTGTTACCAATGTTTCATGATCTAGCAACTGCTAAATCTGGTAAAAGAGTTCATTCATTCTAACAAAGTTAATCGCTAGAAGTGGAGATGAAATTAGGTTGTTACCAATGTTTCATGATCTAGCAACTGCTAAATCTGGTAAATGAGTTCATGCATTCTAACAAAGTTAATCGCTAGAAGTGGAGATGAAATTAGGTTGTTACCAATGTTACAGGATCTAGCAACTGCTAAATCTGGTAAATGAGTTCATGCATTCTAACAAAGTTAATCGCTAGAAGTGGAGAAGAAATTAGGTCCTCTAAACATAGACACAGACATTCTAGGTCATCTTCCCTAGTGGATGATTTTAAGTAAACAAGCTTTTTTTTATCTAAAACAGGTTGTAGTTACAGGTTCGAAAAAATTTGAGCCTGAGATAAAAAAAATTAATCCTTTACGAAGACCATTGTTTAGTTTTGAAATTGTTGTGATATCTGATGGCATAAAAACCCATGAAAAAGGGAGGGAGCAGCTTCTTTTAGTCCAAGAGAACAAAACATGCGAAGTAAGAAGACTGACTTCACTTCTTCATTTGTATACCTTATCTGAACATAGTGGAATGTCCTTCACGTCTTGGGTGACCCTACCAGGATTAAACACTCCTGGCGCACATCGCCCATTCCGACAAGGGATCCCTCTCACACGACAAGGTGTCGCACAAGATTTAGAGGGATAAAGAAAATTTCAAAAGATAACAAAAATTAAAACATCAAAATTAACCAGTAAAATGTTTCAATTACTTAGAATGAAAAATAATAAGTGCGCGTGTATGTAAACGGGGAAGGGAAATTCAGAATATTTTTAAAAAAACTTTCACATTTTTATTAATTATTGCATGTAATAAATATTCTTTCTCGCTTCATTAGTGGACATATAAAAGCTCCCGTTTTTCATCAAGGACAGAAGAAATACCCGGATGGCCACTGGTGCGGAGCTGTGCAGGCCTCCCTACTACCCATATTCTAAACTGCTTGGATTTTGCCAAAAGTGACATTCTTAAAGATCCTACACTATTTTTGGACTTGTTGGAAATAATGGGTTTTATGGAGATGGTCTAGCATTGCTTGATCATCTGGGATTAGCAACAACAACAACAAATATTTTTTTCATGAATAATGTAACTGTACATATGCAACAAATTTATATTTGCTTAAAGAATTTAACACTTCATAACACATCTAAATGTTTAAAATCAAAATGATTTAAATTATATATTTTTTAAGAGTTCTTGTTTCAATAAAAAATTTAGATTCAATTATTTATGTTATTTCTTCTCATTTTCTATAAAATATAAACCTCTTATTCAAATTAACACTAATTTAATTTCAATTTATTATACGCAACGCAAATTAGTTAATCAAAATATTTTTAAAAATCAGTAATTTATAAATAAATTAAGTCTTAATTTTACAGTGTCGTATCAAAGTGATAGTTTCTTCAAATGAAATTCCATTTAGGAAATCTCCTAACAAATGTGTGTGCAAATTCAAATTATAATGAGTAATATGAATAATTTTTCCTACTTAAATTTATTTTGCTTATATCTATCTCAATATCAACGCCCACCATTAGCTAACATTAATTTCGTTTAATTACTGGCAAATATGAATACTTATTCTATGTTTAAGTCTAATTGCTCTTCCTTCTTTTTAAAAGGATGATTTGAAATTATGAAAATTTAAATACGTTATTTGAACTATTTACACTAACTATCACGAAAGAGTTTGAATACTCATTAAAGCAACTCTTTTAAGGAATAGTTAGTAATATAAAGGCAGAAACATTCGTGGTAGGATTTACTAAGAAAGTCATCAATATACTCTTTGACGGAAATCATGATTTAATACTTTTGAATAATTAAGTTGAGAATACAAGAATTTTCAAGGAAGTGGATAATGTCTGTCAATAGATTAATTTTACAATATGCAGTTTTTCACAGAAATGCTGTATTGAAAATTTCAAATTCGTGATACCTTTTACAAAAATATCAAGAAACATTTTTCATTTTAGATAAACTATTAACAAGTGTTAAAATTTATATCTGTAAACAGTAAAAACATGACTATTTAAATTCCATAAAATTAGTTAATATAGTATTGAATTCAACTCTTTATTTAATGATATGAAATGGATTTATCATTTCCTTTATCTTTAAATCATGGATAGTTATTTTATTTAAATAGGATTCAATATTTTAAGTTCATAATTAATTTTAGATATTATTTTAGAAAACTATTAAAAGAAAAGATTATAAATAATTTGGTGATTTTTTTTCAAATCGCAGAGAAGACCTAAAATACAAAATCTGACACAAAAAATAAATAATTCAATTTGTTAATAATATGTTTTGCTAATTTTTCAATTGCAGTGGTCCTTAGTTTACATCATGTACACATTATTTCTTAATTAAAAAATGTGATGGATTATATATTATAATTATTTTAATATTATTAATAAATTAGTTAATTTCACATAGTTAAAATATTAAAAATACATCCTTCATTTTTTTATCGTTGAATTAAGATCCTCAAATATTTTAAAGTTATTTTTAATTTGTTTGAAATGATGCGGTTGATTTCGAAACTTTTTTTAATATTTGGTTTTATTTTATTTGACGTCGGTTTTATCTTTGAAATAAAATTGTTACACAATATAAGTACTGCTACTTACTACTCCTGTTTCTCATAATATTGCCAATTCATCCAATCTTCTGATAAGAAATATTATCAATACAGACTTTTGACATTTCGTTGATTTTAATAATAATGAATCTAGTGTAGCTTTTTGGAAAAGTTATCGGAGGCTTCAGTACTGATTAAAATACAAAATTATAATTCCTTTAGTGTACACGTTAAAATACAAATTATTATTTCTTTGGTGTTCAGGTTAAAATACAAAATTATAATTCCTTTAATGTAGAGGTTCAAATACAAAATTATAATTCATTTAGTATACAGGTTAAAATACACAATTATTATTTCTTTGGTGTCAGGTTAAAATACAAAGTTATAATTCCTTTAGTGTACAGGTTATAACATAAAATTATAATTCCTTTAGTGTACAGGTTAAAATACAAAATTATAATTCCTTTAATGTATAGGTTAAAACACAAAAATATAATTTCTTTAGTGTATAGGTTAAAATACAAAATTATAATTCCTTTAATGTAGAGGTTAAAATACAAAATTATAATTTCTTTAGTGTACAAGTTAAAATATAAAATTATTATTTCTTTGGTGTTTAGGTTAAAATACAAAATTATAATTCCTTTCCCTTTCATTCATGATTTTTTTCAAATCTTTCGTAGAGTTTCCAACAGTTTTTGATAAACCCTAATGGTCTGGAATGATTAACCCTTTTAGTTTGAATCCAAAACATACTTCTGGAGGGCGCTCCGTGGCTGAGTGGTCAAAGGCATCACTGCTAATCGCTTGAGAGCGTAGGAGTGTGGGTTCGATTCCCACCGTGGCCCTGGATGTTTTCTTCGTTATACTTCTGTGGTTGTACACCTGTCATTGTGCTATTTGTCCTAATATCGACGAAGACTTACAAGCGGATCTGAAGAATCAAGCATACAAGTCTGAATATATGTATTGTAATAAATAAAATAAATACTTCTGGATCATTGATTGTCTTTGAAGATAAACTTTGATTCATCTATAGTTGAACATATCATCCATATACAACTAAATAACTTTGGAATCAATTTTTGTTGATCCTATCAGCATTTAATACTAGGCATATACATAACTATCTGAATTGATTTTGGTGTTGGAAGAACTTAACAATATTTTATTCATAATTTTAAATTTTCACCTACTTTTCTGTTATTACTTATGATTAACTACTGCATACGTGTGGGAAGTCTATCAAGTGGGCATTCCAATACTTATTATTGAGCACAATGCAACTATATTCCAATACTGTGTGACAAAATGCTAAAAACTATTCTAGTTTTACCAATCATTATTGAACAAACTTAAAGATAGTTTGGACTAGACATGCAGCATTACTATCATGTTAATCAGGTGTTTCTTATCAGCAAAAGAAAATCTTGTACAAATCCTTCAATAAGATATCATGTTTAACCACATATGATTTTTATAAAGATAAGAGGAGAATTATTGTGTCTTTCCGTAAGATATATATTTTAAAAAGCATTCTTAAATGGTTAGACAGATCATTAGGTTTTTTCAAATAGAGTATATTTATTTCTTGTAAAAAATAAATTTAATTCTCGTGAAATATTCACAAACAAATTCATATTGTCTAAAATTTGTTAGAATGCAACTACAAGAAATCGATAAATTTTGAAAATATAAATCTTGGTGAGTGTCACATCCTATACAAACTTCATAAATTTTTCTTTTGAGCACAAGCATTTTTTGCAATAATTATATGATAATTTCCTTTAATATAATATGCTAATTAATATAAATACCATATAATTACTGAGTTTTGTGGTTGCTTCTAAATATTTCCCCCATATATATATATATATATATATATATATATATATATATATATATATATATATATATATATATATATATATATATATATATATATATATATATATATATATATATATATATATATATATATATATATATATATATATATATATATCACTACTGGTCATTAAAATTGCTACACCAAGAAGGAATGCAAATAAAAGAACGATATTTATCGGACACATGCATTATAGTGGAAAGAACAAGTGATTAGATTTACAGGAAATTAGGATGTATAGATCTTGAAAAATCAGTACCCAGAGCAGCCACCTCTGGCTGCAATAACAGCATTTATCCGCCGAGGCATGGAGTCAAGCAGAGAATGTATGGCATGTACAGGGATCTCAGTCCATGCAGCTTCAACACTATGCCACAGTTCATCGACAGTAGTGGATGGTGAGTGATGGCGTACCAATCACTGTATCAAGCAACCTGTTCTGCATCAAGGAAGTTCAGAGCAGTACGAGCAACATGTAGTCGTGCATTATCCCGTTGAAACAAAGCATTAGGGACGCCACGAAGATAGGGCAGAGCCACGGGCCTTAATACATCGGAAATGTAACGGTTGCTGTTCAAAGTGCCGGTAATGTGAACAAAAGGTGATAGAGACGTGTATCCAATGGTACCCCATACCATCACTCCAGCAGATGGGCCAGTATGGCGATGTCCAATGCAAGCTGGCAATGCGCGTTAACCACGATGCCTCAAAAAATGCATGTAGCCATCACGGTCCTGTATACAGAATCGAGATTCATCTGTAAAGATGACGTGATACCATTCCCGCGTCCAGGTTCATTGCTGATCAAACCATTGAAGGCGCTCCTGTCTGGGACTCAGCGTCAATGGTAGCCGAAGCCATGGTCGCCATGCAGACAATCCATGCTGCAAACGTCGTCGAACTGTTCGAGCAGAACTTGTTGCCTTGCAAATGACTCCATTTCTCGACTCAGGGTTCGTGACGTTGCTGTACGATCCCTTGTGACCATGCGGATAAGATGTGTCTGCTATTAGTGATGGGGGGTCACAGAGATCCTGCATGACATTCCGTATGATTGTCCTGAACCCATCGATTCCATATTCTGCTAACAGTCATGGGGTCTCGACCAACGCGAGCAGGAATATTGCGGTATGATAAACCGCAATCCCGGTAGGCTATAATCCTTCCTCGATCAAAGTCAGACACGTGCTTATAGGCATTTCTTCTTCTTACACGAGGCATTACAACAACTTTCTTTGCTGAAAACAACGTTGAAACGGAATTTGAGTATGAGAAAACTACTGTCAAATCTCTGGTTTTATACACATTGTAGATGTCGCTACTGTCGCCTGCTTTGTTTGAATGCGCTGAAAATCTAATCATTTGCATATCACAGCAAGTCCTACCTGCCATGCAAATTTCACGTGTGTGGTGTGCCGCTTTCCTGGTGTAGCAATTTTAATGGCCAGTAATGTATATATATATATATATATATATATATATATATATATATATATATATATATATATATATATATATATATATATATAATGATGTTCATTTGAATATATTTCGGTGATTATATTACTGGAAGAATGCATGAAACATGTCTAATTAAGTCAAAATAGAAATATCGGAGGGTTCCTCATTCTATGAAAAATAATATGGAATTTTTATTAAAAAAATACTGTTCAGCAGTAGTTAAGAACAACTCCTATAAATAATTTAATTAAAAAAATTATTTTGATACAATCACTTTCATTTACAATTTCATGCACAGTTGTACTGCTTGAATATTTCTTCCTATGCTTTTTAATTAAACTACATTTTTGAACTACAAGTTCCACTGTATGCTAGAATTGTACCACTGTATGCCACTGTACCACTGTATGCCACTGTACGCAACAGCCTCACATTACTTCTATGAATTATTTTTTTGGTTTCTTCATTAAAATGTAGTTTATACTACATATTTTGAAACGTGGATAATCTTTCGATGAAATGGAAGTCATTTTTCAGAAAATAACATAGAAAATTTATTTTTAACTTAATGTAATGAAATATTGTCAGAATAAAGCCAACACAACCTAGTTAAATATGTTGAAATGACAGTACAACTCCAATTATCTAAATAACTTTCAAAATTTCTGAAAAATAATTTAGAGTGAAGAAGTTATCTGCAAAATGCTCCTAAACAATTGTTGAATTTTTTGTATTTTGAAAAATTGTCTATCTATTACATATACACTGCTGGACAATTGCTAAGGAAAGATCACAAGTTGCAATATAGTATAACTTTAAGCGAGACATGAGGCCCGAGTAGGATAAAATATAGCATCCACACTATTGAGGCATTAGAATAAAGAATATTTATTGTTTTGGAAAGTACAAAATCTGTGAAACATCTGAAAGAAAAAAAATGTTCATTTGATGCTGCATACGGAAAAATGGAGCAATGCATCTAAAAGTCAGCAGGCAACTTGAAGGAAGGTATCAGTATGGAATATGTCCACCGTGGAGTGTGATGCAACATTCCACACGTCGTATCATACTTTGCACAACATTATCCAGCAGCTATTCAGGCAATTTATCTCATTCCTCTGGGAGTACGCAGATGAGGGTGTTCCTGTTTGTCGGAGGATAGTTTCGACCAGCAACTTGCCTCCTCAAAGCATACCACACATTTTCAATGGGGTTTAGATCTGGAGAACGTAATAGCAATACGAGGCGTTGAATATCCTCGCTGTCTAGACAATCCTGAACGGCGAGTGTTCAATGATGTGTTACATTGTCGTCCATAAAAACAAATTTATCACCGACAGCACCACGGAAAAGACGAACATGAGGAAGTAGAACTTTATTAATGTATCTTTGGCCCGTCATAGTCCAATTCACAACCGCATGTAGGGGCGTGCGGCCTTTGTTCATGATGCCGGCCAACACCATGACACTGTATGTCGGATATCGGTCCCTTTCCTGGATATTTTCTGGACGATAAGCAGTACCACTCTCACGCCAGATCAGTTGGCGTCTACAGTCCGATGACAGACTGAACCTTTTCTAATCTGAGAATAGTACGCATGCCCAGTTCTGTTCAGTCCAATTGCGATTCTCACGACACCATTGCAAACGGGCAGTACGATGCTGTCTGGTCAATGGGACACACACAACAGGTCTGTGGGCGTATAGTCTTCCTCCCCTCAAACGTCTGGCAACAGTGTTTTGGGAGATCTGCTTTCCTGAGGCAGCAAGAAACTGATTTGCCACCTGCTGAGTTGTGGTGCGCCTGTTCTTTTTTGCTGATGATATATCTGTCTTCTCCAGGCGTCGTACTTCTAACACGACCTTCCCCGTCCCGCCTACTACACATTCCAATAGTTTTAAATCTCTTCCACAGCCGTGAAACAACGCTGTGAGCGATGTCGAACTCCCTGGCAACATCTATTAATTTTCGCCCTTCTTCGATCTTTCCAATAATTCGGCCATGCATAAAATCATCTAAGTGATCTCGAGAAGACATGCCAAAGATTTCAAGTTCGTCTATTAAATCTTTCCTGCAGAACTTTGACTTGAAACAACAATTGCCCACACGCGTCGAAACCTTTAAAGCTCTTATGAACGCTATCACGTGATGAACAGACGTGGAAAAAAATTTGCATACGCATACTTCTTCTTACTATATCTTACTATATCCCGCACTTATTCTAATTTTCCACATTTTGCTTCCTTTCATTTTGTGGTTGCTATGGATGATAGTGTTATCCGTCCTTAGCAATTGTCCAGCAGTATATATATATATATATATACATACATATATATATATATATATATATATATATATATATATATATATATATATATATATATATATATATATATATATATATATATATGTGTGTGTGTGTGTGTGTGTGTACATAAGCTTTATTTTAAAATTTATTGCTTAAATTTTCGCAAACCAATTTTATTTATATTTGACGTGCTTGAAGGCGAATTTAAAGCAGCATCTATCGGTATTCAAAGTATACTTAAAATTAATTAGCTTTAAACTTACTTGTTAATTTAATTATTCTTGCATTTATAATTTATGTATTTACCTATTTATTTATTTATTTTTTCTCTAGGTACGTAATTGATCAGAGTGAGCTGGGATTTAAGTCCCAGCTCATAATACTCAAATGGCTTAAATCTTAACTCGTGTTTCGTAATGTTTTTAGTCTTCGATCTTGACAAGTTAATTTTTTCATTTCTTTCTATTCCTTCTTAATTTTAATAAGCTAGCATGAACCATCAGTGCTTAATGAATATTTATATTTCGTAGTCATTTTTGACAAAAGAAACCACCATGTAAATTTCCTTAACAGGACAATTTTGTAGAAATTTATTTATTTCTGTGTTTGGAATTTAATTATTAATTTTTGGTCTAATTTGGAATTCAATTTAGTTGGTTGCTATGTTATTTTAATGATATTAATTTCTTTTTCATCCTAGTTCGTCTAGTTTTCATCTGTTAATAAAGTCTCAAATATTTGTTTTTTAAACATTTATTTTTTATATTAATATCTTTATAAAAAAATTTATTGAAAAGATTTTGTGTTGTCATTTTCTAAGAATAATTAATGCTTTTATATTTGTTTGTTCATTTTATTCTGAAGGCAAAAATTATTTTATTTAAATCAAAAATGTTTTTTTATTTTCTTTTAGCTTTGATTTTAATTATTTTACTACACCAGAGTTGGTATATTTTAGTTCTATTTTCTTTTGTAAAGTTTCTTAAAAGTCTTTAATTACTTTTTTAATACAAACAAGAATATATTTAGTAAGTTAAAGCAATTCCTTTTATTAAAAACATTTAAAGTTATTTAAAATTTTTCAATTTCATTTTCTATATAATTTATTTTTTCTACTAATTTTATATAATTATTATCATTAAAATACAAATTTATTGATATTATATATATATATATATATATATATATATATATATATATATATATATATATATATATATATATATATATATATATATATATATATATATATATATATATATATATATATATATATATATATATATATATATATATATATATATCCAATTTGTATCAAAATTTTATACACATCACTTCAGTTAATATGATATCTACAGACGTTTTGAAATAATTTCCGAGAAGCAATAGCAGAATAAATTATTTCCTCTCTGTCAAATGCCAACCATTTAGTTTTAATTATTCAAAGGAAAAAAAAATTCATTCGTATGTTTCTTGCGTGTGAGCATACATCTACCACATCATATAACTTCACTGATTACTTTCTGTGAAAGTAATTATATGGGGAAATAATAATTGCATTTTTTTTTTACAATTTTGATAGCAATGAACACATAAAGTGCGTATAGTGATTCTTTGATTTGCCTTTAGAAAAGTTTCAGTTGTTTGCATAAGGCTGAATTTAGCCTTATATATATATATATATATATATATATATATATATATATATATATATATATATATATATATATATATATATATCATATATATATATATCATACAAGGGTTATATGTGATATATAAGACCTAATTCTTAATTACTAAAACATTCCTTAATAAATTCCTTGAGGAATGTCTTTAATGTAATCCAACTATCTAGGAATCTGGAGAAAAGTTTAATTTATTTCCAATCGTATGACATATACACATACCTTTTTTTATTTTTATTTTTTACTTTGTTGGAGAAGTTGATAGTTAAGTTCTAAAATAATGTATAAATAATTAAACAATAGTTTTATTAATATGAAAATATTACAAATTTGGTGCCAGCACTCAATTTTAAATCATTTTAGACATGATAAACGAATTTATATTTTATTATATTATTTAAAATAAATTATAATTTACTTAAAATCATTTAAAATAAAGATTCCTTTTAGAAATATAGATAATAAATGATGTTTTATAAATAATATTAATTTATAATGAATATTATTCATATTAAACTAAAGATAAAGATAAATATTTGATAATTTTTATACTTTACTTTACGTTTTAAATGTAATACTTGTGACAGTTTATATCAAATATAAAAGAACACTTGATTTCAATCATAAATAAATTTTGTAGAAATAGAAATTCTTAATGCTAAAAGAAAATACATTTCTCAATTTTCGTTTAAGCATTCTTTTACATAATTTAAATCATTGAATTATATTTAATATGTATAACTTTCAGCTTCTACATAATTAAATTTGAATCTTCCAGTGATACTAAAATTTTCTATTTAGATATCATCATATGTAAAGAATGTATTAAAATTGTATTACTAATGATTTTTATATTTAATCCATACATTCAAAGTCTTCATATGATGATTTATTTATGAATATGAATAAACATCAATTTAATTGTTTCAATTTATTTTATTGTACTGCGAGCTTAAATTGCTTGGATTTAATTTATTAATTAAAAATTTAGGATATTGTATAAAAGCTTTTATGATGACTTTTATACTATAAACCTCAGTTTAATTTCCTCTATCTCAAAGCCACAGATCTATACATACAAATATAATTTTAAACTGGCTATATATGATTACTTTTATTATTATATTTAAATCAAGTTTTTTTATTATCATACAGATATAAGAAAATAGCATATTATATTGTTACAAATTTGTAAATAATGATTATATTTGTCTTAAAATATCTCAGACAGATCAGAAATTCTCACATTTTGGGCAAAAAAATTGCGGTATTTAGACGTGTTGTAGTTTAAAAGCGGATTTCCTAATGATTTGGCGACTTGGCGACAGTTGGCGAGATTCTTGGCGACGGTTGGCGAGATTTTTGGCGACTTGGCGAGAAATCGATACTTCTGGAAACATCCATCACCTAAGCTCTAGGACCAATATTTTTCGAGATAGCCTAGAAGCTTCCAGAACCTTGGCGAAATTGGTAGATTTCTCCGCCAAGTCAGGTATAAATACCGCAGCCCGACATGGAATAGTAGTAGAGTTTTGTGAAGACAGTCAGTGAGTGAAGACGATTAGTTGTGACTGCTAGTTGTTCTCTGTCTGAGGTATTTGAGACCTGTGATTGGAAGCTATTTCTTATTGTATCTGACGAATTGTAGCTGTATAATTGTGATTGTTACAGCGGGAATTTCGTTTATCTAGTGAAGTTTTTACGAATAAAAGTCTTGTGTTCATTAAGTGGTTGCTTTATTCAACTCTCAATCAACACGAACCCGTGGAGCTCGGTACAATATGCATATTTAATGCAAGTTTTGCTTTTAGAAAAATCAAAGAAAACTTTAAAAAAACTTATGAATAATTTTAAGAAAAAAAACCTTTTCTCTTTAATTTGAAATTTTCTTAATTTTTCCTTCTTAGTTTTCTTCTTCTAGCCGACAGATTTTGGAGAGGTAAGCCCGGTTTCGAATTCTGGATATTCCTATCTCTCCCTCTTAGTCTTTCTCTATCTCTTCACTTTCAAGGCTAAGATGGTAAGCCCACTTAATACCACACTGTATACGCTGCCACCAACTTCGCACATTATAGTACTGTATCGGTTGTACTAAGGACAGACGGACATTAGAAAAAAATGTGCTTTCTCCTTCTACTTAACTTAGAAACATAACATGGTGGTTTTCAATAAGTTTGCAAATACACGCGATCATTTAATTAAACAATTTCCCTAATTTTCAGTTTTATTGACAGTAATTTATGAACTGTCATTAATAAAACTGAAAATTAGAGAAATTGTCAAAAGCACAAATATCTAGAATATTAATTTACAACATTTTTTTTCTATCTGGTAAGTGTTAGTTTTCAAGTTTACAGTGATTATCTATTAGTATCTAAATTAGTGTTATATTTTAGTGTTATTAAATATAATCTTCACCTTAATTTATTCACAATATAAAAAAATTAAATTTTGTTTAAAATTGAATTTTTAAAAACTTTATATTTTCTATTTTTGTAAGCAATGGTTCATTTTTAATATGCACATATAGTTTTTTAGTTCCTAGTTATAAATTTTAGACTGATTCGTAATAAACATTTCGCATACTAAAATGCTCATAAAAAGTTTTAGATTATTAATTAGTAATAAGCAAAACATATTAGGTATTGAAATATGAAATAAAATTATCTTTTTATTATGTAAAAATGAAGGTATTGTAGATTTTTCATGTAGAATAGTCAAATGAAATTGAAATGTTTGTTATAAAAATTATGAAGTTAGATTATCTTTAAAAAAATTTTGTTAACAAAAAGCATGAAGCAATTAGCAGAGCAACAGCAGCAACTCGCTGCATTGTCAAATGCTGCTTCACAAATTGATGAATTGATTGCGTCTGAGTATTTGTTTCAGTTGAAAAATCTAAATTTTTGCTGTTCATTGTATCTATACTTGTGCATTTTTCATGTATTTACGTACTTGTTAATATTCATTGTCATTTGAAGACTGAAGTTATAATACCTTTTATGACAATCGTGGAATCATTCATGTGAATGCAATAATAAATATTGATCAAAACTTAAAAAAATAAAAAACTAATTGTGAAACAGGAAAAATTAAAACAATGTTTTTAATATGGAAGATTGTTAATATTCTCTCATTCACACACACAAAGAACACTTTAATTGAAATAAATCCCTTAATAATATCCTTAATAATCCTTTAAATGGAATAAATCCCTAGTAATTGTGAAGGTAAATATTTAATATTATAGATTAGGGATGAGTTTTACTCCAGTTTTCATAATTTTTCAAAAAATTGTCAGCGAAATTGATTTGAATTATTTAAATCAATTAACAGCATTTAACATTTGAGAAGGAGAATTCACTATTTAATTCCTCATTATACAAAAAACTGCAATCATATAGATACATAATAATTAAAACGTTTGTTTTAATTTATAAATAAATATCACATTGATTATTTTTTCTAAAATTGTGTAATGAATATTCATACAAGATTAATATCATTCAATAAATTTGAAGAAATAACTAGAAACCACTGTGTTCTTAAAGAATTTAGAAAGAAATTACTTTATTAAGTAAAGATTAAAGTGCTATTTAACTAATTTCGCAAATGGAAATTCTCACACATAAAATTATTTCAGAGAGTCTTATAATTAAATTCATTTTTTTTAAATTTTAATGTGTTAAATCAAAAATGAATTGCATTTATATATTACGTTCCAATATAAACGTATTATTATTTGAGGATATATGTTTCTTTATTTAAAAAAATATTTATTCATATTTGAACAGTAATTAAACTAAAAATGCTATATTTAAATCATCTTGTTTCAAAATTTAGTTCACTATAGATGCTTTAAATAATTATTTTTAATAAGTAATAAAAAGTAATAAATAATAAAAGTTTGAAAAAGAGAAAGTAATCAAATTTTTTTGATCTCCTGTTTTTTAAAGAATACCTTAATTCTATAACAGAGTGTTTTTCTTATAGTTAGAAGCAAAAGCTATCCTTAACTTCTGTACATAAAATTTTTTATAAATGTAACTGCCAATATGCTATTATACTGAATTTTCCTTAATTTGACATTACTTAAAAAAGTCTTAAAATTCTTAAGGTACTATTAACAGAGAATATAAGCAAACTAACCTTTTGCTAATAAATGTATTTGCATTTTACAATCAAATATAAAAGTTTAAAATTAAAAATAATTTCAAACACAAACATGTAAAATCACACATAAATTCTTATGCAACTCAACTTCAATAGTGCTTAAAAATTGAAATCTCAATTCATGTAGATTCTACATTTGGTGCAAAAAATTAAAAGTTTAGCAAAAATATTCCTTAAGAAATTTAATTGATGATTAAAAATCAGCTTGAAATTTGATGAACAAAATTTCTAAAAACAAAATAATTTACTTTCAACAAATGTGACAAATTAAATTCAAATACTATTTTAATTCTCGTTATTTTGATTTTAATAAAAGATAAATTAAAGATTATATCGCTAAAGAAAAACTCATAACAGTAAAACTGAAGGTTCAAAATCTGCATAAAATTTGAAAGAGTTTCAAAAGAGACATAGCTAAAGTTTCAGCTATTAGCTGCTTCTCTTAGATAATCAAATCTTTGGCCTTTGCCTCAATAGATTTTCACCTTGAGCATTAACTTTTATACCACTGAGCTTTAGACTTTGCAGTAATCCAGCATCAACAGAAATTTGTTTATACCAATCGGAAAAAATTAATGTTCAATAGATCCGAAATTTTATAAAAATATAATGACAAAAATTAGGTGAGTGTCTTGTAACTCACTGAACGAGGCTTGGAAATAGCGTGAATTACGTGCCGTTTACCACAGCAAATATTATCACTCATTATCATTTATTATAAAATTATAAAGTGAGTGAATAACTTGTATAATAACAAATCTTGGCTTCTTAACTTTAATGGCGATAGTGGCGATGAGGTAAGTATTTTTTTGCAGTCCAAAGTTCCATATCTTTAATGCAAGTACCATAAAATCAGTAAATGTCCTGCAAGATGCCAGACAGAATCTTCATATTTTGGATGAAGTTAGTGTAAGGTTATCTTTTGCACAGTAGAAACGATGGTATCTGTGTTCTTTCGACGAGATAGTATTGATCAATGGAACATTTTATACAATAGCAGTGCCTTGTTTTCTTTTTGAATATATGGTAAATTTGGTTAATATATATGAAACTAACTTTATATTCTTGGTGGATATACCTGGTTAGTGATCGCTTACTGGCAAAACTGCACTTCATATCCACAATGAAGAAAATGGGAAGTGAGTGAAAATCTCATACGTCAGCAAAGTTTAATTTTTTTACTTTATGAAAATCCTCCGACGTAGGCATGTGTCACACAATTGTAGAACTTTATGCACTGATAGCATAATTTTAGGTCAGTATTTTGTTCAACGATTCGCTTTTTGTTCTACTAATGTAAGATGTGAATAATGGTATGTTATGCTAATCGCAAGACAGTATACAATGCAATGACCGTCATTTGCGTCATTGAAAACATCTAAGATAGAACGATGTGAGTCAAATATAAAGAATTAAATATTGAATTAAATAAGACTCAAATATTAAATTTACATAAAATGGATAAATACAAACTACATGAGCTTTATAATTACGCCGAGCTGTTAACGCTCTTGCACGCCGAATGGTTAACGCTCTTGCTTTCGGTTCAACAGTTAGTGGGTTCGAATCCCACCTTGGGTATGGATGTTTGTGGTGGTTCGGAATCCACTTTGAACCGTAGGTCCCTGTCTAATTCGTCCTCGTGTGCAAAAAATGACCGTTGAACGACAAACAAACCAAACCTTTCTAATCGCTACATATATTAAAATCTTAAGAAATAACCCAAAAAATAACTAATTTTACAAACATCACCTGAATTCATGGTTATAAATTCTCAAGAATATATATATATATATATATATATATATATATATATATATATATATATATATATATATATATATATATATATATACGTATGTATGTATGTATGTATATATAATATATACATATACATATATATAAACTTGATAATATTTAATTTTATTTTATTTTCAATAAGTTATAAATTCCATAATTTTTTATTCTTAAAGTCTATTAACTATTGGAAGTTTACTTTAACTCTTACCAAACTTCAGGAAACATTTGTTTTTTTTTATTTTAGTGATGAAAACTCATTTCTAAATTAAACATTTATGACATTTTTCAAAAAATTTAATCCCTATCCTTTATATTTTTTTCTCAATGTTGTTTGCAATATTTTAAAGAAATTATATTTTTGTATACATTCTTTTAAAAGTGACCATTGATATTTTCGTCAAAAATAATTTCTGAAACTTTACGTTATTAACATTTTCCTGTACGGAACTATAAAAAATGATTTACATAAAATAAAATAAAATGAAATCTACTTAAAACGCTTAGAAATAGTTTAAAGAAAATTTAAAAGCAGAAATCAACGAACAAACACGTTTACCAGCTAAGAAATAAAGTTCCCACACACAATAATGATCTTTTTCTTTTTTATACTTATATCCTCAAAATGAATCTAAGCGATTAAAAAGATACATCAGTATGAAAACATGTTGATATTTTTTATATTAATATGAAAACCCACACAGAGATATTTTTTTACTAATATCTTGGGTATAAAGAGCCCATTAATTCATAATTTTTGATACTAGAAATTGCTTATCTACTGAGACTGTATTTAATTGAATCTTTCTTGAAATTAAACTGCTTTACAAACTATCAAAACTTTGTGTTAATTCATCTTATATTAATGTTCTTAGTTTATTTAACAAATCACGATCATTTATTGGATATTTGCTATTTAAGTTTTCTTTTTATATTTCTATTTTACATCAAATCAGCACATTTTATCTGGAATATTGTCTAAAATTTAATTTTAAGAAATTAATTGAGCCCATTTTAGTCATTATTTATTACAATAATTTTTTTACCACTAGTCATGCACTTTATTTATAGCATTCATACGCTCATACATTCCCCAGAATAAAACAAGCAAATATGTGTCTAATATTAGGAAGAGAAATTTAATTAGATCTTTAAATAGTTCAGCTTACATCCAACTTCTATTTTATCCTAATGTTTTTTCTCTCATCTCACATTTATTTTAATTATGCAGCATACAAAAGTGTAAGATAAAGTTGAAAACATGACATGCTATTCTTGAGAAATGTTCTGGACTTCATTTTCTAATGAAGTAGTTAATAGAAGAAAATAAAAATAGTGAGATGCAAAAAATATTTAATTTTTAATCCTTTCTAATTGATTTTCATTCCTTCGGTGAAATGAAAAAAAAGTGTTAATGAAGGAAATTATGAAAAAAATGTATTCTAAAATTACTAATTACAATATACTTCATAAATTTTGGTAATCTATGCTGATCATTGAGAGAAACAAAACAATTTAACAGCAAATTTACAGGCAAAAATATTTTTTTTCAACGGCGGGCACTTGGGTGACGAACCCTGTGCCACAACAAGACTAGAAACTGCTACTCATTTGTCGTTACCCAGCGGGCACCTGTAAACTAAGTCACGGAGGCGAGTAGCGTTGCCCGCGCCATACCACCACAAACCCGTTTATAGGGGAGGGGGGCATATTCATACATCATTACAGGAGAAAGGACAGAGAAATGCAGAGAGGACAGAAAAGAAAGTAACATCCATGTCCGAACCGGGATTCGAGTCCGAGACCCACAGCTCAGGAGTAAGGAACGCTAACCACTCAACCATCGGTCGGCTCGGCAAAAATATAATGAAGATAATAAATCACTCGATACGATGATGGAATGCAGGATGAAGAAACATCCAAAAAAGCCAAAAGGGACAGATAACTGAGAAGAATATACAGGCTCAATATTTAAAAATCAAGTAATGAATGGGATATATTGTCAGTGCCACTTAAGTCAAAGTGAAATCAAATTTAAAATGGAGAATGCGAGAGAAAGAGAAATAAAATTCAAATCAACCTTTATTAATGACAAGTTTACAGTAATAGTGTTGATGACAACTCTCCACATAATATTTAAACACAACTACGTTCGCCAAAAGTTTTAACACAACTATATAACACAACTCTTTGTATATAATTCGACAAAGAAGAAAAAAGAAAAGTTTTTTTATATGAGCAATAACACAGTTGATTGCGTGATAAACTATATGAGACTAACTTAGTTCGTTAACTAACACTACATAATATGATAATCATTAGAAATCATTAAATTGAATTTGAAAATTAAATATTACACAATATTAAATTTTCAATATTCACACTCGCGCGCGCGCGCATGTGAATACAAAATAATGTAGCAGTTCATCAACTGACGGGAGTAGGCTCTTTTGATGAAGCAGTTCGGCTAAAAGTTTTTCTGAAAACTGAATTCGGTAGATAAGCATAAAACTTTGAATAAATCTTGAAATCCTGAAATATTAAAATACATTTTCATTTTGTTTGTTTCTTTCATATGAGAATGAATGCTTTTCACATTACTACTTTTCAGATTATTTTACAAAAATTTGGCGATAATTTTGAGAATTTGGTTCCGATAATTTTTAAGCAACATTTAAAAATTCTTAATTATGCAGTCTGTTTAGAAAATGTTATTTCTTTCATTTATTATTAACAATATACAGGAAATTCCTTCTGTGGAAATCATAATTACACAGTACCAATTAAATTATTACAACAGGAAAAAGATTCAAAGCACAAAGGTCCTTAATATCCCAAACAAACAACAGCTTCAATGCAGTAGAATGGTAATCAACACTAATGTCTTTCTCTCTCTCTGTTTGGTAGGTAGCGATATTTATACCTGACTTGGCGGTTTAATTTAAGAGTGTCATCAAGTTTTCTGGAAGGTTCTAAGCTAGTATTAGTTCTAGCACTTCGATGATGGATTTTTTACAAAAAAAAAAATCTTTTTCTCACCAAATCGCCAAGAATCTTGCTAAAAGGGCACCAAACCATTGGAAATGATGTTTTTAATGTAGAATACAAATAACGTTTATATACTTATAAAAAAATATAAAGTGATTCCTTAATAATCACCATTTAATGTACGTTATTTTCTTCAAATTACTTATTTTTTTGTATTTGATACAGTATTCTGAGAAAAGTATAAGGTCAAGAACAATGCCAGCAGTTTCTCTTCAAATCCAATTTTGAGGTCGATAATAACTATCTGAAAGTTATAGACAATCTAAATACTGGAGTTTAAGTCTGAAATATTAATGAATTATAATTTGAGATATTTTATATGTTATGAAAAATTATAAATAGTTATCTATTAGTGTTTATGCAGTTATCACATGCGTATAATATATTTGAAGAACCACCTTTTTTTACAGAAAAATATAAAGTTAAGAAGTTATTTTATTATATTTATTAATGAAACTTTGAAAAAGTATATGGAAGTAAAATTTTATATGATTAAATGCTTTTTCAAATATTTATGAGGATTCAGAGTATGAGTCAAATATTTATGAGGATTATTTTTCTCCATGTATAAAATGATTGAATATGGATGAATTAAATGAAATACAATAAGAGAAATGGCACGAGACTATCAATTTAATGAAGATAGTACTATATATATATATATATATATATATATATATATATATATATATATATATATATATATATATACGTATATATATATATATATATATATATAGAAATCTAAAGCTGTTTCTTTGAAAATATAACGGAATAAAAATTCATTTTAAAAAATCCTTTTACTTAAGGAGAATATGTTTATCATCTTCTTTTATAAATAATGCAGGCTTTTATCACAAAACAAGTCAAACAGATAAAAAGTATAAATTCAATGAAATATTTTGTAAATTAAATCAGAGTTTTAAATTGCAATGTTTATGATAAAGAAATCTGAATTTTTTTCTCTTGAAAATATAACGAGGGTGCAATTTCGCTAAAGTTATTATTCACCTTTTTATCAATAGTTTTCTATTCAATTATTTATTTTATTCTATCTGTTATTTTAAAAAGTTTTCAAATTTTCACATATATTTTTATAATAATTTTCACATATCTTTTCTTTGGAAATAGAGTTATATTCTCAAATATTAAGGAATACAGTATTATTTTATAACAGAAAGAGTATTAGAGTAAGAGATTTATGTTGATATTTAAAACAAATGATAATACAAAATTTAAATTTTTAGTATTAATAATAAACGAATGATTATTAATTCTTATTTATATCCTTATGAAATTATTAAGTTTATCAATTTCCTAGTCACACACATCAAATTTTGATTACTGATAATAATAAATAAGGGCAATTAACATCAATACTATAGTATTCTAGAATCTGTTATGTGGAAACCAATATTAATATGGCAATTTGAAAATAAATTCTTAAACTTCGGAATAAAATTGCATTCGATGTCTTCATTTTGTGATTACATATTTTTATTAGTTTCATACTACTTTTTCCTTTCATTGTTTTAATGTTTAAATTTAAGTGGTATGCCGATCGGTGGCTGAGTATTTAGCGCTTCTGACTCCTGAGCTGTGGGTCCCGGGTTCGACTCTCGGTTCGGGCATGGATGTAACTTTCTTTTTCTGTCCTTTCTTCTGTGATGATGTATGAATGTGGCCCGCCCTATAAACGGGTTTGTGGTGGCATGGCGCGGGCAACGCTACTCACCTCCGTGACTTGGTTCACAGTTGCCTGCTGGGTAACAACAAATAGTAGCAGTTTCTGGCCTTGTTGGGACATAGGGTTTGTCACCCAAGTGCCCGTCGTTGGAAAAAGAAAATTAACTGGTATATTCAAATACATTTTTTTGTATTTGTCATAAGTTAATCACATGACTTACATACATAACTATGCCGACCGATTGGCTAAGTGGTTAGCATTCCTGACTCCTGAGCTGTGGGTCCCGGGTTCGAATCCCGATTCGGGCATGGATGTTTCTTTTCTTCTATGTTCTCTGTGTTTCTCTGTCCTTTCTTCTGTGATGTTGTATGAATGTGGCCCGCCTTATAAACCGGTTTGTGGTGGTATGGTGCGTGTAACGATACTTGCTTCCGTGACTTGGTTCACAGGTGTACGCTGGGTAGCGATAAATGAGTAGCAGTTTCTGGCCTTGTTGTGGCATAGGGTTCAGTCACCCCCTTGTGTGCCCACCACTGGATAAAAAAACATGCATAACTTCGAGTTTTTTCTGAATAAATAAAAATTACACAAACAGGCAGACACACACACACACACACACACATATATATATATATATATATATATATATATATATATATATATATATATATATATATATATATATATATATATATATATGTATATATATATATATATATATATATATATATATATATATATATATATATATATATATATATATATATATATATATGGTGTTAATGAGGTAACAGACAATTAAATGCTTCATGTCGTAGTTCCAAATGTATTTCGTGTAGAGTCATAATTGACACTTCCTCTTATAAATTTAAAAAATTACATAAAATGTAAATTAATCTACAAATCTGATATCATAAAACCTGAATAGCAAAGGTATTTGGAACAATTACAGTTTATGATAGAACATAGGGAATTCAGCCATTTGAAAACACAAAAAAAATGTGCGAAATTTTTAGAAGTTATATTAACGTCTTTCATATTAGATAAATTTCTTTTGTGAATTTTAATAAAAAGTTTTTAAATTTTTGAGGAAAATGTTTTTTATAAAAATTTCCAAATTTAAAGAGAATTAGAATATTATGACCTTTAACTTTGATTTTTCATCATAAAAAATCCAAAATAACTAATTTATATTCAAAAAGAAATAAATCAATTTCATATTTTAAAAATCATCTACTTACGACAATTTTCTTGAAATTAAAAAAATTCTTAATATTTCAAGCATGCCCTAAATTGGTTTTTATAAATAATGCTTATTGGTAAGGACAGAAAACTTAAATAATACACGAATAAATGTACATTAGTTAGACATTTTCTTACCAAATATTTTGATGTATCCTTTAACTATGCCGTTCCTTCAATTCAGTCTTATGCCTGAAATGAGAAAAGTTTCCCATTTGGGAAAGGAAAGCTACTTTTCCAAATGAGTGTTATTCCTCAACATGAATAATTGAAAGATATAATTATTTATTTGCTTTACTTTGTTACAGAACTTTAACTATTACAAGTTGTTACAACTCATATAAAGCGTTTATATTTTGACAAAGAGTAGCCACAAGCAATGGGCATTTAGCCAAGAAAATTACGAACATAAAACATGAGACAAATATAAGATAACATATAAACCATTGCATTATTTTAATATAAATAACTCTTCAAAATTTTTAGAAGTTTTGGTAGAAAATATATAATTTTCTAAGGAAATTAGAAGAAAATATGTGTGGCAAAATTAGATTTCTACTTTAATATTATGTGGAAACGTGCTCTTAGGAAATATTTCCTAAATATCTGTACTTATTTATAGTTATAGTTAAGCTTTACATAGGCTCTTAGAAACTTAATAACATTTTAATAATTTGTAATATTAATTAAAATATCAAATATATTTTTATAGTTTAAAATTAATATATATATATATATATATGTCGATATATAAATATATATATATATATATATATATATATATATTATATTATATTATATTATATATATAGTATAATACCAGAATACAATAACTAATATTCAGCTTTGTACAAAGTGAAGTCTAAAAAATCGCCAGAAAAATTCAAGTTTTAGTACTTTTTTATTTATCGGTTGGTTGGTTTGGTTTATTTGCTTGTCGCTCAACGGTCATTTTTTGCACACGAGGGCTAATTAGACCGAGACTTACGGCTTAAAGTGGAATCCGAACCACTACAAACATCCATGCCCAAGGTGGAATTCGAACCCACGAACTGTTGAACTGAAGGCAAGAGCGCTAACCATTCGGCTGCCGGCTGGGCTTTATTTATCGGAAACATGCTGCAAAAATTTTTACTTCGATTTTGAAACGTGAATGTTAATTTATTCAAATAATTTGATTATTATCCATAAATAAGACAATAGAGCACTAGGTTGTTTAGATTATTACATTCTGTCAAATATAATTAATGTAAAATATCATGAACAAATCATAATTCATTTTAATTCTCTTTAGGAAAATATATAATAAACTTTCATTATATTGGACTTCAATTTTTTTATCGATAAAGTGGTTATTTTTTCATTCCAGTTGAGGTCACGTGATTACGCTTATTTATTACGATTACCCTTGCTTTAAAATATCCGTGACGTCAAATAACGTTTCTTTTACGCCACATTGTACTGATACGGCATCGTAAATGCAACTTGTCGACGAATTTCCTGCTTAATTTCAAATCGCCTTCTTCGAGAGGCAGCAAACAAGACGAAGTTCCCCATCAGAATATCTGAGAATATTGTTAAAGTTCATTTTGTTAATAAAACGATTTCTTATATAAAGACCAAAACATGATTTTGAGAAGCTGTTTTCCATTTATACAAACCATCAATACGTAGACAATAGAACAGAAAAAAAGGAAAAAGAAAAACACAAGACAAAACATCCATTTAATGATTAGCTTAAATTGCCAAGGATGATTTAAATTTTAAAAAATATTATTAATTAATAGATTTCTCAATTTATTATTGCAATATTTGTAAGTAATTTCCTATAAATACTAAGATTAATGCCTTGTGTATTCCAAAATTAGTTTTTTTCTTATTCATTTTTATAGCCAACGAATAATACACATAACTTTCAATTGAAGTGAAGCATTATGTGTAGGTCTCGGGCTCGAATCCTGGTCCGGGCTTGGATGTTTCTTTCTCGTTTTGTGCTTCTTTATCACTTCACTTTCTGGATAAAGAGGGCGCATCCTCTGGGTGCCCCACTATATGATATGCCATCACTTCGCCCATTATAGAGCAGACTGGGGCAAAGGCCTAAGGTCAGCTGGGCATAAAAAATTTTAACATTATTTAAAATGTAATCAAATTTATATAAATAAATACAATATGTGATTTTTTGAATGTGTTCATTTTTACATATTATACATTAAATTAGTTCTTTTTTGATTGACTAAACTTTGATCATTTGATTCAATTGATTTTTGATCGATTGTATCTAAAATTGACGTTTGCCCATGAATCGAAATCATTTATCTGTTAAGCAACGTTCATTCGTCTAGTTTTCATAAAAGACAGTGTAATAAAAATAAAAAATTTTAGCCTTACTGTAAATCGAATTTAATTTTTTTAATTTAATATTTTTGAAAAGCGATTAAAATAAGTTCATAGTTTCAAAAACACTACACAATTTTAAGCAAACTTATTTTTAACTTTTTGTGTAAACTTAATTATGTAAAGTAAATGGTGACTTCCAATGTTGTAGTCTTGTTGTTGTTGTAGACAAGCTGGTATCATGAGTTGAGTTGCTCCACTTTTAAAACTGAGCAATATGTTGGTGTGGAGTCCGACTTGCTCAGTACACACATGCCATAGTTACCCGGTTATAGGGTGGGTAACCATTCACAACCTATTCACACAAAGAAAGGACAAAGACGGGATAGACAAAGAGAAAATATACATCATGCCCGAACTGGGATTCGAACCCAGGACCTCCGTATCCACAGTCAGGCACTCTGACCACTAGACATGATAGGCCCCGTTGAATTTCAATTCCTCTTTACAAAGTATTATATACCTTCACGAGTGATAAGGGAGTGTGATCATGGTACATCAATGGAGTAAGTATTTCATAATTCACAATTCATTTGAATTATCATTGATATTTTGTAATGCTTTGCTGAACTTGAAATGAAATAATTCATAAGTTTTGTTTGATTAATGAATGAAATAAAGGATATTTTTGGAGACATAAATGAAAGAAACATTTCCTGTGTTTCAAAATTAATTGATTTTATACAGATGGCGTTTTAAACCATTTTTAAAAAATGACATCAAATTTGTTATTGCAGACAGCTATAGCAATCATGTATTTAGAATTTTCATTTCTTTCTATTTTAATAGCATTTTTAATCTGACTTTAGGAACTGAAATCACTCTCGTAGCAAAATCTCTTCATCAGATTATCTTCAAGCACATACACACATACCAGTTTTTTTTTAATTCGTTTTAAATCACCATTTCTCTAGAATTATTTCATCTTAAAATTTCAAATTTATTTAGAATATATTCTTCCATTAACTAAAAGAACTTTGTCACTTAAAGCTAAATTTTCTTACTTTATTCGCTTCTTTTTTAGTTTCATTTCATTCTTGATTGTACCTGGCAACTATCCATTCGAGTCGTCTTGATATACAATTCTCGGTTTCCATTCAATATATAATTCTTGTCGATAATCAATTCTTTCTAGATCATAACAAAACTTAGTTTCCATTCGAGAATCGATTTGAAATTCTTCAGGCAATTTAACATGATGTAGTTACAAATTTAGAGATCAATTTATCAATATATTTGAGTGTCGGAACATTTAAATATCCTGTTATAGCAAGTAATTATTTTTAAGAATTTATTCACTCTTTATAAAATATTTTCACTTAGTGTATAAAATACATCAAACATACATGCAATTCATATTTATTGAATTATTTGAAATTGTTGCTCACATTTCATACAGAAATATTGCTTATTTTTGCTGTAGAAAAATTGTTTCTAGTTATTTAATTCGTTATATTAAAAGCGGAATGTTTATTAATAATTATAGCTGAATTTTAGTGTATATTTATTGAAAATATATTTTTTTAATTTAATATGATACTATTATTTTAAAATTTTTATTTTTTCCCCTAGTAACCATCTCAGTAAATAGGCCATGTGCGAAATTTATATTTAGTCAGAACTTTCAAATTAAATTTTTTTGTATAAAAGTTCACAATCTTGTACTCTTTGATTCTTTGGTGATTTTTTTAACCCCAAGGTAGACGACAATATGTGACTAACAAGATGGTCGATACACAAAAGCTATACAAAGATAGAGTTACCAGGGTTACCAGAAATTGCATTTTATTGCCAAGATGTATCGCAAATTTTTTCGCCAAACAAAAGCATACCCGATTCGACACTGAACCCTTTATTTGAAATTGAAAATGAATTTTTTTCTTTCCCTTTACAAAATTTGGTTATTTATATGTCATTTTAAGTTTCTGAACAATCTGGTAATATAATGATTAAAATAGCTAGGGGAACAATTTTTCTACAACAAAAATGCATGCATCCCACGCATGCTAATATGCTATTGAGAGATCCTATTTGAGAGGATACTAAAGAAATATAATGGATAGTAAGATATTTCTTTTGAAAATTGACAGAAAAATACGAAAAGAAAGTTGAGTTTTTCACTTTCCCCTGCATAATTAACGACTTTCTCATACATTTATTTGAACGAAAATCCCAATTGTCTTAAAAATGACTCAAAAATTGCTAATTTTTTCAGTTAATGAGTTAAATGAGCAACGTGGAAATTGGCATTGTCGTGTTGGAAGACTGCATCATACAAGATATCAAATGGTTAACGTGATCTGATATGTGGTGATAAAATATGACTGTTTATCTAAGAATAATAACATTTCAACTGCTCAGACTCTTATGTGTTTCATCAAATTCCGGAAAAAATCATCATATTTTTAATATTTGACTTTTCAAATAAAGCAATAAGGGACTTTTAATGTAATTAATCTTTCATATGAATGAGAAAAATGACTACTATAATAATTAATAAATGCCACTCATCAATTATTTTTCATTCATAAATTGTACCTGAATCAAATATTTTTCATTATTGTAGTAATCAACATATAATTATAAAAATGTATATTTAATTCATAGCATTACTGTTATATTTTATTTAATGTTAATTTTATTTTATTTTAATGTGTTAAGTTGGCATAATATAAGAAACTTTGGATTTGATCTGAATAAATAACCAATCCTTTTGAAGTTTGGATAGAAAATTTTAGAAAAAGTTTCAAACATTCGAAGTTAAATTTGTCGCTTAAAATCAGGGTTTGAGTTCACTGACGTAAAGTAAGTAAATTAAATATTGAATGTTTTCCTCAGCTCAAATATTATGACTTGTGAGTTGTTCAAAGGAAATCGAGCATTGACTTTTGAGTAAACACTAACTGCAAATAATCCGCAGGTGATAAATTTGAATGATAAGAGAAATAATTAATAAAGATTCTTCACTTAACTTTATTAAAAGTACCTTAATAACAAGAACTGTGACAAAAATATATATATTTATCTTCTAAGGTTAAGTACATTTTTGTAATTTCATAACTAGAAATATATTAATTAATTTTCTTTGATAGCAAAAGTTTTATATCATATAAGTAAATAAATGCATCTGTAGTAATCTGTCACAGCTGCTGAAATTAGTATTAAATATGTGAAATTAGACTCAAAGCATTTTTACTGAAAATATTTAACTTCATAATGAGAAACTTTCGAAAGAAATTTAGTAAAAAATATCAGGCATTGTTTTATTATTAATATATATGATTTTTAATTAATGTTATTATAATATTAGTATTGTTATTATATATATTAAAACACAAATAATAGCATTTTTGTAATCATAATATTAGCAAATAATGATTGTTAATTGCATATTGGAAACAACAAGAATTGAATATATTAATGAACTTTTTGATCAAATAAGATAAAACACGTGATGATAAGAAATTATTTTACTTTAAACGAGATGATCGCATTACTAAGCAATTACTATTGATTATGTTCAATTTAAGGCATCATTTAAAGCGTTATGAATTTCTTTGTATCATTATATTGTATTTTTCAATCAGAGGAGAAATTTATTCGCCAATAATATCTAATTTTAATAAATGATTTAATTGACATGTTATAATAATTATTATTTAATGTTATTATTATTTTACATATTATAGGAGTATTTTTTTAACTTTTTCCTAATAATTGTTATTGGATTTTCATATGGATTACTTCCTAATCGCAACATTTTTATGATTATTCCATTAAAAATACTTTTAATTATTTCATTAAAATATTTTTACATTCGTACATTGAAATAAAACCCTATTCTGAATCAAAAATGAAGTAAATTATCATGCTGTTTTCTGTAAGAAATACAAATGATTAAATGTGTGTTCACCAGTACTTTCACATAAAATTTCTCTTTAATCATACATTCCTGAAGATATCCATAATTTTGAGCCTAAATAAATTAATTTTTTATAAACTATTAAAAGATTTGGATATACTGCTTCAACAACAATTTTCTTTGTCCATTTTTTGTGAAGAAATTAAAAATACCTTGACTGAGATTTTTTTCTATGCACATAGGCAATTTTTTTTTAAAGTTAACTTTTGTAGAAATAATACGTCAATTGTGCTTTCCCTTAAGATAAAAATTGGAATAAAAAAAATTAATTAAGATTATATTGTAATATATCTTTTGAACTTTAAATTATAACTTCATTTTCTTTCATTAATTTTAAGCCATTTCTTGAGTTTTGTAATTCGTTTAATTCCTGTTCTTAAATGACCTTTGTTGCTCAGAACGTTTTCATGGTCATACTGACCACGAAGTAATTATGACTCAAAAATGCTTTTAGCAATTTCAGCTTTCAGAAATTTTTAAAAGGAAGAGAAACAAAATATTTTAAGTATTAATCATGAATGATGAAAATATGCACGAGACAGGTTTAATTATTTTGAAATGAATTTTTCCTTATAAATAAATTTTAGTTTACTGCTGTTTTGCCAAACAGCAATAAACTAAAATTTATTTGACGTCAAATAATAACATTCCAATGTAACATTAATTCGTTTTCCTCGAATTGGAATCAAATGCCAACCTCCCGCTATTTAACCATTTAAACTCTTAAAAATGCTTGATTTTTTTCACTATTAATTCCATCACTACTATAAGTAAATAATAATTTAATTTTATCGATTGATTATTGTTTACCGTGAAAATAAAATGAGTCTATTTTTTACTTAAATATCGTTTTCCATTTATATTCAAAAATGGCATTCCTAATTTATATCGATATGATATTATCGTTGGATAAATTGTCAAAAAATAATTAATAGGGAAATATCCATAAACATTATTAACTTTAAACATGCAGTTAACATGAGTTTAATATGAATTCTAAACATTCTTTATTAAATCAAAAATCTATTATCTATTTTGTCGAGTTTCAAGATTAATCAGTCGGTCTTCACATTTCTGTAAAAGCAGTTTATGTTATCTTTTCAATTAATGGCTGCATGGGTATAACTTAAACTTATTCAGTTTGGCATCGATGCCATTTCTCTTCGTGAAAACTCAGCAACATTCTCTTATCTTTCAGCACAAGTGACTACATACTTCCAGCAATACCATAAGCTTTGCTTCTTCCTCTTTCCACATTATCGCCAATTCATTCGCAGTCCCGGATACAAAATATTATTCTATCACGCTTTCGGAAGCTCCCGGACTTTAATAACTATTAATCTAATCCGGGATGAAGTGACCGGAGGTTACCATAAAGCTTAGGATATTTGGCCATCGGTCTCCGTTTTGAGAGCTTTTAATTCGATTACCATTTTCTTCCCTAACCTTGCATATAACCTCTCTGTGCTAGGGGTGAAGCATTGTGGTCCGGAAATGATTAATCCAGCAGTTTCGTATCCGGTTTGCAATGTGTTTCAGGACCATTGCACACTTCTAAGAGAATACTTGAATGGAGCTTAAATTGATTGTTGCATTGCATATTTTACATGCATTCATCGGAAAATGAAATGGTCTATATAGTTTACTTTAATTTCGAAAATGTTGATTAATCGTGAAATGTTTAATAATTTGAATGATTTTAGCATATTATATAAATTTATTTGTCCATATTTTACATATTTTATTGAATTGAAGATAAACAGATAATTTATAAAGACTAAAGCACACAAGTATTTTTATAAAAATATTAATATTTAAATATCCAAAAATACAATTTATTAGATTATTTCAGTTTGACATTATAATGATGCGAGTTTAAATTAACTGAATTTTTTAGAAAGTGAATGGTATTAATTATCATTTCATGAAAAGTACTTTTAAATTTATACATTTTAAATTGTGTTAATATGATTTAAAAATTTGCTTAAGAAAGTACTCTATATTATATAACATTTATCTTATATAACATAACATTTATATTATATGAAAATATGTATTTATTTTTTAGATCTTATTTATAATAAATCTAAAAATTTTCATTTTGGTTCATAATAGATTAACAAAAACATAAATAAGATTTATTAATATCAAATTAACATTTAGTGGAAGATTTCTAAATCCTTAGATTATATCATATCTACTTTTAATTTTTATGTAACATAAAATTGTACAGTTAAAGATTTTTTAGCAACTTTTTATCAATTTAAAATTATTTTTTATAAAACTATGAAAACATATGAACGCGTTCTATTAAAGTATCTATGTTTTAATAAGATATATTAATAAGATTAATCTTTAGTGGAGGGTACCAAAAACTTTATATCATATCAAATCTCAAAAAATATTTTAGCATGTACCCGATTAAATTTCAAATATTAAATTAGATATAGATCAAAATTTTTTATAATCATTAGCATAAATTGGTGTTTTCTTTGTAGAACAATAATGTTCATTGTTTTATTTCTACACCTTAATATTATCATAATGCTGTTAATCATTTTCTGAGTAAATAAATAATAAAATATCTAGTTTAATGAACTAAATATTTTATAAAAAATGGTTTATTTGGATTGTTTTTACTCATAAAAACAGTATAAATACGCAAATGTAAAATGAAAGCATCAACAGTAATTTAAAAAAATGTCGGACTTTAAGTTTAGATAGAAAAGCAAAAGAGGTTTTTGAAATGATTTACGAAAATTACAACGATCTTTGAAAAACTAAACAAAATTCATATTTACTATAAAAAAAACTTTCTGTGTTCAAAAACTAAATATTTAAAACTAAATTCAAAAAATAGTTATACTCATCCACCAAAAAAAATTTGAAAGTAATGTATTCTTGACAAATTTTTAAATATAAAGTTAGGAACATTGGAAAATTTTGATCTTATATTGATTTAATCTACGATTAATAAATTAAAAATTTTAGTAATTATTATTGACTTTACATCCTTTTCAATCATGTGATATTTCCTATCTAAGAATTCATATATTTTAAAAAAAATGTTTTTATATAGAAATTGAAGTGAAGTTTCTAATTTTCACCAATAATGCGCGATTCATTGCATAATTGCAAATATCAAGAGATCCAAAGATTAATTATTTTATAATTCTGTTGTAAAACACATGATCAATTTGATGTAATTAATCCAATTTATATCTATTGAATTTGTAGTGTTCTTTTCAGGTTAATCATTTTGCATTTTTTACCCGTTGACATTAATGCGGAAATTTACATCTATTTATACATTTTATGTTATGAGAATATATAAAAATAATTTTCAGTGAATATTTTAATTACTGAATTAAAGAATTTCTCTTCAGAAAGGTTTAAATAAGCTTGAAATCATGTTTCATGCCAGAAATAATTTATTTCATAAAAATTCTTATTAAAATTATGCAAGAAAATATTTTCTTGTTTTCCATATGTAATTCTGAAATATATTGTAGAAAACATTTTTAAAATCTGTGAACACACATTGAATTTCCGTTAGCTTTCATATTTCCTTTGTGTGTATTAACGTTTGAATGCTGCCCATTTTTCAAAATATCCTTGTTATAATAATTTCTTTGTTCGTTTTTAATTAGTTTTCAAGTGTTTATCAGTTGAAGAATTCCTTTCATTGTAAACGAATCTTCTTAACTTTTATTTTCTTTTTACGTAAGAAATTTTGGTTATGGCATGTTGTAATTTCATGGTGAAAAGTATTTTTGCAAGAAAAGACATCTCATTCTACATTCTTTGCTGATCCATACATAAGATTTCATTTCGTGGTGAAGAAGAAGAAGCATAGTGCAATTTCATGTTGCAAAATATTGTTAAATTATAGAAATTTGTACTTTTCCCAAACAAAGTATTTCCTCAAAAGTTAATTAAATGTTTTATCAAAGAAACCATAGATCAAGAAATTTTGCTGACATGGCAATAAAATATTTAAAATCTTCTTTTAATTAAAACATTTAAATAAAAACATAAAACCTGCGTGTTAGCATGAATTATTTAATATAAGTTTTAACTAATGAGGTTCCAAAGTTATAAATATTAGTTTTAAATTTTAATAGATCAAGTTCCAATTTATGTGATTCCAATTATTTCATTATTTTAATTCCTGTATCTGGATTTTCTGAAGTCCAATAAATTATAGATCTTTTAACTCCCTTTTTATATTAAGCATGTGCAAATGTTTTTATAATTTTTATTAAAGTTGCAAATTGTAGAGTCTTTGGAAATCTTTGTTCGCTAATCTATTATTGCATTGAACAGATTTAATAACATAAAAAACACCTCTTCAACTGACTTAAACTGAATTTTAATTTTCTAAAGTTTTATTTATCAGTTGAAGAATTCCTTTCATTGTAAACGAATCTTCTTAACTTTTATTTTCCTTTTACGTAAGAAATTTTGGTTATGGCATGTTGTAATTTCATGATGCAAAGTATTTTTGCAAGAAAAGTCATCTCATTCTACATTCTTTGCTGATCCATACATAAGATTTCATTTCGTCGTGAAGAAGAAGAAGCATAGTGCAATTTCATGTTGCAAAACATTGTTAAAATCTAGAAATTTGTACTTTTCCCAAACAAAGTATTTCCTCAAAAGTTAATTAAATGTTTTATAAAGAAACCATAGATCAAGAAATTTTGCTGACATGGCAATAAAATATTTAAAATCTTCTTTTAATTAAAACATAAAACCTGCGTGTTAGCATGAATTATTTAAATAAGTTTTACTTAATGAGGTTCCAAAGTTATAAATATTAGTTTTAAATTTTAATAGATCAAGTTCCAATTTATGTGATTCCAATAATTTCATTATTTTAATTCCTGTATCTGGATTTTCTGAAGTCCAATAAATTAGAGATCTTTTAACTCCCTTTTGATATTAAGCATGTGCAAATATTTTTATAATTGTTATTAAAGTTGCAAATTGTAGAGTCTTTGGAAATCTTTGTTCGCTAATCTATTATTGCATTGAACAGATTTAATAACATAAAAACACCTCTTCAACTGACTTAAACTGAATTTTAATTTTCTAAAGTTTATCACCAAACATCAATTTACTTCATATATATATATATATATATATATATATATATATATATATATATATATATATATATATATATATATATATATATATATATATATATATATATATATATATATATTTCAAAAATAGGAAAAAATTGTAATAACTTCCTTTACTCTATTGACGAAAAATTCTCTTTTAAATTTCAATGCTTTTATGATTGAAATGTGAAATCACAAAATTCATCCTATATATCAACAACTACTCTCTAATATGTGCTAGCCCACAAAATGCCTTATTTTTATGCATATACTACTTTTGTAGATTATTTTCCTGGAAAATAATCCTCAATGGCTTAATATGTGTTTATGGTTTTTTTCATTTCAGAAAATTGAAAACAATTTTTCTCAAAGAGAAATGCTGGAATCAATTTAACTTGTTTATTGGAACTTTTGAAAACCTATGAGCAGAAATTAAAAAAAAATTCTCTTTGAACTATGAAATAAAGTCTCCATTAATGAGTTTTCTGCGTGTCTATAGTGTTTGTTTATGAATAAAATTCTAAGCTATTAAGAAATATAAGCATATATGCATGCATGTGTATTGGTCTTATCATAAAAGTTTTAGAAAGTATAATTTATCATTTGTGAGAAATTGCTTGTTCAATTAATTTCTGTTTATTTTCTATTTTTGAAAGCTGAATTCTTAGATATAATGGAAGTAATCTATTTATCTAATTGATATAAATAATCTATGATTTTTTAATATTTTGGAGTTTGTGTGTGTCTTCAAAACTCTTTGGTATTTATGCTTGCTTCGGGAGTATGATTTGTAGTTATTCGGAAAATAGTTTTAAATGTAATTTCTTGTCCAATTATATGCAAATAAATAAACTCTTACATGCAGAAAATGAACATAAAGTGATAAACAAATTAAGATTTTCAATTAAATTTAAATTATCTATTCCGTTATAAAGAGTATTTACAAGAATATCTCATTGCTGTTTTCTGTAGTAGCGTGTAGATTGCCATCATTATGATCATTGCTTCAAATACACTTGACAGTTGTTACTGTTATTGCACCAGCATGCTGAACCTATCCCGGATATATGCATATAAATCCGGGATAGTGTTTTCTGAAGTAGCGTGTAGATTGCCATCATTATGATCATGGCTTCAAATACACTTGACAGTTGTTATTGTTATTGCACCAGCATGCTGCACCTATCCCGGATATATGCATATATATCCGGGATAGAGTTTTCTGAAGTAGCGTGTAGAGTGCCATCATTATGATCATGGCTTCAAAAACACTTGGCAGTTGTTACTGTTATTGCACCAGCATGCTGAACCTATCCCGGATATATGCATATAAATCCGGAATAGTGTTTTCTGAAGTAGCGTGTAGATTGCCATCATTATGATCATGGCTTCAAATACACTTGGCAGTTGTTATTGTTATTGCACCAGCATGCTGCACCTATCCCGGAGCTGGGCTCTACCTGTTAGTGGAAGCAACCAGTAAATTTTTCGCTTAAAGCAGCGATCAAGCAGAAGACCCCTAATACTTGCCACATAAAGAGGTATCATTTCACTTGGAAGACATTGTGACCTCAACCTATTTAACTCCTACACCTAGTTGCTTTCAGTGAATATGACGGTTCTTTGATTAAGACCAAGAAGTGAAAATGAGATTCTAACCAACCAGGTCACTTCGGACCTAAAACACTCAACATTAAATTACAAAAAAAATTTCTATAATGGTATGACCAGCAACGAACCTGGTGCAAGAATAACATAAAATTGAGCTTTCAAATGATTTAACGACATATTGGAGAAACATACATTGTCATCATGGATGACATTACTACTATGTATTTAGAGTGATAGTATGGTGCAACATTGGGCAATCATCCTTGTAAATTAATTGTTTTCTGACTCCTATTTTGTGTTAGGAGCCGCAACCTTATCAAAACCCACCTCTGTAAATGTCAATCAAAATTACTAATTTAGGTGTTCGAATCTGGTAGTAATGGTAGATGAATTCCTGATAGTCAAAGATACACCCAAATCTCTCCCACAAAAATTTCAACTTATAATATTTGTCATAGATCTTGTAAACATTGATGTCAATTTAAGCAAAGATTGATACATTTGTGTTTTGTCAAGTCTCCCCCGGGATTTTATTCAAAGTGCGAAACTATCCCTTTTTTACAAAATAATCAACGACTACATGTTGCCAATACTGTACACAATTTCTTTGTTACATGAATATATTTAGCTGCTGATGTTGCTCCCAATTTCTGCTGGTGCTTCCAATCTCATCAATGAAAAACTTCGAATAAAATGATCATTAATCACTATCGTTAATGAATTGTGTAATTGTATCTAAGCTACAGAAGCAGTTTTATGTTAATGTGTCTTCTAATCTCAATTGAATTTAGTGCCCAATCCTATAAATGCTATTATTGCATGCAAAAATCATTGGTTTGTTTGATGATTTCATGATATTTGTGATTCAAATGGCTTGAAAATTTAATCATATTTTTATTTTCAATGTGATATATTTATCTAATAAATATAATTTTATTATTTTTTGGTATATCAATTTAAATGGCTTTTATCCTGGGACAAAAATTAAGACACTTTCTATGGGATTTAATAATTTAGTCCCGTGCATGTCTAAAGAATTGAATATAGAATATGCTTCACATCTTTTACTTATCTTATAATCTCTGAGATCTGTTGAAAGAATAATATTCTCTGAGATGAATATTATTCTTTTAAGCTTTCCCAAAATTATTTGGATTTCGTTAATTGTTCAGTTAATTTAATTTTGGAGCGAAATTTTAAAAACTTTTTCTAAATGATATAATTTCATAACATGGATCAAAAGTTTACTGTATAATAATTAATATCATTCATTGTAATTTTAAAACGTTAGAAATGATTGTTTTGAATCAATTTCAGTGTTTTATTTATGTCAAAACGGCCAATCATAATTTCTCTACATTTTGAGATTAAATGTCAAAGATTGATTTTAAAAAAATGTGGCATTATTCTCATTACTTTCAAAGTTTTGTTTATAATATTTTTACGGGAGATAATATGACGATAGCTGAATGAGATGATCGACATCACTAGAAGGTAAAGCCCATCAAATGTTTCTCAGAGCCTAAAGTTCTTCCACTTATGGGTCCTGTTGGAGTTCAAAGGGTTCCAGCTCAGGAATAAACCTCGTAATTTGAAAGCGTTTCTAAATCAAAAAGTGTTTACCTCTATTCAGTGACTTTTATCACCAGATATAGGTAAACAACACTCTAAATGTATGACAAAAATAACTTAATAGAGGGAGAACATATTCGAAAATTATATCATTAAATTGTTTGTATTTTAAATTAAACGATCTAATTTTTATCTAGTTTTTGGTAATAAAATCAAAAATACAAAAAGACATAATAGGAATTTATTACGAAAATAAATAATGCTTTGCATTAAAAATTGCTTAAAATACTGATTGAAAACCTAGGATATATTTTGAATTTTCGATTGTATTATATTTATATCTGTGTTTAGTGTAAAATAGGGTACTTATCTGTTGGGTAAAAACTTTGGTGATAAATATTGGCAATAAAATTTAATTTCTGGTAACCCTGGTATTTCTAGAAAACACACAACACACACAATTTTAAGTATGTATAAGTCTTACTTTGTTATTTCAGTTAGTAGAAAAGAATAATTTAAAGATATATTAGTAAATTGTATAAATATTATTGTATAATTATTGTAAACTTAAGTAAAATAAAGCGCTTTCATGATTAATTTATATATTGTTGTATGAATGAAGAGGAACTTGTACATCCGTGATTACATAAATATATTTTGATGTTGGAGTTAGTTAATATCTCACATATTCATATAAAGTTTTTCTCTTAAAATTAAATTTGACCGCTTTCCATCAGAATAAGTTGACAAAAATTTTATAATATCTGAAAAAGTCCCTAAAAATTCAACAATATGGCTTCAAAAATTTGCAGACTACCAAATATTTTGCATAGCGCAAATGAATAAAATATTGTATACAATTCAATGTAACTCCTGATAAATAAATAATAAATAAAAAATAAATTTTATATTATTTTTATGATAAATAAAAAACAATACTTTTATTTCAGTCAAGATAACATTGTATTTCAGGTGTTACATTTTGTCGCAAACGCACAGTTAGATATCAATATAAATTATATATTTTAAAAGAAAATTAGTGTTATTACGTGAGATGCAAAATATAATTCTTTCCAAGATTTCTTTAACTTATTTTCGAAATCATTTAACAATTATCTTATTAAATTTATTAATCACGGTAAATGTAATGTATTACACATAAGCAAATACTTTTGTTGATGTGCAACACATTGCATTTACAACAACTTTGAAACATCTTTCAATTACAGTATCTATTTCGCTTTAAACGTGAATATCACAAATCAACTCTTGTGCACGTATCCAAATATCTTATCCATTTAGTCTTTCCTATTTCACAATTGAACAACATGAAAACATATTTAATATTGTATACACAGTACATTCATTCAATTCTAATGAATTAAATTCAGCAAACTAAAACATGCAGATTGTAAATGAATCACTGTTTTACACCAAATGAGGGAATAGTTCCTGCTTTTAGTACGTCATTATAAGTAGCTAATGTGACAAACTTTTATCAGGATAATAATCACTGAAAATCATTTGGTTCCATTTACGTTTTCTTTATCTGATATAGATAGCTAAGCTCTCCATATTACAACTGATATCCCGCTTCAGATAGTAACACAAACTTTGTTCTTCCATTTTCCACGTTTAGTTCATTTATCCGCACCCACAGATATGAAATATTATTCTACTAAGCTTTCAAGAGCTCGAGTGCTTTAATAACTTTTAATCCAAACCCTTTTCCCGAATAAAGTGCCTGGAGGACATTGAAGGGCTCAGGAAATAGGGACGTGTGCTTCTGTTTGGAGAGCTTTTAATTCGGTTGCAGTTTACTTCTTTTACCATCTCTGTAAGCTTGTTCCATTAAGGTTGAAACATCGTGGTTCGGTATTTTGAATAGGTGGAGTGATTTGGTGTCCCGTATGTAGTTCTCTCATGAAGTACAGTTTCATTTCGCTAGAAATTTTCAAAAGTATTTGATATGAATGTATGTTATTTTATACATTATACATTCCTATCTTAAACCAAGAATGTGTTATCATTACATTCCTGGCTTAAGATAGGAAATAATTCAAATATTGTTGAAAATTTTATTATGAACTTATTACAATTTAAGATATTTATTAAAGGATCACTTATTTAACTGATTCTTGCATAAATAAATGTCTGCTGGTTGATATGCAAAATTAAAATGTTTTCTTTTCACTTAATTTTAATCCTTCGTAAAATATACTTACTTACTGCCATTTTACAAATGTTGTTAACAAAATAAAGCTAAATCTTCTAATTTTCTTAATTTATTTCAAGCACCAAAGGTTGTTTAAAGTTTTAAGCAATTGAAATTAATTTTTAAAAAATATCTTTACTCTGTTTTGGAAAGATAATTTCAGATGTTAAGAATATTTTTGTTATATGTTGAGTCTAGAAAACAACATCATAAAATATTCTCATGAAACATAGGGAATTAAAAAACTTTTCAATGGTCAGGCATTCTCAATTCCATAGACTATGAGTTTGAATCTCATTTTAAATATAGATGATTTTAGTGGTTTGAAATCCACTATGGCCATCTATCACAATTTGGCTAATCTTTAACGGGGGAAAACAGTCATATAGTGGTGAACCATCTAATCAAGAAAATCCCTTAGGAAAAGGAATTATTGTTAAAACTTTTGCTCCTATAAAAAGCAGGTGAGAACTTTGGCGTTAAATTTAATGAAAGAATTAAAAATGGAAAGCATCTTTTTTTTGTATTTATCCTAAAATAAACACTAGCAATACATTGCTGGAAAAAAGTAGAAGGATAGTTATATTTTATAAATTATGCTTTATACTTTAACACAATTAATATAATTTTTGTCTTTTTTATTTTACTAAGCCATTTTTCTTTTATTTTTAGTGAATGAGTTTTATTTACCACTAAGAAAATTTCATATAAGAGTACTTATGGATTTTTGGCATGTGAAAAAAGTAGGATACATAAAAAATTTTCATTTTGGAATCTGTAGCAGTTTAATTTGTTGAAAACATTTTTTTTTAAATTGTCTTTCTTTGAAAAGATTTTTTTTTGAAAACAATCCTCAATTTTTGTACACTTAAAGGCCTAGGGGAAAACCCTTAAAACCTTAAAGGAATTTCAAAAAGGCCAAGTTGTTGGCGTATAAAGATGTGGGCAAATGTCAACGAGAAATTTCAAAGGACTTATAACATCAATCCAAACGTTGTTTCTAACTTCTTGAAAAATCTAACGAGTTTGAGGAAAGTAAAGACTGGCAGGCTTAAAAAATTGACTCCACCTAATTAAGGGAAAATATTTAAAAATCTTAAAAAAAAAAAAAACGCGGAAGCATTGGAAAAGTGCAAGACCCATCTGGCTTCACACGCGTAATCATAACACTTTACAACTACTTAAAAAGATCAGATACGTTCCTATTCAGAAAAAAAAGAAACCACCATCCTAAATGGAACGAAAGGCACATTGAGCACCGCCTACAGTCGGTCAAAGAACACCTGTCTTGGAACTCCGAATGGACTTCAGTTATTTTTTCTGATAAAATAAAATTCAATTTAGGTGACTCAAATGGTTGTCAATATTATTGGCATTGTACAAAAGAAGAAACATATTTTATCTGATAGATAGGAGGAGGCAGTTTAATGGTTTGGATATCAGTTGGCTACGTTGGAAGGACCAATCTAGTATTTCTTGATCAAAGACATAAACATACAGATTACTTTCAAATTTTAAATTCAGAGCTTTTTCTCTAAGCCACTTGAGCTAGATGGAGAAAATTGGTTATTTCAGCAGTATGGAGCCTCAATTCAAATGGCCAATGGTGTTAAAAATTAGCTTCGAACAAATAATGTTTGGGTTTTGCCATAGCTTGGGTAAAGTACAGACCTCAATAATGTTTAAAATGAGAAAGCTAGAAGACAGTAAATCTGTGAAGTGCTTACGCCAGAGACAAGCAATATGAATCTTTGTGGCTTTGATCTGAAGTGGCTTTGAATTGTGCTTCGGGCAATTGAAGGGTTTGCTGCAAAAAGGAGGTAGTTCCAATTTTTCCAGTTTTTGGGAAACCAAAAAAAAACGTTTAAAAGATTCAAATCTTAAGTTATGTAAAAATATTGTTGTTGCTTACTTTCAGTTATGATGTTTACATATTAGAACAGTATTTTCATTGAAAAAATATCATCCAAATGTTGGTGGTACATGGATGATCCTTGGAGCTACCTCTTTTTTGCCCAAAAGAATGGAATATGAGGAATGGAGGAATATGTTATGTCTTGGAAAAAGGTGTAAAAATAAATAGAATGTACTATTATTATGTATTTTTTATTCAAAGAAAGCTGAAAATAAAGTACAGCAAAATTATTGGTCTTACAAACAGAAAATAACATCATTTCAATCGTCACATTCTCGTTCTGTAACATCTGGGTCATCAGGCGCGTTGTCTGGCTGTAGTCGATTGTAGAACCACATATCATTTTATGTGACGTATTTTTGGGCAAGGTCCTTCACATCTTAATATTTTGCAGCCTTGAGTGGTAGAAGGTTGTTCAACATTATAGGGGTACTGTTTTGGATGTTGAACATTCTTACTGTTTTGATGCTTATTCCAACACTTTCACTAGCTTAGATGTTTCCTGCATTGATGTGGGATATTTCCTAAGTGAAAACCCTAAATTTTGTTATTAAAAACTTTTCCCTTTTGCTACCATTAGAAATGATGTGAGGGGTTTTAAGGAAGAAACCTTTTAATAGATCAACGAAGTTAAAAATCATTTCTTGAGTAACTTCCGTCACAGTAAACTTTTTACTCGTCTTTTCTATAATGCGCATATATTCTCTTGGGACAAACACTCTTTCTACTTTCCTCATGCGCTTTTCAATGTTTCCGAAAGCTCGATCACAAGGCACAAAACTATGACCCAGTTCTGGGAACCTATGAAAGACTGTATTCAGACGTCCACTTTTAACAAGAAAAATAGATACTGTACTAAAGCGTGATTTTTGTTTTGGGATACGCAGTTGTCCGAGAATAGATATAGAACTTTTATATCTTCACTCATCACTGAGTGTATATAATGATGCAAAAAACTGATTGGTTCGTTTGGTGTCTTTTTTCCAACGGATTCATCATAAATGTAGAAATAATGCTTACCGGATTTGGCTGATGAGATCCCAAAGTTGTAAGCCCAGCATTGCCTATTATAGAATGCATCTCCTGATGGCACTTTTGGGAAGGGCATATTTTGTTGATAATCGAAACATAACATTTCAACATTGTCCTCGTTTACTGCACGAGCTTGTATTTCTTTGAGTGCATCATAAAAGTTTTGTTTTTTACTCAGATGTAAATTTTGTTGCAGCTCCAACTCCTTACGCCTGTTTTCACTTATAGATGGTGAACACATTTCGTTTTTTAAACAATCACACTTTTGACAGGTATCTGATCGAGGGCTGCCAAAAGCAAGGTTGAAATTAGCCTTGAAATATCGAAAATAAAAGTCAAATGATACAGGGGACTCAGGATGAATTTGTAAATACAACTTGTGCATTTGAGTGATGTTAAGATCTGCGGATAAATACTTTCTTTTAACGTTATTTTTTCGGCTATAGTGAGATTCTCTTGTAGGCAAGCTTGCTATATGGTCGTACACCTTCTTTACTCTTTCATCATCAACCTGGTTTGGTCTATTTTTGTGTTTTCCTCGGCCATATGGCTTTGGTCTTATAGCTTCATTTTTGAAAATGTGACTAGCAATATTTTCAATGCGTTTGCAAGAAATCCCATGAAGGGATGCAAATGCTTTCTTACACACGCGTTCTTTTTTATCCCCAATGCGAACGGAATATACTCCTGAAAAAGCCCTAGGCTGACCTTGTCCAGTTTTCACTCTTCTTCGATTAACAGCTTTAATAGCAATGTGTCCTCCTAAATAAATATCTTGCGATCGCTTTTCCCCCAATTTATTAAAGGAATCATGAAGGCCTAATTTTTCCTGCTCGGTAAGCTTATCGAAACATTTGTACTTACACATGCAATCGCGGCCAACAACTCGGCGTGATTTATCTTTCCCACTTACAGTTTTGTATGGTTTACCTTCAGTCATTAGTCGTGTTCTTACATTTCCCTTCCATTCACTCTGACGGCTAACTTTCCGCTTTGGGCGAATGAGATCGCTTTTTTGTTTCTTGTTGGATTCAACCTCTTCACTGGATGTGATATCTTCTTCAGAAGGCTCATATAAATCACTTGACCCACTACTGAATAGTCTTTCCTCTTCCGAGACACTCATTATCCTCTAAACAAAATAAACTTTTTTCAATAAACTTATTAAAATAAACTTGTTATGTTTATTAGAATCAAAGACACGAACGACGAAATAAATGCTCTTTAACTATGAACACAATTGAATAACAGTATTCAATAGTTAACCTCCCTGTAAACAAAACACGTCAGTCGTCTGGGGTAACAAAGACGTAGCTCCAGGAGCTACCGCTATTTTGCTACATACTAACAAGACAAGCAGCTCCATCTCTTGAGTAACTCTGGAAATAACGATTGGAGCTGCATCCTTTTGGTGCCAAATAAAAGAGGGTTTTTTTGGCACAAGAAAGTGTTTATGACTCCCAACAGCTATGGGATGGAGCTACCTCCTTTTTGCAGCAAACCCTTCAATTTTTGCCAAATCAAAATTCAAGACTTACATGATTCAATGGCAAATAGAGTTTTTGAAGTAGTTAAGGCAAATGATAGAAGAATTCTTTAATAACAAGAATTTTACTTTCATTATTTAGAACTGTCATTCTACTTTTTTCACACAGTATGATGTGAATGAAATTAATTTTTAATTATAATAAGCAAGTAAATTTTTTTTATTTCTTCTTACATATATAGTTATCTGATGGTAAATAAGTTTTTAAGAGTTCTGTAAAAAATAAAATTATTTAGTAAAAATTCAAAATTCTCTTATTTGGAATAAACCAAGTGTCCTGATTTTTTCCAGCAGTTACATGAAAAAAAAATCATTTTAACAGAAAATACAGCGTAGTTTTTACATAAAATTTACTATTAATAAATATCTCCTTATTTTTAATTTATGAGCCAGTTTCGTATACATTTTTAGTACCATGTGACTTATCATTATAATATTCATAGTTTTAAGAAACGTGATATTTGGGTTGTTTCTTACATCTGAACCAAAGAAATTGAATATATTTCTATGGGGACATTCATAATATGACGCATACATACTAAAATTTATAATAAGAATGTACACACATTTACACAATTATTTATAAGTTACCCACCTCAGTTATTACATCTAAAACTAACCTATGAAATTAATAATTGAAGCCCTGTCTCTAAGTGGTAGCGCTACACGCCCCCGATGCACAATACCCAGTTATCGTCCTCTGGCAGAGCAAGGATGACTCAATCTTTCATCCCTTCAGTGAGTCGATGAACTGAGTACCAAACATGTTTGAAAGCATAACACTAGGGATTTTGCCTTAGGCTGACTACCTAATTGAGACATATGCTTTGCAACCTAAGGCATTCGATACGGAAAACACGTAGGGGAATTTTGACTATATAAGGACTGTCGTGACATAGGATTAAATTTAATTTTCATAAAATAATTTGTGTTTCTTGATTTGTAATTTTTTTTGTAAAGTTTGATAGCATTGGGAAGTTTTAGATATATTCAACTATAATGATTATGTTAATTGGAAATTCTTGTTTTTTTCATATAGAAGATAATTGTCTCGTTCGTGAAGGTGTATACAGACCATTATTTTAAAGTATTCATCACTGACTGTCACATAACACCACAAGTACAGCATCAATTGGAATAGGGTACTGACCCTGTATGTTCTCATTAAAGTGCTTATGATTGCTCTTTTAAGTTACTCACGTGTGCATCAAGGAAAGGAAAAGTAACACACTAAAGAGTTCAAATGTTTTAGTAGAATAACTGATTTCTAATGCTTTGTAGAACATTTATAACACTGTTTGCAGACAGATATATATTTTAAGTTAACAGTTGTAAAAATTTGTGAGTGTGTGGTGGTAAAAGCTATTATTAAACAAGATTAAAAAACATGTTGATGGGCCGTGGTAGCCTGGTGGTTAGGGTATCGGCATTTCATCCGGAAAGGTGGGGTTCGAATCCCAATGCCGCCAAAGACCCACCGAGTACATGCGATATACGTGCTTGTTAAATCTGGAAAATCGAAAGTCCTGTACTCGGTCATTGAGCAGTTACCATGGGTGCAATGGTCTGAAGAAATTTACTCCCCCTTCCAATCAATGCCTAAATTGAGGGAGTAGATCCTCTGGTGCCATCTATCGGAGGATTTGAAGAGCAAAAGTCGTACTTTCACCTTCATGGTGCTCTGATTAAACAAAAGACGCTCCCAATTGACTTAAATTCGCATAGCCAAGGCATAGCGAGCTTGGCGTGTCCAAGTGTCATTAGTAACAACAAAAACATCTCGTTATTGTGAGATGTAAAAAATGTCTCGTTATTGTGAGAAATTATAATTATTTACATTGTACTGGAAAGCAACTCGTTGAAAAGCAATTTCTTTGAGCAGGATTACGTGAAGATGCTGTTCAGAGAAAGTCAGTAGTTCGTTGTATTTCAATAATGTCACTTTAATAATTCATATTTGACGAATTTTTTAAATGATACCATCAAAATATAAAACATTATATATTGTTTATGCTTTTGATATTTTTTAAGTAATTATATTATTTATGGAAAACTTCCCAATTATGCATTTACAACTAAGTTAAGAAATTTTATGAGTGTGTGTGTGCATATATGATTTATCTATAACATTATGAATACAAGGAGTATTAAAATTATGTAATAAACAAATTTTAATTGTATTTTGAAATAAAAATATTATTAAAGTTTATATATATATTAAATATTTTAATAATATTTAAAAAATACAATGAAATGTATATATTTGCAAAAAACTTATATTAACTATTTAACATGGTACTTAATTCTTCGTCTTTCTCCTCAAGTGACCACGAATAAAAAATCCGGTAGTAACGTATAGATACTGATTGATATGTTACATATATTATTTATAGAGGTGGTCTGAAAAGTAACACGAGTTTTTTATTTCCTTATCTCCAGTTGGCATCAATTCTCTAAAATCAATTTGCCATTTTTATAAAAATTATAGGCCATAATTTATTATAAATGTTATTCTCCAGAGTTTGCTAACTTGTTATCTTAATCCTTTTAAAATATTTTAGTAATATTAAGGGAATTCAGCATAATTCTTAAAGTAATTAACCACGTTCTTTAATTACTATTTTGCACGAAGAATTTAAATATAAAAATATCAAATATTAATATTTAGGAAAGCATAAACGCACAAATTTTTAAAAGAAATGCCAGTTTTCTAATCCTAATAAAAATATAAAAAATTACTTTAATTTTCAATTGATTAATTTTAAAAATATATAAAAATATAGTAAAAAGTTTGCAAAATATATTTAACCACCATAAACAAAATTCATAATGATAAGAATGCGAAAAATGTTATTTCCCTCAAATAAAGATGAAATATTCCAACAAATTATATAGCGACCTACTAATTTAGATCAAATAAAATTATCAACTGGATTAAGCTAATTCTAAGCTAACATAAATATTCACTAATGTTATGAAAAACCTTAGAGTAATTATTGCACAAAGCCTGTCTAAATCCCAAGTATTGATCACGAGATAAAAGTTAATAAATATCAGGGAAAAAATTTGGCTAGTGACAAATGCGATTAATTTGTCACCAGCAAGTAAAACATATTTCTACCTGAATGGGAATTGAAATATAATTTCTTTAACAATACCAAATTAAATGAGACATTGAAATAGGAATGCTGATTAAAACGTAAAAAACATTATAGGTTTTTACTTGGAAGTACAATAAAAATGGTTAAATAAAGAAATTTACGATATATTTGATGGCCTAATTGAAGGGGATCTGTGCTTTTGATTAAAATACAGAAATTTCAAAAATAAAACGTGAGTATATGAGCAATAAATTTCCCTCCTTTTTAAACATATATGGAAAATAACAGTAGATGGTTCATCAAAGGCTCAGATAAATGAAATGGCAAGTATGGCAGCGTAATATTCTTTAATGATGAATAGAATGAAATATGGGTATAGAAGGCATACCAAGATGGCGTAGGGACTCCAATACCAGTTTGAAATTTAATATACTTAAATTGAAACAACGTCAGTCTTCAAGCATAAGATAACGTATGAGCTGGGATGTGTGTCTGTTAGGTGTGTAGTACAGGCTTCAATGATCCATCCTCTAATAGATCACGTGACTAATTTCGTCATGAACACAATAAAGTAACTCCACATCATGAGGAACTAATATGAAATCAGGAAAATAGGAGAGGGAAAAAACATGTTTCCCTTAATGACTGCTGAGTGTCAAAGTTACACTAAAACAAAACACTGGAAAATTTAGATTCTTATGTCTCATTCATTTTTTTAAATTTACTTCCTTGTAAAAAGAATTCTTTAAAAGTTAAATCAAGAACGATAAACTGAGTTGGAGAAATTATAGAAAATTATTAAGAGGCATATAAAGTAGTCAAGAAGTTTTCTTTAATTAATGTATTGTATGTATGTCTGGAGGATTGGTTGCGCAGCGTTACATTTTATATATAAGATATTTATATATTACAACACAAATTATACACAGAAAACACATAAACAAACTACACTCGAGTACTTTAAGAACGAGAGATAGCATATGTGTACAAAAACCAAGTTGGACGTTGCCAACGAAGGAAAAAGAAAATTTCCTAAAAATAGATATTGCGTCGCCGCATTATTACCCTCCTAGTCTTCCCAAAGGGCATACAATCGGTCTAGAAAATGTACTGTTCATCCAAAACGAGTCACTGTATTTTTGATACGTGTGGGAGTAGAATGTGGTGAAATATCTGTGCAATTACTCAGACAATAAATACGCAGGTTTGAGTCTGTCAATTGACACAGTCTTATCACATCCTTGAACTAAAATGACGTAGGCCTTATGTAGCTTACGGACAACCTTTAACCCCTTAATGGTGACATATATTACAGAAACATGGACCAAAAAGGGAAAATTTTTTAACTGTTTAATTTTATTCTTTATATTATTATAAGAGTTAGAAAATACTTTTTTATTACAAAAATAAAGTTTTAAATACAACAACTACTGTATTTATAATTTTTACATACACATAAAGCATTGATTACACATACATGTTATTCATATTGAGCAAATTAAATGAAATTTTGAAGCTAAATATAATTAGTAAAATATAAAAACACAACATAATTTTCAATAGATAAATTTTACAAATCTTTTACTGTATGCTATATTCCAAAACAAGGTACTGCTCAAAAGCCTATATATATTGCAATTTTTACAATAAACTCTTGTCTCATGCCTTATTCTCTTCCCTTGTTCATCGGTTTTTCGACAGCACATAACGTTTATGTTTACGAACACTGCCTGGTTGGAGTAGATTTTTCCCCATTGATGGGATGTGTTCTGGAAAGTGTCGACCTGTGAGCCGCTGTAAGCTTACACTAGGACGCCCTGGTCCTGGTAGTTGAACATTTGGTTTATTTAGTTCAACAATTGATTTTCTGAAGTTCATATTTTTTGCACCTCCTGCTGAAGTATGCAAAATGAAGGAGTTATTTCTATAACGCCTGGTGTAGGAGATGGAAAAATATTTTCTAATAATATTTTTTACCTCCTTTTCTAGCAACCGGGAAATCTGTAAGATGTTGATCGACTTTAACATCACCTCCTATAGTGTTGTTCTAGTCATGGACTACCTTCAGAACTAAAGTTGGAATTGGTAAAAAAACTAGGACCACTTGTGTCATTTATTAGAAAAATAGGGAATTAAGTACCCTAAAAATTAGAAACGAACTCAGTTCGGACTTGATAAAATAGAAACGTTAATTTTTCTTCTGCCCGAACTGAGTTCGGGCATTACAAATACTGCACGCAGTATTTGCCCGAACTGAATTCGGGCGACACTGGCAAGGGGTTAAAGGCCCATCATAGTGTGGTTGCAGGGATCGTCGTTTTGCATCATGCCTAAGAAAAACATGACTAAAAGATTCTAAGCCTTAAGGAATATAGATCTTGGATGTTGCATGGCGATATGCAGCACTTGGGCATATATCTTGGGTGATGTCGTGCAGCTTTTAAGTGAAAGCTGGTGTTAATGGAGGAAGCGTTGTATCATCGAAGAAGTCGGCAGGCAGTAGAAGCATTTCACCATACATCAGCTCAGCAACCGTAACCTTGAGATCTCCTCTGTGCACAGATCTTAATCCTAAAAGTACTGAAGGGAGAGCATCAACCCAGTTAAGGTGCGATAGACATGAAATAGCTGTTTTAATGGTCGATGTAAGCATTCAACCATGCCATTACATTTTGGATTGTATGTAGAAGTTCGGTGAATCTGAATACCAAAGAGAGAAGCAAAAGCTCGAAATAGTGAGGCTTCAAATTTTTTTTCCTGGTTGCTAGTCATACAAATTTTGTGTACCGAACGGCTTTATGATGATATCTGGCTCCAGATCAGAAGGTTGCGTGTTTAATCAGTTCTGGAAGATTGATTTTCAGCGTTTTATATAAGATATTTTTTACAAACACGGGCAAATTACGCAGAAAACACATAAACGAACTACACTCTAATTTAATAACCAGATATTATATATGTATAAAAAACCTAGTTGGATGTTGCCGACGAAGGAAAAGGAAAATTTCTTAAAAATAAATATTGCGTCGCCACATATCTAACCCTGATGATATTTAGATTAATTTTCGTATTTAAATGCATAAATGTTTTCTCATTTAAATAAAAATTGTAACACATTTCACTAAGAAATCCTTTAGTTTCTTTAAAAAGCAGATATTAAAATTTAGGTTTCTCATACTTTTGAATTAATGCCATTTTCCTTTTCAACAAAATGTTTCATCGAATATACTTCAATTGTAGGAACATGAAATGCATTTCCTTTTGAAAAATATCGATTATGAATTTCTGTTGAAGAAATCGATTTAAAACCTTTTGGCAATTCAATATAACTGATTTGTGGTTTTAAAGAACGGTACATTTTGTATGATATGAAATTCCAATAATATTAACTGCAGCGATAAGTTTTCGAAAATTGTATCACACAAATAGTAAAGATTTTTAACTAATTAGTGGAACCACACAGATGTACTTAGTTTTCTTGTTTAATTTATACAACAATTATCTTGATTAAGTGAAAATCCATTAGAGACTGATAGATATCTAATATAAACATTTACAATTATCTAAACTATATTTAGTTAGTTAAAAAAAATCATTTTCGTGTATTTTACGAGTTTCCAACGTTTGATATTTTTTAAGAAAACACCTTTCTTGGAAATTTACTACTGGGTGATTTATTTATTTATTTTTATAAAATAAGGCAGATGTTCTTATTTGTCTTAATTATTATAAATAAAATTCTTATTTAATCACCGGATTTTTGACCGGAGATGAAGTCATGACGCATGCGTGCAATTGAATGAAATTTATATCAAAATGTTAATTATCGAATAAATTAAAATATAGCACATATTTCATTTCTAAATTTTGACTACAATGTTTGTAATATAAAATTGAACTTTCCAGCGTCGCACGATTGCTTCAGCGGGATTCATGTGAAATATCAACTCATACTGAAAAGCACCATTTTGAACGATGATGAGCAAAATATTTTTATAAAATTTTTATAAAAATCATTATTTTCTTACTTTTGCAATTTTTCACTGAAAATTACTCATTTCCAACTCATCCTTAGAATCAATTTTTTAAATTTAGTATTTTGATGACATATTAGAAAATTTTTTCTATATTATTTAAAAGATATACAATTTTCTGCACCAAATTTTAGTAATATCTTTATGAAAACCCTATTTTTATGATATATCAAATATCTAACATATTTTTTAAAAATCAAAAACAATCTCGCTATCTAACAAAATACGTTTTTTAATACTTATGCAAAAATACAATTATACTTATTTATATGAAATTAGCGTAATGTCCAACCAGAATCAAAGAAATAAATGCCAAGTTAAAATATATAATCCAAAATATAATATTAAATCCAATGTTGCCAACATTCACAATTGTTTTATAGTAATTTTTAGTGTGTGGCTTTGGGGTGCATTGGCTTCTTTAAGTCTAGTCTTCAGCCAATGCAGAAAAGCTATACTTTGTACCAATGTGATAAACACCCCCTGAAGAAGCTGGCCATGTCGGTACTTCATTCACTTTTCCTTTTATTCTATCTTCCTTTCAAATTTTTAGACTATCTATTGAACATATTTTCCGTCTGTTTACTAAAACTAAACTCCATGGTACGACAGCCAATGTGGGCCAAGGCCTACAGTGCCCATAACTGTTTTCATGACCGAGGTCCCTGGGGTGCGAAGCATATGTCCCAGTTAGGTGCTCAGCCTAACGTAAGACCCCTATTGTTTAGTTCCCAAGCATGCTTGGTACTCAGTTAATCGACCCATTGAAGGGATGAAAGCTGAGTCAGCCTTGCCCAGCCTGAGGATCGAACCTCGGACCTGCATCTGTTTACTATATTTCATATTTCCCATGTATATTTCTCCACTTAGTATATGATTAATTTTATAAAATTTAATATTAATTATATATATATATATATATATATATATATATATATATATATATATATATATATATATATATATATATATATATATATATATATATATATATATATATATATATATATATATATATATATATATATATATATATATATATATATATATATATATATATATATATATATATATATATATATATATATATATATATATATATATGTATGAATTGGAAAATCTTCAATTATCTATTTTTGTTAGATAAAACTTCAAATGTATAGTGAATTGATTAATTAATATAAATTAATTAGTTATTTCTAGTTAAATAAATATTTTGTAGATTAGTTTGTTCCATTAGATTAAGCTTTTGATTCAAAGCAAGTGATGTTAATTGTTATAAGAGAATTTCAGGGGAATATATATAGCTTAGCTCTTGCCCTAAGCAGACTATCCGCTTATCATCTTTCAGGCTAAATGACATCAAACAATAACACGCAAGCTCTCTCCATTTCCTACATTATCTCCAATTCCTTCTCACTTCTAGAAGTGCAATACTCTGTGATGCGCTTAAAAGCTCCCATGGATTTTAATATCTATTAACACAATAAAGTTTGTCCTTAATAATATGACCCGAGAACATCGTTGTCACCAGAAATATTGTCAAGTATCATCTGTGAGAAATGGACAATTTCATTTTCTGTTTTAGTGATGACTGCGTATGTTTAACTTGTTTCCTTTTCATTCACTTTAAAATGAAATTTTAGCAAAGTTTCAATTCTTCGATCGATTTCTTGAATTTCTCTATTTACTTATTGGAAACATTAATTAATGAGTATTTAAATGATTTCTTGAAAGTAATGAATTTTTCTTCGCTCTTCAATAAACGTATAAACATTTTTTGATTTAAACACACACATTCCACTTTTTAATAAATATAAATTAAACAGTACTTGATACTGTACATATAAGAAATTGTGAAAATATTTTGGTCAAACTTGAGTAGTTTGAAATCTACTCTTTCGGTATAAATATTTAAAATGTTAATATTCGAAAAAATTCTGTGAGTAAACTTTTAAAAATGTCATTCACAATTTTTGGAATTGAGTTTATAAATCCTTAAATAGTGATGTCATTAGGTCTAAAGTGTTGCACTCTTTATTTAAAAACATATTTTAGTCATTAAACTTCATAAGCAGAATACGATGATATTCAATTTCTTGTTGATGGATTGCTTGGAAGTTGGTTTGAATCCATCTTCTGCGAATTCTGCTGCATCAAGGATAATTGATGACAGGTGCGTTTATTAGATGATAATTTCGATTTTGTTAAATTACTTAGAAAATTATATTAATTTTAAATTAATATTTAACATTGTCACACAATTGCATTTTTTGCTGAGAGAAATTTTTTATTTTGTAAACAATTTTGAGTTGCTGCATCCTGAGTAATATCATCCTCCTTGGATTTTGAGGAAATATTTTGCGCTAAAAGTTGATTAATCTACAAATGAAATTCAAATGTTATAGCCCAGAAAACAAATTTAACGCATGCAAAATGATAATAAGTACAATTTTACAGCAAGTTACACTATATGAATAACATCACACTCAGATGATGGAATCAACTACTAACAAAATGTACGCGATTTTAGATGAAAGCTGTTTACAAATCTCAGCTTTTACAGACATTTTGTATCCATTACAATATAAAGAAAGAAATATATTAGCTATTAAACATAGTAAAAGTTCTATAGAATACGACGAGTAATTCATTGTTACTGTTGCATAGATACAATTATTGTGCAACATGGATTTTAGAACTATCGTGTGAGGGATGATATTTCTCAAAATCAAAAACTTTCTTTTCATTCCTCTGTAGTTTTTTTTTAATCCAAAACAATAAACTTTTAAAAACACTGATAATCGATTGCTTCTAAAGAACAAACTCACGATGAATAACTTATTCGTTTCTTAAAAACGTAATCAGCATCATTAGTCTTTGATTCTATCATTCTTCTTTTATATGGGAATAAGACATTCTCTTTTCTTTAAGTAAAAAACCATTGTGTATTTTGTCTTGTATCTCAAGATTGCATTGTAATTTTTTATTGTTATAAATGTTTTGTATTATCTATTATATCCAGGAAAATATTTTCCAAGCTAATTTAAATTTTAAATACTAATGATTTAAAGTATTTTAGAGCAAAATATAATTGAAATTATTCTACAAGTATTATTTGATTGCTGCTTTTTCCGAAAAATTGAGAAGGTTCCTGCTTCAAAACATTATGTGAAAATTTTGCAAGCATGCAATGATAAAATAATCAGATTGATATCAATGTTTGAAAGATACGTTTATGTTTAAATAAAATATAATTTTAATAACTACAAAAATATATTTATATAGTTTTATGTAAAATAAATTTTTTAGAATAAAATATTGGAACATTATTTTAAAATATGAATAAGAGAAATTTTTTCGTTGATTTGCTACGTTATTAAAACACAATATCATTTTGAGAATTTCGGAAAATAGCATTATTGCTAAAATCATGCCTTAAAAATAATTATTTAAACATCTCCAGTTGATTTATGCCATTTAGAGGAACCTAAAAGTCATTCGATGCAAATTTTTCTTCGATTTTTAAAATTAGTTATTGTGTAACTTAAAATGTTTATGTTGTTCTATTCAAAGACTTGAACTCAAAAAATCACAAACTTCTCTTCTAAAAACTAAATTTTTCCGATTATATAGTTTTTTTTTTAACAAAATTTAATAAGTATTCTTTTAAGACTCGTTAATAATTGTTTAGGCTTAACAATCCCTAGTTTAGTAACTCTTCTTTCGATAAAGATGCTTTAAAGTTGAATTTTAAAAGCTATTCAGGAGTGAGAAATGACTGTTAATTTTTTGCTTTTTACATTTGTTTGTTAAGATTAGATCATCTTAAATTTCCAGGTTTCCTCCTTTGTAATTAGTCAAAAATTCTGACTATTTATATGAAATCCTCCAGGATGATATTACTTAGTAAATGTTTTACACAGTATTACAATTGCTTTCATGATGTCAAAACACTAAATTGTCTTCACTTTATGATTGACTCGATGAGAAAAATAGAAGTATTTCTAACAGAATAAAATTCTGAAACGATCTTTTATTAATCTTTAAGAATATATATATATATATATATATATATATATATATATATATATATATATATATATATATATATATATATATATATATATATATATATATATATATATATATATATATATATATATATATATCTTATTTACAATTTAATGTTAAAATTTCTAGTTTATTACTATTGAAATGCACAGATAGTTCTCTCTCACTCAGTTTATCATGCCTGCATTTTAGAGAATAATAAACTTGTCATATATTGATAACAAATTGTTAACTAATTTCTTTTGTGTTGTATAAAATGTGAAGTAATTACAATACTTCTAATTTTATTGAATGTTAATGGATACCCACACACATAATGTGCATACTTATTAAATTTAATAACTTTAAAAACATTTGTCGGTTATTTGCATAAAATTTGATAAATCTAATTTGCAAAATCGCGAAAACGTCACCCGATTGCCATTCATCCGGCTCAAATGTGTCCTGCCCATTTTAAAGACTGTATTGAGATAAATTTAACAATATCTGGTTCTTTATACAATTTATAGAGCTCAGAATTAGTTCTTCTTCACCATGTATTCTCACATTTTATTCCACCAAAGATCCTTCTTAAAGTTTTCTTTCAAAAATGGAGATGGATGCAAACTTTCATATTTCCTAAAATTTTCAAGCCAAATCAGTAATTTTATATAATATACTTATGGCCACCAGAATTGCAACACCAAGAAAGACAAGAGATATCACAAAAAATTAATTTTATAGATAACATGTTGATCAAGTATCAAATGATTACATTTATAGATTTCTGTGAAGTGCAGTTCCCGCCAAAATCAATCGTCAGAGTAGCAGCCATTGCTGGAAATCACCACTGCCACACGCCTCTGCATTGATTCAAAAAGACTTTGGATGTATTCTTGGGATACAATAAACCACACAATTTAAACGCGTTGCCAAAGTTGATCTGGTGTGGCAGCTAGGGATATAATCTGGATCAATCGTTGAGCAACTATGGATCACGTGTTTTCTATCGGTGAAAGAATGAGTCGGTCAGGGAAGCAATTTAATCTGGCTATTGACGAGAAACCCTTAGACAATGCTTGCCACGTATGGTCGTGCATTATCCTGTTGAAATTATGGCAAGCCCCTATGGGCAAGCCCTGACGGTAAGGAAGGACAACTGGCGCTAACACATCGGAGATATAGTGCTGTCTATTTTAAGTACCGGCAATACGTATTAGAGGAGTACGAGAGTGGTATCCAATACTACCCGATACCATAATACTTAGTGCAGAACCAATGTGACGTTGCATAACGCAACTGTTCAACATCCTCTCTCCACGGTGTCTCCAGATTTAAATGCGACCATCGTAGTGTTGCAAACAGAAGCGTGACTCGTCAATAAAGACAATTTTATTTCATTCTGTCGTCTACATAATTATTTCATCACACCATTGGCGGCGAAGATTCTGTGGTTCTGCGTCAAGTGTAGACGGAAGCAATGGACGTCTTGCGGACAGACCACTCTGCTGTAAGTGACGTCGAATAGTATGCTCAGACACCGGATGATGGGTTATTGATTGAATGTGCTGTGATATGGTCCATGATGTGGCTGAGCGGCCCGTCAAAGCAATGCGCACAATTTGCCTGTCATGACGTGAAGTGGTGCACTGAGGTGTATGCAAACGAACACGTCGATCTTTCGAACTCTCCTACATCCAACGGTCACATATCCGCATTACAGTTGTTTGGTTTCGTAGAACACGACTACTGATTTCCCTGAGAGATAATCCACAACCTCGGTAAGCCACTGTCCTTCCTCTGTCGAACTCGGATACTTGATCAAAAAAATGATCGCTGTTTTCTACGAGGCATAAATGATCATATTTTTTTCTTTTTTTGAAAAACGACAAAAAAGTCACTATTACCAAACTTGAAATCTTTGAAATCTCCCAGCCTTAAATAGTGCTTTGAAGTGGTGCCATAGGCGCGCGTGATATGCGTCTCTGCTGAAATACTAATCATTTTCATATATCACCTCCGCGAAAGCATGTGGTAAATTTCATGTTATTTGTATGCTTCCTTCAGGATGTTGCATTTACGGTATCCAGCAGGTACATTCTTTTCCATAAGCAATAAAAGACTATCGCTATAATAATGAATTTTGATCCAAACAATCAGAAAAATTAAAGGATGATTGTTAGACAATTCTTTTTAATGATTCCAGCTGTCATTTCATGATATTTGGTAACAATGTTTTGAATAGAAATAGACTTGAAGTCATTTATACACAGAAATAATATTTTTTCATTCTCTAACAATGTTTCATAGGTTAGAAACTGTAATGTTGGATGTTTCTTACTTCATAAATTACTGTTCAATGTATGGAAATTTTCATGGCTGTTATTACTCTTATCACTTCAGACAATCTAAAAGTTTGACCAATAATTTGTGTGCCATTTACTGCTATTCACTTCGGATTTTCTAAGCGGTTGATCAATCTTTACATTCTCTCTCTCTCGTTTCTCCTATATTCATTTCATACCATTCTTAAGGTTAATTGATTTTTACTATATGTGATATTACACTCATTAGCTAATGAATGTATTTTTGTTACCATAGAAAATGAACACAAATAATTTTCATTTGTTTGACATATTTTCAAAGTGCTAAAACAAATTTGGCTATATGTTATTTGGCTATATATAATTTGGCTATATAATTTGGCTAATGACTATTGGCATGTACATAGTCAAAAAATTCTAATTTATATATATATATATATATATATATATATATATATATATATATATATATATATATATATATATATATATATATATATATATATATATATATATATATATATATATATATAATTTCTTTAGCTGAAATCATTTTGTATTTTTATAAATCATCTCGACCATAAATATTTTTATTAATTTTTTGAATATCAAATTTGTATTCCCAACGAAAATTTAACTGCACACTTGGAAATCAAATAAGATCAAAGTGAATACAAAAATCAATATATTTTAAGTGTTTGTGCTATACGACTACGTGAATTAAAATTCGTAATAAGAAAACTACCTTTTATGCAAACGACAACAAAAGTAATGTTTTTTTTAGCTGGGCTTATAAGAAAACTCAAGCCTCAATATAAGCTAATAATGATTGGATCAAGAAATCTATTAATTTACAGATTTTTTTAGTAGTATGTTCTTCCTTAATGCAGCTACAGGTCAGTTAACTCGAAAATAATTCGAAGAGATTGAGGCTGACTTCCCAAAATTTCCGAAACATGTTACCCATTAAAATGAGGGTTAATGACCTAACAATATATAAATAATATTACTTGCGTTCGAAATAACTAAAAATTATTTTTGAGAGTTTCTTTACAAATTAATTGCAAATTTAATTGATATATTTAGCATAATAATAAAAAAATAAATGTATTAGAGAAGAGTATGTAAAAGAAACTGAAATTTTAAACAATATGCTATATATTAATTTTTCCAATCGTGAACTAATAAATATCATATTTTAATTTTATTTTGTATAGTTTATTTTGTTTCCTTAAAGTATGCACTATTTTGATTTGATAATTAAGTACTTTATCCTCATATTTGCGCAAAATAGCAATTGTATTTATCAAAATAATTAAACTCAATCAAAAAACATATTTTTCGCATATTAAAAGTGAGTCAAATTGAATAATTATTTTGTTTGAAAACAAAAATTTCATGCATTTTTTTAAGTTAGAATATAATATGAAATGGAAAATGTATATATAAAAATGTTTTATAAAAAATTATGTGCAACTCAGTTCTTAGAGCTGTAGTAAATTATTGAATTAAAGAATATGTTAATCTTGGCCGCATCAGCATTATTAAGTTCCTTATCTGACATAAAAAATATTCTACAAGTAAATAAAAGTAAACCAACAGAAAGTTATCGCCCATAAAAAACGAAAGCAAAAACAAATAAAAATCAATAATTCAAAGCCCTCATATATTTTTGATAAAAAATTCTTATTTGTACATCTAAAGCTTGAAAAAGAAAACAAAATGCTAATGAACTTAAAATTTGAATAAACTTCTGGAACTCGAAAAAATAGTGCTTTTTAATGAAACAGTAAATAAAATAATAGTGAGCTAAAAAATGTTCGATAAAAATTGAGATAAAGGCGATAAAGTAAACAAAACCTGGTCTCAAAGGAAATATTTTCAGGTTTTATCTTTCTTGTTAAATGGTTCAAATTTGTAGTGAACTTTTTTCTCTTTTCAAACTGTGTTGTGGGCATTTTTTATAGCCTATTATATTAATTTTATCTTTCTTTTAGAATTGTTTAGTTGTTAAATTGAGGATTAATTTCTAATCATGCTATTAAAACAGCACGCCAATTTGTTACTGAATGCGCTAAAAACTTTAGTTTTCCATAAGACTTAATTATTTTCCAACAAAATATATATATAATAGCCCACTATATAACTATTATCCGATAAAACTTGTACATTCCTCTTATATACAACGTGTTTCTGTGCTCTAATATACATTAAAACATGTTTCATTTCTCCTTAATATTTACATTTTAATTATTAATGTAAATTATCTGCAATTTCAATTGTTACTTATATATAATATGAAAGTGAATTTGTTTTACATTTTTAGATGTGTGAATATTTAAATTCTGTATATTTTTGCGTAAAATATGCCTTCAATATCTTATACAATTTTACAGATTTTAATTATAAGGAAACTCCAAACTTAACAATATTTAAAATTAATATGCTGGCCACCCAAATTACAAAACCAAAGAAGATATCGATCAAGTATCAAATGATTAAATTTATAGACTTCTGCCAAGTATGGTTCCTGCCAAAATCAGTAGCCAGAGTAGCCGCAATTGTTGGAGATCACCGCTGCCACACAACTCGGCATTGATTTAAAGAGATCTTGCATATGTTCTTGGGGTACAGAAGACCAAGCACGTTATACACGTTGCCAAAGATGATCTGATGTGGTAGCTAGGTATGTAATCTGGATAAATCACTGAGCAAGCCTGAACAACATGTTTCTATCGGTGAAAGATCCAGAGAGTGAGAGGAATGCAATTCAATCTAGCGATTGACGAAAAACCCTTGAACAATGCGTGACACGTAGGGTCGTGCATTATCCAGTTGAAATATGGCTGTGGACAAGCGTCGAAGGTAAGAAAGGACAACTGGCTCCAACAACACGGATATGTAGTGCTGGCTATTTAAAATAACGGCAATGCGTATTAGAGGAGTATGAGAGTGGTATTTAATACTGCTCGATGCCATAATATCCAGTGCAGGACAATGTGGCGTTGCATAACTCAGCTGTTCAACATCCTCTCTCCACGGTATCTCCAGACTCAAATGCGACCATCGTGATGTTGCAGACAGAAACGTGACTCGTCAGTAAAGACAGTTTCAGAATTCAAAAAAAAATTTTTTTAGCGGCAGGCACTGGGTGACTAGCCTTTTACAACAGCAAGACCGAAAACTGCTACTCATTTGTCGTTACCCAGTGGGCACATGTGAACCAAGTCACGGAGGCGAGTAGCATTACCCACGCCACCACAAACCCATTTAAAGGGTGGGCCACTTCATACATAATCACAGAAGAAAGGATAGAGAAAAACAGAGAGAAAGTAGCATCCATGCCCGAACCACGATTCGAATCCGGGATCCACAATTCAGGAGTCAGGAATCGGTCGGTAAAAGCATGAATTATATATTTTCCTTTAAACAATCAGGCTATTTCATTAAATAAAAAATAGTTCAGTCAAACTATAGTAACGTAACAGAAATGAAAATCAAAATGAAATTCACATTGGCTATAATAATTTATCAATTGCCCTATCATTCAAAGTCAATGCCACAAAAAAAAACTATCCGTATTATGAATGTGGGTGCCTTTCAAAAACATGGGACATACTTTCTTCGTAATTGAACTGATTTTACTAAATAAAAAGTAACTACGTCACTACATAATACATGTTTTAGGAATGGAATAACATGCCATCATGAGGAATATAGTTGAAGATGGCCCTAATAATTCAGCTGTATCTTGGCATCTATAGTCAATATGCCACTAGAGGTCTCCACCACTCACGGTAAGAGTAGCCAAGTTCATCTCTCCCGCGTAATTTAATGTCGGGATGTCGTGGTCCACAGCGATCAACGAGGATGAGCGACACTCATAAAAGATCTTCTCTTCGTCTAGCAGGACATTGTTCGGAAATAATCCTCAATAGGGAAGCGGAAGTGCACGCGACTCCTTGCCCTGCTGCCGAATATTATCCGGTTCGGATACACTTTCACGGACACATATAATATGAGTGATACTCATCCTAATCGATTGGATAGTTCCGGTGCAGGCGGAAGTTATCCTCCAGAATTTAAGACAGGGGGAGGAGGAGAGAAAATAAAGGTGGAACTGTTATCCTTTTCCACAAAACCTTTTAGATTGAAAGGGGAAAAGTTTGGGGAAAAATAATTTTTCACGCGGGATTAGTTCCGACTTTATTTCCAGAAAGTCAATGTTATTCCCTTTTTTTCCCATAGGAGTAGAGTTAAATGCGTTGTTTTCGATAGAGAAGCCTAATACCTGAAAGACATTTTCTTGGAAAATATTAGGCAGGCATTTTTCATGAGTGTATTATTTTCGTTTTTGGTCAAATGAAATGTTTCAGTTATTAAATATTTCGATAATATTTTCTAAAGTTAATCAACAATATTTTGCTTCAATATATTTTGTGAAAATGTTAAGAAAATGTAAAATGTCGTTTTTATTTATAGAGTATTTTTCAAAAAAATAATGTACATTAAATTTTAAGGAATAACAATAAGAATATCACTACAATTGTTGTTACTAATGACACTTGGACAAGCCAAGCTCGCTATGCCTTGGCTATGCGAATTTGAGTCAATTGGGAGCGTCTTTCGCTTTAATCAGAGCACCATGAAGGTGAAAGTACGACTTTGCTCTACACACATGCCATAGGTACCCGTTTATAGGGTAGGCAACCATTCACATCTCATTCATACAAGGAAAGGACAAAGACAGGATAGATAGAGAGAAAGTAAATCCATGCCCGAACCGGGATTCGAACCCAGGACCTCCTTATCCGCAGTCAGGCACGCTGACCACTAGACAAGTTAGGTGGCTGTCTAAAATTGTGATGTTCTAAATTGTTTACTACATAGCTTCATTACCATTTGAAATGAGTGAATAAATATTATTTCAAGATATTTTTTAATAAAAAAAATAATTTTTTCCAATATACAATAAGAACCAATTGTATTTATACAAAGCACTTCAATGCTTTAGAAGAGTAGAAAATTTTATATGATACAGCAAAATCTTTCAAAACTTCGATTGATTTTGGCAGCTTTGATACACATTTTTTCGCTATCAATATTTTGGTTAAAAATAATTCAACTAACCAGGAATCAAAATCAGCTGGCAAATCTTGAGCTAATAAAACTTTATCAAAAATCCCATAAAAAGGTTGTGGGAAATTTCAGACTGCAAACAGACTATGATTGCTGGGCACAACGTCAACTTAAAATTGGTATCCTTCCATCTAGTTTACTTCAACTTTAAGATTCGAGCACTATGAATGCAGAATATCTTCCTGTAAGCCCAAAATTCGATAAAATTTCTCAAAAACGGAATGAGATAAACAAATTGTAGATGAACGTTTGAACTTTTATGAATTCCTTGAATAAAGAAGTAAAGTCTTTAAAAACTTCACCGCGTGAGTTATTTTGCTTGTTAAACTTTTTTCCTTAATTTTTACTTCTGTTCTCATATTATTTCGTTGTGGTTATCACTTTAAATGTTTGTTCTTCTTCTTATATTTTTTTCTTCTGTGATATTTGAAATGTTTTGGATTGTTTATTTCCAATAAAGTCATGTATAATAACATAATTCAGTTGGAACAAACTGGACGAAAGGCAGTTGAATAAAGCTGCAATTATATGTTCACTTTATTGCTTAATATCTTTAAAATAAAAGATATTTTCTTATCGAGGTATTTAAAAACTTTAAATATAAAATTTATATATGTGAATTTCTTATCCTGATTGTCCACTGAATTTTTATCCGTTGTTGAATAGAAAATGTTTACAAGAAAGTAAAAACTTGAATCAGGATGTTAATTTAATTAAGCTGGCTAATTATAAAAAAAACTGTTTTATTTTGAAATTATGATTACAGCACTGTAATTAATTTAAAATATAATTAATAAAGTGAAACACCTGTAAAGTTGAATATGTTTTTTATTTATTTATTTATTATAATTTTTTTTTTGAAAAGTATTCATTTTAGCTTTTTGCAGCAAATATGATACCGCCTTTCTCAAATCGTCACCATTTGGAAATGCATTACAGTTAGAAAATCTTAGCTACAATATTTAATTCAAAAACAATGGGAGTTTCCTAGTATTCTACACCTCATTTGATGAGGCTCCGGTAGCCTGGTTAGATAGGGGGTCGTTCTGCTAATCGGAAGTAAATTGTAATCCACTCTAACAGTAGTGAGTTCGAATCCCAGCATAACCAAAGATTCGTCGTATTTATCAAAGGTGGCCGGCTCAATTTAAGTTGTTCATGGTCACAATGTCCTCCAAGTGAAATGATACTACTGAAGGTAGCAAATTAAATATTAGAGTGTTTCTCTTGTTTCTATATTATGAAGACACCACTTGGCTGTTTCCACTAACTGCAGGAACCCAATTCAGGGTTAGATACAGGGAAGTGTGCTGGAACAATTATACCTCAATCAAAATGTGTTAGCTTATCTCTAAAGGAGATTTCATTTCATGTTGTAAAATGCCATTTGTATACATTGTTAGTTAAATTATTTTGTAATACGTACACTAATATTAATTAAAGCAAAAAGATTATGTTTTCACGTATATTTGTGTTTTTGCTTAATTCAGTATGCTATATAATAAAATAATTCAATGCTTTAATAAATGGAAACAAAATTAAAATGATCTTCCTGATTTTATTTTATAAAAATAAATTAAGTATAAGCTCGATAAACATCTATGTGTCCTCTGTACATCTAAGAAATCATTCATTTTAAAAACTACAACTTAATATAAGCATTTTTATATCACATATATAATTCAAATCACACTTTCAGTTAAATTTAGTCTCAAAACACAAACATTGATTGAATTTTTTTTTTATCAAATATTAGATTATCATCATTGTAATAAAATCATAAAAACTAACACCCACAAGGAAGTAAATACTTACAATATAGTTTTTAAAATATATATATATATATATATTTATACAGGGTGATTATAAAAAACTTTGCCAACATCTGCACTTCTAGCGTCCATTCTATTTAACCGATCAAGATGATACTTCAAATATAGTTCTTTTGAGATATGCGCTCGAGATTCTGCGAATGGCAACACAGTGGCCCTCGCGGTTACAGTTATAGTGACAGAAACTCGAAATTTTCGAATGGCAACGCCTACTTTTTACCATCGCAAAATGTTCAGCACATGCGAAAACCCTAAATAGCGTTGAAACGGTACCGATATGTCCGAAAACCGACGTGTTATACACATACAAACAGTTCTTCAAGGCGCACGGAGGAATAATGCATACGACAGAGACAAGACACTGCTCAATGATGAGAACACATAGAGAAAAAAATCTTTATTAATTTCAAACATTTTCCACATGAGTGCCATCACAGGCAATTACGCATTGCATGCGGGAGACGGTGGACAATGTCGCTGCACGCAACATGGCACGAGGGATGTTTCCAATCTCACGCCGTATAGAATACTTTAAGTCCGACAATGTTTGAGGATTGCACAGATAAACTCTGGATTTGAGATAGCCCCAAAACCAGAAATCCATAGGCGTCAGATCTGGGGATCGCGCAGGCCACGGAAAAGGATAATAGCGTGAGTTGATGCGATCACCAAAATGCTGATCCAGGAGCCTTTTAACTGACCTCGCTATATGTGGAGATGCGCCATCTTACATCCAAACAATGTCATTGAGTGCATTCAGCCGATGCAACTCCGGTAAGACATAATTTTTCAGCATGGCTGCATACCGAGGGCCCGTTACAGAACATGTTGCAGGGCCAGTCGGGGTCGTTTCCTCAAAGAAGAACGGGCCCAGAACAAATGTAGCTGTAATGCCGCACCACGCAGTCACTTTGGCATCAAATAATGGTTGCGGTGATACACACGCAAGGCTTCCGCAGCGTTCATCCCATTTTGGTAATAGAGTTTGATCAATTCACCGCGAACTTTCCTAGGAAGACTCATATCGTCGGCATGTGCGAGTTCCCGAATGACGACTTCGCATACCCGCTTGGTATTTTATAGGTTTCCTACGCTGAATATCTGGCGACCGGCGTTCTGTGATTGGTTTCTTGACTCTGTCACATGCAAATTTATTGCGTGCGCTCAGATCGTGTTTTATTGGCCGGTTTTCAGAACTCTTTTTTGTGTTTGCAGAACACGTCCGTTTTTAGACATATCGGTACCGTTTCAACTCTATTTAGGGTTTTCGCATGTGCTGAACATTTTGCGATGGTAAAAAGTAGACGTTGCCATTCAAAAATTTCGAGTTTCTGTCACTATAACTGTAATCGCGAGGGCCACTGTGTTGCCATTCACAGAATCTCGAGCGCATATCTCAAAAGAACTATATTTGAAATATCATCTTGATCGGTTAAATAGAATGGTCGCTAGAAGTGCAGATGTTGGCAAAGTTTTTCTGCACTTCTAGCGTCCATTCTATTTAACTGTATTCCTGTATATAAATATATATATATATATATGTGTGTGTGTGTGTGTGTGTGTGTGTGTGTGTGTGTGCACTAGTATTCTATCATTGATAAAAATAATATCAAAATTAATATTAATTCCTTTAAAATTTATTCTAATTTTAATTAAATATAAATACATAATTTTAAAATACTGTATAAATTGTTATGTGAAGAGTTCTCGAAATGCAATCAAAACGTGCCTTCCATGAGATTTTGTTTTTCAAAACTTCTTTTCACTGTGAAACTGAAGTAAAATACCTGGAGTTTGTAGTTTATAACAAATATAATTTCGTAGCATCAATCACACTTCTATATCACATAATATAGTAATATAAGTTTGTTGATTTTTGATTTATTGATTTTTTTATATACAATAATATAAATAGTTTCATGTCACTTAGAATAGTGATATAAGAGTAGGTTTGATACTTTTTTACTTATAAAAATATAAATAGTTTTATGTCATACAGAATAGTGATGTAAGATTAGGACTGAGATACTCGATATATAGTGATATAAATAGCTTTATATTGCATGGAATAGCTAGGCATACATAATGCTGGTTATACCAACTGACCTACTCAGAAATTGATAAAAAATAAGATGTAAAGATATTGGCCGGACGACAAAATGTGTATCCTTCTGCAAAAGCTAAACTTCGGAAACAATTTAGTATTTTTCGCCATTCGAGAAGTTTAGCTAACAATAGTCAGTTGTTGTAGGGAAAAAAGATGAAAAATATTTGCAAAATTAGAAAAAGTAGAACCACAGCACAGATCTTATCTAGTACCAACCAACAGAAACTTCAGTTCAACTTCTGCATTACGCAGAAAGCTTTATGAAACTAGCAGACGATTCAATTCATTACAACTCAAACTGAAATATAGGAGGTAGTCAATCCACTTCTCTATTGGAGATATCAATATATATGTTATGTTTCTTTAGTTATACTTCAAAATTCTTGGAAAGTTTCAATGAATATTATTTAATTTAGAGAAAATATAAAGCACTTTACCATCTTGTAAACATTCTCGAAAGAGACTCATATATAAGAAAAAATACATCAATATTTGGATCACATCAGTTTGAAAGAACAAAAGGGTTTCATGCTTTACCAAAGAAAAAAATCATTGTTATTTATTTGAGTAAATTTATTTTTGCTGCTTATGGTGGTTGCAATTAAAGATGATTTTGTGTAGCTCATTCGGTTGCAGTTGAAGACGATTCATTGTTGCACATTCGATTGCAACTGTGGATGCTGCTCAAAAATAAGATAATGCTAGGCCGCAGCAAATCATGAATGATTATTTCCAGCTATTAACAATTCAGTAGATGAAATAACCAGTTCTATCACCAGATTTGAATTCCGTAAGTCATTTTAATATTGCTTTAGAAGAGTGTTCTTATTCTCCTCAACAGATTCATGCACTATTAATAGTAAAACTAGAATAATTTGTACCATTTCAAAGAAATCTGAACGATTACATATCATCAGTTGTCTCATTCCGCGTACTCCACACAATCAGCATGTTAAATTTCCGTACTTTTCTATGAAAAACTGTAATGTTTTTTTAATTAATTAAATACGGGTTTTTCCTCAAATACCATAACTATCTCATAAACTCTTTCTATATCATACTTTACCATGAGTTATACTCTCAATTTTTATTTTTATTTTTAACCCAGGATAGTCAATATTAAAATTTTAGGAATCTTAATTCAAGGAAATGGAAAATTATGTGAATGTGTCCCTAACCCTTTTGAACTATAACTTAGCAATTTTGAATTGTGTTTCAGAAAGTGTCACCGGTTTATTCAATAATCATTATTATTAGGTTATAACTCCAGGAAGATGCAAAACCAACTTTCCTATATTTGGAAAGTATTCAAACGAAATATAATGTGTCAAAACTTGAGAAATGCAAATAAATCTCAAATCATAAAATTTACCAAATTAAGAAGTGAAATCATTTTTTTCATTAAGACAGTCTGGGAATTGACTATTTTTGCAATGCGTTTTAAGAAGTTCGTTTGCATTCTTATTGTGTTGCTGAAGCCTATCATATTTTGAGGACGATATTAGATATTTTTTCGTCAATTATTTCGAATACTTCATACAACGAAAAAAGAAAGAATTACGCTGTCCACCCTGTCTAGTGATCAGAGCAGACTGCGGTCAGGCAGACTGCGGATAGGGAGGTTTTGGGTTCGAATCCCATTTTGGCCATGGATATACTTTCTGTATATCCTGTCTTTATTTTTTCCTTGTATGAATAGGTTGTGACTAGTTGCCTACCCTATGAATGGGTACTTAAGGTGCGTACTGAGGTAGTCGTACTCCACATCAAAATGTGGTTTAGTCGGAAAAGTGGAGCAGTGCACCCCATATTGCCAGGATACAAGGCAACAATAAGAGAAAGCATTATATATAGGCTAAGTAAATAAATAAAAAAATGGTCTGTAATTAATTCCTTAATTAATTATGAAGCTACATCAAAACTAATTTAATAAATTTTCAACTTCCAGCATTGATTTTTGAATAATAAAATCATAAAGTACACTTATATGTATTTTAAATTCATAAGTACTGAAATACAACCGAATGATTCGTTTTTGTTTTTGGTCTCGCGTTCGTTAGTCCCGTTGTTTCAATTTTCATTTGGAACCTTCTTGTGTGTTTTAATATTGAATTCCTTTTAATCTGCAAGTCACTATAGAATTAACTTAATTCGCAAAAACCGATTGCGCAAAGACATAGAAAGGAAGCAAATAAAATTAAACCTTGATTGTTCTTTTCGTCATAACATATTACCAAAAACTTTATCACAATAATATCCTTGCTCCATGTAGTGGAAACGGGTCTAAAAGCAAAATATCTAAATACCTTTTACGATTACTGGTACATTTGACATCGCACTAAGATAATCATTTTCTTGTCTGGTCCCGTGTCTGTATTCCTTAACAACCCTCGCTAAAGGGTAAAAACATGAGAGGGAAAGCAATCATTTTGTTCCCAGAAAACATAATATTTACTTAAATTATTTTCCCTTGTAAAGACTAGACAAATATTTTAAGAGCCTATCTTATAATTTTTAGAAACTTAATAACTTAAACTATCTTTATTATTACTAATTTTATACTTTTTAGCATATATATATATATATATATATATATATATATATATATATATATATATATGTGTGTGTGTGTGTGTGTGTGTGTGTGTGTGTGTGTGTGTGTGTGTGTGTGTGTGTGTGTGTGTGTGTGTGTGTGTGTGTGTGTGTGTGTGTGTGTGTGTGTGTGTGTGTGTGTGTGTGTGTGTGTGTTTCTCTCATTTATTTTAGATGATAATATAAAATAAATAATAAATGGGAGTGAGATAAAATATAAAAAGAATGTACCATTATTGAACAATACAAATTTTATGGTTTCTTATTTGTATATTTTATAACTAAATGCACTCTTATAATTACTCATTATTACATAAACACACGTTAATTATTTTTCCATTCTCTCTTGGTAATATTTTATTAAATACCTTTTTCTCAGTTACGTAAAGATAACATAACAAACAACACAACACTGCATGTATTTCGTCAAAATTATTCTGATTTTACAGCTAAAACTAAAAAACAATTGCATTTATAGCTCTCATAGATTAGCATTAACTCTTTTTTTAAAAAAATTATTGCTAACATTTTAGGAATTATATATATTTCGATATTAATGCATATATATATATATATATATATATATATATATATATATATATATATATATATATATATATATATATATATTATAATATGATAGTGTTGTTCAGTACATTTTCAAATACTACTGTATATTTAGTAATCCCTTTCCACTTCTTGTTTAACCGTAGCTCTGTCTTCTGAATAAAACAAGATCAGATCAATATCTTATGTAAGATATTAAAGAAACCTCTAGCCACCAATTCACGCAACACCCACGCACCACAAAAAATAAACAAGGAAAATAACTCCGCTGACCCACGGGCGGCGTGAGATAAAGAAGAGCGGCTCTTTAACCTAATCAGGCTTTACATCCTCCCGGCAAAGATCGCCAGGAGCAACATCTTAACAATATGGGAGAAACAATCTCAACTCCCTGGAGTGGGCTCAACCCCAACAGCAGAGAGGGTTTGCTCCCCCATTACGGAGAGGGTGTAACTCGGTTGTTGTGTCTGGGGGTGATGAATGACCCCGCGGACATCCCTTTTCTCTAATGTCGGCAGGGAGTCTCGTCCTCTAATTAAGAGACTAGCACCGCAGCGGCGAGCTTCTCGGGGAGGAGTAGAGGGTATCATTTGGGAAGAATGGCACAATCCCCCTCATAAATGTATTGTTTATGTACATATTTTGAGGGCTGCCGTTATTGATGGAATCTCACCCTCCACTGCGAAAGAAGAGTTAGAGATTGATGTGTTAAGGAATGATCTTGCAATAAACGGACTATTTCATGTTACTATGTGAATGAATAAAATTCTTTCTTCACAGATGAGTAAATGCACTTTACAAATGAGTTGATTAATTACTGAATATTAGACAAATATTTTTAGTAGTAATACTGCATTATATGAACATATAATAGACATAATAATTTTTTTTTCATTTCATTTATTGTAGCAAATTTTCGTCATTTTTTCCTTATAAATATCTTAGTACTTTTCATATTCTTTCTTTTTATTTAATTCATGTTGTATGTTTAAAACTAATGGATTTCTTCTGTATTAAAACACAAATTATTATTCAGTTAGTAATTAAAATGCCTTAAAAATTTTCCATTATTAATTACATTGCATGTAATTTAAGTGGTTATATATATATATATATATATATATATATATATATATATATATATATATATATATATATATATATATATATATATATATATATATATCATCTTTCTTTATCTTAAAATAAAATGCTTTAATTAAATAAAAAATACATGCAAATTTCAAATTTAATCAAATTAATTAATATATTTTAATCTATTATAATAACCATGGTATAATAAATCAATAAATGGTTTTAAAAATTACTTACTTTCAAATATTCCTTATGGAGAACTTTTATAATTGACGCACGTTATTTGTACCAAAGTTTGAGGAAAAAAATTTATAAATTTTAAATCTTCATATATTGTACTTACTGTAAGAAAGCAAATTGTCACATTCAATCGTTTATGAGGTCTTTAAGAACGCACGAATGTATTCCTTTTTGTAATTAAATGTATATTTCCTTATCCAAGAAACTTCCTATAATGCTTCATTTATCACTTAATGTTATTTACGTATTCCTTTTTTTCTAGGTATTCCTTAAGCAAGTGTGAAAAAGATTTTTACTGAATCAACGAATTTTTGCATTCATCTCAATTCAGAGCAACAGCCTGCAATATTTCTGTTCTTAATGTTAAAGCCATAATAATACTTCATGAAAAATAATAAAAATATAAATTCCTAATATTTCAGAATACGGTAAACTATATCATAAAATAAAACTTAAAGACAGAAATTGCAAACAGACAAACGTGTGAACTAATAAATACTAAAAAAAAATAATAATAATAATTTGTAAGCACATCAAGTCGTAGATATGAGTGAGTAACTCATTTAACATACGACATTTTTTGCGATATTTGTTTTCCGTTTGTGCAAGACATGCTTTTTAAACCAAAAGTGATAAATGCTGTAAAATGGCAACCCTTAAGTATTTTCCAGATATGCTTCTCCAACATTAATAGGTATAATTCGAAAGGACAAGATGTATCGTGTGCGTATTTAATTAATTTCTATAATCCACTTTAAGTTCGAAATTAATTTTGTAAACTTGTTTACGAAAAAGAAATAAAAATGAGAAACAAATAGAAACATCTTATGCAGAATTACTATCTGAACATGCCAGCATATCTCAATACCTGATCTAAAATAATTAATAAAAATAATTTTATTGATGTCTCTCTAAAATTTAATATTAAATTACCGATTTAAATGTAGAATAAATACAAGAATACACAGTATTGCAACGAAATTCAAAAGACCGGAGAAAAAAAAATAAAGATAAAGAAAATACGTATCTTTTAATAATATTTTTGTAACATTGACATCCATAGTGAGTATCTTACCTAAGAAAGCATGGTGGCTGATCTCCGAGTTGCAACATATATACCTGTCTATTAAAATTCCCAGTCTTCTATATAAACTTGAAGTTTTGTCATTGTTCATTTTTAACCTGCCAGAAGTAAAGGAAAAATACTTACAAAAGCTGTTATCGAAGGAAGAACGTAGGAATATTATTTTTATTCCCTAAAGAAAGAAAGATGTCGACAGCGCCGATCATTGAGAAGAAGACAGAAAGAAAGAAAATTTACCTAGAAAACAATGCATTTCTTTTCGATGTTTTTTATACACAAAGTGAAATTGCGTTCCTTCGGATGATGTGTTTTACACAGTGTAAAAGAAGGTCCTCTCTTTTTTAATTTGCACTTTTAAATGGAAATATTTGAATTTTTTAGATAAGCAATAAATTAATTTCCTCCATATATTAGCGTGAATTGTTATGTACACTTATAGCGAGGTTTAAATACGTTATTGATAATTTACGATAAGGTATTGTGATATGGTTAAGGTTATTCAATTATGAACAAAAGTGTCTATAAATTAGGTTTGCTTTTATTATCACATGAATGTCTTCTAATCTCCGAAATACAGTTCAAATTATAATCATAACTCAGCCAAAGCTAATATCAAATATTATAATCAATAGCCGACCGATGACTGAGTGGTTAGCGTTCCTGAATCCTGAGTTATGGGTCCTAGGTTCGAGTCCCAGTTCGGGTATGGATGTTACTTACTTTCTCTGTTCTCTCTGTGTTTCTCTGTCCTTCCTTCTGTGATGATGTATAAATGTGGCCCACCCTATAAACGGGTTTGTGGTGGTATGGCGCGGGCAACGCTACTCGCGCCTCCATGACTTGACTCACGACAAATGAGTAGCAAGAGCACGACAATTGGGTAACGAATGAGTAGCAAATGGGTAACGACAAATGAGTAGCAGTTTGGGAAACGAATGAGTAGCAGTTTCTGGTCTTGTTGTGGCATAGGGTTCGTCACTCAAGTGCCCGCCGTTGGAAAAAATATATTATAATTACTATAATAAAAGAAACTGGTTTGATTTTCTATGGCATTTTTTCAGTCAGTATCATATGCTTTTTTTCATATGAAACAATTCAAAGGTGTGAGCTGTAATTTTTCAAACGTTTTGAGCTCCAGTCAGGTAAATTCAATTACAAAATGCTACAAACTTCTATCGCCGTGGTAGATTAGCATACGGTGTTATTTATTTAAAAAAGAATTACTTTCTAAACACATAAAGATGTTAATCAAAAAGAAATTTTCTCATAAAGCGTTATAATAATTCAATAAGTGATTATTTTAGAAGTAGAATGAAAAGTGATCATTTATGAGTGTTTTGAATCAACAAACGATTATCTGATAATAAGTATGTATTTGTACTTTAAATTTATCAACTAAAGTGTTTTTTTCCCTAATTCCCGGCTGCCCGTTAGAACTTAATTAGGTTCAGCGCTACAAGAGGTGAAAGTGTTGGCAATTTTTTTACAGTGGGCAAACCTGTGGATATATTATCTTTGCCACGAAAGTAAAACACATACACTGAGAGAAAGGAACATCCCTGTCCGAATCAGGAATCGAACCCGGGACCTACTGCTTTGAAGTTAGGGATGCTTATCACTTCGCCATTCATAGGATCAAATAAAGTTCAAACACACTTTAAATACAATATTTTGTATAGTTGGGTGAACAGTTTCACTGAAAATTCTCATATTTGACACTTTGGTTTGAGGTACATATTTCTTGATTTACCACACACATGCAAATAACTAGCAAATAAAATTTAACAAACATTACCCAACAAGCAGAAATAAATTGATGAAATATGCGACTGAAAAACCACATGTGGATTACAAACACTTAAAACAAACTTTATAAAAACAAGACGTGCAATTAATTATTATTTGTGAGCGCTCTTCACATAAAAATTGCTATCCAAGTAGGATTAACACATGTCTGTCAAACTCAATGTATTATAGCGTGCTGATCTTAGAGGATGCTGGACAATTCTTAGCTTTAATCCCAAGACATAACATCGTGTACCGCACCACCCAGCAACTGAATTCTCTTTTAGCTTATAAAACAAATATTTCCTTTTACTGATGGTAGTTTATATTAGTTATAAGAAGACAGAATACATAAGAACTCCTAAGCATCCATATCGCAAAGGCAGTCCCTGGAGGTTTGAATTCCGAGACAACCAATGATCTTTCATGTTCGCTAATTACGCGCGGGGGTCCGTTAAATATGTCACAACGTCCTCCATGTGAAATAATAGCTCTGGATATGCCAGGATAAATATTTTGGGTATTTTGTTTGGTTCCTGCTTCTAAATTATGAAGCCTCGCACTAAACTACTTCTAACTAGTAGAGCCCGACTTAGTGCCAGGTAGACTGAAGCCTGCTAGTGTAAGAATTATACAGAAAAGCGTGATTTACCATTAAACTACAATAAAACAACGTAAAATATCATCAACTCCTCTTTAAAGGAGTGTTATAGAGATGTCATCAATAAAATAAGCTTTTCACCTCCTCAAAAAATATTTTCAATCAAGTAATTAAATTATCATCATTATTTGACATTACTGATATTTTGGCATAGGAAGTTAACTGAAAATTGTCTATATTGATATACAGTTTGTCATGATATACGTAATTTTTTACTTTACTGACAGTGTGAGCAAATTAACTTGCTCTTGCACACTACTTAACTCAACAAATTGAATTATACTGCTTTTTGTGTCTTTACTTACTGTGTAACTCAAATGTGTTCTTATATACTACCTTGTTCGTGGAAGGTTACAGTTTGGGAAAGTGCTCGATTTGGAAGTAACAACTTAGGGGTGAGGGGATGTTGTACTATACCTCTTTGTTAACAGGTAATATTTCCTCATCACCAACCTGAATAGACCCCCAACGAGTCACCGGGGGTTTTGCGAGATTGCACCCTTCCCAGCAGATTAATATATCAAGAATAATTGATACATTGGTGGGGCTTTTTAGAAACATGTAACATTAGAGATCAGTAGTGATCTCTAATGTTACATGTTTCCCATTACAGTTCAGTTGCATACCTTAATAGTTTGAGAGATAATAATAGAAGAAACCATAAGGATTATAGATTAGACATAGACGATTAATTAAAAAAATAGAAATACAAATTAATGAGTGTATGTTAATAATAAAAAAACCATTCTATCCCACATAATTATTCAAAGAGAATTTCACAAACACTTAAAATAAAGAATTATCAGTAGCTAGAGACAAAACACATAATAGCATTCAGAAGAGTAATTTGCACTTAAATATTCATAAGCTAAGCAAAATAAACATGATAAAGAATTTAATTATTAATTATAATAATAGGATTTACATACAACAGTTCAGCTTTCCTAAATAGTTCTTATGTATTCTTTCAATGTGAAAGTTCAAATTTAGTTTTAAAAACCTAATTTAATCGGTGTATAGAAAGTTTTAAATATTAAATAATAACCCGTTCAGTCACACACACAATATCCAATTCACTATCATATAAACTTTGGTCATTTAGCTCAGTTTCAGATGAGGTTTTTAAGTACCAGAGTGAAGTTGTTGAACATATTAAGCGAATGAAAAACCATGAGGTCTATAATTTCCTTTCTCCTTCTGTTCTCTGAGAGACTGTAAGATAAAAATTCGTAACTGAATATGTTTGGCTTCTTCTCATATGAAAACTTAAGTGCGTTGCGTGTTGTTGCATTATTTATTTTGTAAAATTACAAAGGAAATAAAAGGTAAATGCTATAGCTATTAGAAAATAATTTACCTGGAGTTAGCTTTAGTTGAAAGTGAAAAGATCTTTTCCTACGGAAGCTCTTGATCACAGCAGTTGCCAGTAATCTAAAATATGCTTTCTTAGTTTTGATTTCATTTAGGGTTTATGGATGGCTATTGTAATTCTGCTTAAATCTGTTGATTGTGCTGCTTCTTTAGCTTGTTCATCCACAAGTTCCTCAACCAGAATCCTTACATCGCCTTTTATCTGTCGCAGATACATTGCGGTTTTTTAAGAAGGTATTTCTTGCTGTTTGTTAATTAAGATGTCAGTGTAATGACTTAGATTATTAATTGCAAGTAATATTACTTGAGAATCCGTCTATATTGTTTCTGGATAGTTACATTTTCTGCAAGTTACATTTACAAGTTCCATATTGTTACTGGAAAATAGTTTGGATAATAGCTAATTGCTAAAAGTATGACCATGGTTCTGGCTAAAAGACTGTATTACATATTCTAATTTATATTGTTGTATTTATATTTGGATATTTCATTTAATAGTTCGAATGAATGCATTTCTCTCTTTAAATCATGGTTCATCTATAATATAAACCAGTTGGTAGGAAATTAGTTTTGATAACATTGTTACTTTTAAGAAAGAGATTGATATTAAATTTTATACATTTAGAGGAAGGAGATCACTACGGAATCTAATCACTGGTTTTTCAATTTCCGTTGTAAGGTATGTTAGATTTTGAATTATTATACGCAAGCTTAATTGGAGGAGTTGTGATTTCCTTGCTATAGCTGTTATTGTGCATATGTAAGAGATGCCGAAATGGCCAAAAAGGGGACATTTAATTAAATAAAGATGCCGTGGGATGGCCGTGATTGGAGCGTATTGTAATGATGTCTTGTTTCTCTTTTAATATTTGTGTTGATGGCTCAACAACTTATATTTATTCTGAATACACAAGGCTAGATGGAATGATGTCTAGAATACATGGAATGTATACAAGTGTATGCCATAATTTGATGCATATGTTAGCGAGTAAAACCTTCATGTTGGATTAAGTTAAAAGGTCTCACTCCATCTTTATCATTTTCCATTTATTAACTTTATTATTTTTGTATAAAATATGTATGCAGTAAATTAATAAATCCTTGCTTTACGAAGTGTTTTACAGATTATTGCTTTTGGAAGATACTCTTCACACAAAATCGCATGCTTATTTTAGCATATTCTTTTATATATTGTTATATATATTTATTGATAAAATATATAAAAATATATTTTATCGATATATATTTATTGATCCACCCATATAAATTTATTGATAAAAAAATCCATCTCATTTTCTATGAATTAATCGTTCAAAACAAAATAAAAATTCTTACCTGTATTCTTTTGTAATTTAATTTTGGGAATTTTTTTTAAAAATAAAATTATGTTTTTTTTCAATGCGTGGCTGCAATTAGGATATATCAATTCAGCAATACAAAGAAAGAATGTGATGGCATCTTACACATTGGGGCACCCAGTCAGAATGGCAACGCTGCCCCGAAAGTGAAGAGATAACGATGCATACAAGAGAGAGAATGGAACGCCCATTCCAGAACTGGGCTTCAAACTCGTGACCTTCAATATTACAGTCGCTATCCACTCTGCCATGGAAAAAATGCATACTTTAAATTGTATAAATTTAAAGGAGTTTAAGACATGATATATTAATTTTTTGCTTCATTATACATTTTTAAACTATGTAATTATACATAATTTAAAATTTTAATGAGTTGCAAACCTAACTAATCATACTTCAAAACAATTATGAATACAATAATAATATTTTTAACAAAATTTGCAAATATTAAATTCTCATTTTACGCAAAGCTAAATTGAATGTTCTGTTAAAGGGATTGCTATGAAAACCAAAAGACATGGATTCAAATATTTAGATAAACAAGTTAAATGCTTTTATAAATTGCAGATGCTGACCTTAGTATAATTAAGTTTATGATTTATTATATAGTTTTTTATGATTTTAACATTTAAATTTTGATTTTAACATTCTTAGCTTCCATAATTATTTGTGTAATCTAAGTAATATGAAAGTATACAGATGCAATAATTATAGAAAATAATATTTATAATAATCATTCTAAATGTATATAAGTATGTTGCTATAACAAAAAATATAATCAACTTAAGCTATATAACTTTGAGAATATTCTATTTAACCTGAATATAAAATATGATTCAAAATCTAATTTAAATTTGTAGGTATCTATCGATTTATTTATTATTTCTCAAAAATGATAATAAAGGATCAAATATTAGATTGGTGAAATTATTAATAATTACAAGATGTCAGTGATTGTTTGAAACAGGCAATAAAGTGATTAAAATTTTGATACTCTCTAATTTTCCTCTCCAATTAAATCAACGAGAAATTTAAAATATTTCTTCCAATTCATTTAAAACTAGTTTCAAATGTATTCTGATAAATAGTTGCCAATTAAGCAATAAAACTTCATTGAGAAAGATAATATTTTATTGTTTAGAAGTGACTTCGTTAACTATGTTATCCGAAGTACATCAAGATATATATGCCCGTGCTTGTTAAATATTGGTAAAGTTTAATGCATCTTTTATAGCTGAAGTAGAAGTTCGACGAAAAAAGTTATAGCTTACTGTCAACCTCGTCTTTTGACAGAAGTCTATGGTTAACTGGTTGTTCCTGTGTTTATCAGCTGTGCTAAACTGTAAAGAAAGAGGCAGTCAGAACTGTCTCGAAAATACAGTATAATACAGCTGCGGATGGTTATATAGTTTTAGTGTAAATGAAATAAATGTAAAAAATGACAGCAAATTATATCATTAGATTTCGTTGATTCTTTGAATGAAATCATAGAATCAACGAAGATTGATTCTATAATTATAATCAGAGAAGATTTTGATCGACAGTGAATTATAATAAAGATAGTACACATTTCCTTATTTTGATTCATTTAAGTTTCATTACGATTAAAGACCTAAAAATAAGCATTGTATTTTCAGGTATTAAAATTATATTTTCTTTAGTGATTCTTAAATATCTTTAATGAGCTTCAATTCATTCTTTTGCCTAGAAAAAAATTTTAAAACTTAGTATGAAAAAAGTTGTGTATAAAAAAATAAAAATAATGTATAAAAAAACTATATTATTTACATATTACTTTCTTCATACAAGAACTCAGTATTTTTTATTATACTAAAATAAATATTAATGAAAAGTAAAAAATAATTTAATAAAATCACTTTTTGTTTAAAAGAAATGTTTCCATCCCAAATACAGAAACTCAAACTTTTTCAACTTTATGCATTGTTGGAAAACGCATAGCATTAATACATTTAATTGTTTACAGAAAGAATGAAACAGGGGGAGGGCTCTTTCACCCCAACAAAATGTCGGACGTCGGGCGAGTTATGGGGGTGCGTGAGAAAGATCGGAAAGAAATGCTACCCCCCATCTGCTTCTCCCATATCGGGGAGCAAGCGCAGTGCTAGACCCAATTAGATACCCAGGTTTTCGGGTAGAGAAAGAGAGCGAGCGCCCGGATCGATCGCAGCGGTGTATCCGGCTGGGAAAAGTCCGGCTCACTCCAGTCACTCCACCAGCGACCCTACCTGTCGGACAGACCATGTTCGCCAAGGCTATAAAAGTGGCGACCGCGCTTCCGAGCAGCAGTACTTACGAAGTCCACATGACGCGAAAGAGGCCGGATCCGTACCGCAAGCGGCCGGACGTTGTGCCGGACTGGTCGGTGGTCCTGATGCTTGCGGTGTTCTCGTCTGGCTGCTACCTGAACTCCCTGAGGGGGGAGTTTGTGCATGATGATCTGGTGGCAGTGGTCAGGAACCCGGACGTGACCGGACGAAATCCGGTTAGCGTCCTGTTTAGGAATGATTTCTGGGGAAAGCCAATGTCGGATCCAAGGAGCCATAAATCGTACCGGCCTTTCACCGTCTTCACCTTCAGGTGAGTGCCAGCTAGGACAAAGTTTGGGTGTTTACAGTACCATATAATGTTTGTTTTGAATTTTCAAGAACACACTTGTCGACAAAAAGTAGGGAATAAATAATTTTAATAATAACCAAAAATTATTTTCTTTTTAATAAATCATCATAACCAGCAATTGTCTTAAAAAGATTTCGTTTACATCTTAAAATATAAAAATTTTTTAAAAGTTTTTTCTTCAATTGAAACATAAATAAACTCAGCGTTATAGTTTTTCATCCTGGTACATAAATATATATATATATAACTTCACACACTCAACTTTTTACTTAAGGCAAATTACAGAATAATATGTCTAATAGAAAGTAAGGAATTTATGTTATTCATATAATATATAAGTTTTGGTCATATAAAATTCATTTATAATTTATATGCACAGTTAATATCTTTCAAATTCTCATGCTTTCTAAAATAATTAACAGTATTGCTTTAATATTTAATAATTCTGCACAGTTTTTAACGACTATAAAAATGAAGATTTATATTATCTACTTTTGATTTTTTTAATATGGCTCAGTATTTTATAGCATTTTAAAATTGATAATATATTAAATAAAATAAAAAATAAATGAAAACTTTATAGCGACTATTAATTTTGTAAAAATGTAATTTATATATTCGTATCATTACTGTTATTAATATTTTATTATTTTATTAATAATATATTACGATTGATTATTTGTTAATCTATATGTTAAATATTATACAAACATCAATAACACCGTAGATCATAAATTTGAATATAATGAGCACAATTAATGAAAAAAGTGTAGTTAAATCTTATTAAAATAACAGCCCTATGAATATTTAAATTTTAATTTTGCTTCAAAATTTTGTAGTAATATAAATCATAATAATAAAGGAATGCATAGCTATTATTATTGTTTATTTAGCATTTATTTTCATTCAATTTCAATGTAATGTGATTTTTATTCATCTAACTCATCATACGAATAGTTAATCGAATTCAAATAATTTTCCTCATCAAAATCACTCTATAAATATTTGAAGAGGAATAAAATGACCGATTCTAGTTAAAAAAAGCAACTTACAAAAATTCCTCGCTCATAACTACATAGAGGAACTTTTTAATGTGTAAAATAAACAATTCTATTTATATAAAATATTTTCAAATTGAAATATTGATGTATTCACACAAAATGCTATCCTATTTTTCTGAATTGCAATTGGAATTATAACTATATCATTTATAACTACAATAGAATTTGTCTATATTTACCATTTAAAAAATAAAAAGGGAGATTAGAAATATTCACAATTATTTTTAAATGAACATCATATTTTATGGTATTTTTGAGTTTTGTAAAATTCATACGGACATTAAGTTTAAATATACTTGTTTATCGAATACTTATATGTAAATTAATAAAGCCATAAAATTCAAAATTAGGAAATGTTATTATAATAAATGTTTTCTTTATATTTATTTATTTTTCCTGAAAAATTTAAACAGATTTTTCAGTAAAATATATAAATTTAATATTCTTTTATAAAAAAACAAATTTAAATTACTACATATTCCGCAAAAATTAAAGTTATTAATGTAAAAAAGTCATTTTAATAATCCTCAAAAACCACATTTTTGCGATCTTTATATATTTTTATTTCAAATGTTTGAATTAAATTATTATGGTATTTTAAGCAATATTTATACTTCTTTCAGTTTCTTTAATGTTTTATAAGCCACCTTTTATATTCTTTTATGTATTGGCAAAAGATACTATACTATTGGTTATTCTTTTCATTTTCATTTTCAAAGGAACTTCAATAAAAGTAATTACTTCTTTATACTATTTCTTTACAAAAGTTTTTATTCTAGTTTCCTTTGTAAATTCTTTTAGAATTAAATTTTTATGATTTGATAAAGCATGCTCTTTTGAAAACTTTAAATAAAAATTGCGTTTTCACGCTTTAATAATTTTATGCTTAATACTTCAATACTAAAATGATTTAAGATATTTTTTTCAGAAAAAACCTTCGAATGATTAAAGATTAATAATTAACATAAATTTTTATTTATATTCAATTTAAATAATTTTTTGTTCAAATAAAAAATTTCAATTTTTAAAAAATTTAGAAGCAAAATATTTTTCTAAAAGAAAAACATTACAATGCAAGATTGATATATATATTTTTTCAATTATCAAATATTTCAAACAACACTTTGAATTTATAAATTTTTGTGAAGTCAAAGTATGTAAAAAAATATTTATAAAATGTCTTGACGTGAATACCATAATCTAATATATTAAAAAAACAGCTTTTTATTATAACTACCGTTTTAATATCTTTTATCTTTGTTAAAAAATAATGTCAAATAGTTATATTAAAATTGCATTGCGCTTCATTCGAAGTAGATAATATGTAAGATATAAAATGTGTTTTCTAAAGTTGGCAGAAAGTTTCATTGAATGAAAGTTTGTTTCTCTTTGTATCAAGAAAACATTGAATGTTTTAAGAATTATATGATGTTATGATAATGAAGATATTAATTATATAATTTTTGCACTTAATTAATGTATTATTGTTATCTTACTTTTGTTATAAAATGATTTTATATGCGATTTTAGAAAATATCGTTTCTCTAATTTTGGTTTAGTAGGAGTTTTATAAACCCTTTTATTCATTTTTTCGTTATGTTTTCTGATCATTAAAAAGTTTCTTAGTTATTTACCTTATCAAAGTTTATTTATTCAAACATAAAATACAAGTAATATTTTCCCGAAAGCTCTTAAATAATTTAGTTAATAATTATCATAAGTAAATAAAACGATATTTTTTATTATTATTTGATAAATCATGTGCTATTTTATATTCTCCATCTTCGGCATTTACAAATTTTAAAAATTTATTAATAGTTTGAATTTAAATTTATATTATTTGATACTGTCGAGAAAAAATTATTTTCAAGAAATTTTTCTCGACTATATGCAGATTTAAATTTTAAAATAAAAAAACTGCCTTAATTCATATTCTCTTTTTATTTGTTAAATGCTCTTTTTGAATAAAATTCTCCAAAAAATGACTAAATATGGCAAAATTCTTGCATTAAGTACATAAGTAAACAAATTTATTCAGTTATTTCTGAATGTCTTTTTTAAAGATTTGACTAATGCATTTCATTCAAACAAGCTCATTTACTAAAAGAATTTGAATTAAAAGTCAAGAGAATTTTAAACATTTAAGAAAAATGTACAGCTCGATATGTATAAAAAATTCATTTCGTCTACTTTCTCTAACAATTATAAAGTTTCGATGAAAATCGATGAAAATTTCTCTTCGTTAAATAATTCTGGAAAAATTTACCTAAAAGAAATATTTCTTTTTAAATGTGTTGACTTAAAATAACAACATTAAATAGGAATGCAAATTACTTAAAGTATAATATTTAAAATATTTTTATCACAACAATGAATATTATTGTTTAATTACTCACTTTTTACCTTGTATTTATTATTTAATGCTTCAAAACATTTATATTGTAATTTTAAAAACTATTCAAAAAATAATGAAACTAAATCATAAATTATTAATAATTTGCATTTCGTTTTTATGTTTTTATTATATTTTGCTGATAAAAAATTATATTTATTGTTAATGTCATTTTATTATTAAATACTATATAATGAACATATGAAATAATGCTTTAAAATATTACATTTATAGTTAGAAATTTCATGATTTAAATTAATAAATATATTCACTAGAATTTTAGAATTCTAGAATTTAACTGATTACCATAAATTAAGAAAAATTATTTTTATAATGATTTCTGAATTCACATGTAATGGAACTGAGAACCAAATGACTATGGCAGTAAATTTTAATAGCATTAAAGATGAAAACAAATTTAAATACGTTATTTCTCAAATATAGCACCGTTTCTACTAGTAATTAATTATTTGTTAAACTTTACCAACAAACTATTAAATTTTATTATCATTAAAAAGGAAAAAAAAATTTAATCTGTCATTTTTAAAATCAAGCATTGTTATTTGTAGTTAGTAATTAGTTATTTATTATATTTCACTGTCAAAGACGTAATTTTTAAATAAGTGAAATTCATTCATTTTTATTACTTTAGATATTATACTTCAATAAATTAAAAGAGAAGTAAATAAATTTTACGCATAAAAATATTACAATATTTCTACATGCTCAATAACAGAAAAGGGTTATACTTAAAAACATTTAATTTATTCATATTTAATGTTCATAAAAGTTAATCAAAATAATTTAAATTTTACACACTCATCCGAAACAGTATTTATTCTTTGCGAAAACAGAGAACGAGCTAATATTTATTTCATTCCTAAATTTTTGAAGAAATTTTCTTTTAGTTTTCTCTTGTTAATCTTACAAACATGTGGGAAAATTTAACTAATCGAATGTTTCTTAGAAACAAGACATTCATTATTTTCTTCTGTGCTACGTATAATATTTTGTATGACATATTTTAATATAGTATATACGATTTTACTTAAAATTTCTCATTAAAATATAAAGTTATTATAAAATACTCATCGAGATATGAATAACAAAAGGAATTCAAATTTCCACTTGCGCAATTATATTTCATTTTATCACCGCAAAGTAAATGCCAGTAATTTATTACAAATCGTGAAGAGAAAGTTTTCATGAAATTAAGGCAGAATTCATGGTATTTGAATATATCCTTTGCAGATTGAGTTACTACCTCAACTCGTTATTGTTAAATCATTTTTTTATCATTTAATAGTTAACAGTTATAGTTTTACATTAACTTATAAAAATAAATATTTAATTTCGTCAAATATATTTTGGATATCTTTTAAAACTTAAAATAAAAATAAACCATTAAATGAGAGACTGAATTAAATACTATCTTGCAGTATATTAAATTGATTTGTGAAGTAAAAGTGAATGGCAATATATCAAAGTGATTTGTTTTATTAGTTACAAATACCTTTCATCATGCGAAAGATAATGAATCTAGCATAAATGCTTAAATGTGTGTGAATCCCGTGATGTAACTAACTTCCTTATCCAATGTAGGAATCGCATCAATTAACTGTTGTACCAAAGGCGTTACCAATGACGGTTGAGTTTTAAGATCGGCATGTTATTGACCTAAACTGATTCATTTTGAGTCTGTAGCACAAAACGCGTAAAAATGTTTCCTAAATTTTAGTTATACATTTAAAAAACTAAGCCTTAAGCTAGCTAAAAGTATGATCTGTTGATCATCTGCTAGGATTGCCTCTTTAATTCTAAGATGTTCTAGGCAGAAGATACGCTTAATCGTAGGCTTCATAACTGGGCACTACTATTTCAGAAAACACCTCCATAAAATGGGACTGCTTCAACAAGACCCTATCTGCAGGAAATGTCATATGGAAGATGAAACGGCCAAGCATATCATTTACGAAAGCAAGGCCCTTGCCCTCCCTAGATTAACATTTTTAGGCATCATCCATACTAGGAGAGTTACACCTAGACTTCATTAAAGGGTTATCTGACTTTATTAATAAAATGGGTGACCCGAGCAACTGGAACTAGGAAACATTGGTTTTGGAGTTAGTAGTACAAAATGCTGATAAAAGCAGAGGTGCCCAATGATATACAAACTCAACTCTTAGAAGAAGAAGATACCTTAAGCTATAGTTATGCGTGATAAATAATTAAGCATAAAAGTTAAAGAATGTTATATTGCTATATACTTCGTATAGTTGAATCCAGCCTAATGGTATATCATGGGCAGCAGAATGGAATGCAGTTTGATGTTCACATTAATAATTCGTGTTGTAGCTCTCATTTCAGTTAGGGATAGTTTATATAATTTAGGATCTACTTTTAATTATAATTCCCGTCTTGATTTACTTCGAATGTAAAAAGTAATCGTAGAGTGAAAATCTAAAATAAAACTTAGGTAATAAAACAGTAATGACGCATATAGACAGGTATGCATATATTTCTCTAAGTGCCCCTAGAAATTTTTTTCTAGAATTACTTGGGTTCATTCACAAGCCTCCAACCGTATTAATAAACACATGAAAGTCAGAAGAACAGCAGTCATCCAATTCCCATCGTCCACAATTCGACATGATTAGAATCTAACCCGCGAGATTTCCTTTCGAAGAAGATGGCTCTGCCACAAGGCCATGTTGACTTGGCTGCTACAGTTTTGCTACATGTTTAAGAATATTATCCTGAAGTAAACTGCCGTTATGATAACTTTCAATCTGAAAAAAAAAATCTATGATAACGAAGACTGTCAGAAGAGCACAAGTCACTCCACTCCTATTTTCCGCAATTCATTTTGGCTGGAATTGAAGACACGAGATTTGAAGAGCATGCCCCTGGAACATGGCCATGTGCCTTGGCAGATACAGTTCCTAAAGGAAAGCATAAATTGAAGTTCCATAAAAAAAGATAGATATGAGATCTATTTTTCTTTAAGAACTGATGTCGTTGTTGTTGCGTGACAAGTGCAAAGAAGAAGAAAAATAAAAGAAAAGGTAAAAAAAAAGACAAGTCAAATAGGACCAAAAGCATGGAGCACTTCCCTGGCCACATCTTCAACTTTTTCGGTATAGAGGGTGTCATGGTAGCAGCTGGGGTCGATGCTGAAGAGGTTCGAGGCAACAGAGATACAGTTGAAGATTAGCCTCGGATCTAGTGGAACTTCTGTGCAGTGCCTGCATTCTGCGTATGTTCTAGATCCGTCGAGCATAGTGCAGTAGTGACAAATGCAATAAGTTTCTTAAGAAGTAATAATATTAAAAATGGATCTAACGATGTAATTAGATAATGAAGTATCACAACGGCAAATAATTATCAACTATGCTCCAAGTAATGATACACGTAAATAAATTCAACCTTAAATTTAACATTTTAAAAAATAATAGTCGAGAGTTTATGGAAAAGCGTTTTCATCGATTAGCTAATTTATGAAATTTTTCTTTATATAAGGGAATGGTCTTGATACCATGATGCCAAATTGCTCGCGTCTTTTAATAAAAGTAGTCTAGGACAATTCAAAGTTAATAATTTAATCCACCCTTTAGGTAATATCGATAGTTACTGATATAGGTTTCTTCATTGATACGGTTTGGTTCTTTCGTCGTTATGGGGTCTTTAGTGGCCTTTGAGCGGTAATTTGACCGGGAATTCTTAGTTAAAGTCGAATCCAAACAACTTGAAACAATCACTCTTAAATTAGGTTTAAAATACACGAGATATTGAATCGAAAGCCATAATGTCACCCATTTAGCTAAGTAGATAAAGCAAGAACTTGTCTATTGATAATACAGAGCGCAGCACACATAAAACTGGCCCGTCGTAACTCTTTAGAATATTAGGATTTTTACAATTATCTTTTTATATATTCGTACATAACGTTTTCGGCAACAAAATCAATGTATTTAAGGTCCATGTTTGTGTCGACAGTGAATTTGATTTAAGAAGCTTAGAGGAGTTTTATTCAAATTTTCACACAGAAGAGAAGCTCTCAGAAGTATGGTGGAATATGCCACAGAACAAATTATAATTGTTACGCGTGCATGAGATATTTACCCCAGAGATGGCGATCAGCAAAGGGTTGTTGTCACTTAAGATGTTCACTTCTGATTTTTACGTGGGAAGTGATGTCATAGGGAAGTGCATATGAAACAAATCCGCACACAATCTAACTCAGGATCCTAGATGTCATCAATAGTACCACAACACAATAATTGACAAGATTATATATGAATCTCATGCATGCTCACATTGTGGTAAAGTTAGTAGAAGGCACTTTAAAGACTTACAGCAATGGAAAATATTAATATCTAATACATTATATTTTATTTTAAACATTGTCTTTATGGGCTGCTTTTACCTGCTGCATTCTGTATATTATGTCAGAAAAAATTACATTGTATTTCTTGAAAAAGGTATTTATAGATTAAATAAGTACAGTATAATATATTTTCTTACTTTATAAATCTTTAACTTTAGATAACATTTACTGAGTGATTTAAGGCAAAAACTGACTTTGTTAAAAGATCTAAATACACCAATTATTGTGTAATATAATCAATAAACAGTAAAATATTAATCGATGTTTATTGCATTAAATTCCCAAAAATTGAATCGAAATGATCTTAAAAAATATCAAACTTGTTTTTTTTACTCCAATAAGCATTTAATCCGACATATTTTGGAAAAAAATTATTGCCAGAAATAAAGTTGTCCAATTAAACAGATTAATTCTCCTTTTAAAACTGTCATAAACGTCAAAGAAAATTCCATAAAATCAGGAACGTAGTTGTGTCGAAACGGAATAGAAATGAAATATGCTTAGCAGCAATTTAAATCTCAAACTGAAAAAGAGGATTATTTTTAATTTACAAAACATTTGGGCTAAGAAACTGAAGATTAAAAAAATATTTAAAGGTTTTTTAATGAGGTAAGAAAAATTTAGGGACTTAATATAAATAATGTAAGCATCTTAATATTTTTTAACAGTTGTTCTGAATTTTTATTAACAAATTTAAATTTATTTGCAAACCAATTATTTTTATTCAATTTTCGTAGAACTTAAAGCTTAATATTAACAAGTAATTATTTTTTTCCTAACAAATGATTATTATATTTTAAATTTCAATTAGATATATTTTTATTTGTTTGATGCCTATTTCTAGGCAAACAAGGTATGTTAGATTTGTAAATAAAATTTTACATTGGAAATAAAAACTAATTATCAGCATTAACTTAATTAACTGCAGTAAAGCAAATTTTTTAAATATTTTACTAATTACTTCTTATTAAAAGTTTAATATAATGTATTTTTTACAGTTATTTATATAACAATATGTGTTGGTGTTGTTACTTATGACACTTGGACAAGCCAAGCTCGTTCTGTCAACGGCTATGCGAGTTTAAGTCAGTAGGGTGCGTCTTTCGTTTAACCGGAGCACCAAGAAGGTGAATGTACGACTTTGCTCTAACTCTTCTCCGGTAGATGGCACCACCAGAAGATCCACTCAATCAATTTTGATCTAAAAGGGAGAGAGGAAATTTTTTCCAAATCATTATGTTATGGTAACTGCTCAGCGACCGACCACAGGACTTTCAATTCTACAGATTTAATGAGCACATATTTCGCAGCGGAGGGTCTTTGACGTTATTGGTAATTAAACCCCGCCCTACCGGATAGGAGGCCAATGCCCTAACTACTTGACAAATATAATATGTTGACATCTTTATAAACATTTTTATGACAAAGGTTCCTTAATTTAAAAACATTCCATTATACTTACATGCGAAATTTCATTATAATATTCCACAATCAATTGTACAAATTTGTTCCACAAAACTTCGACTGTTGCCATAAAATGCTATATTTAAAACCGTTTATATCTATAAGCCGTTCTAAACCATATTAAAAACTGTTCGAATCGAAACAAGGAATTTCAAGTGTCAAACGATAAAAATGTGTAAAGTTACTTTTTAGTATTTATTTGAATTGTGTGTTTGGAAGAACTATAAGTTATAGACAAATGTACTTTCCCGTATGCGAAAATAAATCAACATAATTTTTTGAAGTAACATCATTTAACATAACTTGTAGACAAAATTCATTCATTAATAAAATGGGAATGACTCATAGATTTTGAAATAAAAATTCTTTATTTTGTGGGCAAACAATTCTGCAATTTTTTTAAAATTTAAATAATTAAATAATAATACTAAAAATAAAATAAATAACAAAAAATAATAATCTAAAGCAAAAAGCTCTTTAATACATTACTAGGAAATGTTGAAACGAATGTTTAGTCTATTTTCATTTTTTAATGTAATATCTGCTTATCTTTTAGAATATATATATATATAATTCTAAACCAGCACTCAATATTTTCATATACATTGTGCTTATGAAATATATTTTAAGAGAAACATTTATTGTGATAGAATATTTTAATAGTAGCTACTGAAACGAGTATTTGAATAAACAATGCGATTTTTTTTCTTGTCGGAGAAAAAAGATTTCTTCTATAACTATTATGAGAGTGACAAAATATCTTGGTACAAAAATAAGGGACTACCTATACACATGGTTAATCATTATTTTAGATGGGTTACTGTTCCCAAAATAAATATAGTGCTCTCTAAATAATAAATGATATATATATATATATATATATATATATATATATATATATATATATATATATATATATATATATATATATATATATATATATATTATATATATATATATATATATTTATTTATATATATATATATATATATATATATATATATATATATATATATATATATATATATATATATATATATATATATATTATATATATATATATATATATATATATATATATATATATATATATATATATATATATATATATATATATATATATATATATATAATATATAAAATTCTCGTGTCACAGTTTTCGTTGCTATACTCCTCCGAAACGGCTTGACCGATTTTGATGAAATTTTTGTAGCCATTATCCGGTAATCTAACTGAGAATCGGCCAGACATCCATTTTTCATCCCCCTAAATGTTAGGGGTAGTACAACCCTAAATTATATTTTATTAGTGTTTTTTTATTGGTTAGTTCTATAAGTTCCTAATAGATGGCGGTTTAGCATCTAAGTTGCACAGGTATTCGGCAGATGGCGACGTGTTTATTTTTCTAGATTATACCATCTTCGAGAAAATTATCGTGCGCGCGCAAGCGCGTGATTAATTATAGAATTTACATATATTTTCATGATGTATAATCATACTATAACAATTTTTCGTGAATCATTTTCATAATTATACTTTGTATTGTGTTATTATTGTGCGGTGTTCAGTTTGAATATTTTTAATATTATAAATAATAAAATAAAATCTTTATTTATTACTGTTTTTCTCTACTAATTTTCATACCACCTCGAAAACATGGAAGTATTTCTTGATAGCCTTTAATGTTTATTTTATAATTTGATAATTATAATTTTTTCAGCAGTACATTTGGATCTAATTTATTTATTCAAATGATAAATTCTTTTAATTGTTCTTTATTTCAGTATAATGCCACGGAAAAATTTTTTAGTTTTAATAATTTAAAATTGAAAAAATAATAGTTTGATGTCAATTTTATCTACCTCATTTATAACAATTTATTTTTAGATGTTTTTAATTTATATAATATATTTTATAAGTAAGTCACTGATTACAAACTATAATTTAATATAAGATGAATAAAATGTAAATTCAGAAAGTATTTGTTGATTTGTGCTTAATTTCAAAATTTCGATACTTTACATATTACTTTTAAATTTTGGTGAAACGTTTTATTTTTAATCTCATATGAATGAACCTATTTTAAATTTTTTAGAAAATATTTATTTGATTGTTCCAAGGAGTTAGTAAAAAATTGATTCAATGTATTATAATTACTCAGCCACTACAACGCGTGGCTGGGTCAGCTTATATATATATATATATATATATATATATATATATATATATATATATATATATATATATATATATATATATATATATATATATATATATATATATATATATATATATATATATATATATGTGGATTGGAAGCGTCACCAGAGGGCCACTCACATGCTTGCCGCCAGACACGCGGAGGAGAAACGGAGGAGAACGACGATGTGAGGAAATGGAACAAGACGTGATGACGATAAATACGCGAATACAAATTAAAATTGTTTATGATTAGAACTAACTTACCATATGTCAAAATGGACAATAACTGAACGGTCAAAGCTCTGGCCTCCTGTTCAATAATTCGTAATTCGTGGATTCGAAACCCACCTTTGGCATAAAATTTTGCAGTGGTTTGGAATCTATTATAAAATGTATGTTCCGATCTCCCGATCTGATTAACTCTCGTGAGCATAAAGTCACCACTGGACGACAAAAAAGCTCAGCCAAATGGAAAAATTTTTAAGAAACGGGAATTTCATTAATCTTTTTCAAATGTGCATTGTTTTTAGATTATTTATCTAAATTTTATATGGATTATAAACATGATTTCTTATTAATTGTTCTTATTACTTCTTATGGAGTACATATTGTCAAATATCAGTTATATCAAAGTTGACCATGGTAGTCTGGTTGTTTAGGGCTGTTGTTCTCGTCATCGGAAGGAAGTGGTTTCAAATCCCGACCCAACCAAAACTGCGTTATATTCATTAATGGTGGCTAGGACACGCTAAATGTGTCGCAATCGCAATGTCCTCCAAGTGAGACGAAACCTTTGGGTGTGGCAGATGAAGTGTTCGGGATCTTCTACTTGGTCCGCCCTGCTTGTGTAAGTTACGAGGACTTTGATCCATCTAGCTGGTAGAACTTATCTCATGGCTAAAAAGAGGGAAGCATGCTGTTGCTACAGCAACAATTTATCTCAAAATACTCATTATTTTGTTACAACTGTAGAATAATGGGGAAAAACTACATGATTAAATGCGTCATGCTACAAATAGGGTAAATTAGACAGACACTTGTGAATTAAGTAATCCACGTCCAACAATATTTGCATTCTTGTGTCGTTACACCAATGAAATTTCCTAAAGAGAAAGTTATGAATAGACTGCTTTTCATATGAGATGCTTTTATCGCTCTTGATTTTAATTTGTAGATCCATGAATTCCAAATAATAAAAATAGTAGTGTACAATTTTGCGTGAATAATATTGCATGCAGCTTTAGACTAGCTCTATTGAAACTAGAGTTCTCCATTAGACACATTTTAAAAATGGAGAACTCTAGTTTTTGCAGAACTAGCATGCATATCGTACCACAAATACTGTTGACTTTATTGGCTTGAGAAAATAAGTGGAAGAAACTCATGATTCGAATACAGAAATCCAGATCTTAAGTACCTAGAACATCTTCCAAAATAAGTATAAAACTAAGGGAATGACTAGCCCTTGCTAAACAAATATAATTGTTTGAAAAAAATGAAAAATGAATACAATTTTTTAAAAGCTATCGTTAACTGCCAAAAAAAAAATTGGATGAAAAGTTGTGGCCACCATAATTGTGATAGGTGTTGGAATATTTTTTGTAGCTCCTGAGAATAATATTTTACAATTATTTAAAAACTTTTCTATATATATATATATATATATATATATATATATATATATATATATATATATATATATATATATATATATATATATATATATATATATATATATATATATATATATATATATATATATATATATATATATATATATATATATATATATATATATATATATATATATATATATATATATATAGATAATATCCTAAAACTAAACCTATGCCAGATTTGGTGATCAGACATATGTCAGTGTTAGATGATCAGCCTAACGCGGAACCTACAGCATATAGTTCCCAATCTTGCTGGTACTCAGTTTATGTACCCACTGAACTGATGAAAGGCTACCTTGCTGCTTATAATATACACTATAATAAAAACAATTTACGAACCAAAATTTTTACTGACAAATTCCTTATGTTTATTAAGAATGTGCTCTTTCATTCGTGAAATTTGTACTTTAAAATAATCTGTATTGTTTTGTTCTAAATAATTTGTCAAACTGCATTGAAACCTCATAGGTAAATCCATTTAAACTTAATATGCTATTGATTATAAAATTTTGGTACACTTGGTTACACAGGTAATTGGTAGCGGATAATAACTTAAATTCAAGTTTATCAAAATTGCTCATTTGTTAAGTGTTTATTAAGAAATGATTCTTGATTTGATAGTTAAAATATTTGTTGCATTTCCATTGCATTTAATTTAAGTTAAATGTGATAATGATTAAGAATTTATAAAAACCTAGATATAAACGTAACAAACTTCACTGGATATATGAGGCGAGTGAATCGCAGATATCGACGATTAAACGATAGAAATGATGATTAGAGACTGGGTGAAAATGTAAGCTATCGTTTTCAAAATTATACTGACCAAAAATCACAAGAAACTGAGAAACAAGAGCAATAGCCACAACAGCGGCCACAATACTGTTTTCTTCATTTTCAACTATCCATTATAAGCTTTTGCAGGTGACTATAGGTTTTACATTTTGAACAAAATTCAGACTGTTTATATAGCTCACACTAATGTTATATTGTTACATTCGAAAGCAATGATCTTAGTCGCAGTTAATGTTGAACTGTCTTGGAAAACATTTAAAATATTAGGTGACAAATCATGTTTCAAAATGTTCCTTGGCGATGATTTCATACGAACAAGTCTTAAGACATCTATTACAGTATAGAAACTTTCCTTTTTTATTCATAATAATGTCCATAATAAGCCGATATGACTTGAAAACTTCTCCATAGATAGTCACGGAATACTGATTTTCAGTTCTGGGAAATATACTAGGGAATATTAGGTAGACTAAAATCTACGTTTGGTTGTGTATCCGGTTCATTTGAGTCAATGCGAACTCATTTTTCAACATAGGATGATATACGGCTATTCATGTACCAATGGGTATAAAACAGTTCATATCAACAAGGTATATGTCGACATGGTCTATTTTTAAGTTTACACAAAACTTCTAAAATTAATTAAGTATTTACTTTTATCTACATTAGAACTCATTTGCAAGATTATTTGAAGAAGAATACAACCATTCTGGAATGCTTACATTTTGGTCTGGCAGTAAGAGGTAATTTGGTAAAACTGATCCTCAAAATTGAAAAACATTTGGGAAATTTCTCAGTTTTAAACCACATCGTATAACAACTTGCGGCTTTCAGACAGTCTTTTTGATATACTTCATTTGTAATGATCAAAAAATTCTAAACTAATTCTTTCAATTGTTCATGAAATTTTAATCGTTTCTTTTATGTAAGTTCTTCGAACTCAACAAAATTGTTTCACTCTCAGAAGACTCACTCTTGTATCTGTTTGCTTCACCATTGTATTAAGGCCTGAATTAAATTGTTTTCAACACTGGTAAATGTATAAATTATATTTATAAATCAGAAATCATTTATAGACTTTATTTATATTTTAAAAAGCTCATTTGAAATATTTAATCTCATATCTAGTATTCTCAACTATTTCACTAAATTAAACATTAATAAATTTTATTAAATAAAGTTATAAAATAATTTTATTCGATTCAAAAGTAACAACCGATTTAACATGATGAAGATATCAGTCCTTGTTCTCGTTCCTTTTGTTAACCATTGATATCTCTCTACTGTTAGAATTTCCTGAAGGCAATGTGTTTTAAGTACCTAAAATGTGTTAAATTATTCACGCAGCAGCCAATTTTAGTGTGTTTGTAAGATTTTAATCTATATAAGCAATCTAATTATAATTTACAGCAACTTTAATGGGACATTAAATGCAATATTTTAATTTTTATAATGAAAATTCTAACAGAGTTATTTTTATTTTTTGATAAAATTATAAAGTTTGCATAGATTAAATTTACAAACAAGAAAATTATTTATTTTAAAATTATAATCTAGTAATTCATTGACAACATGCAAGCAGGGTATTGAAGTTTGACTAACTATATATTTGCGCTTCGAACTTTTCATTTGAAATTATTATGCATATATTATTAAATTCCTTTAATTAAATTTACTATGAAGCTTTTTTTATCAAAATATTTTTCTAATATTGAAATTTTAAAAAGAAATATTAATTCTATTAAAAATAATATGCAAGGAATGCATAAATTTCATCTAATACTTTGTCGAGACATATACGTATAGAATAAAACTCATACAAAATTTATGAGGCACAGAAATGTAAGTATAAAAATAGTAATACAAACTGGAGAACCGAAAAATGCGAACTTTTCCACTCATCTACAAAAATTTTCCCTCACAGACGAGAGGGGAAAAAATTGGCATTCTTTATTCCAAAAGCAAAAATACGTTATCAAAATATTTTGTTTCCATCTGTGGCAACAATAAATCTCTCTGCTTCTCATCTTTCCTGCTAGTGCTTAAGAATTCGAAGCTCTGGAACTTTTGTTGTTTTCTCTTCATTTCACTACCAGATACATAATTTGCATAATCATATTTTTTTCTCTCCTCTGAGAAGGCGAATTTCCACAGAATTCGATAATAAACGCTCTTATTGAAATGCGTGGAGTGTCATCAAATTTGATTTAAGCTCTTTGCTTTTTAAAAAAATCGTCTGATATTCGGCTGTTCTTTATTTGTTAACATTTGGCATTCTCTTTAAAACATCAACCATCGAATGAATCGGAATCGAATTATTCTTACGCAATAGTGTAGTAACAGCAGACGATAGTATGTTTAGAAAATTGCCGAGTAAGATTTTTATTCTACTCATCATACTTATTTTAATGTGAAGGGAAAGAATTTTATTACATTGTATGTAATTTCATTCTAAATGTTACATTTGAGCCTCATGTAGAATACTGTTAAACATAAATGGCATCATTAAAGGAAGTAGGAATCACCGAGTTCGCTTATGAATAAATCTTGAATTAAGTTAACAAAATGGTGAAATTATTATTGACACTTATTGCATTGTAATGCTAATTTAAGAAACAAATTTTGAAATGCTACAGTTTGTTTATTTAGTCGTATAAATATTTATCATTTGCATAAGCTTTATTGTTTCCTTCTCTTTCTATAACATTTACTTAAGCGGAAAATTTAAGCGGGAGACCGTTTAATAAGGATTTTAAATTGTGGAAGTCTGTTCGATTTAATACCGGCAACTAGTGAATATAAAGCTGATATTATAAATACTATTATTTTTAGAAGATGAAGTTTAATCGCGCGGAAATGTCAAGAAGTAAAATTTTATTTAATAATTTTGATTTCTTTATTTTTAGCAATCAAGATTAAATATTTTAGAAATATTTATTGAATTTCATTTTTAAGTAAATAATTGCTTATAAAACTACAAATTTGAAGTATTTGATTGATCCGAAAAAGCTGTTTAGCATATTTGTTCGTACATTTGCACATTATGTTTGTATGTTTGCTTGTACACATTGATATTTTTAATAAAATTGTTCCATCTAAAAATATTAAATTGGTTAAAACAAATGCATTAGAAATATGAACTACAAGTTAAGTTTATTAACTAATTAAAATGGCAAAATAAGTGTTTGCAAAAAATGAAAATTATTTCAGGCTCAGTAGTTAATATATTTAAATTACACATAGAATCCTTAATATGTATGAAATTTTTAAAATTTATTAAATTGATTATCTCTTCTTAAGAGATATTTTCTGACTGCAGATAGGGTGGTCCTGGGCTCGAATCCAGGTTCGGGCATGGGTTTACTTTCTCTCTCTATCTATCTATCCTGTCTTTGTAATTTCCTTGTATGAATGTGGAGTGAATGGTTGCCTACCCTATAAACGGGTCCCTATGGCATGTGTACTGAGGAAGTCGGACTTCATACCAAAATATGGTTCAGTTGGAAAAGTGGAGCAGCGCACCCCATATTGCCAGCCTGGCTGGAACTCGACAACAACATCAAGAGGTATTTAACTGCCAAAATTCTTGTAAACTACATATATCCGATGCTTTACATGCAAGAGTTGTAAGGATTTGCAGAAAGACAATTGTAAAGATTAAAATATTTTAACTGAAATATGATAAATTTGCAATTAAAAAAATATTTTTAAATTTAAATTGTTTTTGCCGATTTAAACTAAACACAAAGTGGATGTTTTGTCTTGTTTTTTTCTCACTTTTCTTTTTCTTCTTTTCTATTTCCAACGTGTTCAATTTAGGAAGCAATATCGCTAAAGATTTGAAAATTTGAAAACTAATTATTTAAAACAATAAGTAATTTTCATGATTTTGAAAACTTTTACGAGCGGAAAAAATTAATTAAAAATATTCCTTTCTTTCTGGTAAAAATTATGAATAAATTTTTTCTCATTCCCGACGAAACTCTGAAGTTCTATGGTGAGCTTCGCCTTGTTTGCTGCCGCTTGAAATGTGAGATTTAAAGGTAGGTAACAAATTCGTCTACAAGTCAAATTTACGATCCTGTATTAATACCATGTGACGTAGATGAAACATTACCTGACGTCATGGATGTTTCAAACCAATGAGAATTGTAATAAAGTGAGGTGGTCATGATCTCAACTGAAATGAACGAAACAACCATTTCATTGTTATAAAGTTATTGTTAGATTTTAAAAAATTGTTAAAACTTATTAAAAGAGAAAATTTTTGTTAAAAGTTGTAAAAAAAATCTTCAGAGAACTCAATTATTTAGCGGTGTTTCGTCTGCAGAAGCTAGACTTTGTACTGACCATTTCACAAAAGATTGAAGATATCTCCGAATTATAATTTCAGATCATGTATTTTGTGTAAGAAATGTCCGCAAATATATATATAACTTCAAAAATACAAATTAATAAGTATAAGGTATATAATATATAATAATAATATAAAAACCAAATAGTAAAGATATGGTATTTTAAATTTGACATTTCTGCTTCTTTCAATTTCTGATGAATTTCAAATTTATTCACATTTTCATCTACACGATATTAAATGATTTAAAACAAAGGAAACTAAACTGTCAAGTTTATTATCTAAATTTTTGGAATCGAGTGGCATTCCTTAATGAGTAGGATCGGGGTAGCTAATTGGTTAATTATTAGGAAAATATAAATACTTAAAAACATTATAACTATTATTATTAATTAAAGTATTTTAAGTAAGAAATTTTTTTGCTTATATCTATTAATAAAAAATATTCAGGTAAAAATTTTGAAATTATATTATTACAGATTTTTAGTTTCCAATTCAAAATATTCAATGAAAAACTTTAAAATTTTTTAAGGATTGACCTGATTTAGACGCATCAAAAAACATTTTCTTGAAAATATGTAATTTCAAGAAAATGTTGCATTAAAAGCATTATATATAAAGTTCAAGGATTTCTTTTATCTTTAATCTGTTATATTCTATATCTATGCTTTACTATTTGAAATTTTGATATGCATAATATTTGATTCTCGAAAATTGGTTATTTAAATTTTTCAACACAATCTGTCCAGTGCAAGTTATGTTGAAATACTGATTTGTGTCACCTAGTCTGTTCGACAGCATTTTTTTAATTGTTTCTTCCTTTCCTACAAAGGAAGTTCAATCACATATTAAGCCGATCATTCATTTTTATGAGCCAATTTGAAAAGTAGCTTTCGTCTCGAGGGAGGGGTGTACTGACCCAAAACGTCGTTTGCACTAAATGAGACATGCCGATAGAACGCCCAGGAATGTTCGAACCGCGAATGAAATATTAAGCGATCTTCCTACTCATTTGGCGCCCATTCTCTCTTCCATCATGCATCGAAATAAAACTTTTCCTTCTTTCCCCTCTTCCTCCCTCCCTCAGATCATTCCCTCCACCCTCTTATCCTTTCCCACCTCATGAATGCTTAATGGGGAAATGTTCTGACAACACAAATCATGCGAGTGAAATACTTGCCTACTTTCACCGTTGCCACTCGCGCTCTGGAAGAGTTGTTCTCGAACTCAGTATACGTGACATTCTTTCCTTCTAAAGATTTGGAATTTTAGATATTCAAAAGAACACCTGTATATTTATCGAAACGTTAATTTGTACGAATTTTCATTCCTCTCGAACATTAGACTCTGGTTTATTAAACATTTTGACATTTCAAAAATAATTTAAATTTGTTTTTATTTTCAGATGTTTTTTTTTATTGTTAGACTAAATAACTATTTTAAATCTGAAGTAAAAATATTATTTTGAATATATATATATATATATAATAAACATAAGTTAATATTTATAAAAATATAATTATCAAACGAGTATATATTTTATTTTGTTAATGAACTAATGAACTATGTAACATCTATTTACAATAAGTAACATTTTAATTTATGCCGAAGACGTAAAATTTCCAAATTGAAAATTAATATGTTTATGCAAAATCAAAGGTAAATGAATGTGTAACATAATTTAAAATCTTAGAATTTAATAGACATAATTATCTTAGAAAAATAATTTTGTATTAGCAATAATTATAGAATAAAAATATTAGAAGAATTTATTTTTCTTATTTTCTCAAAATTAAGTAGATAGTAATGCAATTTTTCAATAACTGTAAGAAACAAATACGAAAAAATACTATTCTCATTTTTCCCCAGTTTTAAATTTTATTTGTCCAGTAACAGATCCTACTAATTACACATCACAATCAAAGATGCGACTGGAAATAAATTCGAAAGCAAATGAAAAAAAAAATACATTTTTGAGTAAATCAATGAACAATCAAAACATATAATCCGAGTAACTAAGTAATTTTTATTTCAGCTGATTACAGTTTTGTTTTTCTTCCCACAGATATGATTATTTAAAACTTTTTCCTATCATTTTTGTAATTATATTTTGCTCTATGAAAAGAATAAATGCATCATTTTAAGAGGAAATAGCTAATTCTACGCATAAATTTATTAATATTTAATATGAGTAATCCCATTGCCAAAGGAAAAGTCATTGTAACCATGTATTTAAACTCAAAAGAACGGTTATTTTAGATTATAAACGACAAAAAAACATCATTTCACGTTATTAATTAAGTAAAAATTACTTTTTGTGGGACCAAATTCGTTTTTTTTTTTCAGAAACAAAATAAATTTTATATTCATAAGTTCACAATAAAATGTTCTAACATTTGCATTAAAATAAAGTTACATAATTGGCTGTTGACAACAATCAGAGCAGAGAAATTCAAGGGAATAAAAAGCGAAAAAGTAGAGTTGAACTTTTTTAAAGTATTCAAAACAAATTTATCTTTAAATAATGAAGCGAAAGTCTGAATTCTATATTTTATGTTATGTACAAAATAAATTGTAAAGCACTATTTATTGTTCATTAAAGTTTTAATTCCTTCCAAACATCGTAATAACATCTTTAGATACGAAAAACTTGTAATTGTTTTCCATTTATACAAATGGAAACTGTTTTTGTTTCTTAACAATATAAATATTTCAATGTTTCTTGCAAAAGACTTTAGAAATTTATTGCAAACTAAGTATTTTATAACCGAACTGAGCTGTTTTTTAAATTATTTTTTCCCTCAATTTATTATTTACTAAAATAAAACTCAAGTGATTTTTATATTACTACTTACTTTTTTATATGTATATGTTAATAAGTTTCATAGCTACCGTAATTGAAATTCAAAAATTGTATCGCCACCAATTTGGTAGACCTGACATTGCAGACAATGAAATGTTAGCAAAATTTAACAACAAACAATTCTGAAGTAAAATAAAGATTGACATAAGGAGACATACAAATACCAATAAAGTTATTCTATGCGTCTGCTTTCGAATAAGCCATTAGTCTCGTGAGAACTTACACTTTTCACATTTTGGAAGATTCAAAGTATTTTTTTTTAAAGTATGTAAACATTAAAAATTAAATTTGCATTATATTTCTGTATGACGTAAATTTTATCTTGAATATATTTAGAGGTATGCTTGTTCTAAAATATTGAATATGTATGTTTTGTTCTATTCATAGAAACTTGATAAGATTTTTTCTGAAAATGGGTTTTGGGGGAATAGTATAATAACGCATATCTTTCAAATTGCATAGATAAGTGACTTCAATTAAATACAACAACAAAATTCCTTGATTTTAGACAATGATGAACTATAGCTACAAATATTTTGTGATATTCATATTCATTCCAATTAGTTGGTAAAATAATGTGCTTACCACAATCAAATATTAACAATACTTGATTTACAGTGACTTAAACAAAACTTGATCAAACATTAACAATACTTTCGGGTCACTTTTGCACACGAAGAACAATTAGATGATAATATATGTTTATAAACAAAGTCCATACACCTGTAATATCCAAACTTAACACACATTTTGTTAAACTGAAGGCCCAAGTGTTAATCTTCAAACTGCCAGTTCGACTCAAAAATCCCTTAAAGTGAAATTAAATGATACTGTCATTAAGCGAAAGAATGAACATTGTTAATGCAAAATACCAATATTTTCTTGTATGGAAGGACGTCGTTCTGCTTACCAAAAAGTATAAAATTCTTGATTTATCAGGAGATATAAGTCATGCTTCCGTTTAAGTTATTGGCACATAAGTAAATGAAAGCTGTTGTTGTTGCACCAGTATCTTCCTTGTACCAAGCTCTGAGTTGGGCTCTACCAGATTGATAAATTCAGACTGTTACAGTCTCTGCAATTTTGAAGCAGGGACCAAGCAGAAGAATCAATACTTGGCCTGCTACCCCCAGAGGTGTCATTTCAGGACATTGCGACCATGCCCAATGTTAACTTGCCCAGCTGCATTTAGAAAACACGATGGATCTTCGATTTAGCTGGATTCTAAACGCACACCAAATAATTTAATGGGACACCCTAACCAACCAGGCCACCACAGCCCTATATCGAAAGACCGCAACTGCAGAGGGTTACGGCATCGGCTTTCTGTTCAGAAGACCTGGATTCAATACCCAATACCGCCAAAACCCACCAAATACATACGATGTACGTGCTCGTTAAATCTGCGGAATCAAAAATCCTGTGGTCGGTCGTTGAGCAGTTACCATGGGTAATGGTTCAATATACCACCAGATCAAAAGCAAAATTGAATGAAGTATCCTGGTGGTGCCATCTATCGGAGGAGTTTTAACGTAAAGAAGTACTTTTACATTCGTGTTGCTCTAGTTAAATCAAAAAACGCAACCGTTTATCTTAATTTCGCATAGTCGTCGGCGAGCGAGTTTGGATTGTCCAAGTGTTATAAATAACAGCAACAACAGTAGGTCATAGTCACAATGTACTTTAAATGAAATAATATCTATGGAAGGGGGAAGTCAATTCTTACGGTCTTTTGTTCAGTATCTGTTCCTAAATTGCGAAAATTCAAGTGTTTCCACTCTCCTACACGTAAAATTTCTTTCTTCTCTCTCATGTAAAAACTAAAAGCATTATTTAAATAAATACTTAAAATTTATTGCCTTTACTTATTTTCTTGTTACCAGATATAAAAAAATGTCTAGAATACATTTATAATTGATGAAATCTTTAAATGTATCTAAAGATTTTACAATGTTTATATCTGAAAACATAAGATTATTCATTTTAAAAATTCTCATATGGCGGATATGAAATCAATAAAGTTATGAATAAACAAAGACAACTTTATATCATACATATATGCATCTAAAAAATATTTGATATTTTTAACTATAATTTATTTAATTATCAAATGTGAATCACAGGATTATTTTCGATCTACCAACCAAAATTTAAAAACAAATCGTAATGACGTATATTATTAGTATTTCTTACTTTATAATATTTTAAGTATATTCAAATATTCCTTTTGTAATCAAATATTTAACTTTGATAGTAAATATTTATCAAGAGATTTTCTCATAAATAAATAACTTATATGAAAAGTTTTTTTAAAAAAAATTGTTGCATTTTCTTGTAAAAAATATTTATTTTCAATTGATTGATGGAAACAATGAAATTTTAGGTATTTAGAAAAATATTCATCTTTTAGAAGTTCAATTGAAATATTTCAAAAATGCTCTAAGTTAGAGATCATCATAAATTTCTTAACAGATTAAAAACTCCTTAAAACTTAAACCTTTAATTATAGGAACCATTGATTACCCACTTGTTAATATATGAAAGAAAATCCCTTTTCAGAAACATCCACGTTGTCCATCCACACACAGGCGATATATATAAACAATACTTCCATTTTACGTAAAGGTGCATTAAAGACAAATTCTAAGCATATTATACTACGTCCATAAAATTTATTTGCCTAATTGATGAATACCTTACACGCCTGAATGCGTTAAAGAAAAATCAAGAATTCACCCTGGAAACTTTAACGACTGAAACCTTATTCAACTTGAATGAAGAACGCAGACTTTTATTATGAGTCTGAACACATTGCTGCTTTTCCGTCGCCAAGAATTCTTTCCAGTTAATTGAAGGGACGCGTTTTATGCATTATCAAGAAGTAGAACTCAGTCTTTCGAATAAAGGATTAGCTCCTAAGCTTCTATAATCAAAACGGATTTGCAAGGTTTCAACATAGGAGCTTTTCGAAAATTTTGGAAAATTATGACGCATAGTCTAAAGCTATTAAATTTTGGAGATGCTAAAGTTATTAGATATTCCTATAAGAAGCTGGTGACAGCAGTAATTTGGCGCGAGAAAGTGTTTGACTTAAAAATAATTAAGATCTTCGAAAATAAAGTATTATCTTCGCATGAGATTAAAGATTGTTAGTGGAAATGTGCCTTAGATGATCTCTAAGATTTTGAAAGGGTTTAGTAAAAAAATAATTATTAAAATTGTTTCTATATACAGAAAATAGTATGCTTATATAAACTTGAATATTATAAAAATAAATAATTTCAATAAAATGCAAATATTTAGGAATTTCTCAATTAAATTCTTTCCATTTTACTTCAAGTTCTATAATAGTAAAACTTACGTTTAATATCGAGACGACAAAGTATTTTTATGATAATTATGTATATATATCATACATGCTAATTATGTTTTGCAAATATGTCAATAATCAGGTTTTGCTTTTAAATTTTGATATTTGAACGAAATTAGTTAATTTTCAAAAATTATATATATATATATATATATATATATATATATATATATATATATATATATATATATATATATATATATATATATATATATATATATATATATATATATATGCATTATTTAAATATATTTTTAAGCCAAATTAACTTATTGATAATTTATTTTTTAATGATTTAATGATAAAGATAATTAGTTTTGAAGCAATAAGATTTTCTTCTTCATATCATTGATCTTGTAAAACATTAAAAATAAATATTTTAGGGTTAAATTAGTATTTAGCAAGTCTTTTATACTTGATACATAAAGTACAAAAAATTTTAATTTAATAAATATAATTTGAAATAGTTTCAATGTGATCATTATTGACGCAAAAATTTATTGGTAAAAAATTAAATAAAAATATTTTAACTTTTTATATTTTAATCCTTTTTTAAGCTAAAATTTTTCTCAGTATTTTTTGCAAAATATTGCTCTTTAAGAATAACAGATTTACTAAAACAATATGTTTATAATTACAATTCTCTAGATAGTACATGATCCAAAGAAATCTGGAAAAATATCTTGACACCAGTTGCTAATAATGCACTGGGGCATAACGCAGCGCAACCATTTTCTCTTAAAAGAAAGCTGCAAACATCATTAACAGAAACGGCAAAAAAAAAATGGATGTTAAACAGGAGGGATTTTTTTTAACTTCCCTCTGCGGAATATACTGTGAATAGAAAAAATTAATGATGTTGGAATTTTTTAAATTTCTTTTTCTCCTTCAAAAGCTGAGAAGCATTAAGTAAGTGATAATCCAGCAAATTAACGACTAGGCGATGAAGAAAAAGAATAAAAAAAATTCAATTTGTTTTTCTTTTTTTCACTTATTATCCTACATCGAAAAATTAAGCGAAGCATTAAACACTCATCTAAGTAAAAAAAAAGAGGGAAACCAAATCACCAAGTATTAAACATCGTACAGCAAACGATTGTAACATCAACATCATTATAAAATCTTTTCCTTACATTATCGTCCATTAGAAAGCAAAATCCAAAAAATTTCTAAAAGGAAGCATATCAAAATTGATGAAAAAAGAAACAGTGGAACGCTGCTGAAATATCCTACGCGTCAAAGCTTTCAGCGCTACAAGTGCATAAAATCCATATGCGCGTGTAATATTTCTAGAAGAAAGAAGAGAAATTGGCAACACTCTTTTGATAAAAAAATGAAAAAGAGCGAATTAACTGAATTTGAATGGCAACAGTATTTTAATTCGATGTTGTGGATAATTAACACGAAGCGCGGAGTGCGCGTATGTGTAAAATATGTTTATATTTTAAATATTTGTCTTTTCGATTATTGCAAACACATTTCAAATAATAAAAGAAGAAATTCTAATGAAGACATTTGGCAAAAGAGCGAAAAATTGGTGATTAAAAATTCTTTACTCTGTCTAGGAAGATTAAACAGATTCCTCTTTCATTGCTTTTCCGCTTTTGTGGAAAGATTCTCTTTGTTCTTTTCGATTTATTGTCACAATCTATTATTTGAAGGGATTATTTACACCGGCTGATTTTTAAAAGAAGTTTCCCCCCAAAGATTAATGAAATGGATTTAATTTGTCTCTTTTGCGGATGAAGTAAATAAGGGCTACAGACTTACTGTAAGTTGAGAACCTGTTTTCTTTTTATTATTTTGCGGGTAAGTTGAGATTGGGGTTATTTATCCCGTTAAAGTTGCAAAATGGATAGAGAGAAAATACTTTTTCATAGTTAGTATTATTTACGAGCCTCATCCGTTGGCTACTAAGTAACCTGTTTCTCAAATTGATTATCCTGGTTAAGTAGTAGTTTTTAGTGAGTTTTAATTTATCTATAATGGAATAACTACATTTCTTCAAAGAAAAAAGTTCTCAATTGTTTTGACATATGTAATACCATTTAAATTCATAAGACTGTGAATCCATTTGAATTAAACTATGAGCTTAAAATCCTTATAAATAAATCTATAAATCAGTAATGTTTAAATAAAATTTGTTTATTAAACGTGCAAATAATCTGAAAAATGTAGTCCTAATCTGTTTGCCTCAAAATTCGATTTTAATTTTGCAATTCTATGGTAGTTCCAAATTCAAAATGACCAATATATTACATTAAAACATTGAACTGCATGATATATTTTGCTAATATTTATATTTTGGGTAAGCCCAATGAGATCTCAAATTTTGAAACATTTTATACTATGCCTAAGATATAATTCTAAATACTGGCTTTCAATTTAAATCAATATTTACAACATAGAGGAATTGTCAAGACCAAGACGTTTATGCTTTTTCTATTATTTACTTTTTTGTATTATAATGCAAAGATCATTGTGTGCAAATTTTACTTCAATTAGTTACTTCTATAAATTCAGCTTTCTCATCAAAAAATAACGAAATAGAAAAAGAATCAAATCATTAAAACAGAATAAGAAAAACATCAATGTAAAAAATATAGTCCAACTGTTTCTTAAAACTTAGAAAACATTTCTCTCATAAATTTGCTGATAAACAATATGCAATTTTATCCTTATTTTTATATATAAATAATTCACACAACAAATATTTAATAATATCCATAGTGTAATAACAAATATTCCTTTGCTGTTAAACAAAGCACAATGAATTCACTTTCTCAATTGGAATTGAATTTCACTCTCTTTATTTAATGAGCAATTGTTTCAAACGCTACATATAATTTTGCTTTAGGTTAATATTTATCACCTAAATATCAAATTAAAGTTGACTCTTAAGTAATATAATTCAATGTATGAAAAATGGTAATTCATATCATTTTAAGCAATATTTACAAAAAGGAGTTGGAAACTAATGATTATAATATATATATATAAATATATATATATATATATATATATATATATATATATAGTATTCTCACAATATGCTATATATATATATATATATATATATATATATATAGCATATTGTGAAAAAGATGAAATTTAAATTAATTTTTAAAATTAGTCTTCTTGATAATTCTTTTATTCTACTGTCGAAGTAAAAGAAAGTATTTTTTTTTGCTGAACAGGTGATACTGACTAAAGGAATATTAGTGCCACCTGTCGGCAATTTTAATAACTAATTTTGGTAAAATATTTTTTTTATTATAATATTTGTTGTAATCATAACTTCTGTTCTATTCTTGTACCAATCAATAAGGCGCATCAATTAATTTTGTGATGCACCAGGAAAGTAATAAATATATCCCTTATATGTGCTTAAAATTTAATAAACACTAGCAGATATGAATTTAAATTATTGTGATTGATTCTAAAACGGAGTGTAGTCATACTGAAAAGATATTTTTAGCTGTTTTTCTTTATTTAAATTTAATTTCTCATGAGAGATGTAATATCGTGAATATTAATACTCACTTAAAGTATTAAGAACCTGAAAGCAATCTTCCCACAAAATTAAATTGTGACATAAAACTCAAAATAATTTTTGATGATTTCAGATAAATGATGTAGCAAAAAACAAAAAACAGTCTTTTCGAAAGACTCCCTGAACACTCCTGTCTACTTTACTTAAAATGATTTTTTTCCAAATAAAACTAGTGGCATTTTGTTTCGAAAGCGCATTTTTGTTCGAGAGAAAAATCATAGATAAGGGATATTTGATCAATTATTTTAATGGACCCATCGTATAGGGGTACTATACGATGGGAGAGTGGGAACACCTTTTTATACAGCATTTGATTTTTATGAAACAAAAAAATCCTCGTAAAACATTTCTACTTTTTTATATTTTTTTAAGGAATTCAGCGCCAACATAAACCAACATAAAGCATGATGCGTAGTTTAAAAAAAGGAAGCGAAATTTATGAGGTTTACTTTTGGGTTTCTTAACTTCAACCTGCTTTTTTTCTCTATCTTTATTGTTTTTCATTATTTTTTTTGTTCGATACATTAACTCTTTTTTTACTTCATGGAAGTATTACAGTTTTTATAGCTGATGCAAAAAGAAATTTTGCTTTTGTTGATGACTTAAATACTTTACTGGTGATTTAAAATTTAAAAGAAAGAATGAAATGACAAAGGCTTAAGATTTCCAACAGATCAGAGCTACTTTTAAATATTTAATAAATAAAAGTCTAATTTTTTTTTGTTCTTTGGCACTCTAATCCATGCACATAAAAATGTTGAAGTTTATTCGAGTCCATAATTTTGTAAAGAAAAATCTCCTTTGTATTGACTATTTTGAGAAAAATGATTTCCTTTTCTTATTTTCATAATAATTAGAAGTTAAGATTTACGTTTTATTTCTAAGAATGAATTTTTAAGAAATTTTGGTTTAGATATTTCAGCTGTTTATTTATAAAAAATGAGTATACATACATATACATGTATACATATATATATGTGTGTATGTGTGTGTGTGTCTGTAAGTTTATATATATGTCACTCAAAGCATTATGAAATACATTGCATGTAATTTTTTGATGTGTAATAAATTTCTTCATAATATTAAGAGCATATTTTAGCTAATTTGATAATACTCGCTCCATGATATCCTTAATTTATACGTGGCTTCTGGTTGATGATAAGGGAGTAACAGCTATGGCTAAAAAATGTTTTGTCAAAAATCCCGTAGAAAAATTGTGTGACTATTTTTAGACTGCAAAAAGACCATGATTGATTGGTACATCAACTAAATAAAATATATATCCTTTCATATGTGTGGCTTATGCCAATTTTGTAATTTGGACCCAATTAACGTTAAACATCTTGTATGCCCAAAATAAAATAGAGATTCTCAAAAACGTGGAATGAGATAGGCAAAATGTATTGGAATGCCAGAACTTTCATGAGCTTCTCTTAATAACTGCACCTCTTGGGTACTTTTCTTTGTTAATTTTTTTAAATGTTTTAGTTTGGTTTTCATGTTATTTTGTTCCAGTTCTTACTTTAAATGTTTGTTGAATTTTACTATATTTGTTCTTCTGTGATACATGAGCTGCACTGCATTTTGGATTGATTTTTAAAATAAAACTATATGTAATACATATAACAATGTATATATTAACTGTAACATGAAATAATGCAACCAAATGTGCTGCATATCAAACGCATTTTGTCAAATTTTCATAAATGATACATGTTATGTTTTGCAATGGATAGAAACATCAGAAATCTATCATTCATCTATAGTATTATTCAACATTAGCATAGTTGAGACTTTGGATCTTTCATAGTTTAGTTACAATTAATACTTAATTATAATACAATAATCTGCTTAAACATTTTTCAGTGCAGTACCAGATATATCTGAATTTTCCTGGGTGTAAATCAATTCTCATTTTATTTACAATAAGACCAACAAGATTTAACTACAACAAGACAAATAAGATCAGTTTAAAGTGATTAAAAGATGTGTTCATCTTTTTATTTTGTATTAAGCCACGCTATATGGACTAAATAAACAAGTAAAGGAAAGTATAATGATTATCCATTATTAGTGCAAATTTCTATTAGAATATTGCAACAACAATTGTTAGGAGTCACTCGCCAATGCTCCTTAATTCAAGTAATGTAGCCTTTTATATTTCCCAAAGATCATTGCTGCTAATTACACCACCAAAAAGCATGATTAAATTCCCTCGCCGCTTAATGCCTTTCAATCCAAATGCCTTTGAAACTATTGTGCCGACAACACCGTCATTCTCTTTCGAGGGGGGGGGGCTTTGTGTCAGATTTGCCTACTCCAAATGACGCATCCGTCCGAGAGAAGCTTTTAATTCTCGGAAGAATGGAGGAACACAGTTTCGAGGAATTTGGCACCCGTGATCGAAATCCCTCTTTCTCAAGTGGAATGCATCCGTTCGAGAACATGATCTGACAGTTTAACACCTCTCTCCTCTCATTCTCTAAATCCCCAGGCTGCCCTCAGCCCCATCTAATTGGAAAGCCTCGCTGTCTGCCGGGGTCAAACGTTGCCCTGAATCCAGACACTCATACCGGATCTCTTTCGGGGCCCATGTCAAAGTGAGCAGCCGCGGATGCCCTAATGCCCTTGTTAGCAGTGGTCAAAGGCAGGCCATCAAATCCTCGTTTAATCCTCTTTGGGAACCATAAAATGGAATATCTGGGGAGCCACCGGGTCATTAGGAGCTGAAAGCGAAGGAATCCGGACGTGCATTTTCCGAGTGAAGTAAGTAGTTGTTGGACAAGCAGAAGGAATAATTCACAGCCCTCTTCCAAACAGGAACACATCGGGGTAGTAATCTCGGGATAAGTGACTGCACGCTTCTGAACCCATTCGAAATATGAATTCCTTGAGCGAATTAGCCACACTCAACTCCTCTGTTTGCTCACGCTTAGCCAAAAACTAAAATGCATGCCGTCATTTAGTAACAGCCATTTAGTTGATAGGAAAGCAAACCGAGATTGAAATTTCAGTTAAAACAAAGATGGTACGCTTGAATCCTCAAATATTTAAATTGATTGAATTAGTGAAAATATTCAAATTATTTAATTTCAGTGACCTTTTAAAATTATTTGTAAGCATATTAATTGCTAAATAATTCTTTTGTTTTTGTTATCTTATGCAAGCTATTCTGGCATAATGGGGTGTGCTGCTCCACTTTTCCAACTGAACCATACTTTAGTGTGGAGTACGACTTCTTCAGTACATGCATATCATAGGTACCCATTTATAGGGTAGTCAACCATTCACAATCCATTCATAAAAGGAAAAGATAAAGACAGAATAGACAGAGAGAGAAAGTACATCCATGCTCAAACTGGGATTCAAACCCAGGATCTCTTTATCCGCAATCAGGCACTCTGACAACTAGATAGGGAATGATTCTTTTAAAAAAATGTTAAATAAATTTTTGTTTACAATTTATCATTTTCAAACATATTCAACATTAAGAACGTATCTTATGAAGTTCATTTATCAGAAAAACGGGAATTCATTGTTAAAAAGTTTAATATTGTGTATACTGAATAAAAAAAATTTAACTTAAGTTTTCATTAATAAAACACAATCATTTATATATGAATTTATATTCGTTACAACTGCCGTCTTGATCTCTGCTGGATAAATTTCTTATATTGACTCATTTTTACTTTGATCATGATAATATATTTTCAGATGACCCATTAAAAACCGTGCAAAAAATATCTAAAAACTGTTAAATACGATGAAAAAATTATTGCATATAAAAACAATAGAAATATAAAAATCAAAATTAGTAATTAATGTACAAAATCAGATTTGTTTTGGACATGAAAGAGAAATAGAAACTACTCAAATATATCATAAAAAAAATTTCAATCCTTTATTAAATTCTGTTTGTGTATTAACAATTTTATACATTTATTTTATGAAATCTATAATAATAGAAATATTTGCTTTATACCTAATATTTCGTTTGTAAAAATTGCAACATGCTGATAAATAATTTAATTGTTACTCATAAAAAAAAACTGTACAAATTGCCTTGACGTCATTTAATAACGCCAATTTCGTAAATAGGAAAACAAACTCGGCTTGAAGGCGTTCTCAAACAAGGGAATTTCAATTAAATGAAAGCAAAACAACTATGTGCAAAGAACAAACATCATCCAATTCGGATTAACTTTGGCGACTAATAATAATATTGGGGCACAAGGAGTGGGTGGGTGATGAAGTTGTTAATTTAATTCTAATTTCAGCTACAACTTCGCCAAGTTTTGGAGCCTAATTACGTAGAACGTGGCTTTCTGTGATAAATGTCCTTACCGAAAATTCGGTTATGACTTTGGAGATATATAGATATTAAGTTCATTTCCAATCGAGGAATGGCAACGGGTCGTTTTGAAAGATTTTCTCATTTCGATTGGAGTTTGGACTCGATTTGTGGAAGTTGAGGGGAAATTGGTAGGGAGGAAGAGGTGGAGTTTTCCCCATCGGCACGAAAATTATTGACTTTGTTCCACTGTTCAGTGGGAAAATGGTCCAGGTTAGCTAGAATGGGAAGAAAGTATTTTCCCCACAAGGAAATGTGTTGCTAAATTTAGTTTTCAATACCTTTGGTTTTCGGAGTCTTGATTTCATTTCAGAATTTTCCGTGACTTTTGAATTATTTGTAACGATACTTATTATTTTGTTTTTCTGAAAGTAAATAATAATGAGAATAAAATTTATCTGTTATGGAAATGACTATTTTTCTTCGCGTAAATGGGGTTTTGGAGTTTCAGCTAAGGAATGCTTATAGGTTGTAAAACATTCCTGCGTGCCTCAGGTATTACGATCATAAATATTAAATTTATCCTTCAGAGTCACTTGTAGTGTAATAAAACTGAACGTGCGAATTTATTGTTTTTCTATTCTCATAAAAAATTATTTCTCAAAATTTAAAGTAGAAAATTATTTTCACATAGCTCATATTGGATTACGATAAAATGATAAAAATATTATCATTGGTAGAAATTGGGGAACATGCAATATTTCACACTTCGTTTGCATTTTGAAAATTTAAATAATTCCATAGATTCGTTGCTATCTTTTGAAAGGGATCTGGAAAGCCAAAACGAAGTAGTTTAATCAACGAGACTAAAAAATATCGATACCAATTATTGCCTTTGTTTTCGACAAGGATTTATTCTCTGATATACTTAAGTGCTAGTTGCTTTTAACTTTAATGACACGCCGCGCAATACAAATTAAGATATTTCAACTTAATTATAATTTTGTTTTCCTTCAACCGAATATGTAATTTTGAAATGTAATTTTTTTTACTGGACCAAAAAACTAAATAACAGATTTTTAATAAACTCATGTGATGAATTACATATTATGAATGATACTATTGTATTTCAATATATCTATGATTTAAATAGCATTTCTTGTTTTCTATTACTTACGTTGAGAATGAAATACAACATTGCAATACCATTTTTTCAAATTCGTGGCAATTCTGTTACAACCAGATATATTACGTAATAAACCAACGGTTGATAACCTAAGATACAGACCATCACGCATGACTGCAGGTGACTGCATTTTTGGAACTACAGGTGGTTCCAAAAGTTTGAAGAAACTGTAAGCAAAATTTTTGAAACTAGAAGTCTCTCGTCATCCCCTGCTAGAAGGAAAACTCGGAAAAGTAGTTGAATCCAAAAATAATCATCAAACCCTAGTAATAGTGACATTCATTTCAATCCAATTTTACCTGTGAACAGTGTATTTAATTTTGGTAACTATTCTGAAGAACAGTCAGAAATAATTGAAAATGCAAAAATCAGAAAGGGAAGCAATAAAATTTCCTAACAGACTGGACGCAACTTCTATCCTGGGTGCATCAGTCCTTAGAAGTCAAATTGTAACCATAATAATTGTAACTTTTTTCATGTTCTCATTAATTTCGTGGAATGCTTGAAGTGTTCTCAATAAGCACCCATACATGATATTTCATTTTTTTAACACTGAAGACGTTATTGCAATACAAGAAACATGGTTAAAAAAAGTTGACAAGATATCTTTATTTAACAAAATTATCTTTCGTCAGGATAAAGAAGATAGCCGAGGTGGCGGCCTTCTCCTAGCAGTAAATAAAAACAGTCCAACAAGGCAATTTTCTCCTATCCGTCTCTCAGATGATGGCAGACAACTCTTAGCTGTCAAGATCACAGTGGCAAAGACTACAATAACTATTATTAATATTCACATTCCTCCTGGCAAATTTTCTTCAGAGTGGTTTCATAGCATAATGCAAGGAATTCATCCTCCTTATATCATCATAGGAGATTTCAATATTATACATCATTGGAAGCAACTCCACTTCATCAAGGGCAAATGACCTTCTTGAATGGATTCAGGAAGAGAATTACTGCCTCCTGAACTCTGAAATTCCAACACATTGCGGTCCACATCATAAACCTTCACTCATTGATTTCACCTTTGTATCACCAGACTTTATCACCTAAGTCATATTGAAGTTCACCCAGATTGTTTTGGAAGTAATCATTTACCATCTAAAACTAGCATAGCTATTGGAGATATTGATCACCATATACCAAACAGATCACGTATCCTGCGGTCAAAATTCTTTGCTTTCATCCATACTGATAAAGAAATTTTTAATCTTCACTCTATTGAACAATTCAATCATCTCCGCATAAATAAATTTCACAAGTTTCGAATATGGCAGAAAATGCCATGTAAAATTTATCCCCCATGGTGGTCTTCTAGATGTGGTTATCTCCTGGGCCAAAAAAAGACGTCTTTGGCGTAAAGCTAAACGCACATGTGATAAGTACGTTTGGATGGCATATAAAAGAACTGCAGCGAGCTACATCGACTACTCATATATCTCTTTCGAAAATATTGGGACAAAATAATAATTTCAGTTGGAACATCAAAAAATCTATTCAACTTTTTAAAAAATTTCCAAAACAGAGTTACAGTATCTCCAACTTATAATTCTCTAGTGACAGATCCTACCCATTCTCTCTCTCTTATTTGTTACTAGTTTATAAAAATTAATTTTGTTTGTGAAAACTGCATTATTTATGTTGTAATTTTTAATCAAGTTATTTCTTAAGTTTATGTAAATTGTCGTAGTTATTCTAATTTGTACTTATCCGTACTCAATGTATATTGTAATTTTTTTTTCATTTTTTGCGCAGAAATGTAGTTAAAATTAAAATTCCCCACATAACAAAATTCCTTTATGGGTAATTTGTGCACATAATCATAACCCGTCTCGTGGAAGAAGAAAAATTATCTGTCAGAAACACTTTACGGTTTTCAATGATTTTACGTTTTTCACTGATGATGGTAGATGTTTTAATGATTTTGAACACTTTCTTACTCATTAGAAATGTATGTATAAAAAGAATCTGTAGTTATTTGGTCTTTTACCATTCTATTAAAAAATGTATTAAAAAATATTAAAAGTTTACCAAAAATAATTCAAGTTTTTCACAAAATATATAATACATATTCAAAAAGTATGCAATCAATGATTGAAATGAATAAACATTTGTGTGTGAAGGATTTATTTGATTACATTAAAATATACTGTGTGTGACTTAAACTCTATATGAACTCATATCGATATTTTTGCTTAAATCAATGTTTTTTCATGATATAGATGAATATATCTTAAGTATATGCGTTCATTGTAATCAACAAAATCGGAATATTCTAGAAAAACTAATGGTCTTGTGAGCTAGCTAAGTTGCTTATTTCAAATCGAGAATGCATTTTTTATATTTCTCCTTCCATGTAATTACTCACTTAAGAAAATACATTTCTTATACTAGTATTATATCGGAGCATGCAGTGGAAAAGCGCATTTCATTCGAACTAATGGACTTTCGCCGATTGGATGCTGATAAATTGGACCAAAGGTAAAGTGCAACAGATTCTTATCTCCCACGCCACTCACCAGAAGTAATTCCGGCTTTAATCATTTATTGGTTTCGATCGTAAGAACAAATTCTCTTTATTCCCCCCCCCTCATCGTCTAAAGGTCTGTGCCATTTTCGCCAGCTGTCACTAAGTCCCTACGTTCAACCATGCCATCGAAGAAAAATCGAAATAACTTTCTCACGCGACATTTAACCTCAAACCAGCCACCTTAGAACGAGCGAGAAGTGGAAAGAAAAATGGAAAAAGCAAACGATCTCACATTAATTCAGGTCCGAATAACTCGGCAAAACTATTCTTTGTAGACGATTCCCCTCGCAATGGGCGATAATGAGAACCGAAGCTGAGTGAACGGAAACCGATCCTCAGAAAGTTGGGTCTCCATGGCGACGCGTCGATTCTCGTCGATTAACTCGTGTCGGGGACTTTATTAGGCTTGTCGTCGGCTGCGGTCGATTCTTTCTTCGTCGCTGAAATGTTGTCAGCTATGCATTCCATTATCTTGTAGCTAACTACATTTTCCGGTTGTTTTACCCTGAAATCGAACGTTCTTTGGCGCGGTTTTGGAACGGCTGGTTTATTCCACACGAATCATCTCCGCAGACGATAATAGAAAGGAAAAGTTCTATTATCGTCTGAAAATTTTTAATTCCACTTTTAACCGAGTTGAGAGTCAAGGAAGCTGAGTTAAGTGCTCGAACTACAGAAGTTCTATTCATTTTCTCTTCAACTGTTTCAAAATTGCCGCTAGAATGAATAAGGAACTTGGTGAAGTGTGCACTCCGAGCGATGGAATGTTTTTACCGTAAAATTGTGAAGCTTATACCTCATTTAAAATGATCCTTATAGACTTTGAAACTTAGTTATCTGTAAAGTCATTTTAAATTCATAATTTCCACTGAATGATAAAGCAATAAATGGAGCTATAATTTTCTTCATATTTTTGAAAGAATAAATTGCATTTCAAATTCTGCATAATAAACGAAGCGATATTAATTTTTATTTTGAATCATAAATGTTTTTGTTTTCTAAACAATAAAAAATTGAGGTATTATTTATTCTTTAAAAATTAAATTCTAGGACTAATAATCTAAATTAATCCAATAATATTCTTCTAAATCTAAAATCTATATATGAGACTCGTTAAAATAAATTGCGTTCTCGAAAAGTGTTGTTTTTAATCAGTTTCGCAAATAAACGACATGGAAAACCAAAATATATTTTATATTTGTTGTATTGTTATTGGAAGTGACTACTATTTTTTTCATCGTGCATTCAGTAAATGAAACTTAGTATTTTTATGTTGTTTAAAATAATATTCTGTAATTATTTGGTCTGAGCTCCATCAATAATTAGAAATTATTGATTTGTTTAATGTTTCTTGAGATTTTTTTTATTTTCCTTCTTACCTTCTTACTTTTATAATTTATCTTTAGAAGAAATTGCTTGCAAATTTTGAGCATACATTCGTTAAAATTTGAAATATGCGAAACTTCATTTCGTATTATTCAAAAGTTTCGGGATGAAATCTTTAACTGTTCTGCAGAAAAAAAAATCTATTGTTGAGGAAAAGGATTGATCCAATAATAGACTATATTTGCAGGCATGTATTAGGCAAATAGGAGGCATATTTTTTTAATATCTTTATTTCTGAGTAATAAAGACAATAAAAATGTCAAAAACCTTTTTAAATGCTAAACTTCTATTTTTTTTTAGAGTCTTAAGTTGTGAATCATGTAAAAATTGATGATAGAGTTGACATAAATTTGTTAGTAAAACAGTCCACAAATAACAGTACGATACATTGAAAAAAATTAAATTAATCACACACAAGTTAAGATATTGTTTGAATAAAGGAAATTCAGCTCAGATTGCATCAATATAAGCTTGTTGTTCTGTGTGTAGCATTTTAATATTAAATCAAATGATGATAAAATTTATTGATATAAATTTAATGTATAATCTTCAAAATTTGTGACTTTTAAAAATAGGTAAAATCAAATACTTTTTCATTTCTTTAAATGTTTGATTTATATATTTTTATGAAATTATTCCTGCAAGTATAAATGATGAATTACTTTTTTTATGATTTATAATGAAATTCTATATAAAATTAACATTTTGTTATAGAAATATGTTTTAGCCCTCGCGTATTTCTGCCGACTGCTCTCTCTATATTTAGAGAGCATTCGGCAGATGATTGGCTATTGCCAATCATTTTGTTATTTTGAAGCAAGTTCAAACGACAAGATCAACACCTAAACTGGCACTCTTCTTTCCATTGTAAATTTTAAATTTTTTCTAAATATTTATGTTACTTTGAATATATGTAGGTTAATAATTAATACACAATACAAAGCAAATAAAAGCAAATAATCCGATTTTTTATGGTGGGCAATGGGTGATTAATCCCTCACCACAACAAATCCGGAAACTGCTGCTCATTTATACCCGGTGGGCACCTGTGAACCAAGGATGGGAGAATAGCATTGCCCACATCACTCCATCACAAATCCATTTATAAGATGGGCAATATTTATTCATCATCTCTGCATAAAGGACAAAGCAACACATAGAGAGAAAGGAACATCCATTCCCGAACCCGGAATCGAGTCCGAGACCTCCAGCTTATGAATCAAAAATGCTTACCACTCAACCACCGACTTGAAAATTTTTCAATTTAAAATGAAGTAATTGTCATTCTGAAGATGAAAAATTCTTTTTAGCAAATTCATTAATCTGAAAAAAAAACCCTGCTGGTTATTCACATTTAAGGCAGCTAAGTTTTTACTTGAAAATAATTAAGTTCTGTAAGTGTAAGCAAAGTGCTTAACTAATCTATAAGTGTGTTACGTAATGAGTTCAATTTTTTTTTATTTTGAGTAAATCTTAATATAAATGATGATATTTAAAAAAAGAGAGTGATAAGCCCATTTGAATTGATTGAAGAGGATGCTAAATAAAATAGCTTCTAACTAATTGAAAAGTAATAAAGTTATATAAATTGCTTTGTGCAATTTAGAAATTTCATTAAATCTGTGAAATTTAGTTAATCTTTTTTCCAGACGAATTTTTGTCTTGAATTAAAATTTGAATCACTTTATTTTATGTTTCATTCCATGCAAATTTGTTGGTTGGCCATTTCGGTGATTTAAAAAATAGTCTATCTTTCATCACGAAATTTTGCTTATCAGATTGTAAATAATTTAAGCAGAGGCTAAAACTGATTTCCTTTTAAACTTCCTTTAAAGTTGCTTATCAAGCTGTGTTCTTCTGGAGGTCTGCAAGCTTCATTAACGGATGGAAAAAGATGTTTCCTCTTTATATATATATATATATATATATATATATATATATATATATATATATATATATATATATATATATATATATATATATATATATATATATATATATATATATATATATATATATATATATATATATATATACCTCATCAAATCCGTTCTTCTTTCCATACTTTCCTAATATAACTTTCTTACCACTTTGTTTTCTATTTTAAGAAAAATATTGCTTTTTTATTTTCCTGAAGCGAATGTGTTTTCGTTTTTCCTAATATGCCACTTATAGAAAATAAATAAGAGAAACCGTATGAAAATATCTCGACTACAATACTTAATAGTTCATCATTAAACGTATTTTAAATCTTTAAAACTTCCTTCGGTTTGTTTATATCTGACATATAAATGAGGACCTCAAATCTTAATGCATAATATTTTTTTTATGTTTGTTTGTCGCTCAACGGTCATTTTTTGCACACGAAGGCTAATTAGACCGGGACCTATGGTTTAAAGTGGATTCCGAACCACTACTAACAACCATGCCCAAGGTGGGATTCGAACCCACGAAGTGTTGAACCGAAGGCAAGAGCTAACCATTCGGCTGCCAGATCGGCAAATAATATTTGTAATGAAGCTAAGTGTGTGATGTTATTTTTTCAAATCAGTTTTCTCCCGAAAGCAAACACAATTTTTCCACTACAAGTTATAGTTTAGAGGTAAACGATGTGTGTGTATGTTGGCGCGCAAGTTTATATTTTAAGTATACAATTTTTATATATCTCTCAGTCTAAAATATGTGCTTCATTTGAACTAATTGCTCAATTCGTTATGAATAAAATTAATGGAAATTCTCGTTTTCATTATTACATTTTACATTTTTTTTTGAGTAATTCAAAACAAGAAATATTGATGTAATATTATAAAAATTTCAACCAATTTCATTTCTCCAAACAGAATAGTTTATTTCGTAAGAATTTTTTCTGTGTAGAAATTTGAGTGGCTGTAAGATTGGCAAAAGTTTTCGCTATGTCATCAGAGGCATCAGTGAAAGTAAAACAATGTATTATAAATCAATTTTCTTTAAAATATCATCATTTTTTTAAACTGAAATCTAACATTTTCTGAGGAAAATTGATAAAATCTTGCATGAAGTTAAAAAAATTACAAATTTTTTTGTTAAAATGTAAAATAAATTTAAATTTTAAAATGCTCCGCTAGAAATAAATCTTAGTAACAAGATTGTTACTCGTTTCTTCATCTTTCAATCAAAAACACACTGGCAATTGGGGTTTTGTATTTTAGTCTTAGTTCTACAGTATGTGGGTTTGACTCCCACCTGCAACAGTTAAGTTTTGTGACTTGTAATCTTCCTGTGCCATTTAGCTGTCATTATAGCAAAAAACGACCGTAGACTGATAAATAAACCCAGTTTAGCTTCCACGCAGAATGTTATCCTTATTGATCGGATAAATAAATATCGTTTTAAAAAATTTCAATTAATCTGTATTACTTGAGTTGAAAAACTAAAAGAAATTTGCTTTTCGATTTAAGTGGATATCAACTGATGATTTTTATATTTAAGTAAAAATAACAACTGAAAAAATTAATTTTTAAAAACTGAGTATTGGTTAAAAAAAATTTGAAAAACATAAATCCATTGACACCCGATTCATAAGTTAATGAGTCACAACTCACTATATCCGAGATCTAAATCACTATTTTTAACCATTGAATAAACAAACGAGATTTAACTGCTTACCAAGCGATTTTAAAGTCAAGTTTGTGTGATTGTGATGCATTTATTTAAAGTATTTAAAATAGCGGTTAAATTAATTCTTGAGTGCAAAAAGTAGAAAACAAGTCTTTAAGAAATTTAATTTCTTTAATAAACACAAATTTTTAAATATTTCTCAATCTCGTATTTTTAAGGCAGTTGATGTAATTATGAAAAACAGATATTTGATTAACAAGAGCATAAAATAAAAACAAATATCTATTGACTTACCCTTTTTTTTTTTGAAGAAAGAAAAAAATCATGCATAAGCATGAATTCAAGTAGGTAAATAAATCTGAAGCAAAATTGCAATTTTGCCCAACTTAAGTAACATTGCAAATTTTTACAGTAAATAGTTTGTTAACTTTTCTTTACAGTAAAAAATAAAGACACGAAAAATATTTTATTTCATGAATTTTATGCAACATTTTTTTTTTAAATTTACTGTGAACTACGAAAAAAATATTACTCAATTTTTTTCTGTTTTTACTTTCCAGACATAAAAGAAATTCCCATATTTCTTTCAATCTCACTTTCTTAGCCTTAATTTTATTTAACAGCAAAACAAATTTTCGCAGTGGTCTACAAAAGTTAATTAAGGCAATTAGAGCGTTTGTGCAAAATATGCTAATGTATTCTAATTTCCTGATTTAGTTGTGCCATTTGTAAGGAATTTGAAGATAAAGTAGAGGGGTTTAAATTAAGTAAGTCTGTATAGTATTTTCAGCGTTTAAATCTATGTACTTTCCAATGAGTAAATTAGCTATGTATCCTAAACGAAAATTAATAAACCTTGATTTTCAGTAAAGAATTGCTGGCTTAAAATATAATTTGTAATTTTATCAAAAATGAAGGAAAAGCTTCTTCGATATACATATATATTACTTATCATTCGGTCAACCTATTTAGCCATAAAAGTATGTCGTATAATTTTGCAAATTGCAAATTTCAATAATATTTTTTAAAATGTAAAGGAAAATCACAGCAGTTTATAAAGATTTTCATTGTTGCAAACAGATAAAATTTATTTGTAATTTATATAATGTTAAATGAGATCTTTAAACACTAAATGCATTTTTTTGCAAAAATTGGTTCATGTACGTAGCATAAACATATATATGTGTGTTTATTTATATGTATATAAATTGAATTTTTATTATAAAAATGCAATGTTTTTTACAGAAATCTTATTTTTAATCTCTTCTTATAATGTTCATAAGCAATGTATTTTCCTTATACAACTGATTGTGCAGAAAGTTTTGTCTCATTTGATAATATCACTGAGGGAATAGTAACGATATTATCCAATAGGAGAAGCTCTTGATAATATAGAGAGTAATAATGGTATAAGCAGGTGTTTTATCTGATTAGAAAAATTCTATGATCTTAACCGTAAACAACATTTGAAACTCATTAGCAAGAAGCAAAATTAATACCTCTACAGCATCAATTGGCAGTGAAAATTTTTTTAAATCTTAATCCGACGTAATAATTCTGTAAGAACTATTGTTTTCTTGAATTCAACCACCAAGTACATGTTGGTAATGTAATTTATTTAAAAAAAAAACACTTTCACTTGAGTATAGTTATTGTAGATTTCTGCTATAATGTTTTAACATACATTAAATGAATTATGACATTGATTTTATGCAACATAAATTGAATTATTTTCTCGTAAGAAATTCTCACTAAGCATAATCTCTTATATGAAATATTAATTCATAACATTTTACATTAGAACCTTTAATTAAGTATATATATATATATATATATATATATATATATATATATATATATATATATATATATATATATATATATATATATATATATATATATATATATATGTATGTATGTATATATTTCCCCTTACAAACTCTTTTACTTGAATGAAGTTTCAGACATAAATAAATTTATTTTATTAACTAAGCAGAAAAATAAATATGAGGTTATTTTGCTTATATTGCGTTAATTGTTATTTAAAATTATTCAAAGCGAATTTAAAATCTTTAATCATAAAAGCTTAATGGATATTTTAATGAAATAGAGCAAGCAATTTCTTTCTTGTTCATGATTTTCCCTTACACAAATGCGAATGTTTCTCTCTATATTTGTGGTGTAATTTAGTATCTTGTGAAAATACAAGTTATCTTTTAAATATAATACCCTGTTATATGAATGGCAGTGTGGTTCTTTAAATTAATGGAGCCCAGCTAAATTAATTGAGAGAAAATTTAGTTTGCGTCAAATGAATAAAAGTATTTATGCTATTACCTGATGTCCTCATTATTAGAAGACACATTTTCCTCAATATATATGATATTAATGAGATACTATTACTGAAAGAGATATGCTTTTATAAGAATTGAAACATATATCCTTCCAATCTTATACCAAGCTGGCAACAAAATTATAAATTCCTTGGTATTCGATTCAACAATATATGAGTTCGATTCCCTCTTTAAACAATAAGAATCACTCAAATTACCATTCGAATACAAAATGATAAACATTGAATGAGGAACTAAGCAAAATTTTCTAGCTTTACGATATTTTGTTATATAAAAAACAAGTTTTTTTTCTTTTATACTTATCATGGTTTATTATAACAGAATATTTCCTTTTGTCATTGAGTTTACTATTTGCTGTTATACGATCCTGTTCCGTTTTCTAAATTAAATTGCTTTCTGGAATATTCTTACTTATGTGAGATCAAACTAACATAATGTTCATTATACAAGCTTTCCTTATTTGAGCAAAATATATTTAAATCCTTTATAATGTTTTAATACAAAATTCAAGTAGTATTCAATTATAATCAAATTTTTATCGTATGTTAATGAAAACTTCGTCATTTTGATCATATGAAACAAAGAATTTTAATATTTTGAAATATAATAAGTAGTGATTTTTTATTAATCTCTTAATTCATTACTTGAATAAAATTAATTCTATATATTCTTATTCTTACTAACTATTGAGTTAAACCATCAAATTTTTAATTTTTTTTTTTTAAAAATGTATGAATATAACTCATATATAAAAAAATGAATGAACAGCAGTTTTTAATGGCAATAAGTAAAATTAATTGTCTGCTGGAGATATGTATTAGGATTTAAAACTTTCGCTTTCAAATACTTAAAAACTATGAAGGAAAGCTCTTACTGTAATTAGAAAATTCTTTTTGTTGTATTTTTGAGGAAGAGCAATAAAAATCAATCTTTTTGTTTCCATCTAAGCCAATCCATTTATAAAACCACCAATATCTCGTGCGACTAAAAGTTACAGTTACAGGATAATGCCGATCACAGTTACACCAAGTAAATATTGTCCTCTCAAATGTCCTTTGTCAACATGACGTCTCGGTAAACGAATCATTTTTTTCCTTAGCAGCCAAAACGAGGTAAAGGGGTAGGGAGGGAGAAAGAACACAGAATGAAGTCCAAACGATAAAAGAAGAAAAGGAGCAATCGATATGAATTGATGGGGAGAGAAACGTTTTTTCTAGAGACGAGAATAAGAAGATGAATGTAAAAAAGAATAAAAATAAATAAAAGCAAGAGCACATTTCCTAAGAAAGCAGTCCCATATAAATCTTATTCTTTTGTTCTTTTAGTTCCGACCATTGTTCCAAATCTTCTATATCGTCTGACTCAGGTAGCGCCAAGCAGAATTATTTTTTATTTAGTAATCGTTTTTCTTTCTATGCAAAAATAAGTTAAGCATTCTAAAGATCACCAAATTTTCAGTGTCAAACGTAAGAAAAAAACTGATAACACTATCATCTGCTTTACTATCCTTTTTATTATTATTATTTGTCCTATGGAAAATATATTGTAAAAATAATTTAATTCTTTATGTATTCATTTATATTTTAGTAATATTATTCATCAAAATTATATAAATTAATGCAATTCTCATTTATGCGATGTACACTTATTTATACATAATTTGTTACATTCTTTTCTGCTCCAAAAATACAATTTACTTTTTTAGAAATATGTGTACTCCATTTTTTACCGTCTAATGATGCAATCATATGCAGTCAAATTTTTTTCTAAAAAATATGCAATCACTATTACATAGAGTGTTGTATACTTTTAATAATATTCTATATAGTTATAAACTGTTGAACGATTTCTTATTCGTTTAAATATTATAATCATGATAGCGGGATTTTTTTAGAGAAGCAAAATTATTTATATTTTAAAAATATCGTATGTAATAAAATATTAATGAAATCATAATTCCTTAAAATGAAGAGAAAACGTTTATAATTTCATCAACATTGTGGTGCATACATGTAAAACACATGCATAACAAGTTAATGTAGCTTTATATTAAATTTTATATAATTTTCTGGCTTACAGTCTTGAAAAAATAGAGCTAATGTTAATTATTTACCACACAAATATCCCTATTACAAATAGCATTGAAATTAAATCAGTATTTATTCATATCTAATCTATTTTTGAGACTCATTGTCATTCTATGCTTCTCTGCTTGCTTATGAGTAATTTACGCCCCATTTTTTATAGTCTAGCGTACTGAAATACAATGATATATAAATCATCAATTTCTTATCTTTTGAAATTCTTCGAGATTAAGATAAGAACTATATATTTTTTGTTTTATTAGTTTTAGATAAATTTGATGAACACACTTTCTGTTAACAACTTTATTATCAAAAAAAAGAGAATCTATAATTTTTCAAACTTTCTTTAGTCATCTTTCATTGTTTTTATTATGAATAACAACAGATATGCAATACATGAACAGAAATATTTTTAGAAGAATATAGATGCAATTTTTACAGAATTTCTTCAGAAATTATAGTTTTAATCTTAAAACAATTTTCCTGATGATTTCACATGCATTGTTTGTAATAATTTCAAAGTTAGGTAATTTTTTTAAATGCTTTTTAATTTCGTCTTTACAAATCTTCCTACGAATATTCTTTTTTAAATAGAACATTCTAATGTATATAGTTTTATTTGTCAATAAAAGATCTTCGCAGAATATTAAATTTAACAAAGAAAAGTATGAAAGTGAAACGTCAAAATTCATACAAAAGAAAATATTTAATGTTGTTTCTTTGAAGTTAAAAAAAAAAATCTATAAACACAGTAAATATTCATGGAAACAGAGAGATTCAGAGGATGAAAAAATAATTGTTTTTCAAAATAATATTTTCCAGGACAAATAATCTCAAATGTCAATCATTGAGTGAAATATAAATAGAAGAGGAGATTCACAATGAAATGTCAGCCAAGGTATTCGATATATATATATATATATATATATATATATATATATATATATATATATATATATATATATATATATATATATATATATATATATATATATATATATATATATATATATATATGTATGTATACATATATATATATATATATATATGTATATATATGTATATATATTTATATATATATATATATATATATATATCGGTATTAAAAGAGCTACGATTTTTTTCAGAAAATTATTCTTTTTGTTTTTCATAGAGCTTAATGTTAAAAATCAATTTATTTTAAATGTATAATCTATAATGAAAAGGAATTCAATTACATAAAGTTGCAGTCTTAAAGAAAATTGTTTCGCTTTTACATTCGATATTATTTATTTAAAAATGCAAATATATTTCTCTTTTAAAAGAACCAAACCAAAGAATTGTTAAATAACGATCAAAATTTAAAGATCGGTTTACTTATATCTAAACATCTTATATTTGCCTAAAAGAAATTTCCCTCTCAAAATAGATGTCTCAGAAAAATTAAGATTAAGATTTCATTGTTTTTCTTTGCGATATTTTCATATTTTTCGTCATCTTCATCGTTACACAACATGCAATTTCGATTTTTTATTTTTCATTTCAATCTTGGAAAACTTGTAGGAAAGGGAGAAAACAAAAGCGTATAACCCTATAACTGAATAAATTCCTATTTAATATCATATTTTCAACGCCAGACGATAGGGAAACTGCGTTTTCTTCTGGAGTTTAAGAATTCAATTTCCTTGTCGTATTTCTTCCTTTTTTTCTGCTTCTCCTTCCAGCAATTTCGAATAATAAAACGTTTTCGATTATCGGAAAAAGATTAAACCATCTTTTGTTTCTCTTTTACGTTGAAACTCTTACAAGAAAAATGTTATTACTCCAAAAGCTGCCTCTTTGATATAAATATGAAAGAAAAAAATAAATGATTTATTTCAAGAGGAAAAAAAAATTATTTAAAGAAATGTTCAGCCGAAGTCCCCAGTGAATTTTTTAGGCTAAGATTGTTTTTATTAAGAAAATAAAGTTAAAATAAATCAATATTAATTACAGTTACATAAAAAATAACATTTTAGGAAAATCGTAATCACTGGTTTCTGTGTGTAAATTAAATTGAATTTTTGTAATTAATTAATTCATTTAATCTCTCATATTTGATTTGATTTTTAATTTGAAAAAATTATTAACTTTCTCCAAATTGTGTATTGAGAATATATACTATATATATATATATATATATATATATATATATATATATATATATATATATATATATATATATATATATATATATATATATATATATATATATATATATATATATATATATATATTACTTTATTTCTAATACTACCTCACGATTTTAAATGAAGTTTTCTTTGTATTAACAGAAAAATTAAAATTATGTAAGCACTTCTAATTTACTTGAACTTCTAGATTAGCAATTACTTATTTTCCAAGAAAATTACAATAAAAAATTCGATAGAATGAAATATTCAGTACACAAAAATAACTTAAAAATAATTTATAGATATTTTTACCACCACTATACTTATCATTAGAAATATCATTATAAAGAAATTGCGTCTCGCGTGGTTTAAAGTTAAATATTTTTATAAACGTTCTTTGATATGATTCGGATATAGGATTCTGTTAATTTTTATTTTGTCGAATTTTTCTTTCAAAAGATTAGACGTATGCTACGTTTCTTCTACTAGAATTTTTAAGAGAGATTATTCCTCGAGTTAATAAATATTTTATATACTACTTGATTTAAAAGAAAATAATTTGTTTTCAGAATTCCTAAGAAATAATAGCTACGTATTTAAGGATTATTTAGCTCTTTTCTTGAAAACGGATGTGCATGAATATTTGACTAATTTTATGTGACTTGCCTTCTTGTCTTCTTAGCAGATTTCCATTTAAATGGCTCAATGTGGTTTAATTAAGAGACTACCAAAAGGTAATTCAGAACCTTTGCAATTTTATCTCCAAAATTGAAGAAAAACATTAATTACTTGTGGCTTTATCACACCATATCGCCTCATATAAATTTCAATATTTTGTTTATCTCAAAATTACAAGTCAAAAATTTGAATGAATACAATCTGGTTTCATTTTTTATATATTAACCCCTATAAAATGTTGCTTTATTAGGGGTATTTTCATCTAAAATCCAAAAGTTAAACTGCTAATGTCAGTGGAAAATAATTGTTTTAAAAGGAACCTAAAGAACATTAAAAAGCAATTATAAAATATATCAAATTAAAATATAAAATAATTTTTTTTACTGCAAAAGTTGTATTTTATATAAATTTGTAAGCATAGGTATAAAATTGCTTACCTATAAATTCACACAATAAAAGAAAATAATATATTTAATTTAAAATTTTAAAAATAAAAAAATAATTTATTTTTAAAATTTTAATTGATTAATTGATTTTAAAACTGCAAAAATATCATGAAGGAATGCTTAAAATTAATCTGGTGACATTAAAATATTTCAGCTAAAAATATGAGATGATTATTAAAATCTGTGCAAAAGATTAAAATTTTATATGCTATGCTAGGCTTATTGCTATTTTACCCCAAAGGGATGAAATGATTTAAAAATAAATATTTACGGATGAAACTTGTTTTCTTATATGGAGGGGATTACTAAAGTAAGAAATTATTTCCACATCCTCATTGCGTGAAATCTGCCGAGCTGGCAGCCGAATGGTTAGCGCTCTTGCCTTCGGTTCAACAGTTCGTGGGTTCGAATCCCACCTTGGGCGTGGATGTTTGTAGTGGTTCGGAATCCACTTTAAACCGTAGGTCCCGGTCTAATTAGCCCTCGTGTGCAAAAAATGACCGTTGAGCGACAAACAAACAAGCGTGAAATCTGAAAGTAGAAATATATGTGATGAAATGGATTGACACTTGTTGATTTTCATGTAATACGATTCCTGCTTTTAAGAAAGGATGGAAATTCTCTTTGATAGTAGATACAGTCTTCGCAGCCGTATCAGCCATCTATTTTCAAATGGCTTAGTATCCAACAAAATACTACCACAAAACGCATGTTAGAGAGAAAATAAAATATTTTGAAAATCTTGGGCACCCCACAACTTAAAAATTAAAGTTACTATTTCACAAAGATTCTAAAATCGTCTGTCGAACTCTCAGTTTATATTTTAGTACTCACGTGTGCTGAAGTGCCGTAGTTACAGAAGTGAAGCAATGGTGGAAGTCACGTGAAAGCTGTAACTGATGGAAGTGTTGTCCAGATAAACTCCATAGTTAACATGTACAGCTAACTGGGGATACAAAAATGCATTTAGTATATTATGCTTTAGTGATTATGTAAATAAAAAAAAGCTTTTGAAAAAAGCAAGAGCAGAGTGTCCGATTTTTTATATTTCTCAAAGAAATGTAATATTGTATTGAAGATTTGGCGAGTCAAATATAAAATTTGGCCACTCGATTCAATTTGGACACCACATAAGTCAGACAATAAATGATAAAATTTAACAAACCAACCAAGCCACTGCAGCTTTAATCTTGGAATGAGAAGGATGATGAGGTAAAGATGATGTAGTTTTAGAATAATATTTGAAAGACAACTAGCATTTAACGTGCTGAAGGATAGTAATGGTAATGCATGATTCTAATCTATTATTTTCGTCAATTTTATTGTAGATTTATGACTTAGGCTGTGATCTTTGGTTCATTAGTTCATCGAGCTTGATTCTTACATTGGTCTTCGATATTTGTTGTGGTTTTGAATAAACTTAAACTCTTGGTAGTTCAAGTTGAGTTTTCCCTTGTCTATAAAAAAGACTGTTGAGTGACAATCCATACTATACGTATTGTCAACTTAATTAATGTTTCACGCTTACAGAGAACAATTCATTTTTAATTTCAGTAATAAAAATCACAATCAAGCAAATTTATGTAGATTTGTTGTTGTTGTTACTAATAACACTTGGACAAATTAAGCTCGCTATGCCTTGGCTATGCGAATTTAATTCAATTGGGAGCGTCTTTCGTTTTAATCAGAGCACCATGAAGGTGAAAGTACGACTTTTGCTCTTCAAATCCTACGATAGATGGCAGCACCAGAGGAACAACTCATTCAATTTTGGCATTGATCTGAAGGGGGTGTAAATTTCTCCAGACCATTGCACCCATGGTAACTGCTCAACAACCGACCACAGGACTTTCGATTCCACAGATTTAACGAGCACGTATATCGCATGTACTCGGTGGGTCTTTGGCGGGATTCGAACCCCACCCTTCCGGATGGAAGGCTGATACCCTAGGCTACTTGAAAAAAAGATGTAATCCATAAAAAAAATTTTATGTTCTCCAAAACCAACTCATCTATTTAAAATAAATTTTTCAATATAGATAAATTTTACATCAAACGAAGATGTAGAATTTATCAAAAACAAAATAAAAAATATCTTCATACACATGCTAACAACAAACATAATCTAATTCAAAACTCTTCTTATCTAATGATTTATTATCTACTTTTTCTTAAATTTAAAATATTTCTCTTATAGATTTTTTTCTTAAATTTAAAATTTAATCAAATATAAAATACATTTCTACCCTTTTATTTAACGGAGAGAATACCCAAAAATAGAAAATACCCAAAAATAATGAAAAACATTTAAAAAATAATGCAAGGCTAAAAATTATAAAAATGTTTTGTTGAAATAAAATGTTTTTCATTTGATAATTGCCATTGTCATTGATCGCCTATTTTTTCCAACGGATTTTGAATAAAAAATATAAGGTGATTCTGATGGATAAAATCCTATAATAAAAGTTACATTAAACAAATTTTATGTCCGTGACAACGCTTCACGAAGTTATGATTAAGAATTCTGTGAAAAGTATTTATGCCTTGCACTGTCTGATTCTTATTTGTCACCGCTTGTTTTCTATCTTATTCCGAAATGCCAGGCATTGATTAGCCAAATTAACTAGAAAACCTTCCATTTGGTCCATTTAAAGAAATTAAATCAATCAAGGTATCATGACTGTGGTGTTTTGTTTTTAACAATGAAAATTCTGTATGCAAATGTTGATTATAAAAAAGTAATAAATGTTACAATAATATATTATCTCATAACAAAGAAAACATTCTTTGTAAATTCTTACGTTTTAAAAGTCAAAAGATATTTGAAAAATATGGAATAAAATTGGGAGTGACATAAAATGTCGCTAATTCATAATGTCTTACTTTACCACTATAAGAAGAGACAGAGAGTATTGCATCTATTAAATATTTAATTAAGTAAAAGAAGGATTAAATACCAAAGAGTAATTTTAAGGAGAAAGTTGTGACTGAAAAATTAAAATTCCAAAATTTCCTCTTTAATATTTTCCCCACTTTCTGAGTAAATGATTCCTTCTTTCAAATAACCGATGTATGATTATTTGTCCATTAGTTGGTTTTAAAAAGAATGTAATCAAATGATGTTTTCAATTAATAATAGAATTGTTTGAAAACAAATTTGTCACCGAAAAATATCTCCTTTTATGAGACAAAAAGAAAATAATAAGAAACGTAGAATAAAAGTATATTTTTGTAAACAATTTACAGATTTTGGTTATCAAATTAAAAAGAAAATTTTTAATTTGATATTGTTATTTCTTTTTAATTACTTGTTACTTAGGTAGTTGCATGATCAGCGTTCTTGACTTCCTTTCAGTAATAGTGGATTTTATTCATGATCACAGATGCTGATTGTGTCTCTCAATAGACTTTAAATTGTTGATCCAAATCAAATTAGCTCCAAAGTGCAAAAACCAACAGTTTAATGACGTATATCAATCCAAAAATAAATCATTAAATAATTGTTGAGACAAGTTGTATAATTGTGAGTATTATATTAGTTTTGCATAAATTTTTTAAAAATAATTATTTGATTCCCTCAAAATATAGAAGGAGCACAATTTCGTGGTGCTCATTCAAACTATTCTTAATGAGTCAATTTCAGACCTTGAGAAAAAAATTAATGGAAAACCAGATTAATAAGTTTCAATAAAAAGTTTATTGTAAGATGTTTCCATATTAAATGTATTATAAAAAGATTATTATCAATAAAGCTCTTATAATCTTTATTTATTTATTTTTTTTTTGTTTTTAGTAAATACACGGGAAAGTCTTTTTTTTGTATTTGTTCCCCTAATTAGTATGCTTTTAACAAATATAAAACATTACAAATATAAATCATAAATAAATATATTGAAATGTGTACGTAAAAATGCATTGATTTTTTTATAATAATGATATATATTCTCAAAATAAATCATCTTTTCACTAAGGAAAAATATATAAATTAGTTTCTCATATCAAAATATGAAATTCATTGAAATATGTGTAAAATATAAGGTATTAAAAACTCTCTATCAGCCTGTACAGGAACAGGGTTGCTGACGAGTCAGATATAATTTTGAAATGGATAGGCTGTATAACCAGCCCCAGATTACCTAGGTTATCAGAAGCAACAGGCTAAGATGGCTTGGTATTGTCTGGAGAAGTCTGGAAAACAACCCCACTACAATATCAATGTTTAAGAACCTCGAAGGATCCCGTGCCCTAGGAAGATCACCAACAAGAAGATGGCTCGTTGACACTGAAAATGACCTTAAGTTAGGAACTGGCCAAATGTCACTCTGGACAGACAAGGATGGAAAAGGTAGAGGCAGCTAAGACCTGTAATAGGTTGTTATGTTATTAAAGAAGAAGATTTGTAAAATATACATCGATATTTTTCATAATGTTGATGTAAAGTTTCAAAACAAATAAACTTTTTACTAAACAAAAATATACAAATTTCCTTTCAAAGTGATATTTCACATCTACTTTTAAGTTCCTAGTGTTGTCTTCGCAAGCTTTCTATAATAAACCTGTTACAAATATAAAGTATGAATAAATATACCGATATATGTAAGAAAAAAATAAATTGAGATTTTTTTCATAAAATCAATATATTTTCGAAAAAAAATATTTCCTATTTAATAGCAATTTTATAAATTCATTTATGAAATCCTTGAACTTTTATTTCTGTTAAAAAAAAGTATTCGTATTCTTGTATTCTTCACTATATAAACATACTGCAAATATAAAACATCATACATCAATATATATTTGAGCATAGATATTGATTTTTTTTTATAAAATAGATATATCTTCTCGTAACAAATTATCTTTCTGTCAAAGATCAATATGTACATTTAGTTAGGAAAAGTTAGACTTCTGTCAAAAATTTCTCGAGTATTATCCTTACAATATAAACATACTATAAATAATAAATATGAATAAATGTATCGAGTTTTAGTATAAAATCGATACATCTTCTCGTAACAAATTATCTTTCTATTAAAGATCAGTATATAAATTCCCATTCGAAATTCTTGATCTCTGGCTTCTGTTAAAAGTTCCTCTCGCCAAATTGAACGAACAATCATTCATTCCGCGTCGTCGACCGCGTTTCTCATCTTCATCCTCCTTCCCCAACCCCCCACCCACACACAGCGAGAGATAGAAGATTGCGAAAGAACACACACAAAACCTAGAAAAACTAAGGAGAGGATAAAGGAGAAGAACGTGAGATCGATTTCTGGAAGTGAAACTTGGTATCATATTGCCAGTCATCCAGAAGACAGTACAACAGTCACTGCCCGTCCTTGTAAACCCCAACAGTCAATAAACCAGCTGCATCTTGATAAGGAAGACGACGGAGAAACATTGTGAACCATAAACAAGTTGGGAATATTTATGCCGCTGTTGTGCAGAGGCTAAAGCGGGGTTATTGTAGAAGGCCAATGTTTTGTGTGAGCCATAAATCTTGAAGAAAAATTATATAGCGCTAGTCGAGGGAAAGGGATTTTTATTTGTATTTTTTCCCTAAACACAAGCCATTTGGGGAAAAAATATCTCAGATAATATTAATCTGGCAAATTTTTTTCCCATCTATTTCCCTTTGTGCTTGTGAAATTTGTTTTGATAAATTGTATGCTAAAGTTGTATTGCTTTTGGCGGTGAAGTATTCACAACTGCATATTTCTTACTTTAGATTACTCTTTTTGTAAATAAAAAAGTAATACCCAAATATTTTAATATATTAATAAGATATGCACAATTTTAAAGGTCTTTTGAATTCAGAATATACATGGAAAAATGACGCCAAATTGTAATCATAAATTGAAGATTTCTGATTTATTACGATATTATGAAATAGTTTTTGGTGATATCAATATAGTAAAAGGAAAATGTGCGCAAACGTTTGTAATTAATCATCCTGCTTTTTTAATATATTATTTTGAAAATAGTTGCTTAAAATAACCACTGAGCAACATATTAATAAAAAGTATATTTAAGGATAATGTGTTTTTATTCATAAAAATTCATATTTATGAATATAGATCTTTGATTCTTTATAACTATCATATTGAAGAATATTTTATCCCCAGTTTTCAATAAATAGTGTTTTTTCAAATCTGCTTACAATGTCAAGGCTTACATATACGTTTTATTATTAGATTCATGTAGTATTATTCAGAGTATCTATTTAAAAATAATGGATTAATATTATCAATTATTTCCTACAACTAAAAAAACTTGATCGCATTTCATTTAAAATATTATTAAAAATAAATATTATTAATTTTTTTAAATATATGAGTTATATATTTTCAATTTTTTTATGTATAAGTTATCATTTTTCATTATAAGAAATTTAGAATTAAATAGAGCTTTTAGCTTCATGAGAAATATTAATATAATTTACATATTGTTACATGGGGCTACTATGTTAACCCGTATAATGTTAATCAATAGTAATCAGTTTATATACATAAAATACAACAAAATGATGTGTTTGTGATGCTGAGTCTAATTCAGGTGTTTAACGGCAGATCTTTTATAGAGATTTTGTAAGCAATAACTTCTACAGATTTAATTGATTAAAAAAAAATCAATATCATTTAAATATATAGAATCCAAGTACTTTTTTGAATCTTATTAGTATGTCTTAACTACTTTGATCACGATTAATAAAATCTTATTAATAAATTTTCAAATTATGTTATGTAAAACTTAAAATAGTATATCAGAATTTACTATAAACCGGGACATATGGAAGTCGATGTAAAATATCATATCAATTGCCGGAAATATATATTGTTGTAAGAAACTATATAGGTTTTATTCAAATTTTAATTTACATTAAATAAAAAATTTCTCCCTTTTTTATAATAATATTTATTAAAAAAGAACTATGGAATTACTTTCATTGAACAATAATATTTTTGTTATTAAAGTAAATTTTATAACATCTTACGTTAAATCTACTGAATCACATGAAATCTGTAATTAACTTTTCGATCTAGTAAAAGAATTGTATGAAAGATTTAATTCTAGGAAAGATTGTTTTATTAATTTTACAGAGTGCGTTGATTCTTGTTTTGAGAATTTAATTATGTACAGCTTAAGCATTCACTTTAAAAACCACCTGGCTTTAAACGTAATAAGAAAGACACCCGCAACTTTATTTTTAGAGTATTCGAATACACACTTAAATAATCAACATCTGAAACGCATTCCAACTGAAACAAAGAATAGAATACGCAGATGTTAGGGGAAGAAAAATTGCGACGGCCCGCTCAAACCATCCGGTGAAACAACTGCACTCGAAAACGTTTAAACAAACCGAGCCCAAAACAAACGGAAAGAAAGGGTTTCAAGCGGTTAGGGAGGGGTTGAGTGGGGAGGGAGTTAGGGTGGGGGAAACCGTGCTCATTTCCATTTAGCATGGCTCGCTGACGTTGGCCGCCGGAATTAAAACGCTCTAATTATATAAAAGCATCTTCTGTTAATTACGAGCTAGGGTAGCTTAGTTCGTTGTAATAATTACTGAAAACTGCGGGAGAGTGCGAGTTTCGGATTATGTTTCAAGACGCGTTATAAATGCGTTTTAATTTATTCACCCCTCACCCCTGCCTTACATCTAGAGGGATTAAAAATTTTCTGCCCTTCTTAAAATTATTCTACTAAAAATGAATTCTTTTATTTTTTATAGATGTAATTTCTTTTATTTATTTATTTATTTTTTTGGTTTGGCAACACTGCTAAGTGGCTTTTCAAAACGCAACGCGTGTGCCATCTCTTCCGTAATTCGGAGATAATTATTTTCGAATTGGTTTTCTTTAGGGAAAGGTGGGGGGTGGTTGGGAAACGCGACGGATTTTACACTTTCCGAGGATGGAGAGGAGATGGTGAAGAAGGGGACACACTCTGAGGACGTAATTAAAAGAGAATTTAGGAGTGAAGGTTGTGTTTAAGATGTCACTGTTTCTCTAGCGTTGGGATTTGGGGAGGGCTGAAAAAAAAAGAGGACGTATACCGCATAGAAGTACTACTACCCCCCCCCTTCATTCTTGGTTGGAAACGTTGTTAATAAAGCCGTGAAATCGGTTCCGCTGAGGAGGTCTCTTTCAACTTTTTTCTTCCTTTTAAAAATTTGGGTAATTTCTCTAGTCTTCCGCATGAGAAATTGATTTCTGAAGGTATGGTTTTCAATTGACACTGATTAAGGTTGTTTGGTAAAAATTATTGCTTTAATTTTTGAACGATTTTTACTCTTGAAGTTAATTGCAAATATGTGTGTGCAGGTGCTAATTATTTAAACAGAATATATATATGCGGATGTTAATTATATTAAGGGAAACAATTTATTTCTCGTACGTTTCATATTAATGTTATGTTAGTTTTAAATATTTCTATCTGCTATTTATAATTTATATGATTGAATTTTTACAATTCTTCACATGTATTGGAAGAAAAAGAAATATCAATATAGTGCGTATATATATATATTTGTGTGTATGTGTGTAATACTTGTATATGAAATAAATAAATGTATAAAATAAGTTGTTCTGTCCTGAAATTTCCATAAAGCAATATATATATATATATATATATATATATATATATATATATATATATATATATATATATATATATATATATATATATATATATATATATATGTGTGTATGTGTAGTGTAATATATGGAATAAATGTATAAAATAAGTTGTTCTGTGTCCTGAAAGTTTCATAAAGCAAACATAATCTTAAAATTCATCAACTTTGTCATTTCTTACGTAGATCCAAGATTCAGTAAAGTTTTAATCCACATTTTATGAAGAGATTTATCGTTTGAGCTGTTGTACTATTAAAGAGCTCTTTTTTTACGAGTGACTGAGATCATTGTCTTGTTGGAAAACTTCTCCTAAATAATCTAGCTATAGAATCTATAATCAGTAAATGGATGTCCTGATCTTTCTGATGAGCAATTAGATTATCTCATAAAAATATTAATTATAGTTAATAATTATAACATATTGATGGTTGATGTAATGTATGAAACGTAGATTTGATTGGTTAATTGATTGGATTCCCTTTCATGTACAAAAAATAAGTTTATCAGGCTTATTTTTTGTGCATGAAAGTGACTGAAAAGACAGTACTTACTATTACAAAAGTTACTAGTGTTACTAAGTGGATTTCAGATCATTTCAGATATGCGGTATGAGATTTATCCCCGCGAACCACTAAGAAAAAGAGCAGAGCTCTTATCATTCAACTATCAATTCCCAACATTGAAAGTAGAATAAATGTGGATTCATTGCTATGGGACAATGATTCTAAAAGCGTTTTCATTAAGTTCTAAATTAAAGAAGAAAAATATTCGATAAACTGCTATTTTTTGTCAAATTATTTGTTTTTATTTGTATGTAACAGGCATTGACATTGCAAACATATGAAGAAAAATTGTTGCAAATCAGTAAATACACTAATTTTCATAATTTAGCACATATTTATATTAATAATCAAGGAAATAATTATAATCAATCATTATGTAAATATGCAAATAATATCTATTTTAATGTATCTTCGTTAGATGATTAAATATGAAAATTAAAAGATTTCGTACTATCTTAAGTTTACTAATCACTACAAATTTATGAGATGTATAGAAAAATACCTGCTCTGCTTCTCTACGTGTTATAGAATCTACGACTAGGATGCATTTTTTAAATACTTATCAATATTTATAATTTGTTAATGAGAAGAGCTTCCAGCATATATATATATATATATATATATATATATATATATATATATATATATATATATATATATATATATATATATATATATATACAATATTTTCACATATATGCAGCACAAAATATTTTCTCTTTCTTGATAAATATTAGAAATAATTTGCTGAATGAATCATGCTTTACATCAAAATTATTTATTTAAAATTTAGTTGTATTACTGGCCCTCCAAAATTCAACATAATTAAATACCAGAGATATTACGGAAACAATTTATTTGCCTGATAACACGTTATACAAAGACCAAATAATTGAAATTACAGCCTCTTTTAAAATTAGAATTGGTACTATTGTTGGTCATAACCACTGCTCGTGGAAAAATCAAAGAAGTTTGAGATATTGCTTGAGGTATATCTCACTGCATGGGCTATAATATACGATACCAATAATATCGCATGGGCTATATTATTGGAATATAGCCCATGCGATTTCTTCACATTGCTAAATTTGAAGTGATGCAGCAGCAGGTGGTGTATCCCACTTCATTTTTTTATGCAGGAATGGTCAGTATCTTTTCGATTGACCATAGATTGGGAGAACAAGCATGCCAAGAAAGCAGTTCAATCTTTTGGGTTTAGAAGATTTCATGAACTTTATACGCAACGTATAGTGGCGTATTATGCTACTGGAATACGACCGATGGTAAGAACTGAAGGTATAGAAAGACCATAGGCTATAACCCCTCAAAGGTGTAGAATTGGCTGTTCAGTGTACCGATGATACATATTATAGGGACACGAGGATGAATTTTAAAACCATCTGAAACCATGATACAGAGGGCATAACATAAAAGTTCAGAATTCTCTCACCACAATATTTCCACATTTTAATTTGACTATAATGGTGCTGTGAGAGGAAGTACTATTCATCAGTAAAGACAATGCCTTTCCATTCAATGGTCCACTAAGGCATTCCACTTAGACTACATACGACGTTGAATGGTACAAGTGGACACCGATTGGTGACTGTCAGACTGAGTGTGTTGTGCCACGTTTCGTGGTATGGCAGAGTATGATATATGACTGAAATGCGCACTCTGTCATCATGTGGAGTAATAGAACGAAATTTGTGCTATCAGTCCGGTCGGTTCGCCATTTCCTTTTGCATACAGAGGTTACAAATTCAGATCAAAGTTGCTTAATTTTCTTCAATATGATTACTGATTTCTGTCAAGGATAATCCGCAAACTCTATAAGCTGCTATTCGAAAGAAGCTCGATTTCTTTTACGAGGCATAGATAAACAGCTTACGCAAAAAAGAAAAGAAAATGTTGGAATCGGGAAACTTTTCACTCTTTTAGTTGCATATGGTACTACAGCTACCAGTGATGTACGTGCGCTCTGCAAAGCTAATGATTGGCCCATTAAATCACCAAAACTATAACACATGACTCATGCAAATAATATAAATTTCATATATGATTCACATACTTTCCTAAAATTGCATTTTGAATGTTTGGCTATGTATTTCTTTATTTTGACAAAACTTACTATGGTATAACATTTGAATTTCTAAAATTTTAACTATTTAAACTTTGACTTATGGGGCATTTCTCATTTTAATTGACTTTTACAAACATTTATTTCATATTTACTGTTAATTAAATATTTTTATTAAATAGCTAGAAAATAGGTTAAGTGCATTTCTAATCACATGTTTATAGCTATCGAAGTCTTTAAATTACAAACACCTCGTAATTTTAATCCAAAATCAAGTCCCGAAGTAAAAATTTAAGAGTTTTCTTTCCCACACTCCACCTCAACAGCAAAATGACAGTGAACCACACACACACACATAGAGCTTTTAATGTACACGCTACTTTTCTGCAGGATACTGTTTTGCTGGAACAACTTTTGAATCCTGAACTTTCTGTTTAAGAAAATTTTTCTTTTCTACACCAGATTTATTTGCTCTCTTTTGTAAAAAAGAATGGCAGCAGAGAGCGAAGCAAACGAAATCATTTTTTGAAAACCACATGAAAAATAATATGTACCTTAAATTGTTTATTTTAAAATAAGGTGGTTTAAGTAAGATAAGTGGAGAACGTTTAATCTTATTCTGTATTCATCAATTTTTGACGACATAAGGAAAAAACCTTGCTTCAAATATACGAAAAAGTTTATATCACATTCTTCAAAAAACTGACTATAATCCTTTTAAATTGAGTCTTTTACAAGTTTAAAGAGTTTGGACGAAAGATTATTCTTTCTTATCATGCTTTATATCTTTTTTGAGGTTCATCTTCTTATTTATCACATGAATAAATAACATTTATCCCTTTTTAACAGTATTTAGTATTAAATGTTGGATATTACAATCCAAATGCTACTGTAATACTACCAACGCATGATGAGCCATGATTTTAAACATGACAGCAAAGTTGCTAAATATTTCTAACTATTGTTTCTCTCTCATTCAGAGAATTTCTCCATTACCAACGTAACTTTTCTAACTTGTTACGAAATAATTTAAAATAAGTCAATGTAATTATTCCTATAAATATGCAAATATATTGTTTTTAATAAATTATAAATTACTACATTTAAATATCCTACAGGATCATAAATAATATACTAGCTATTAACAACACTAGACGAGCCTCACATCATTATACAGATTTAAGGCCCTTTTCCAATAGGGCTTTCCACAAGTGATAAATGCTTTTGCCAGAAATGATCAAATCCCGAGCTCTGACGTCACTTCCTCTTGTCTGTTTTCTTCCCGCGTCAATTTATCTAATCCATCTTGTAGACGTCCTGTTGGATGGGATGTTCACTTCCAAATGCATTTTTCAAGACTGCATTATGAGGTTAATTCCTGTAAAACTGCCATCTCGGGCAAGAGAACTTCCTTATGATGCACCGGAACTCCCCTCTTTTGAATTGAAGGGTGGGAAAAGTGGGGGTTTCATTTTCGTGTAATGGTCCCTAATTAATATTTTCTAATTATTATTCCCGAGTTTCCGGAGCCCTCGTTCTTAATTAATCACCCCTGAGAAGGCGGTACGTTTCTCTTTTAAAAGGGTATCCTCTCATTAATGTATTAAGTAGTTTCTAAATTTAGATGTACCCCTTTTATGGCTAGTACCTCTGGTATTTTATGATTGAGTTGAGCAGAAATTATATTTCAGTGATTTGAATGGTGTAAAATATACATATCTGCAGTCATATAAATTATATTTGATTATATATCTCCTTATACGCTTCCCTGGCTGTTTAGTATCTATGATATACAAAAAAATATCCTCTATGTATATATCTGATTTTTATATATCGTTTGTTTTATTTTGTATATCTATGTTTATATACACAGCTGTGTGTGTGAGTACATGTCTATATATCTGTGAGACTACCTGTCTACTTATCTATGAGTATATACCAGGACTACAGTCTACATGTTCTCGCTATCAATTTCATTGACTATTTGGATGTTTATCTGTCTCCTTATTTTTGTTTATATGTCATTGTGTCTGTACTATGATTATATATTTTCCTACGTGTGTACATATTTAACCTTTTATCCTTCTTTGCATCAACTATTCCACCGACCTCGCTATATAGAATCAGAATCAACAGTTGTATAAAATTTATACAAACAAATATTAATCAGAACTGCTAAAGTTAATATATATTTAAAATGTATCTATTAATAGTTTAACGGAAATTTTATATAAAAATATTAAATAATATTTTAATAATTAATTACCTATTATTTTTTTAATATTTATCCAAGAAATTTTAAAAATGCTAAGGTAGAAATGTCATTTAATAATTTGTTTAAAGTGAATCAACATCCTTATTAAAATATTATAAGGATCTATTCCATTTGCTTTTCATTTTTTTTATTCACTATATTCTCAGATTACGTAATGAAGTTTAGAAGAATAATGGGGAAAATAAATATTTAATTTCAAGGAAAGCAAACAGAAATTGAGAAAGATGAAGAAAATAATCTTGTTCATAATGTTTTCCTATTTTCTATAATAAGAGAATATTTTATTGCTTGTAAATGTACTAATTACCATTAAAATATATAATTAAATATCTACTGTTATAAAATGAATTAATAATTGTAAAAAAATTAATTTTATTGTATATAAAAGGTAATTAATTAGGTTAGTTTATATTTTGTTTGATGTATAATAAACTAAGTTTTAATACTTTTTTTTATCAAATAAATGTAAGAAACATTAAATGTTTGATGTAATAATGCTAATTATATATTTTTTAAGAATTTTAGGTTTGCTCATTATTTTTCAGAAAGTTCATGTCTTGTTATTAATTTTCTTGTTTCCTTATATGTTTGTTATATAAAACGCTATTGTAATAATGGTCTGAATTGAAGTATTTACTAAAACAATTTCCTAAAACATAACGCATTATTGCTTTTTGTTTAAAGCTCACTGTTAAATATTTTGTCAATTTTATGTAATGTTAATCGTTTTAATAAAGATACTTTTTTTTCTTTTTAGGTAATGAATTCCTTCTAATAATTTTTGAACTTTGATATGCAGGTAATATTTTTAAACAAATTTCTCGTTGATTTATTAAAAAAGTAAAATTAAAATAAGAATGCATAACTACTTTTTTATAATTTACAGTTTCTTTGAAATGAAAATAATTCATTTCTATCTATCTGGTCTTTAACTGTTAAGATGGTAAACTTGAGAGTCAGATTCTACTTTAATAATTTGATTCATTAGTTTATATATATATATTATATATATATATATAATATATATATATATATATATATATATATATATATATATATATATATATATATATATATATATATATATATATATATATATATATATATATATATATATATATATATATATATATATAATAAATAAAATCGCAATGGCAGGTAATATGGCTACAATTTGTTCATTTCTTTTTTTGTACAGTTACTGTTTCACCTATATTTAAGAAGTTAATAATTTTAACTCAAAAAATTACTAAATTAATATATCAGTTATTTAATTGGCAAATATTGTATTATTGAAAAATATTTTTTTCAATTGATAGGACTGTAAAAATTATTCAGCTGAATAAATTGCAGGCTATCTAATTTCACCTACATTTGTTTTACGTTTACTCAGATTTTCATATATTTATCTTTAATATTTACGATAAATATTTACCGAAACAAAAACATGACATTTTTCCAATTTTGTTGTCAATAAAATTTATCTATTCTGCATTACACACATGTTCTATTTACATTCAATAAACTTTAAATTATATACATTCTTAAAAATATAACTGCTAACCTTTATAACAAATTTATAAATTCAGTCTAAAATATAATCCTTTTGAATAAGTTTATATAAATAATTAACGATCCCAAAGCATATACCCATTTATTTTACATTTAGAAAAATTAAAAATTTGAATATTCATTCAAAATAAATGTTTTGCAGACTATTTACAATACATCGAATTCGGAAAACAATGGCTAAACATATTTATTATAATTTCTAAGAGTGTTTAATAAAAGTAAAATTTTTTTATCAATTTTGTTTATCTAATTCAAGCGATGTTTCACTGTATCAAACTTAAATTTAGAAAATAATGTAGTTAACATCATAATTGACAAGAAAATTCAAATCACTAAGGGTATGAAGAAGTTTGACTCAAATCATACTTTATTCATGATGAAAATATTAATTTAATAGTTTTTGTTAAGTATATAAAAATAAAAAAAATATTCTTTCTGAAGATATATGATAAAATAGTGCAAGTTTTTAAAGTAGATTTTATGGCTAAAGTTAAAATATGTGAAATAAGCTTAAAAATTAAAAAAAGGTTTTTTAAAAAATATATATTTCCATATTTAAATCAAATACTCGGAAATCGCAACTATTTATAATCACATGATTCATTCAAGTAAAATTAAAGTAATAGAAATTAAGAGAAATTACTTGCTCTAAAGGCCAAATTAATATATATAATGATAAATGACATTTATCCTTGTTAAAACCAATGAAGCAATCTGCTTAATTTATGATTAACATGTGTTAAGATTCAATTTCAATTTTGCAACTATAAATTACAGGCATCATATATATGAGCTGTCAACTAATTAATGAGGAAACTCTAATTAAAAAAAATTTAATTTTTCTAATTTATTAAATGAATAATGTCCTTTTACTAAAAAATATATCTAATTTCATCAAGAAGAAAAAAATTAAATAAGACAGGTCAAGTAATGAAGTAATTAGGAAATGCAACAACAGGGAAAGAAAATTATCCCTAAAAAAGGGAAAAAGTTGGAAAAAGCCCCTTTCTTCACTCCAGGAAGTCGAACGACCGTGTAATTGCGTCTTTTCCAGTACGATAAAGTTGTTTCGCGATAATTCCAACTTAATTATTCTCGTTTATGTCCTTTAAAATGCGGTGAAAAGTTTCTTTTTTTACACTACTTTATTCTCTGAATTCTATATCAGTTTCAGGGAATTTGAATATAAGAAAAGTTTTTCTTCATTTATTTAAGTTGAAAATAAATGAAGTTTAATTACGAGAAAGCTATTTGATGACTAATCAACTAAAAACGTATCTTGTATTTTATTGATATAAAATTACTTTCTTGCTAATGCATTTATCCTTAATTAAAGATGAAATTATTTATCTGTATACTCTACAAAAAAGAATTCAGTTTGATAAAATGTAAGGATTTATTTTTAAAAAAATTAAAGATTCAATATTTGTAAATTCATAATTAAAGAGCTTATATAAATCAGACTTAGGTACTATTAAAAGCAATTATTTTTATTGAACCGGGAAATATAGGAGAGTTAATTCATTTAAACTTAAAGTAACTGCATTTCTTTTCTTTTTTATCCCCCTAAGCATATGTCCTTATGTAGCTTAAAAGAAGATTAATTTTTATAAGTAATTCTGGATTTTTTGATATAAAATCAATTAGTTTTTCATTCATTTCATGTATTTTATACGAAATAATTAATTTAATTGGTTTTACACTAAAGGTAATTTATAAATGATTTTCTATTATGAAAAATATTTTTAAATCCAAAAACTTGTAATAAAAAATTATAAATAATTTATAAAATTTATATTATTATCTATTTACTAATAACAATGCATATTGAAATAATTGAACTAAATAAGCTATTTTACAAAATAATATAGTTAGTTTTATTATTTAATTGCTGTATTAAACTTTTTTAAATAGAATTTCTCTCTCAAAATTTTCTTTAAATATTCATAAAATTGTTATAAAATACTGAAATATATTTATGTTTGATAAATTTTTCTCAGAATTTAAAAATATTCGATCTTTATAAATTAGTAAGTATTAATTAATATTTACAAATTTCTAAAGAAAGCATATATACTTAAGAAAAATAGCAATTAAGTCTTACACACAATATCAGTAAGAAATTAAGAACTATAGACTTAAGTGTAATATATATCTATACATAATTGTTGCTTAAAGTCTTCAAAAGAATTTGCAAAACATAATGTATTCATCGTTCGCATAAAAAGGGATTCTTTGACAGGCTTAAACTATTTGATTTAACATTAGTATAATCGTACATAATTTCTAAGTGTTCCTTAATATAACTAATTACGACATGCTTAGCACCCAATGGCCTTCGCTTATGAAAACAGATATGGACCAATATGACTTGATCACCATATGGATTCCCACGAAGTTTAGTTTAATAAGTTTGTGGTAGCATGCAAAACTTTCTTAACCGATATTCTTAACCATTTCTTTTAAACTTAACTTAATAGTAACCGTTTCTTTTAAAACATGTCTGAGAAAATATTGCAATTTTTTACGGGAACAAGATGATGGATCAATAAATGTTTTCAAAAACCATGATTTTCTGATGCATTTAAACAAAAATATCGTATAAACTGCGTTTTCGTACAGGCGATATAAAGTAGTTTGTCTTTTATGTATGGCATATTTAACAAAATCAATATTCGAAATAATGTTGCTATAAAGTAAAATAATATTAATTTGAATTATGCAATTTATGTATTATGACAAAAATATGTTTTCGTTGTTTGAGATAATAGATCACAAATTATTAAATTATAGGCTTTGCCTTCCATTACTAACAGAACATTTATTAGGTTTTAGATTTCCAGTAAAATTTTTAAATCTCCAATTATACTCTTTATTCAGTAATTAACAACATTCAACACTGAAACTAAGTGAATAATTTTAGATACACGGTACGCTGTTTATATTCCTTGCGTGCAAACAAATTATTTCTAGCAAATAAGTATGTTACTTAAACTATTTTTTGTTTCTAGCGTTATACGAGGGTCACTCTGAAATTTTTGAGATACAACTAGGTTTTTAAAGTTATACTTACAAAATTTTAGGTGTGTTCAAAGTAGTCTCCTCCAGCATCAATGCACTTTTGTAGACGAATTTTCCACAGATTAAATGCCTCAAGCCATTCATTTATTCGAATAGATGAAAAAAATGCATTTATAGCCACATCAATCTCTTCTTCTGAATGAAAACGACGTCCACGTAAGTTCTTTTAGATTAAAGAATAACCAAAAGTCACACATAGCTAGATCAGGTGAATACGGCGGATGTTCGATCATTTTAATTTTGTTTTTTTTAAGAAACTCAGCTGCTAATCCGGCTGTTTGTGAAGATGCATTGTCATGGTGAAGCATTAATCCCCTAACATTCAGTTCTTGTGGAATTTCTGGAAGACATTTAGTGGTATACCAGTTTGCTGTTATTGTCTTCTGTCTTTCCAACTTGATGGCTTTGACCAATCCCGTACTTCTGAAGATAACGGCATACATCACTTTTTTCAGTGCGCGTTGTTTTTTCACCATTGTCGGCGTGGGATCATCTTCAAAGACCCATACTTTGCTTTCTTGACGTGTTGGAACATCAAAAAACGGTATGTACGTTTCCTCACCTGTTACAATTTCAGAAATGATGTAGTGGCCGCCATCATTCAGCATATTAAGAGTTTCTTTACTGATTCTGACACGCTCTTCTTTTTGATGCTCAGTTAGATTATGGGGAACCCAACGGCAAACTACTTTTTTCATATGTAATTCTTCATGAATGATTTTTTGTATGGCTGCGGATCCAATGTTAAGTTCTTTCTGTATCATTTGATAAGTACAGCGATTATCATTCATTAACATTTTTCGTATGGCAGACACATTATCCGGGATTACTCCGATGGTGGCCTTCCTGTGTGTTCTTCATCCTGAAGAAAATTGCGACCCCTTCTAAATTCTCTAAACCATCTGAATACAGTAGCAAGTGCTGGAGATTCATCACTAAATGCTAATTGCAACCATTGAACGCATTCTTCTTGATTTAATCCTGATTTGAAATCGTAGAAAATCATAGCGCGAAAATGTTCTCGCGTCAACTCCATTTTATCTTCTGTTTAAATTTATTCCACGCTAAACAAGTTGAAGTAAGTCAGTAAAAAATCGTCTTCTGTGTTAAAATACTTTGTACTTAAAAATTAAACCTTTATTTTTATTTTGTAAATTTTCATATGCGCGTATCTCAAAAATTTCAGAGTAATCCTCGTATATATATATATATATATATATATATATATATATATATATATATATATATATATATATATATATATATATATATATATATATATATATATATATATATATATATATATATATATATATATATATATATATATATATATATATATATATATATATATATATATATATATATATATATATATATATATATATATATATATATATATATATATGTATATATATATATATGTATATATATATATATATATATATATATATATATATATATATATATATATATATATATATATATATATATATATATATATATATATATATATATATTTGCACATTAAGAATATATAAACATCATACTGTGTATATGAAATTATTCAATTAGTTTTAGTTTTGAATGTCTTCAATTACTGAATAAATTAATAATAAATTTAGATTTAGTAGTTTTAATAATTGAAAATATTGAGAAACTATTGCTAATAATTTTTATATCTAACACTCCAAGTCCTTTTGACCAGAATCAGTGAGATTAGATATTTGTATTTTTATAATTCCTTTAAACGATATTATAAACGTAATTTTATATTTTATAAGTTAATTTTCATTTATGCTTAGGAAATGAATATCATAGGGACACAATCTCTCAAAATATGATCGATATTCTTAATATATTACTATGAGTATATTAAAGTATAAGCCTATTAAAATATATAAAACTTAACATACCATTATTTCATATATTCGTAAAAAACTTTTGAGTGTGAAACAAAATGACTTATTCTCTTATGAGGAATTCCAAAAATATGTCAAGATAAAATAGTGGCGTTTATTGTGTTAATAGTGACTTAAAAATTATCGCCATCTTAAATGTTGCTGTGAAATAAATGAAGAGATAAAAAAAAGAGTATTGAAGTCCATAGTAGTAATTCAAAGTTAAAAGAAAGAGATTAAGGGTCAAATATTATTCAACAAAACATGTATTAAATTATTGTATGTATAGTAAAAATAATATTTACATGTTGTTTTAACTGGATAATTTTGAATTGGCATTTATATTATTTATTAAAAATAACTAATGACCCTGTTGCTTGATAACGAAAAATTAAAAAATGAAACTGTGATAGGAAATTAGCTTTCTTACATTAAAATATACTTTATATTGAAATGAAACATAAATTTTTCAGAATTTAATGAAATGCTTTACTTATAAAAATTTTCCATCAATTCATTCCAATGCAAAGTATCAAAAAGAGAGTGCATTTAGAGCATGCATTAGAGAGTGCATAAAGAGTTTTCATTATAATTCTTTAGCAAATCTACGTGAATCAACTCAGTGTGACATTTCAAATTAAGGAAATCAGAAAAAAGAATTAAAAATTAATAAAATTAGCGAAGTTCGAGAAGTAATTTCACTTTTCAATAATCGGCAAAAACATGAATTCGATCATATTTCGAAGAAACGGTTTTTAGATCTCAGGATTTTATTTTCTAATTGTCCATGCTAAACAAAATTTAAAAAAAATTTAACATTTGCACCTGTTTGTTTGATATCACTTTGTTTGACTCCAAAAAGTTTGAACAATCAGAAAAAAACTTAAAAATAAATTAAATAATTGCTGCACTCTCTCTATAAAAATAAATGCTCTTTGTTACTGATTTTAATGCATAATTCATAACTCCAATTTTGAAAAAAAGAATCAGGTGACAAAATAGTGAAATTTAACAAAAAAAACTATTCAATTAATTTTCTTTTTTTCCTGAAAATCTCCATTAAGCAACTCAACTCGACAAAAGCAATTTTGATAAAAATTAAGAAACAAAAATCAAAAAGATGGTAATTGATTTTGATCAACAGAGAAGCCTACTTCGTATTAATTTGAAGAATCTGAAACCAATTACCAGCTTGGTTATCAAAAGCACCGGGAAACAATTGATTACGGAATTGAAACACAGTTAATGAAGTCATTAATAATAGACGAATTTCTTTTTGATATCCTGGCGTAAAATTCATTAACAAAACAAATAATAATGTTTCATATTAATTTATGAAAAGGGCTGTAAATTAAATTGATTATTTTGAAATTTAATTTTCCCTTCCATTAATATTTTAAATTAATTTTGATCATTGTGACGATGTTTTTTGCTTCCGTTTACAATGCATTCAGTGCGTCTTTTCCAGTTATGGTGTTTTGCTAAAAGAACATCAATAAACGAAATGGAAATTTGTTGCCAAACATTTGAAAGATTTTTCGCAGCTGTATTATTAGATAATTTGCATTTATTTATTTTAACAGTTCAGTTAATTAGTACTGGGAATTTTATTTTGCTATGCTTGTAAAATAATGGAATTCATCGACTGATGAATAGTTTTTCTTTTTAAATTAAATACACCGGATACAACACAATGTCATCAAGAGAATTTTTGCTGTATTTGTAATTTCCTTTTCGGTTAGAAAAATGAAATGCGTGTTGTTAATTTTGATGTTGTTTATATTAATTATGAATTCTTAATCAGAAACACGACAGACAAAATGGTGACAAATATGCCGCTATTTTCTCTTTTATAGAGTAAATATTTTCTCGAAAAATTAATAACTTTATATAATTGTTGATATTAATTGCTTTATTAGAATCTGATAAACATGAATTACAGAAATTCAGAAAAAAATATTTCTTAATAAATGCGAATATTCTGAAGTAAATTTATATTTATTTTCATATGTCGAATGAAAAACGGTAACATTTGGTCAAATAAAAATCTCACTTATTAAAAGAATTTACTTTCACTGCTTTTCTGATTTTGAAATATTCCAGCCTATGATTCCTGATACTATATGAAATAAAGACAAATATGTTTTAAGCTAAGGGTTTGAAACCTTTTTTTTAAATTTAACACAGTGTCATATGCATGAAAAAACTAACAATAAATTAATGCAGGGTAGACAAAATTAAAAAAATCAATAATTTAAAGAGATCTATTTACTCATTAGAACATGGAGATTCTCTTATCTTGGTTGGTCTGTATTTTTGAATTGTCTAGTGCTTATTTACAAAGAAAACTTTTTCAAGATATTTTTTATTAATTAATATGCTTATTTGTCAATTTTATGGTAGATAACAAAAATTAAAAATCAATGAACGTGATATTCGAGTATATTAAATTTGAGTATTCAATAAATTAAATGTTTTTTTTTACTTGAAACAAATAACACAGACCACTTAAATGAAATTAATTACAATTACCAAACAGAACACGATATGGGTTGCAAGGAAATAGGAAGTTTATTATGAAAATTAAACTTATAATATTCATAAACATATATTACTATTTTAAAATTGAAGTACTTTTTATTTGTTACAAATGATTTTAAATAAAAAAAAATAGAAAAATTTTAATTATAAATAATTCATTTGAATAAGTGATTAGTTAATTTAGGATTATTTAAGTTATAAGCTTACTTTTTGATTTGTATGAAGGTATTTAATTAATTAATTACTTTGAAAAATGACATAAAAAAAGCAATAATTTTATACGTGAGCATTTTTTTGCTCATGGGTGCTACGGGAAAAAAATACATTATAAGAATATACCCTATTTATTATTGAATATTGAAAATAATCTCTCCAATAAAAATAGTTTCTGAAAAAATATTTGGTAACTTTACCAAAGAAGAATTTTTAAATATTTGAAATACTATTTCTTCCGCTAAATAATGGGAAAAATAGAAAATCCGTTTTCCATTCCAGCGAAGCAACCATTTCCTTAGCTAACAATAATAATTTGATCCCTATCTTTCAGATACAAAACTTAGAAAGGTGCCAAATTTTCTTTAACGATGTAAAAGAAAAATGAGAATCTTTTCCTCTTGAAATCCCTTTTTCCGTTATTCCATTTCATCTTTATATCAGGAATTGAATTATCTTCTGTTACTTGTAAGTCGACAGTACAAGGTCGACCTTATTCTCTTTTCTTTTTACTTTGGTAACCATGGTAGCCAAATAATGAAATTATTTCAGTTCTCTTATGCAGTTATACGATGACCAATCATTCCTATTTTTATAAAGACAGAGAGAAAAGCCTCCGGATATTTTCGAATCGTACACAGAATAAAATATATGATGGTTTCTAAAATCGATGTTGCAAAAATGGCCTATGTGCTGAATGATTTATTTCGAAAGGATTTGATACATCTTTTTCTACCGCTGGACAATGTATTTACTCTAAAGAATTACGTCTTATTTGCGTCATATTTTAATAATGAATATTTATAGAAGAAATAGATAGAATTCACATTTGTATTAAAATGTCTATTTAATGTCAAATTATATTTTTAATTAACAAATTTTAAATAATCCTTGCAGATGATAAGGATATAAAAATGGAAAATGAATTTGATTAAAATAAAAAAAATGCGAAGCATTAAAAAATTTAAATTAGAAAAACAAAAACATGTAGGCACAAAAAAATGCCATTTTTCCTAAAATTGAACATACTTAGCTTTTCAAGTTTTTTATTCTATTTTACAGCAAGTTAATTTCATATATAACAAAAGAATTGATTGTCACATTATAATTACTCCTTTTTATATTTTATTTTTCAGAAATAAGAGTTTAAAATTTAATGAAACTATTCACAATAGGAAACTGTCACAATGATTGCTGGCAACAAAATATACAATTATTTTACAAGAATTGATAGCTGAAAGACTTATTTTTATAAAAATATATTACTATATTTGGCAAACAAAAAAAACCAAATAAAAATAATTCACAAAATGTACAAGACATCATATCAATCACGATATATTTCTCTTAAAAATGAATAGAATTACTCCAGCTGTATTTGAGATCTTTAATTATTATGTAATAGTATGCAAAATATATTGTAAAACATTTCTTACATATATCATGATATTATCTATAGATGTTTACAAAACAATAGCTGGAAGACAGACAGAGTTTAAAATACATTTTCAGAATATAAATTCACTGACAGAAATTGGCAAATTATATGAAAGTTAATGTTTAATTATATTATTAGGAAGTATCTCAAGGGATTTTCTTAACTAATTTTACAATAATTTCATCCTTATAATATAATGGTGTTATTTTGATCCGCATTTCACCAGATAGAATTTTCTAAATCATGAACGTTTGTAGTAGCTTCTAATTCACAAAAATTGTTAATTCTCCTTGGATTGGTTTTCATATATTAAATGTGACTAGTTGATAAATGAACAAATATTCGTTAAACGATCACTTTCAATGAATTCAAATAATATTTAATTTAGATTTAACAGTATTGGGTTTCAGATATTTGTTTCATAATAAACTGTTATCCTTAAAATATAGCTACTACTTAATAATAAAGGAGGAATTGAACAGTGCTAAATATACGACCCTTGAAAGAATAATTTACAAAAAAGTGGTAACTGTAAAATTGTAAATCGTATTTAAAATAAAATCTTCCAACTGCCTTTACTGACTAAAATCTATTAAGTTTTTAAATGAAGGGAATTGGCTAAAATTTAAAGTTTCAATTTAAATTCGGAATAAATGTTAGTAAATTAAAAAATAATATTAGGTTGGTATTTATTTTTGTGAAAAAAATAGAATATGATTAAATGCCAAGCATGATTATAGAATTCACTTCTATATATTTTTACTATATGATATTGCTTTTAGTATGTAAGTTTTCAACAAAAACTTTTGAATAAATGATTTCTTATGAGGTATATATATATATATATATATATATATATATATATATATATATATATATATATATATATATATATATATATATATATATATATATATATATATATAAAACATTATCTAAATTTTTTTTTAAAGTTTATAAATATATTTTTAAAATATACAATTTCTCAGGTATTCATTGAAAACTATTTTCTTTTATAAATTAAAATTAAGTTTAGTTATTGATTGTCGGCACACTCATAATCAGTGTGTTACAAATAACTATTCTATAAAGTACTGATTTGAATAAAACATGTTACCTGAACTAAATAAATTGTATATTTGCAGTATAAAAGTGACACAAGTCAGTATGCAGTAATAGGTTGAAATTATTTCTCATAAATGGAGGGAAAATTATTTCAATTAAAATAAGGAGAATTATGAATATGGATATTTTTACCATTTATCAATAAGTATAATAATTTGAAATAGCTCCATCACGCAATACATCTATTGTGACAGAATTGTCACGAAATTTGATAACAAAATTGAATTTCAATAGATCTCTAATATTTGATATTAATAATTTGACAGAAATATAACATCAACAAAACATTTACAACAAAATATAACAACGGAACATTTACAAAATTTTCACTATGGGAGATAACATGAGTTAAATATTGCAATAAAATTGTGAAAATAGATTATCCTAACACTCAAAGTAACCTTGGTAAAAAATACAAATTAGTTATCTTGATGATGGTCATAGCAGAAGATATAAGTAGTTTATAACACAAATATGCAACCAATATAATTAAGTTTAAATAGAAGAGTATAAAAAAGAGCAAATAACTGGGACAGATTTTCAATAAGTACTAGTAACTCCCTCATGCTTTAACTGTGTCTTTTAATGTAACATCACAATACCAAAGGACTGCATTGTCTACACGCAGATAGTTAAGATTACATATGCATGAATGGTATCCTATTGAACATTTAACATTTGTTGTAGGTGATAAAATGTAGAATAATTAATGTATGGCAGATTACAATCTGCTGATTCAGTTAAAATTTTGCAGCAGCTCAATCTATGCACTGTAGTAACCACGATTAAAGAAATTATTGAACAAAAATATAATTACAATACAATAAATAATAAAAAGGCTTAAAAAAGTGAATAAAATATATAGCAAAATATTTTACATACACTTTAACATTACTAGAAATAATAATGAACATATATTGTACTAAAATTGCTAAATAGGGTTGAAGACTCATAGCAAACTTGAATATTAACCCCCAGTTTTATATATAGTGGTTATATAGAAGTAAGTGTTATATCACATGACGTACCATATGAAGATTGTATTAGAAAAAGCGCAAATATATATAATGCATTGATAGTATATACATAAATAAAACATATACTAATTGTGCTATGCATTATTGTGCTATTACAATGCATTATTTTATCACGTAAAAAACCTGCATTGTCTGTTCACAGTTTATAATGGTTTACAATGTTTTGGAAATATAATGCAAAATTAGACATTAAAATTACTAATTGATAAACTTTGCAAGGATATTTAATATTGCACAATTGATTGATATATACCTTAATATGAATAATTATTATTATCAATATTATATAAACTAATTGATAAACAAATACAATACCTAATAATATTTTATCTAAAAAAGTGGAGAAATACCTTACAATGATTTTTACCCTTTACCAAATTGTTCTTATGATGAAATCCGCTGCTCAGTTATGGCATTATCCTTATAGAGTTCGGATCCTTTTTCATAGATAAAGGTGATTATGTTCTTTATCTTATGCAGAAGAGAAGGAGTTTTGCTAGCATAGTGGAGAAACGGAATAAGTTCCTCCGAGTTACTAGGCGCTTTTAGGTGCCATTGTTTTGTGAAATCACATTCAAACATATAATGAACAATGGTCCCAGCCTGACCGCATGAAAAAGCACTATTTGGAGCCATACCCCTTTTATTGAGATACTCCGGTGTTGGAGTATGTCCAGAAAGAAACTGTGCTTCTTTGTGGTCCTTGACTAGAAAATCAAGAGAGACAGAGGGTTTAAGGCTGTATGTCCATCTACCTTGTTTTGCCTCATTCCATTCTTGTTGACAGGTCATTAGTAAATGGTTGCGTAATTTAGAAATCAAGTATGATTTGGGCCATTTTAATTGAATTTTTTGCGAGTTTGAGCGTGTTTTGCTAGTGTGTCAGCGCTTTCATTACCAGTATGTCTGGAATGAGCCTTGATCCAGTGAAGACAAATTTGCCATCTATTGCTAAATGTCCTGAGTCGATTTTGAATGTCCTGAATCAGTGGGCTTCTGTGATATGGAATATATATTCCCAAAAGAGCTGATTGGCAGTCTGACCAAATCACTGCCTTGTATAAATTATTTTCGTAGTATAATTTATATATTTTAATGCTTTGTGAATCGCAACCAATTCTGCTTGGAATACACTGTTAGCTTCTCCTAATTGTCCCTGCCAATAACCACTCTCCTGTCCATTTTCGAAAATGCAGAAAGCTGCTCCCACTTGGCCTTCTATTTTTGAGCCATCAGTGAAAAAGTGTTGGTGAATGCCTTGGCACTGTGTAGGATTCGAAGTGTGAACCATTATCCCTTCCATCTGTGTTGCTGGGTGGAATAATGCTTTGAAGTGAATTTCAAAATCGCGTGGGTTATAAATTGCATCCAGGAAAATGATTTTTTCTTGATGTTGGAGAATGTTAGATTTAGCAGCTTCTAGTTGAACCATTAAATGTAATGGAAAGACTCCTGCCAAGATGTTTAATGCTGCCGTAGAAGTCTTGCGGAAACATCTAGTGATAGTTAAGATGAAGAGTCTTTGCAAACTAGACAGCTGTCTGACTTTTTTGCTTGTCATTGGTTCCGCCCAAACTGCTGATCCAGAGCATATCATTCTTTCAATAATGGTTTTATACCAAATTTTAAGAATTCTGGCATTTACACCCCAGTTTCTATTCGTTGTTCCTCTTATGCTGTTTACAATAGCTATAGTCTTTATCTTTTGTTGCCTGATGTGAGGGAGCCATGATAGTTTGCAATCGAGAATTACTCCTAAATGTTTCATTTCCTTAACCTTTTTAATGCTTCTATCACATTGATCATTGTTATTAAATCACGTGAACAAGCACTTTTGACTAATAAGGAAGTCCATAAGTTGGTTTAGTTTTTATCCCATGTCTCGTTGGAGAGGATGGTTCGTTTCCAGTACGAGATCTTCCTAGTATCCACTAGTATATAAAAACGTGTTTATCTCAGTACTTGATAAATGCTGTAAAGTATTTGATAACACCACTTGTTGAGCTATATAACTAACCGCAATCGTATGTAATGTACTGTTGTATACCGTATCCATGGCTCACAAGGGAAAAAACGGGGTAAATTTTTAAATATTATCTTCGACAGATATAAGTTTAGAAAACAGAGAAGCTACAACTGTCTTTCATTTTGAAGTAGGAATTGAACTTAAAGCAATTTACTCCGAAGAGTGTTATTCTACATTGCGTCAGGCTTGGGTTTACAAGGGTATTGCTTACAACAAACGTTTTGAATTACGAATACATGAATAAATTCTAAATCACTGTTTTAAAATCTCCAACATAATAATAAATATTTCCGCTTCACAAAGGGGAATCAAAATACACAGAACCAATATATATATCATGTGAAAATGGATATGAGTGGTTGGCCTATACATAACATGAGAAATCAATCAAAGATAAATAATATTCATCCGCATTATTAGTCTAAAAGATGTCTATACCTTTTATCGTAATAATAGGAGATATTTAAAACTATCAAAAACAATTAAATATTTCTTTACGTTCCAGTGGTCATTCACTATTTGATACATTTTCAAATGTCATCGACTGCTGTGTCTAAGCCATCTTCTGATATTTTCAAAAATTGTACATTTCTTACTGTTGTCTTACTGTTTAATGATAGTGACATTAAGCTATTTATGTATAAAAGAGTATTTATAGATGAATTTTTCCTGTGAAATGATGATTATCTGAATAAATAGGAGAACATTTTATGTATTGCGAAAATAATATGATATTTTTATTTTCGTGAATGGTTTCCAGGTTTACTCCTTTGAGAGATATTGTTATTGAAATAAAACTGATTTTAGATAAATGGTGTGAAATATTTTCCTTAATAATTATGAAACATTTAATAATATAAAATTCAAAATAAATCTGAACTAGTATTATTTTAAATAAATATTAACCTTTGATAAAGCAATGCTATTGTGGATATATATAGGTTGTTGAGTTTTAATAATATTATTTATAATTATCTAATTTGATTATCTGTTATTATTAAATCTAAATTTATTATCTATTATTCTGTAATTTATTACCCTTTTTTATGTTAACTAATAACTAAGTAATAAATTTACCTATTATCTATTTTATAATAATAAATAATTGGTAAATTTGTTACCTATTTTCAATTATTATCTATCTATTTAATTCTAGAATTATCTACATAAAAATTTATTATATAATGTTATTTAAAATGATAAAATTTATTGAAAAGTTGTTACTTAAATAAAAAAATAATTTTTAATACACAGAGACACTGAAATAAAGCAAACATTTATTTTTCTTTCAATGCAAATATAAAAGAAATTAAAGACACATTATTTTTACATAAAATAAATTCATCGGGGTTATTAATATAAAGTGGTTCTTTCTTTCGTTGCAGTTGAGATCCTGAGTACACCATTTTCTTACGATTCTTATTGGTTTAAAATATCCATGGCGCGTCAAGTGACGTTTCATCTACGTCACATCGAATAGAGACGTCTTTATAAATCCGATTTGTCAACGAATTTACTGTTTACCTTCAAATCACATTCTTTGAGCGGCAGCAAATAAGGCGAAATTCACCATTGAATGTCTGAGAATATTGTGGAAGTTCATTTTGTTAATAAAACGATTTCTAATATAAGAAACAAAGCATTGGTTTAAAAAGTTTCCATTGAATCAAGCCATTAACACATCGACAATACAGCAGCAGAAAAAACAAAATGTAAAAGACATGACAAAACATTCATTTTATGGTCAGTTTAAGTCGACAAAGACGATTTACATTTAAAAAAATTCTTTTAATTAATTGAATTCAAAAATAATATTTGCAATTTTGGAAACAATCTCTTTTGAATCTTAAGACTATTACTACGCCAACGTTAAAAATTTTCATTTTGTTTAATTTTTATTTCATTCAAAGCAGTAATATGTAACAAATTTTTTAGTTATGATTTAATAATGACGTCAATACCATGATTAATAAATTACTTTACCGTATTAGTGGAGAGAATGAGATAAATGTCCATTGAAAAATTTGCCTACGCATCAAAGTGATCACTAATTTGTCCAGGTTAATCTTTAAGTATTTTCATTTTGTTTTCGAGAACTAGATGCTTTTGAGATTTTGCAATGAGTACTTTTCCAAATAATTGAAATTAGTAATTTATAGTGACCTTAAAAATAAGTATAAAATTTTCTTCTTGGAAAATTTTATAAATTTAAACGCTAAAAAATCAAATAAAATTTCACAAAATATTTTTTTCGAGCTATTTAATATAACTTAAATTTAAATCCATTGTTAATAAGATCAAATTTAAATTAAAATTTTCAACTTTACGTTAAAAAAAATTTAAACAAAATTTAATGTAATATATTGTTCAAGTCTTACGCTAAGAGGTAATAATTTGGGCCCCTGCATCTTTCTACGAAGTATTTTGATATATTTTTTAGTATACAAAACGTGGCTGTGTTTTTTATGGTATACTCCTTCCAGATTTTCCAAACATATTTTTCATTTATCTTCAGAAATCATGATACAGACTCCGTTACAAGCCATTGTGTATTCTACCGTATACGTTAAAACAAGGAATTTTTCCCCGTTACCAGAAAAAAAGGAGAAATCTGGGGAAAAAAGTTCTTAGACCCTTGGATTTTGTAACACGCGATGGAGAATAGGGTACTGGGGTAGGAGGATTTGCTTTTTTCCTTACCAAACTTTTCTAGTTTCGTTAAGATAAAAAAGGGAACTTTTAAAAGAAGAAAAATGCCTTAAAGTGAATTGGAAGAGGGAAGGGTGTGATTCTGTAGGGAAAAAGAGAATACTGATAAGAATGGAGTAGATACCTTTCTGGTATCGATTGAAAAGGTTTAAGGGAAAAATGCCGAGGAATGGTCTACTACCTGAGAAAGGGGTAGAGGCTGTTTCTCACTTTGACCTTACAAAGAGAACCATCTCTCATAACATTGGCTGAAAGATCTTCGAATAAAAAATCGCGAGTTTTAGGAATAAAGGAAAGTTTTATCCCTATATTCGCGTGGCTCTTTTTTCTTCTGGAAGGTTAGGGAATCCAGAGCACTTTTGCGATACATTTTATTTCCCGCGAAATTTCGTAGTGGATACATCAGTCGGAAATAAAAATTTATTCAAAAAGTGAAGGCATCTCGTATAGAGATATAAGGAATTCGTTCCTTTGGTAATATGTGTTTCTTCAATATATCTTACCGTGTAATATGTAAACAGATATTATTTTTTACCTCATTAAGGAACTATGTTAGTTTAATATTAACTGTGAATGGTTAAAAAAGGCATTGAAATTTTTGTTTACATTAAAAGACATTTTGAATCTCTATAAATTAATTATTATTTTTTATTTCAATGCAGCACTGAGCTTTTACATACGTCTTTCATTTAAAAATCAAGCATTGTAAGAATTTCCTTTTTTCATTTCATACCATATATGCGCAATACTGTTAACTATAACCGTTACTTACTATATGCTATAAATGCTTATCATCCACAATTTGCTTTTTTCTAATAAATGAAAATTTAAACTATTACTTTAATAGAGAAAATTTTAACATTAAAATATAATAGTTAAAGGTTTTGTATCAATAAATTAAAATATTTTTATTATTTCTTAAAAAAATTGGAAAAATAATGTTTTTAACATTATTGACAGTAGCGTATAAGAATTTTAACGAATTCAAGTGTCTAAAAATAAAATTATTTGAATTTTCATGATTCCGAATAGTAATTTGAATATATTTCTTATGTAATATTTAGTACCATTGTTGTCAGGGATTAAGTTTTGCATCTCTATGAGTTAAATCAATTCATTTACTTCAAAATATTTTATTAAATATTTTCACATTTATTATTTTTAAAATTCACAATAACTTCTTCTAAATTTCTCAAACAGATTAAAATTTATGTATTTACTCATTAGAAAATGTTTAATGAACAAATTGTACATTTCATACTTTATAGTAAATATATATAGCATTCATTAAGTTTCTAACTTGAAATTCATCAAAAAGATTTTGCGATGTTTATTATTTTGCATACAAATTATTTTTCTCATGTCCATAGTATCAAAGAGTACTTCAACGAATAGGACATGAAAGACAAAAGCAAAAGCGTATATTAAAGCATAAACATAAAGGGTATTTCTTGGTAATATTAGATCACATTTAAGAATTTTTCATATCGGATAGTTATGATTTCTTTCGATTTATCGAACGTTTCAGCGTTTTCCAACCACTTCAATGCAGAAAGTTAAACTTAATCAAATTGAAAATGCTGATTGGGAAGATAGTTTCTGATTGGATCGAATCAAGGGAAATCCCATGACATTAAATCAGATTTGAAATAAAAATGAGAGAAAATTGAATTTCTTTAGGAAATTTAAACTTTATGATTTGCATGAATTCAATCATTTTCATGCAGAAATATGATATCATGCCTTAATTTTCCCATTTTGACAGTTTTTGGTACTTTTGTCCAAATTTGCAATATTTTTCAATACATTTCCCTTGTTTTCCTATTTCGCTGAGTCGATAAAGGTTTATGAGCTATTATGAACTTTACACAGGCAGAACAAAATATTTATCTTTTTCTATACCAAACGTTTACACAAACACACACACACACACACACACACACACACACACACACACACACACACACACACACACACACACACACACACACACACACACACACACAGATATATATATGCTTTAATCCCACAAGTCATTATAGCCATAAACATTAACTATCCAACTAACTCCACGTGTAACCTATGTAACTTACATAATATTTGGTTCATATTTATGTACTTTTGGTCGAGCTAGAGTACCTCAGTAGCTCCACACCACTTTCCATTTAGATCAGCAAAGTGAAGCATCATTTGCAGGGATCAGCGATTGTAAGAATGACCACCTTCATTCTCCCTCACTGAGTTGCTGGAGTTTCGTGGGTTTGGGAAGTGCCCACGTTAATTTGTGATGCCCAAAATCCATCTGCTTATGCGGCTTGGATGTAGAGATTAGGGTGCGAGCTCAGATGTGACGTCGTCACCTGATTGTTATTCAAAATTACAAGGCACTTTTTGTTGGGTGTGTATTCCAAATCCGTTAACCTTAAGATACTGTCTGGGTTCATCTGCATTACTGTGTATCTGTATCATGGTACAGTACTGAGTCCTCTCACGCCATTTATTTCAATGTATCTGTGTATGTTAACTATTTTTCACATAGCATTTTTCTATAAAATAGAAAAAAAATTAATTGAATTACATAACATAGAGTGAGTGAAAAGTAATGTGGTTTATATTTAAATATTTTTATTATATATTTCCATACAGTAATATAAATTGCTTTTTGGTGTCTCATACATGCTAGAGGACCCACCTCATCAAAAGTTCTTTTCTTTTTAAAAGCGACAGTTTCAATGAATGTTATCACATTCATTAACTAGCACACAATTTCTATTCTTTTAATACTATTCTAATTTTAAATTAATTATTTTATTATAATACTATTCTAATTAGTACTTAAGCTCAGTTGCCAACCATCATGATTATTCGTCAAGTCAGAACAAAATTTGTACATTTAGGACATGAAAGTGGCATCTTTCCACTAAAATCTGCCATAATGCCTAAAGTATTATAAGATGGGAAGTTTTTTACTTTTATCAATAATATAGGTAATATGAGTGAGTTAAATATTTTTCAAGATTTTAATTCATTTTCTGATTTTTTGCTTTTGTTTCCTTTTTTATATTTATGAAATTAGGTAATCATATCAGGTACACTGTAGGAACAAAGTGGCTTCTAAAGCCTTGTCTCTCTCCCGTATATTTTACAGCTTTGTGAGAGGAGTGCTAAAGTATAGCAAGAATTCCAAGTTTTGCAAGATGAGACGACTTATTTCTCATTTACGTTTAATTTTAGAAAACTAGTCATCCAAAGTTATTTCAAACAATACAAAGTGTGTAAAGAAAAAGCCTTTATAAAGCTATAGATCAAAAGTGAAATGATGAAAAGTGTTATTTCAGCACAGAAATGTAAAAAAAGACCATTTTGTACGTAGTTACAGTTATGAAATATATCACTAAATGAATAGAAGAGAACTTTAATTTTCAATTGACTTTCCTTTACAAAACGCAAAAAGAATACTATTTATATATTTTAGAGCAAAAAGTGATAAGCACATAAAAATATCATTGACGCCAAACAAACACACGAACAAAAGTAATTAATATGATAAGAAAAAATCTTGTAAGCAATGGATAATATTTTTTGTTTGATGTATAGAAGACTATTCTAAGAATTACATACTTTTTGAGGCATGGTAACATTCTAACAAAACAAAATTGTTCGTAGAACATTCCTTACAAGGGAACATTTCAGTTTTAGACAGCTACAGAAGTATTTAATTATATTGCGAAGATTGGTAAAACATCTTCTTTTGCCATACTGGATATATATATATGTATAGATTAGTGTATATTTTTACATTCTCTTTTAGTTAATTTGTTATCACGCGAGCTGATACAGTACTTTTTCTTTCTGTATACCATCCAATTACAAAAGAGGAAACATTAGAAAACTCTCATCTCTGTTTTTCAATATGGAACATGTACAAAAGGAAGAAAAAGAATATTAATCTTGTCAAATGTGTCATGGAGAATCACGCACGTATTTTATGAAGGGAATAACTCTTTAAGATTTTTAATACTAAACACGCAATTTTACAATCGATTTCTTATAAAATAGCAGTACAAATTTGCTTGAACTGTGTTCTGTAATCTCGGTGAAGAACAGGCATTTTAATTGATCCAGTCATACATAAAATGAAAAGAATCTCTTAAAAATCAATTGCATGCAAAATCTAGATAGTTTGCTGGATTTTTGTTCCGTAATTATTTTTCTAGCTCTTTGTGGCTCAGTGGTAAAACTATGCTTTTTAGAAAGAAATATTCTTTATTTGATCTTAGCCAACATTTAAAACTTAATATGGATGCTGCGTTTAAATTGTCTTCATGCTCGTCGGTCACAATCTTAGACAAATGTCTAAGATTTTTCAGGTTTCCCTCCTGTCATAAAAAAATATACCATATGTTCATGAAATTTCTTCTCAGAGAGTAAATTATTAATATTAAAATAACAGTAAACAATCATCAACAATCTGCCTATCTTTTGCAAAATGTCCGTTGACAAAGCATGGACCAGTGCAGGATAGTGTTCCTTGGAATTAAACATCACAAGCCCGGTTCCTAATCACTATCAAACAGTAAATCATGTGTACTGCATTATTATTTTCTATGTATATATTTGTATCAAAGAGTGTTTGACGATTTTCTTACTTCTTTTCGGTGACACTCGAGAACGTCCCATTATTTAACAATAGCTTTTCTGCCCAGTTACTAATCGTAATGATATATTTTCTTTTCAACTATACTTCCAACACAATAACTATTATAAAGATCATTTGATGTCATTAATATCATATGGCTATTATTTTACCTGATGGTCACAAATGTGTATTTACATTTAAAAAAAGTGTCTAAAAATTAGAAACTCTTCTTAAAATTATGAAAGATATTTTTTCATTATGAAGTTTTACAGGAAGGAAAATGGATTCCTCTAAATATTTTGAAAGATAAATTGTAGTAAATGTGTACAATTGATACAAGTCTGTGTTTCCAGATAGTGGAGATAGGGAACCAATCAGTGATGGTATACAATATGCACGCCTATGTATGTAAGGAAACAGATTTCCGACTGAACTGTTAAATCAATTACAGGTACAACAAGTCATCAAAAATTAAGTGACTTTCAATGTAGATTTGACTTTAAAAGTAGTTCACTTTGAGACTTATACTCGAATTTTTGAGAAAAACAATAATTTCTCATAAAATGAATATATAAGATTTTGATTGATGTAAATAAGAGTTATATACCATAGAAACCTATATTGTGGTGAAATGTGTAGGGATTTTACATGATATTCTCGCCAATAACGTATGCATTCAATTTTCAATGTATCGGATGAATTTAGAACTAAAGTGAGAATAACAATAAAAATACATCATTCTGTAAATGTTAGGCAAAAGAAATCTGGGAATATTTCATTTGCAAAATTAGACTATTGTATTAAACTCTGCAGCGTAGTGCTGCGTTAAAAGAATATAGTAAACTTATCAAAAGTTACAACTTTACATGAAGATTTAAAAAAATAAGTTATGTGTGTCATAACATGTTTCGAATCATGTTAGGAGTAATGTTTGTTTTATCCTGTATGAAAAATTAAATGGACATTGACCCAAAATCATTCTGAAGGATGAAGGCATTTCTTATTCTGAGAATAGTAGAGAATTCCTCTTTAAGAATCAATCGTCTTCAATCGTTTGATTTTAATAAGGATCAACAAAAATCATCATATGTTTTATCTATGTAATGGAATTTAGCTTTATCAATTATTGAGGCTTATAAATAACCCTTGGGAATAAGTCTTTGAAATTAGCAGCAATAATTGAATCCTGAACATTTTAAAGTCTAAATGAGATAATTTTTCTTTACATAAAGACAAAATATTTGTAGCAAAATCATTTAAACAGAAATCCCTTCAGATTGATTTGCTTCATGGATCCATTCATGGGTCAAAATGCATTATTTGCGGATCATTAAATGCAGCTGCATAAACTGATTTATTATACATAATTAAAAATGAAATCAGGATAGCTGCGTGAACAAGCATTCTCCCCAATTGATCAGCCATTTCCCTAACTGGTATTCTGATGAGAAGTTATTCTAACACATCTATTGTAGCAGTTACATATTCGGAATGACCAACCAGATATGGAGTGTTTGGCGGTTGCAGTGACAGCCAGTGAAAGCGGATGACGTATTGGGGCTTCCCACTAGTTCTGCTATCAGGCCGTGGTAGTTTTGCCGAGAGCTGCGCTCTCCACGCACACCGCTCTGTATCTGGTCTCCGGCACCTGCGTGCCTTCGCATTAATGAGAAAGCTGAGTCCACAGTAGATAAATTGGACTAGGGTGGTCACTGCAATGGCCGGTGCATTAATCCCAACCCATTCCAACGATTTCGATAATGCAAGAAGCTCGAAACTGCAACTCGAATATTTAAATCACTATCACCTGTCTGCGGAAATGCATCTTCCTTCTGGCTTCCGGTTGACGATTCTAAGAGATTCCATTTGTTCTACAACTGCAATCAGCCTTTTTTCATGCGCATATGCTCAAGTATAACTACTTAAAGAGCTGTTTAAAAAAATCAAATTTCAAGTAATTAGTTTACATCCCTTGAAAGTAAATAAAAGTTATGAAAAAATTCTTTTGAAACAATTTAAGGGTTCTATTAAAACTATATTTAATTTCCTTCTAGGAGATATTTTAACTGAATTCATTTGCCTTAAAACAATTCGTTGATTTTCTTAATGCCAATTTGTAAAGCTTTAAATTTTAAAGGATACATCAAAAAATAACTGCATGTAAATGACATGAAAGTAAATAAAAATAATGCCATATTCTATTAAAAGTAACATTCCTTACGACTTTTAATATAAGATTCTAAAGAATCCTATTTATTTTACGTATATAAACAGACTTTTTCAATATCAAGGTGTCTGTTTTTTTTTTTTTTCTAGAAATACATATCTTTAATTTTCAATTATATATGAAAAAGTAAATTGCGTAAAAATTATATGAAGTTTTATTAAAAATGTTTTATGGCTTCAATGAGTTGAAAATCATTTGAATTAGTTTCATTGAATGGCCATGTAAAGTACTGCTTTTAAATGTGTTATCTACTGAAATTTTATTTTTACAAATTATTAAACTCTTAGTAATTATTGAAAATTATTGTAATAAAATATCCGCATTCGAAAAATAAAATAAAATTTATCATTCAGAATAATTTAAATTGCTTTCCTTATGTAAAAGTTAGAACATATCTACAATAAAACAAATCACGACATTTTAACAATCTGAAATTACCACAGTGTTAAAAAATGTTACTAAATATACTTCGTTATTTGAGCTGTATTTATTTCATTCACACAAATAAAAACAAATCTGGTGATATTTTACGTCATTTGATCATCATGACGTCATAAAAATCTCTCACCAGTGGCATTTAAATGTCAAGCGTATTGTATTCGAACATTGCGATTAGAAGACGATTCACATCAAAGCACGTTGCCATTCCTGCCGAACAAAGAAACAGTGGCCTGATTAATAGATTCGTGAATCGAAATGGGAGAGTCTGTAAGGCGGGGTGGTCGTCTCATCAATAGATTATCTACGAGCGAAAGGTCACGAATTGGTGAACATCCCTTCCTCTGAGAAGATATCAGATGGTGTCCATGGATTTTCGATATACCGCCCTTAATGTTTATTTTCTCTATTCCGGCCCAGAAATGTGTTTTTATGGTTTTCTATGGAGTCCCTAATGCAGTGCTGTATGAGCATTAATGCTCTGGAGAGATCGGATTTAGCTTCAGCTCTTTGACCCTTCGTCTGCATGAGACATCCTGAGAGCATTGCATCTTGAGATACATTTCCACTAACTTTGAGGATTAGGTCTTTTGGTATGTAGAAGCATTATGGCGGTTCTATTTGAATCTAAATAACTTTCTACGTGTATTTCTTATATAACGGTTACATTTATCTCTTTATCTTCAAAATATATAATGATTAAGTTATTTAATTTCTTTTTATCACATGAAGCATATATACATTTATAAATAATTTTTATATTGATATTATGTTGTGATTAATAATTAATACTTGTTCACTACTTTAAGAATGAATAATGCCAAAAAATTCCCCGGAAGCAACGGATTCAATATTTCTGGTATAAGAGAGTAAATTTAATATCGATTAAATTGTCATTTTTCTATCGAAAATTTGAATTAAAGCCTAATGTATAAAAAGGAGAAATGTTTACCATGAAATAATTAATGGACACACTTACGTTACAGTAGAACTGAAAAATCTGCCTCTTCTTAATATTTGTGTGTTAGGCATTGTATTTAAAATGCAATTATCGTAAAAAGAATGCATATATAAGGAATTAACTTTTTACAGCACCAAAGTTAACTCCATGAAGTTAACTTAAGTATAATATGGGATACATTTTGTTTCCAAGACAATATTTTTTGAATGAATTATAATTTACGTTACACATATTTTTAAACTGATTTTATTCAAATATTATTTTAAAAAATAAGTTTAACTTTCATTACAAATTTATATGAAAAATGTTTCTGAGTATAAATTCCGAATAAAAAATTCTTTAAAATCAATTTGGATATTTTAGCAGACTACTGTTTAATAAAAGTTTTTAAATTTTAAATACAATTTGAAAACAGAATCATTAAATATGTTCATTTTCTTAAGAATGACATTTGACATTCTGAAATTGTTATAATTTAATAGATGGTAAATTGGAGTGATCATTAGAAAAATATTTTTAGCACAATATTTTCTTTTTTTCAATAAATTTTGGCAGCAACACATAAATAGGCTCGATATTTATAACTTTATTGATTTCTATAGATAAATGTATAAAATAATTTAAATTTTCAATCATTTTAATAAAATTTGACTGTTAAAGTAATTGAATGAAAGAAATGAATATATTTTTATAGAAAAATCTGAAACAAATTTTCTAAGAAAGATGCAATAATCAAGAATTGATATCAGTTTTTTCTTTTCATTGCTTTAACACCCTTTCGAAGTTTTACTGGATTGCGTACTTATTGTAACAATTTTATCTAACACCTTTGTATTTATTGCCTAAAAAAATTGTCCTTTATGCTAGTAATAAGCTGACACTTTCTTTTTTTATACGAGGTACCAATTAGCGTCTGCCCTTCATTGTACACTTATTTACAATCATTCTCCAATATCATTCTTCCCCCTGACAGTTTTTTCCCTCACCAAGATGGGGGAAAAAAGACAATTTTCCATATGTGTCGTATAAAAACATTTAATCAGGGGGATCTTTCTATTGTGGGGAAAAAAACCTCATTTCCTTTTGTTTAGAAATCCCTCCGAAGTCGGAAGAAAAACTTTAAAATAAAGAAAAAGGTACATTGCCGAGTATTAAGTCCCCAAGTAATAAAATCGCATGACATCGCCTTCTCTCCCTCTCGATGGGGAAAAAGATTGGAGAATGGGGAAACTGTGTAGAAGGTAAGACTGAACTTAGATTTGCATGAAGTAGAAGTAATCAATTCCCGTTAGGCTTAGTCTGTGTGGTATGGCGACGAATTTGTTCCATTCTGGGATTTTTTTTTTCTTTTTCCCCTAATTTGTTTTTCAATCTTATCCGAAGGAGGACATTTTTTTTTGTTTCTTCAATCCAATGTCATAAAATGGAATGTTTGGATTTTCATGCCATGCAATTGTTTCTGAAAAACGAATTTTTATGAAGGAGACAAGGTATTGAGAAGAACAATATGTTCAAATAAAAGTCAAAGAAGGGCTTTCATTTGAGAGATTATGTATATAATGAATTTATATTTGGATTTTGTGCTTAGAAGAGCAAGAGGAAAGAGATTCTCTCTAGAATTACATTTTTTTGTGAAATCTTTGATTTAAATAACAATAACAGCATATTGAAATCTATTTCATAAAATAATCGTTGCATATATAACTATTCAAAATTGCTAAATGATGTGTCTAAACAAAATATACAAATATATTCAAATCTAATGAATGTAAAATTTTGGAAGCATTATAAAGTATTCATTATATAAATATTTTTTTTGAAATGAGATTTTCATTTCTGTATTGATGAAAAAAAATCGTACAAACTTTGTAACCTTGTACATGGATTTTTCCATATTATTTATAAATTTATTTATTGTAAGAATATTTAGGTTTTTTATTTACTTTTTCAATTGTTAATTTACTTATTTACTTCAAAATTTATTTTATTACTTTAATAAGTACTTTAATGTAGTATAATAATTATTATTAATCGAAAATACAAAGATCAATATCTTTCTATGGTTGAATATCAACATATTTATATAATTAAATACTATAAGTTTTCCCCAAAATTTTTCTTATTTTAAAGTTTTTTCAATTTTCAATATTTTATTTTAAATTTCACAATTAGAGTGAAATTAATTATGAAATGCATATTTATTATCAAAATTGAGTACAATTTTCTGCAAAAAATGTCCTCATTTTCTTAATATTCTAAATATCACAAGAAATATTATTTTATAAAATTTGAAATGGTATATAAATTTAAAAAAGTATGATTTAATGGAAAGGCTAATTGGTAAGCATAAATAAAAAACAAGATATGGCCATACTATACACTTCCTTTTTTCATTTTAATAGTAGGATTAAAGAAGTATATAAATTTTAGAAATAAGCAAATGATATATATAATATAAGAAAATTTGTTTGACAAAATGTCATTTGATTATTCTTATTTGAAAAAAAAATTATCAGATTTTATTTAGACGTTTATTTAAAATACTTGTATTTTATTTTTATATGTTCAACAGTGAATTTTCGCAAAATTTGATATTGATACTTGATTTAATTGATTTTTAAAAAATAATTCAGGTCAAGCATCTAAAATAATTAAAACAAATTTATTTATCAACAATAAAATATCAAACAAAAATATATTTTTGCGGCTAATAATCCAAATAAAGCATAAATTTCAAATAACAATAATGCTTTGCATAAAGCCCTAGTGGCAAAGATAAACAAATTATAAAATTTATGATCATACTCTATCTTCGTTTATTCAATTTGATAGCCAGGGAAAGCTAAGTAACGAAATATATAGATGCCATAAAGAAAACAATTTATTCTCATTTGTTACATAGTAATGTCATTAAATTATTCTAAATTGAGAAATTTGTCCTAGAATTTATTTATGTCTCCATTCCTAAGAGGTGAATTCCATTCATCAAAGTTCTTCGCTGGGTCTTCCCCAGGGTTGATATTGATGTCTTCTGTCACAGGAATCCGGACAGCGGAACGGACAAAGAACCAGAAAAAGAGGAATCGACTTTCAAAAGTTTTCCGGCCATCAAATGGTTCAAGACCTTCAACTTGGAGAGCGAACTGCTTTGTTGGCTGGTCGCCAAGTAAGCACATTAGCTAAATGGAGAAGTCGGTCAGAAGTATGCGAAAGTATATTTGTCGCCAAACATTTGGTGGGGGTGGAGAACGCGAGATGATGAATAAGCTTCCCTTAAACACCCGTGACTCTGATTTCGTTTTCATTGTGAACGTCATTCTGACACAAGGATGGGAGTTCGGGGAGAGAATACGTTTTACGAAATTATAACTTCGCCAAGTGGATGTGAATTATGAGGAAAATCGTCATTTTGAAAAGTGTTGAAGGGAAATTGTTACAGCCTTTTTTGTAAGCCCTCTCATTTTTCTTGCAGCTCTTACTGAATGCGTTTGGGATGAATTTCGAACAATGAATCAGTATATGTAAACATTTTTGCAATTTTATGAAGTAAAATATTAACAAAAGCATTATTGTTTATTATTTTGTTACTTTTATTTCCAAAAAGAAAAGAAAAACTTAAATAATATTCACTTATCCGAAAAGAAAAAAAGTAACTTAAATAATATTCACTTATTTTGTTGAAATATTTTCAAATATAGGATCAGATTGCTATGATATAAAAAAACTGGAATATCATTATATGCAATTGCATCTATATTGTGAAATGAATTATATACTAAGATGGTGTTTTAACTATATCTAACTTATTCAATACTCCATTTTTATTTTTTTTTATTATATTTTCATGAAACTTTTACATAAAATATTCAAACTACATAAAATCTTTTTGTGAAAATGTATGCGTCGAATTGAAAGTTTAATTTATAAATAAAATAAGAAATTCAATTTGATCATATTATCAGCCAGATGATTTAATTCGATTCGAATTATGAGCTTCACATGCCTGTAATTACAGAAATGATATATTTAAATATTGCTGCAGCATAAAACATTCAGAAAGGATTTCAAAAGCAATATCAGTTCTTTAGAGCACAATTCATGCAGAATTCTGAGATCCTTTCTCTCGTGCAATTTTAAGAATAACATAATTATAATTCACAAAATTCTAATCTATAACTCTATCTCTCAAATAATCTTGAGAAAACTACAAATATATGGTACTATTTTAAGACATCACGAAACAACTTTTAACTGATCTAATATGAGAAAAAGCTTAAATTCGAATAAATGTATTGCGATTTAAGCATTTCTTTTTAAATAATGCAAAATTTACCTCATACTTATAAATATTTTTTAATAGCTCTTCTATATGTTATCAATACAGACCATATAATAAAATATTGTAAATCACATTTTAGGAATTACGTAGATGGTAGAAAACATATCAGAAAAAGGTTAGTGATAAGTTCAAACTGTACTCTCACGTAATCTTAAATGAAATGCAAAGTAATATTGGCGTAATGTACTAATGTTTTTCATTTTGTTTTATTTTATTTATTTACTTATTTTTAAAAACCACAGAACCTCTTTATATATTAACTCTAACAAAAATAAAATAAAAACTTCTGAAATTTTCTGAACATTGAAAAAATTCTATAAATCCACAAGTTATTCCTATACAATTTGTTCATAACTTAGCTAACAGTTTTTGTAATATAGCTAATTTTAAACGAATACCGTTTTGAAATTTACCTTTGACGCTTTCCTATTGTAGGCCAAGAAGCGAATAACTCGTGTTGTAATATTATAAAAGAGTTTCTTAAATGATATCCGAAAAATTAGAAGTTTTGTTAGCCATTTTTCAGAAAAATTTCTTTTTCTTTTCATTAGAATACATGCACAAGTTTGGGCAAACTGCAAATTCAATAATTATGTTTTCAGAAATATTTTACGATACGAAAATTTTCCCAACTCTTGTTGTTTCTGAAACTCTTTATGCATTTAACTAATCTCTTGAAACAATTTTTATGAAATAGTTTAATTTTAGCATTTTTTCGATTGATTAATTATCCCAACATTTCCCAACTTTTGAAATGGCTACATTTTAAGGTCCAGGAAGATTTGTTGGCTTTAAAATCGAAAGTCCTGTTTAAATGAGCACCACTACTCCTTTTTTTCAAATGGTAAAAATTTTTTTTTTAAATTTACATTATTTATCATGAAAAGGATTTATACCTTACTTATGCAAGCATTCTAATGAAGTGTTGCCCCAGTCATAAAAATTGACACATTTCATTTCGAAGGTATTTAAATTAAAATCTCTAAGATTTCTAATTCATTGAACAATGTATATAATTATAATACCCCGATCAAGTCTTTGGAAGATTACTATTAATACCTTGTGAGCATTATAAACTCTATGATTTTCAACTACATATTTAAATAAACATTATTTTTAACATAAGCAATAAAGTGATAAAATTCTGAGGATTAGATAATATTTTTATCAGATGGATGCTATAGCTACGGTCAATAAATTGATCAATATCGTATTTCTGAAATTCTTGAGCAGTTACAGTTATGCCTATCATTTTAGGTAACTCAATTTATCACGCTGAAAAATAATGCATTGTTTGTATTGTTGTTGTGCTGTTTGTTGTTTCTAATCCTTCATGATCTAGCAACAGCTAAATCAGGTTCATATGTTCCACAAAAATTAGTCACTAGCATCGGTGTTGAAATTAGGTCCTCTATACTTAGACCCCGGATGTGTAAGTGAGATAAAATCTCAGGTAAAGTTGGGGGAGTAGTTTCTTTCAGTCCAAGAGTCGGAACACCCAGATGGTCAGTTTTTGTTCTCATATAAATAATAAGATGCTTATTTATAGTACAAGCAAAAATTTGGAATTATCTAGTATGAATAAAAATCATATGATGTGATTGAGCAACCAAAAGAAAGTGAAATTCAATTTTATATTTTCAATAAAAAATTTTCGATTGAATATATATGATGGTGCAGATATTAATAAACAGAAAGAAAAAATTAAATGTGTCATAATAAGCTCTAATTGATGGCTACAATCTCTGATAAAACAATATAAAAATGTATTTCTAATAATATACTTAAAAATAGTCTAAGCAAAGATACATATAATTATAGTGAAATATATTTGTATTATGTAAATATATATAAAGCAAAGTTAAAAATATTAAATAATTCAAGAATCATTTAATAATATTAATTTTTATAATGGTTTAGTGTAAAAAAATTTCAAATATATTTTTTACTTTTCTATCTTATATCTTCTTATTAACACATAAATTATTTTCAGTATTTTCAGGAAAGTTAAACTTTCTTAGAAAGTATTCTAAATATAAGCAAAAATAAAATGAATGACTATCAAGAAATACCGGAAATGTACATTCAGATCTATAAGGGAAGTTACGTAATATGCATACAACCCCTTAAAGCCCATCTTGATGCTCGGTATGTTGGACTATCTGATCAGTGTTGTCCCTCCTTCTATGTACCCATTAACATGAGAAGGATAGCATCCGCATCAAGGGAAGGACGACACATAAAAAAAGACAAATCCAAACTCCCTTTCATTCTTGTCCAGCGCCAGAAGCTACCATAAATCAATAGACTAAGGAAGATGCCGCCGATTGAGGGGGGGGGTGAATCCCCTCGAAATTCAATAGTTTGATTTCTTTTTCTGTGGTATAGAATGACGCAGATAGAAACCCATACGTTTCATATTAAATGGGAAAAAAGCCTTTTTATAGCCAGAAATTTCGAATAGGGAATTTTAAAATCCCCTCAGGAAATGAGTTTGCTTTATATATATATATATATATATATATATATATATATATATATATATATATATATATATATGTATATATATATATATATATATATATATATATTAATATGTATATATATATATATATATATATATATATATATATATATATATATATATATATATATATATATATATATATATATATATATATATATATACATATATATATATATATATATATATATATATATATATATTCTTTTAATCTTATTTAAATATATGAAATAAATTAAAAGTTTTAGTTATTATTGTCAAATAATTCAAAGAAATTCATATTATGATAAAAAAGATTTTTCTAATATTAAAATTTTAGTTTAACATATTGAAACAATATTACAGTTGGGAATCATAATTTAATTCCAGAACGTTAATTTAATTTGCAGTATATTCAATTATATAACATTAATTTAATCTATTGTACATATTTCTTTCTTAAAAGCTTTGTTGCTTTTATTTATTTTTTTTAGTTTTATGAATAAAAAAATCAAATAAAATATTAAATAACTTGGACAGTGATTTCAGATAAAGAGGAGATATTTTATTTTCATTTATAGTACTAATTTTAAAAAACAATAATTTGGAATTAAAGTACGTTTCATAATTAAAAAAACTTTTATTAAATTTTTTTAAATTTTCATCTTTCTTTACAAAATTTAAAAGTTTCAAGACATCAAATTTGAAACTCTTTAAAACTTACATTTCGAAAAAATAGGCATGACATTCAGGATGAAAAACAGGCATAAGTTCTTAGCCATTATTATAGGCCATAATTTAGAAAAGAATAAGTGATTAGCAAATTAAAATATTTTCAATATTAACATAATTTATCACGCAAATCAACAATTTATTTTCTTTTATATAATATTTAAGTTATATACGACTATTCTATGAAACATGGAGAAAAATATGATGATTAACAGAGTAAGGATGATTAAGGGTCTAAAGTGTAATATTGTATCCACACATCACGCAGACGATGCATAAAATAAGTGCCATAATAAATCCGGAAACCTAAATTTATATAATTTGTTTAGAAAAATAATTCTGGAAATTTCATTGAATCATGAACATAAAAAGGTTTCAAAAATTTGTATAATTGATATGGACATATTAAAATATAAAAATTAAAGAATACACAGTAAGCTACATCTTATAAAATTTCAAAAATATGGATTATGTAAATAATTTAGAAAGTGGTAAAAGAAAAGATTGAAGAAAATTGCTACACAGCAATTGTTTATGATTCTAGTATGTAAGTTTAAGGATGATAAAGAATTTAGAATGGAAATTTTAGAACTTGTGTTCTAAACTATTATGTTCTGAAATGATAATTGTCATTTTAGAATATAACAAAACATTTTAGAGCATAATGAACATTGATGAACAATTTAGAACATAATGATAAAGAATTAAGAATTAACTGTAAAATGTACTAATTAATTCAAACCAAAATTTATTATTTCAATAATTTATCATTATTTATTCATTCACACACAAGTAAGCATGCTCGACTATTCTAATTTAATATCTCAATAAGTGGAGTATAGATTAAATGTATTGAATATTTTATATAGCAATTTTTTTTATTCCCTAATTGAAAAATCTTAAAGGATAATTATGAGAGAATTTTAGTGAAAATTTATTTTTTATATTTTTTTAGTGTTTTTTTTTTCAATGAATTTTAATATAAGATCGATGTTTTTCGGATGAAAGTATTTGGAGTTTTTGGAACATGACTCTGAGAATTTTATAGAGAAAATGTTAAAGTAATTAATTTTAATTACTCATATATATATTACGAGTTCAGAAAAAAATTAGCTCGATGCCTTCAAACCTCAAATGTCTTACAAAATTTGTAAATACATATAATCAATGATCTCAGTACATCATCTTGAGCGATTTTGTTGAGAATTCCTCGTTATGGTCGATAAATAATCATTCTACGACTTATATCAATTCGGCCTCTTGAACAGAAAATCCATTAGAGTTGATTTAGAGCCCAAAAAGGAACTGCCCGATATCCTTCGGAATGGAAAATGTCTCCGTCGGCCACGTTCTTGTCTGGAGGATATCGTGGAGAAACCGTTTCGTGACCAAATGCCGTTGCTTTAGGCTCAGAGAATTCCACCACCTGGCAGCGAAGGGGTGCTGCATTGAAAGTTTGATGCCCTTTGCTTGGTTTTGATGAAACTGCTCTCTGTGTAACTGTACAAGTGATTCCGCAAGCAAACATTCACTTATCTAATAAATCTCCTTCAGGAAAAATTGTTTGGAGAAACCTACTTCCTGGAAAAATGGGTGCAGGATTAGGTAGCTTTGTTGACAGTATTGTCTTGTTATATCAATAGACACTCAAGATTTAATTTTGCGTTAATTATAAATTTAAATGTAAAGTTATATATATATATATATATATATATATATATATATATATATATATATATATATATATATATATATATATATATATATATATCCTATACTTAGTACTTTTTATTGTGTAATTCCTTTTAACAACTGTATGATACCTTTTGATAAATCTAACACAACTCACCCCTGTTGAAGAATTCCAAAATGAGACTGGCACTATGAACATTACCAAATACGGTTAAGGAATTTCGAACTGATTGGTGATGTCACCTCGCGCCACTATTGCCAGCAAATGACTGTATCCTTCTGAGTGGGTTACGTTTTTTTTTGGGGCATTTTGGTTTGTACTCTCCTACTGATTAAATGTGCTATACATGTTATGGTTTGTACTCTCCTACTGATTAAATGTGCTATACATGTTATGGTTTGTACTCTCCTACTGATTAAATGTGCTATACATGTTATGGTTTGTACTCTCCTACTGATTAAATGTGCTATACATGTTATGGTTTGTACTCTCCTGCTGATTAAATGTGGTATACATGTTATGGTTTGTACTCTCCTACTGATTAAATGTGCTATACATGTTATGGTTTGTACTCTCCTACTGATTAAATGTGCTATACATGTTATGGTTTGTACTCTCCTGCTGATTAAATGTGGTATACATGTTATGGTTTGTACTCTCCTACTGATTAAATGTGCTATATATGTTATGGTTAGTCTTTTTTTTTTAATCTTGAAACACGATAATATTATTCCTGTAATAACAAATTTACTTTTAAAAAAATCTGCTTCCTTAATATTACCTCTTAACAACAATTTCAACCAAGCAAGACAAGGAAGTAACTACGTGATACATGACATGTGTGTGAGTGTGTGTGGTGTAGAAGTTTGTATTTTGTTATTCCATTCAGTAGACTTGGATGCAAACCGAAGTAAAATATATGGTGGTTGGTAGATATAGTATTTATCCAGATTTTGGTATTCTCTTAATCCTATTGTTTAAAAATTTCTCTTGATATAATTCCAAACAATTTATTGAGCAGCTTTAACATTAGGAAATCGTGAACATTACATTTAAATACTTTATTCTGAAATTTCTTATAGGATTAAAACAAGAATATTTACTTGTATATGACGATAAAATCAAAATTACAAATGCATGATAGGTGTCATTAATCGAATGAGATCCCCTGAACACGAATAGTATTTTTTTGTTCAGTAATTTCTGAATTCAAATTAGACATCTAATTTGCATGATTTTTATGACTTGTAATCAGTTTTTAATTAGCGATACGATTCTTGTTGCTCTTCTCAATTCTGTGCATATTTAGAATGACATTTTATTGGAAAATTTTTTAGTTAATTTGTCTTTCAGTTTCTAAGATATATTTGCACTTCTTATAATAAGAAATATTGCTTCTTCTTCCTTTACTTGCTTCTTCCTTTACTCTTGTAGATATTAAGTATAATGCTCATCAACAACATAATTAATTTAAAGAATGTGGTAAAACAACTGATGTAAAATGGAACTTTAAAGAAGATAGTATTTGTTGACAACATCATAGCTCATAAAGAATTTGGACATTTTCGTTATAAGAGATAAAATGTGAAATGTTTTTAAAATTCTGCCATTTTATTTACATTTGGGTAAAAAAGAATTAATCACTATTTCATATTCAAAAGAATTTGATTCATTTAAACAAATTCTATAGATGCACTAAAAATGTTTCATATGAAATCAGTTTTGATGGCAGTAATGCATAAATAATTAATGCATGAAACGCTGTAAAATAATCATGATAAGTTGGTCACTAACAGATGACTCACAATTTTAGTAATTCAAACATGGACAAGACTTTGGTTTTTAAATAATGAATCCACAATATATATATTAAATAACGGCCTTAAAATATTAAATCGTCATCACGAGAAATTATTTAAATTTGTAATAATTTCTCGTATTATACAGTCAGCCACTAGAACCTGTATAAAATGTAACAGGAAACGTGTAAGACCCTATAAATGTACTCGATAAGCATATGATTAGTAGAAATAGCGCCAGTTATGTTACTCATAGATTTTCGGTCTCTTGGACTAAAAGAAGTTGCTCCCTGCCTTCTCCATGAATATGGACTCATGGACCAGAAATAGCTGTTTCCAGATAATGAGCAATTAGTAATAACAACAACAATGAGTTGTCATAATAAACACATGAATAATACATGATTATTGTGCGTTGTTGAAATAATCTCAGTAAAAAATTTAAGACCCACATTCAAAGCTGTGAAAGTAAGGAACTGAAGATTGATCTGGCTTTTCAGTTGCTGGCTAGATGATTGTAAGTGTTATCGTACTGGCATACTTCCTGTACAGACCTGAGTTGTGCTCAACCAAAATGATTGTAAATAGTATAAAAAAGAACATAAAATATTTTCCAGATATTCATAAGTGATCGTTAGTATATTTTCAGAAAAATAAATAATCCATGATCCGCCGATGTACATTGGTTCTCTTCTCGCATTGTTATAGAATGAATTCCTGTAGAATCTAAGAGTAGATTTATGAGTTTTCATCGATTTTGCGCTTGTCATCATTATCATATTTATTACACTTTAAAATTGAAATAGTAATAAACTTATGTAGGTTACAGACTCGTTCACTTAAACCTTACACATAGATTATTCAGAAAAATATTGATATGTAATAGCAGAAGTTCATGAGAAAACATCTACAAAATTTGATTTGTTGGTTGATGTGTCCAGATAGACTCTTGATTGCCAATGACGGCTTTAGCCAGCTTCACAATAGTTTCTGAGAAGAGGTCGCCATCAAATGTGTATAATTTCCGATGTTCTATCAACAAAGTTTACTAATGGATTATATCATTTTTATTACAAAATTAAAAGAAATCGATTTAATTACATCAATAAGTGCTTCCATGAATAAGTTCATTGCATAATTAATAATTTATTTAATTTTAGACATGTAAAATCCCAGCTAAGCTCCAGCACTCAATCAAAATAACAAATCAAAATTACAAAGTACAACAATAAAGAATTAAAAATTAACAACCACTGCGCCTTATAATTTAGATATATATTCAACTAAATATATTTTCTTTAGAAAAATATTTTATCGTTCATAAATATTTTTCTCATTTCGAATATTATGTTATGTTTCAACAGAGAAAAAAACATAAGAAATACGAAAAAAAATATTTGAAAATGTCACCAAAAATGTTTTTCTAAAACACTTAGTTTTATGTTTCCTTATCTTTGGTACTTAGTTGTCACATAACACGACTCATTTTTGCTTTTTCGTAAATAACAATTTTAAAGTCCGCCCAATTTTTTTTCTTCTCAAAAACGAAATGATAGCTACAGGGATAGCATAAATAGTTTTCGTCTCTTAACAACAATCACTAAGCTACTGTAATTCGTATGACCCATCGGTTTTCAAAAAGGACGAAATAAAGAAAATGGCAGCTCATCGTTTGGATCTTTATTTTTACCAACATTTTTTTTCCATGTCCTGCTGTCGTTCGCTAAATGGAAGTGTCCTAAAGACGATAACACCAATGGGTTCCGTAATACCCGTGAAGAAGTAATGGCCTTAAAGTGTTATGGTTGTTCTACACGACATGTGAGGTATAATTTTCAAAAGAATTGTTTATGTCCTCACTTTTTTTGTTGTCTGCTGTTGTTCTTTTTGGAGGATAGTGTTGACTAAATTGAATATGCTTAATCAATATTCAATCTCTTCTAGAATTTTTTTTAACTTAGCAGGAAGAAGAAAAATAAATTTTAATTTAAAATTTATTTCATTTTTACAGGAAATATCAATTTATAAATGAAAAAGAAGACTGATTGTGGGACATCTAGCTAATTTTTTGGCATCAGTAAATATGACTTAAATGAGCAATTTTTTTACTGTGTGGATATGGTTAGGAAATGTGGTAGATGGATTGTTGTTTTCATTATTTTCTTGGGAATTTTGAAAGGAATACATCAATACTTTAATAGAAGTAATTTGGCTCTAGTAACGAATTATATTTTGCGAATTCTGTAATCATGTGATGTATTTATTTTAAATTTAAGTTTACATACAAAATAAAAAGCTATAAATGCATTGTTTTAACTTAAATGCTTAAAATCTAATACAATATTTTAGCCCTCTTTATTTGGAGCATATTATATTTAGACTTATATTTATATTATTCCTTTGTGATGAAGAAAATTACAGTTACACGGGAGTCAAAACATTGTGATCATCCGCAATTTGACTTTGATCTCAATTAGAGAAACACATTATCCATTAGGAACGATATGTAACTTATCCTGAAAAATGTGAAGCTTCATTCAAGGGACTTTATGGGAGTTTCATGGAAAAAGCAATTGATCCAAGTGACTTTGACAGACGTTGGGTGTTAATGGTTCGAAGTCTCGGAATGAGTATCTACGAAATAACAGCTTTCTCTACTCTTTGCAAACTATCTTATGCTAAATGAGCGGTTGTTGAGGTTATAAGAAACATACATCGTAGTGTTTTGACGTTCTCACATCATTAAAAACATAATATGTGAACATCAAAACACTTCGATATTACCAAGAGGTTTTGCCTCCGAATTCCTATTAAAGATGTAGGAATTTGAATGTAAACTGTCTTGGCAATATGAGATATTCCGTGGACTATGACCGAAGACGCTGTATTTTTAAAAACACGATTCATGTACTTCTACCTTGACTTCCATTGTATTTCATTGTATTCATTCATTCGAATGAGCCGCCATATCTTACCAATTTTATTTTACCATATTGTGCAATCTCTGATTTTTTGAGATAATGTGTGGACTTTCAAAATTGCTGCCTCTGCTACTCATATCACCATCACATAGTCACTCATAACGATTGCAAGCAAACAGCCAGCAAATTAAGTTTTCAGAGATATTCACTCTTTGGACCAGGACAGTTTATCCATTGGTAAACTCTATTAGATCAACAATCTTTTTCGTGACAAAAATATGTGATTACAGGAATAAAGCTTCACATACATTATATGATAATTTATATATCGCTCTTGTTGCATCACGTGCATTTCGTGTCATCAAAAGTGATACAATATCAAATGATAATCAACTTTGGTATATTAAGTAGAACTTTATTAGTCAATGAAAAATTAAAACACAGCATTTATATTTAAAAAAGGTAATTTATTGTGCAAAAAAATGAAGAGTATTGATAGTACGAAGTTGGATATCTCCAGTAAGCAATGTTGTCGTAAGGGATTTTACGAGGATCAATAATTGTAGCATTGTTGGATTTTACAAATAATATCATGAACTTCTACGTCAAGAAGGAATTTAGAAAATTCTTAGCATCGTGTATGTGTGTGTGCTAAGATAAAGCACCGCTTCACTAATTAAACTCCTGTTTGTGAAAATTGCAACACCATGAAGGAAGCATCATAGTTGAATGAAATTTAATACACAGTTGAGTGGTAATGATACAAATAAATGATTACATTTTCAAACCAAATAAACAATAATAAGAGATAGAAATTAGTATTTTGTGTGGCCACCACGCGCCGCAATAAGAGCTGCTACACGGCGCGGCATGGAGTGAAACAAATTTTGAATATCTGCCTGCGGAAGAGTGTTCCATATTGTTTGTATGCGCAACCAAAGTTCGTCTGTCGAAGCAACAGGACGAGGATCACGAGCGAGACGCCGCCCAACGATATCCCACACATGTTCAATCGGTGACATATCCGGCGAATACGCAGGCCAAGGAAGAAGCTGTACCTGCTGCGAATCAAGGTAGGTTATGACAGTCCTGGCGACATGTGGACGGGCATTATCCTGCTGGAATACAGCCCCTGGCAATCCTTGCAGGAAGGGAATAGCTTGGGGCTGTAAAACTTCGTTTATGTATCGGGTACTGTTCAAATTGCCCACAATTCGTAGCAATTGTGATCGTCCATGATATGCTATGGCACCCCAGACCATAACTCCGGGGTTCGTCCACTGTGGCGTTCGATAATGCACTCCGGGATGTTCCGTTCACCGGCATAGCGCCTGACACGAATTCGGCCATCATGGTGCCACATATTGAAGCGGGATTCGTCAGAAAAGACGACCTGCTGCCAATCAGCACGCCAGCTCCTATGGACATTGGCCCATTGTAGCCGCAGACGGCGATGGTTTTGTGTGAGAGGAATCCTGTATAAGGGAACCCTTGCGCGCAGCCCACGCTGCAGCAGACGTCTCCGAATTGATGAAGCACACAATGACACACCTGTAGCTGTTGACCACTGTGCTGCCAATTGTCTGGAAGAAGCTGTGCGGTCCGTCAGCGCCATACGCACCAGGTGTCTGTCATCGCGAGCTGACGTCACATTCCGGGGTCCACTCCCGGATTTCCGAGCTGTCCGACCCTCGTCCGTCCACAGCTTCCAAACACGCATGATTGTGCTTCTGTTACGCTGCACACGAGCGGCTACTGCACCATGAGATAATCCAGCTTCACGAAGGCCGACGATTCTGCCCCGTTCAAACTCCGAAATTTGCTCAAATTTCGCTCTCTTTCGTCGAAGAGGCATAGTAAAGATTCAGTTAACGTTTACCACTAGCATATAACCACCGATAATCATACACGCCTCGAAACAGCCGTCTATTTATATTCGGTTCGATCCGCCGTTCGGGGGCGCTGCACACCATACGCATGCGCTACCGGTCTGCAATTCTAATCATTTGCATATCATGCCCTACTTTACATTTCCTGAAAATTTCAGCTCACTCACGTATGTCCTTCGTGGTGTTACAATTTTCACAAACAGGAGTTTATTTTCTATTATCCTTAAGTTGAAATGTAAATCATTCATGATTTTTGTAATGCTAAAATAAAAGGAATTTCCCACTTATTTTTCTAAATTCTAAATTAAAATTAAATTATAAAATAGAAGATACCCAAAATATATTATCTATTATAGAATGTCATCTTATTTCTATTAAACTTATAAAAAAGCAAAGCGTAGAAAATGAAACTCTTAATTTGAAATAATTCGAAGCATTTTTTAAATAAAAATTGGTATACCTATTTTTTACTTTCTTCACAATTTGTTCTAAGTATAAGTTTAGAAATAGTTTTTCACAATTTCATTCTGTATCAATAATTGTAAGCATTTTTACATAAAACTGTCAATAACTGTAAGCATTCCTTTTATTTATTTATAATTTTGACAATAATATTCCAATAGTTTCTGTGCTCTCTTAATTTATAAAAATATGAAAAATTTGGGTTAAAGAAAATGCCTTAACGGAAAAGTTAAGCATTTATTGAGTCTACAGAACTGTTTATAATTCTAGACTTTTTTTATCAATTGTTTTAAAATTTATTTATTATAGTATACGTTAAAAATATATGAAATTTGTTTATACAAATTTTGTTGCTATTAGAAATTCAGTCTGTTTCAGTATACATATGGAATTTGAATTCTTTAAGATAATATCTTAGATTTGCATTAAATAACAAATTGCTTTTAATTGTAGACTAGTGCAAAAATTAAGTTATATATATTATTAGTTTTTAAAATATAAACTCAAATCACCTGACTTAATTTTACCAAAACATTGGTATCAATATTTGTTATCAACTAACAAAAAAATTACAAAGTTGTAAAAACGAATTTATGTATATATCTATATCTATCTCTCTCTCTCTCTCTCTCTCTCTATATATATATATATATATATATATATATATATATATATATATATATATATATATATATATATATATATATATATATATATATATATATATATATATATATATATATATATATATATATATATATATATATATATATATATATATATATATATATATATATATATATATATTTAACTTTTGTGTTTATTTTCTATGACAATGCTAGAAATCTTATACAATAAGTGATATAGATTTCTTACACGTTTGCTGAAAAGGAACAGTTGGTAAGAATTGATTATTGGTGACAATATTATTTTCTCAGTGGTTACTATATACTTCAAATTCATTTGTGTATTATTGGTGTTTTGTTTCTTTTATTGACTTTTTTGGCGAATATAATTCGTTTTAAGCTCCAAAAAGCCGTTGTTTCGACACGCACAAATCTCATGAGGCTTTCAAGCTGTCTGCGTACATTTAAGTTTACTACAATTTCCTTACATTCATGTAGATTGGGACTTGTTTTGTTTATTTATGATTGATTTTTTGCAATTAAATGAATCAGGATTTTACATCATTCGCAAATATCCATATTCGGTTTTCCTATCAAAGGAGATATCATTTTTTATGTAAATGCGATTTTGTTTAACTATGGGAAATGTTATTTTTCTTTCTTATGTTTTTGAGGTAAATGAACTCTCATTATACAAAATGAGCAAGGGAATTTAAAGTTTGTCATTTATAAAGAAGTTAAAGAAGAATAAAGAATTAATCTACAAAAATTCGAATTTTTACCATGAAAATGACTTTAAAGTCAATACAAATATACAAATAATCTCAATCAAAAACTGGAAAAGAAACTTGGTCTGTAAAAGTCAAAAATTATTTATATTTTCTAAATAATTTCAAATGAATAAAAAATACTGATCATTCCACATTATCCCAGAATATGATAATTACATAGTTATTTAATTTTTAAATACTTAGCAATATATCGATATATAACACTAAATTTTTCGTAGTTAACTGTAAATTAACTATGCACGACATTTTTGAGAACTAAAAATTAAAATTTTATTTTAAGTCTTATTAAATTAACCCTTTTTGTTAGTTAAGAACATTACTGCCTAAACTTTTTTTTAATAAAATGTAAACACAGAAGAAAGAAGTCTATATCTATTTAAAAATTATTATATCAATAAAGTTAGTCCTCTTTAGAGAAAAATCAAATACTTGTATGTGTTGGGAAAATTTATGAACGATATACTAAATATTTGAAATAGATATTTTTACAGTAATCACATAAAGTGTTTGTTTCTTTCGTTGCAACTGAAGTCATGAGTACGGCACTTTATTACAATTCTCATTGGTTTAAAATATCTATGACGTTAGATAACGTTTCCTCTACGTCACGCATTATTAATTACGTCGTCTTATAGAGACGGCGTCGTAAATCCGACTTGTCGACGAATTTGCTGCCTGCCTTCGAATCACATTTTTCAAGCTTTAGCAAACAAAATGAAGTTCCACCATCGAAAATCTGAGAGTATTGACAAACCTCAGTTTGTTTATAAAAAGATTTCTTATATAAAGACCAAAATATTGGTTTGATAAGCCATTTTTCTTCGATTCAAGCCATTAACATGTTGACAATAGAACAAAAAAAAGCAATATGAAAAAGACGAGACAAAACATTCACTTTATGGCTAGTTTAAATAGGCAAGGACGATTTAAATTTTTAAAAGTTTCTTTAAATAATAGAATTCTATATTAATATTTGCAATATTTGTAAACAATCTCCATTAAGTTTTTATATCGCTTTCATTTATATCAGTAGCCGATAGCTTAGTTATTGAATATCTTGTAAGGCTTATTGGAACGAATACCTCCTAATTACTTCCAAAAGTACTTTTATTCATAGTGAGATGTGTTCACATGTCGCAAGGAAAGAAACCAGAGAACTTTTCTAAGCACTCATTCATAAAAAAAACCGAAGCAATTCATACAGGAAACTTAACCTGTCTCCTATAGTTGAAGATTTCATAATATCAAGATTGGAATTTTCTCCTCCCAAGAAAATGACTCTAAAACTAGATCGTAACGAGTCTCTTTGTTATTTTCCTTGCGTATATTTCAGCATATATGAGTTAGTTTTCAGATGTTACATGTTTTTAAGGTGTATTTTGTAAGCTACAAGCTGTCTCAACAATTTGATTTATTCCTTTGTCATGGCCATATTTCAATTCAATGTCAATTATACAAAATTTATTTCTCAAAGGGTACATTTTTGCTTATAGCAAACATAAACAAACCATGAAGAGGAATGTTCTGTGATTTATGACAATATCCGAAATAAATCCATTAAGAGCTGACGAAATGAAAAGAAAACAAGAATTATCACTGATATGTGGTAACCGAAACATTCATTAATAATGAGTCTTTTCACCAAGTTCCTGCAATTGTTCAAAAGTTTTTGTGCGTTATTCCCTGACATTTCTAATATCTTTTCAATATTACTATTTTAGATTTATGTGTATTTTGCTGTAAAATGTAAATCATGGAGTTTTCACTTCTTTTGTGAATTTACTCATTATAGTTTTATCGTCCTCTGCTAACCTACTTCATTTTATGAAAATCCATATTATTGTTAATATTTCAGATGAGATACCATCAATTTTTGATTTTTTTGTCTTTTTGCTTTTTCATATTCATTTTGCTCTTTAAATATATGTAAAAAATCATAGATCAACATCATTATTTATAGATTGCTGTGCATCTCAATTCTCAATTTATTCATTATCAAAGTAAGAATATTAATTTTACACAGAAATTTATCTAAATTTTTTAATTTATTCCATTGTTTGTTAGTTAAATAAACGTCATCCTTTCATCATTTAAATTAATTCGTTATGGTTATTCTTCAGCATTTGTTACACATTGTCATAGTTTATAATTCCTAGATATTTATTTTTTCAAAGAGATGTATACACTACCAATTATTAATTTTGAAAAGTTTATATTTTTAACTAATTTGAACGTTCACCTTATATTTCTCATTAATTCTTTATTGAAATCAAATAAATTATCATAACGAAATACATGTGATGATAATTCGTTATCATAAGTAATTTTTATAATATCTGTTTTTACTTTAGAAAACATTATCATGAATTGAATTAAATTAGTGTTTTTAATTTTCCTTTGTTGTTTTACCTTGGATGATTGTGAAATTACCATTAAAAAACTATTTGGTTGAGCATGATTTCTAGCATTGCTATTGAGGAATCTTGAATTAATGATTTGATACAAAACTCATATTGCAAGAAAAGTCAACATGTAAACAAACTTTATATGCAGAGAGAAGTATTACAGTAGTAAAAAGCTGTTATATTTTAATTAAGTTTAATTAATAAGTATGATTAAATTTTATAGCTAATTAAATTAAAGTAAATTATAAAAATTTAAATGCACTTTTATAAATGTGTCAAAAATTTACGCTAAAAATAAAATGGTAAAGTATCATAAAATTCATACTAAAATTGAAAGAATCAAAGTCTTTATTATCTATATCATGTACATAATTTTTAAAAGAATTTACTCTCATGAAATTTTTGCTACAAGAAGGTCACGAAATATTAGTAAAGTTATAGCAAATCAAGAAAATGAATTCATTATCAGAAATCTAAAGCTGTAGAAACGAATATAATAAAAGCTTTATAATAAAATTATTAACATCTGAAATAATAAATACTTTTTAAAAAAGAACAAAGTATAAAAGCGCAAAAAATATTTGATAGACAAGAAGCTTAACCATTTTTTTTAAGAATTTTTTAGAGTAAATAAAACATATAGATTATTTTAACATTATACTTTGAATTATTTTTTTTAATTCTTCCAACAAAACTATCTTACAAGTTTAAGTTTCTTTCAAGTCAAGTTTCACAATTTATGGTTTCTTATTTCTGAAAATATAATCATATGAGGTGAAAAAAATCAATGAATCAATTCTTTCATGTTACCAAATAGAATGTGAGAGACTTTGATATCTAACACTCCATGATTTTGAAATACTTGTCAAATAATGAAATTCACATAAAAACGTTGAAGGGACATTAGGTACTATGAGTTCTAAGGAATCATAGAGCCTCTTAAAAATTTTAATTCATTCTTAAAAACAATGAATTTGTTATCCAATGTGATTTCCACATTTGGACACATTTAAACATATTTCCAAACAGTGTACTTAATAATAATATTAAAAAGTGAATCTGAGTCTTCACATAACTCCAAGAGATATAAACAAAATAAAATACTCAAAAAATTCTATAAAATAGAAAATCAAATTCGGTCACATTTGTCTTAATCCACCAAATTTTATGTCAAATAGCTGTAAAATTTTGATGAGAATCCTTAAATCATTTAATTAAAATAAAAAAATAATGGTTAAACGAAAATATTTATTAAAGAATTTTAAGCGAAATAAAAATATTGATTAAGGATAATCCTTCGCAATAATTCTTAAAGCTATGCAGAGATAATTATAAATGCAAGAAATAAAAATTTTCTTCTTCAAACCATGAAGTCAGTGGATGCCAACTTAAGAATGAAAAGAAAAGAGGTATTCTTATTATAATAATAATGACAAAGATTTTTACATGTATTTCATGGTTTAATATTACTTAACCATTTGAAGAATTGGCATTGGTCTGGAAAGGTTCAATGAACCTATATAATAATCAAAGATACTTCTTGAATCCACACAAAAACAGCTAAGCATTATTTTAATATTGAAAATGCTGTCATTTTAAAATAACAAAATTAATACTTGAGTTCATACATTCTATTTTTTTGAGCTTACATCAGGAGAAACATAATTACTTTCAATTAGATAATATGTGATATCCAATCAACAAACCGGATTTATTTCAAGATCATTAAGGGTTACATAAATTACAATGAAATATACAATGCTTTATCCAAAGTATGTAACACAAAAAAATAGCAAATCTTATAAAAATATTGACTATTTAGGTATTAAAATTAATATTTTTACTGTATGCAGTTTTATATAGTGTATAAACTATTAAAACATTCCACGAGATATAATTAGAATTAAACAGCACAGATCAAGAAGTTTATGCTATAAATAATGATGTTTCATATTAGTAGTCTTGATCTTTATAATACTTAAGAATAACATAATTACAAGATAGAGTGTTCATCAATATGCTTTTTATCCATGATCTGTCTTGAGTTATAGTGTGTACAAACAGAAAAGTTTTTAGATAAAAATTTAAAAAGAGACATTGAGACAATTGTGACCGCTCAAAAGACGAGATAACACCACGGCTACAAAACGAATAAAAAATATGTAGAATTATCAATACTAAAAATTTTGTAATATTAGAAGAAAATACTTAGATTAAGAAATGCTAAAAGAAGACCCATGAGTTAAGCCCTTATAAAATATTTTAAACAAAAGATAAAGTCATTTGGGAAATAATAAATTTAATATTTAACTTTTGAACTGTGCACATAAATATTTTTCTGTACTGTGACTGGCTCATAAAATTAATATTTGCTTCGTGTTTTCTTGTAACTCTTATGATAAGAAATATTTTTCTTTCATGGTTTGGTTTTTATCTATCCACGTTTATCTTAACCAAATAAAGGATTTTTGCATCAAATCAGAAAATAATTTCATTGACGCCTAAGAGCTCTTATCGAGTTTTCAGTTTGCTTCTTAACTGTAGTTTAAAATTTATTTCAACTTTAATGATAATCAACTTTAAATTTAATTTTGCAAATTTCACAAAAATTACAAAATCTATTTATTTTGGTTATATTACTTTTTTTTACCTAAATGTAAGAGAGTTGGAATTGCTTTTCAAATGGATGTTATTTTCTGATAAGAGACTAAATTCTTCTTGTAAGAGCGAACAAATAATCCATCTGAAATTATCATTGCCATAAAGAAAAACAACCATTTCCACGATTTAAGAATGTTATTTTTCTGTTAAACATTCCAGCCTTCACAACTTGTTATGAACACCTGAATAATCCTGAAACATCAAAAATACACCTCCCCACCATCCTATTTCTGACATAAAATATGTTTTAAGAGGAAACGTGGTGGTACGTGATAAACATGAGAATTCTCTCAACTCCACTCGAACTATTTTCATGGAATCGAAATAAATCCCCCTTTGTTGGGTTTGCCTTCTTGCACCTGCGCCTTTGCCGTGTAAATAATTTGTCTGCGTCAATGTCACTTTTGGCGACAGTATATTTGGCTGAGTTTGAACCTTTTCCAGTTATTTTAACTCCGACTGACTTGTGGATGACTCCCCCGACGCTCGCAATTGCATATTTAATTTGATATGCTCTTTAGGGGATCGCGTGATTAGTTTAAAATAATGGCGATTACCGTATTTCAAACTAAAAGTGGAATGGAATTAGCTTCTGGATTCTCTGAGAGTAAAGAACATTTTGCGAGTTTTCAGCCAAATTGGCTTGAATTTTTGTTTAATTATTTATGATTAAAAGTGATTTTTTTTTTTTAGAAAATGTTATGATTTATAAAAATGTTTGTATTAATAGTTATTAATAAAAAATAAAATATTGTTTTACATTCATAAAATGTATTAATGCAATAAATAAAATTTGTTAGATCTTAAAAAATTGGAGAAATAAGAGTTTATTATGAAAAGATAAATATGTGAAGTCCGTAATTCATTAAAACGAGAGTCTTTATATGCATAAATTCTTTATATATATCAATAACTAAATTAGTAAAATTAACTACGACCGTGTTTTTATTTTCAGAATTGTAATTATTTTTATGATATAATTGTTTCAATATTCTAATTTTTTTCTTTTCATTTTTTTTTTTGCTAGGAAAAAAAAGCAAACGTAAATTAATCTAATAAATACATCAAAGTAATAGATATCTATGTTTTACAGAATTAGCATTTGATTTATTATATATATATATATACATATATATATATATATATATATATATATATATATATATATATATATATATATATATATATATATATATATATATATATATATATATATATATATATATATATATATATATATGTTTACATGTTTCAGTCTTTACATTTAATTCAACATTCTAGAAGAAAAAATATATGGCAATTAATTTATTCAAGCAAAATAGTATTAGTAATTTTTTATGCAGTCTTTATTTAATGCTTAAATTTTTATTTATGATATTGTATATTTATCATAAATAATGTTCTCTTTTTCTCATTATAAAACAAAAACATTTTCCTTTTTAATCAAATAGATTTTTTGTGTATAAAGTATATACATTTTATCCAACAGTAACTATTAATAATTTATTTGATAAAAGATTTCATAAAAAGTAAAATGAATCTGAGCAAATATTTGTTTAAATTAATGAATTAGTTCATATTTACGAATATTTATGGCATAATAGAATTAATTAATTTTTTGTAAAAAATTTTATAGTCAAATAAAGTCATTTACGTGGACAAATGAATACAGAAAGACTTTTTTTGTAATTATAACTAATTTCAAAAGCATACAAACAAAAAAGTCTATATTTAAATTTTAGTGAATATCATAACTGCGAGTTAAAAATAATTATTTTGAATTATTTAGATATAAAAATTAGAAAAGTTTCATTCCAAATTTTCCATAAGAAGAGCATAAATAATAATTTCCATAATTTTTTTATTTAAGTAAAAATCCTTCCTATGTGATTAAGAGGTAAAATAATATTATTAAATTTTCGCCTATACAATTTATGAATTAATATAAGTATTTTCATGCATTATTTTTGTTACACTGGTCATTTTAATTTTTACTTCAGAAAAGCTACACATTTTGCATTTGAAATATGCAAAAGAGTAAATATCCTGTAATATCAAGTATTAAGCTTAGCTAAGTTGCCTAAAATAATTTATATTTGACTTATTTTCAGCATTTTTTGCAAAGGAATTATATAATCTTAGTTTAGAATGTATATTTGTTAATATGGACTCATGTAAAAACTTTGAATTTTGTCGAAGTTTAATTGTAACCTACCATTACTTCAGTTTAACTAACTGCCTAGTTGTGATCATTTGGCCATTAGCAGAATAGGGAATTAAGGAACCCATGACAGTTAAAGTTAATCACTTTTTAAATCTTTCTTCATTTTTACCAGCTGGAGTGACAGATATGTTACGGACATGACCATCTGGCAGAGTATCGACACATTATAAATTCCGAGTAAACAATTAAGATAATTTGCTAGACAATTTGTGTTCATATGACCATTTCGTCAGAGTTTGCTGCAGTATGGATTGGTTGTGAAGTGTCTAAGACTTCGGTTACTTGATATTGAATTGTGGACAAGAATACTTTCTGTCTGTGGTGTAATCAGTGATGAATCAAAACGAAATACAAAATAAAGCTCTTTCTGTGTCCTGATGAATCGGGACGAAAAAAGAGCTTTATTTTATTCTTGTCAAAGACATTGGTTACTTGATAGAGGTTTGCTTATTCGAATATTGCTGTGGGATAATCAGTGATGAATCGGGACGCAGAAAGAGCTTTATTTTATTCTTGTCAAAGACATTGGTTACTTGATAGGGGATTGCTGTCGAGAATATTCCTGTAGGATAATCAGTGATGAATCGGGATGTAGAAAGATCTTTATTTTATTCTTGTCAAAGACATTGGTTACTTGATAGAGGATTGCTGTCGAGTATATTCCTGTGGAATAATCAGTGATGAATTGGGATGCAGAAAGAGCTGCATATTATTTTAGAGATTTTCGTAATTTTTGTAAATACTATCATAACAACATCATCGCAGAAGAAGCATGATGCCAACGTTGATTCGACATCGTTAAACTGACCCATCACTTTAGATAATGTCATTAGGTATCACAAGAAACTTGTTTTTGCCACCCTTTACTTGTATTCTTTCATTTTTAATTACCACTATTGCATTATTTTGTATTATATTGTTTGTGGTTCTTTTTTCTAAACGTAATCTTGTGGAAGCCAGTTTGCATTTCGGGCTTCCACAACGTTACAGCAGCATAGTATATAAGCTCTATTGCCTATTCTTTTTGGACTGTCTTTAATAAAAAAGTTGTTTCACTTTTTATTTTTGTTTTATTATTATTATGTTGGTGGTACACTTTTCAGGGCATGTTGGCTGATACGAGCAATGTTCTGATCTCATCTTCTCCCTTCTCTTTTTATTGAGCTTTTTCCTTTTTCTCATTTTCCTTCTCTTCTTCAGTTAAATTTACTTTCATGAAACTCTGAAAGAGATGTGGATAATCAGTGATTCGAATAAATGGAATTCGCATAATTGGAGTTCAGTCGTAATTCCAAAAAAAGAAAAAAAAAACTATTGGTACTAGTAGCTTTCTACTAAGTACTACTTTCTACTACTTTTACACGTACTTAATAATTGTCTCTGAGTATTCATCTCAGATGGTTGAAAAGTGTTATTGATCTAGAGTAATAATTATATGCAAATTAATCAATATATATATATATATATATATATATATATATATATATATATATATATATATATATATATATATATATATATATATATATATATATATATATATATGCCGACCAATGGCTGAGTGGTTAGCGTTCCTGACTCTTGAGCTGTAGGTCCCGGGTTTCGAATCCCGGTTCGTGCATGGATGTTACTATCTCTCTATGCTTCTCTGTCCTTTCTTGTGTGTTGATGTATGAATGTGGCCCGCCCTATAAATGGGTCTGTGGTGGTATGACGCGGGTAATGCTACTCGCCTCCGTGACTTGGTTCACAGGTGCCCGCTGGGTAACGACAAATGAGTAGCAGTTTCCGGCTTTGTTGTGGCGAAGGGTTAGTCACCCAAGTGCCCGCCGTTATTTAAATATATATATATATATATATATATATATATATATATATATATATATATATATATATATATATATATATATATATATATATATATATATATATATATATATATATATATATATATATATTAAAGTATATGAAATGACAAACTTAAATGTAATAATATATTTTGGTTTCTTTGCTTAAAACTTGTTTCCTCAATAAAATATTTAATTCTCTATCATACTATGAGAAAACTAAACTCTAAGGAGACAATTTAAAAAAAATCCCCAAAACAATCAGTCATTTTTATCTTAAAACAAAAAAGTGAGACTTTATAATAACTAAGCAAATTGCTGAACCATCATCATGCTCCAATCACTAATGTTTTTACATTTTTTTCGTCATCATCAAGAAATCATTTTTATTTCAGTAAAAAAGATATGAAAAAATATGTATTCTTATTTGACTTTTAGGGATTCGGTGACGCTTTTCTTTTAGCAAATGACGCATTTATCTTCTATATTAAATTGCGTTTTGAATTCCGTCATCGTATTTCCAGTTAATGAGAGGATGAATATTAAGATAAATATCTTTGGAAAATGATAAATGTTTCCTATCGGAAGTATTATGGCATTCGTGATATTCCAAAATATAATTTAGGTGTTTCCCCAATTCAACAACTTACATCATTTTTTCTTATTTGAGATTATTTCATTACAATATTTTTAGATATAGATTTTAGTACATTATAATTAAAAATAATTGTGTAATTTCTCCCTTTTTTGAAATTATTTAAATGTATAATTTTTTTTTCCTTTTTAAAAACTTTGTTCATCTAAATTTAAACGTATCAATATTCATTAAGGGAACATTTTGTACATCTTATAAGTTTTTGTAAAGGTAACTTAAATTGCTTATAGATTTAAAAATATTAAGAAAAAATATTTTAGGCTTAATATTTCTATATTTATCCCGTTCTTTTTAAACAACTTTGACACGAGAGAATAAAGTGCTCAATCAAAGAATAACATGTCAGTTATTTTTACGTAATCTAATAATCTGAAATTTAATTTTTTGGTTTAGATGTAATTGAAAAAATAAGAGAAGATTGAACTGACTTGGTTATCAGAATTTTCATTGTATATTATTTAAAAATATCTAGTCACCGATTTTTAAATCATAAATTTATTCTCACTTACTATAAATTGAGAAATTTTAGTTCAGTTCAATACAACTGCTGTTTAAATTTTCAGTTTTTTAATTGAAGGAATAAATGGAAAAAACTTATGATATTCACAAATGCTTTGATATTTTAAAATGATAAAAGAAAATACAAATTTATATAAAATAAATAGGTTTAATTGATGCTTATAATCTTGAAATTTTAGAAAGATTTTTAATAAAATATGAATATGTAAGTCTAAATATATTTGCCTATTGGTTACTAAGAATGTTCGTATCAAGTAAAAATATATTCGCAAGAAAATTAATAAGTAATTAAATAAGCAAATAGATAGATAAAAATATTATCTATTCTCAGACACATGTTTAACTCGTTAATTATAAGTATAACCGTTTATATCTTAACACATTAAATGAATCACTGCATCAGATTTTAGAATTTGATGTTAAGTACTTATTACAGTAATTTAAAAATAAACTTTTACTTTTTGTGAGGATTAACATCATTTTAACTCTACTTATTAAATTATTGATGAGAAACTATTATGCTATCTAGAAAATGGAAGACATACATTCTGAAGTAAATTATGAATTCCAATTAATTAATGTAATTCTTTATTTGATACTTAAACCAAGAACATTTATTTATGATTAAGAAAAGGTTTGAGGAAAATTGTTTGAAGAGCTTGTTTGAGGTAAAATTACTAAGAGAAGCATAACTTACAAGCTATCAATAACTGCTCTAAAGAAGTGAAAAGTTTAAGCCTTCAAAGCATTTAAACTCAGTCAAAAGATGATTCTGATATCTGAGTTGCCACACAGAAACTTTTTCCAAATTAAATCAGAAAATAAATAATAGTTAATTTTTTTGTCAATGCAACGTAATTACAATCCTTGATAGACAAGAGTTACCAATCTTAATTATTATTTTGCAGTGACGCATTTCTAGCCAAAAAATTGCGCTGATACAAGATACGAAACAGGAGTTCACACTCTTGTCTATAAAATACTGATATTATAAAGTACTTTTTTCCAACGGTGGGAACTTTGGTGACGAATCCTATGCCACAACAAGGCCAGAAACTGCTACTCATTTGTCGTTACTCAGCGGGTACCTGTGAACCAAGTCACGGAGGAGAGTAGTGTTACATGCGCCATACCACCACAAACCCGTTTATAGAGTGGTACACACTCATACACCACCACAAAAGAAAGGATAGAGAGACACAGAGAAAGAAAGTAACATCCATGCCCGAACTGGGATTTGAACCCGGGACCCACTGCTCAGGAGTCAGGAGCTCTAACGTCTCAGCCATCGGTCGGCATATTATGAAGCTCTCTATAGGATAGACTTTCTTCATTTTTAATCTACGTAATCAATTATAATTTTATCATAAGTTTCAAAAAATGATATTTATAGTACCGTGTTTTTCATAAAAAATTTATAACTAGAGAAACACATCAAAATGTATTAAATTCTTTTGAAATAAATAGAATTTTTTTTATGTAAACTTTTTTTTTCCATAAAAGTAAAGTTATTTTTGAGATTGTAAAGAAAAGATTCATTTTGTTAATATAATAAAAATATTTAGCTTTCTAAAATATTAAAAAGAAGAAGAAAATCAGCAAAATATCAGTTTATTACAAACGCGACATAAAATTTAAAGAAGTCTTTCATAAAAAAGTGGGACTTCTCTTCACCGAAGTGAAAAGTCACAGCACTCTTAAGCCTATCTCAAAGTCATCTTTTTTTTTTTCTGAGCATCAAGATTGGGGTAAATTCGCCACCGAACATTTTACACTATTTTGAGTCTTCTTCATCGTAAAAAAAAAAAGAAAAGAAAAAATCGAAGAGTACATATATATTTGTTGAAGAGCACCGGGAAATCTATTTGGTCATAAAAATCGTCTCTATACAACACTTGAGTAAATAGAAAACCACCTCTTCTGTACTCCCACATGCTCCCCACCCATTTGAAACGAAACCGAAAACTTAGAAATGTCACATATTGAAGACAGTAAAATTTTGCATCGAAACATGTCGGGAGGATTTTTTTCCCTTCCTTTCAATTTTTCCCTCCTCACGGTTGAAATGGATTTTATTTGTTGTGGAAATATCTTGTGGAATAGGGTACAGGAAATGTATTTCTCCTATACAAAATATATCCTATCTTCATATTCCCTTTTTTCCTGGAGAAGGGACCTTTAAGGGTGGGAAGGGACAGACTCGTTTCAGAAGATGTTTTTCATTCGATCTCATTGCATGATTTTTTTCCCTATCACTTTTACGTTTTTCCCTTCGAAACCTATTTTGTGGGTTGTTATTCCCTTCACACCTATATATATATAACCCTCCTGTTGTGTCAACAGGGGAAAATTGGAAAAAAACTGAACTAATATTAAGGATGTGAGATAGGGTGACAGCATTTAATTTTTTCTTGGAACAAAATAAATATTTTTTAAACCATATGGAATGATTGTCTTATATATACGTACTTTATTATCTATTTTTTTAGCATATATCGCTATTTGTCATTAAATTTTAATATCTAGATACATTTTTAATGTAGATGAGGTTTCTATTATAATGTTTATTATTTCATACTTAAATTGAAAATTGGTATTACTGCTGTCTAAATGAAAAAAATGTTAACAAATGATGAAAAATTTAACAATAATTTTTGACGTGAAATAAATCTAAAAAATGGAGACATGTAATTTAAAAATTATAATTTTACTTAAAGTTTTGTAAAAGAAATGAACGGATGATTAAATTGCATAATTAGCGATTAATGATATCATTTCTCATTTAAATATTTGAGATTGACTTTGAAAACTATGTGAAGCTACACATATAACATATATTTGCATTTTACACTATTATTTTAATTTTAACTCGACCATATTTATTATTAATCTTTATCAAACCATTCTGATAACTAGATAAGAATGAATTGAAAATTTTAATGAAAAAATTAGTGTTGTAAGCCGTTTAAAATAGATTATACACATCAGAATTAATGGTGCATATATATATATATATATATATATATATATATATATATATATATATATATATATATATATATATATATGTATATATATATATATAAATCTAAGCTACTTGGTATAATATAGAATTATGTATCTGGCTTTCTTTCTATATAAAAAATGAAAAAATTTATCTCATTTACTATCATTTTATTATATTTACAGTTACTGTTAACTTTTTCAATTTTAATTGTGCAAATTTTAATCACTTTTATATTTATAATTTGATACGTTCTGTTGCATTGTATTATTTCTGTTATATAATTTACATCTTATGATTTACTTGACATACATATCATGTGACGTGAATGCCTTAGCTTTAAACATGTTATTTAGGTAAAGAAAATCATAAAAAAATTTAACAAGTTTCCAGAAAATATTCAAAATTAGAAAAAAGAGGTGAGAAAGTTGAAAAAATTTGAATCGATAATTTTGAAAAAACCAGTTTATTGTTCCAATTTTCATGATAATATAATGATAGTTATAAATAAAATTTTTCAAGCAATGCTTTCATTGTATATGCAGGAAATTTCACTTTTTGATTTATGTACTTCATTTTTTAGAAGTTTAACATAAAGTGTATTAATTATAATTATTTTTTGCAGGTGAGTCATTATCTTTTTCATGCAGTTTGAAGTTTTGATATCCCAGGTAAATTTAAGTATGAGTGCTATCTGTTATGATTTTTGTAAATGTAATTTAAAACAAATAACGCATACATTTAAGTAACACGAATTTATTATTTAGTCTTTTGCAAAAAGAAATTAATAAATTTATTGAATATTTTTTTAATTTATTATAATATTTACATAAATATACCTAAAAAACAAACTGAGTAATAAAATAAGATTTTTATAATTTAAAAGTAAAGGTCCATATATTTTAAATTTAAAATCAGAAGTAATTAATTCTTAAATAAGTTAAGTAGTTATTTATTTATAAAAATTCTCTCTCTTTCAACTTTTTGTTATATAATAGAGATATATCTTGAAAAATATAGATTACTCAATTCATTGATAATTAGTATACTTTAAAAAAAACACTATAAATAAAATCACTCACTTTAATAATTATTAATAGTATTTAACTTATAAAAATTTTAAAGACATAATTCCCTTCTAAGGAAATTAAATTAGTTTTCATAAAATGTCCTTTTTATAATATCTATTTTCTTATTGTAAAAGAAAGAATGAAATCTTAAAATAGTTCATCAAAATATATCCTAATAATTTCGCTGAAATTTACATATTATCTTTTAGTTCCATTAACAGTGTTTTAATTAGAACTAATTATACTGTACACTATTACATCATTCTGCCTTGAAAACAATTATATTTTCTGTATATGTTAATTTACTGAAATACTTAAACATATTAAAATCGTGCTTACATGCTTCAACAATTTGGTAAACCCCTTGAATTATCTTAATTGTTACTGCATTAAGTTATGAAAATAATTCAAGCGTAAAACTGAAGCTTATTTAGTCTAGGATTAAATTACTCATTCGATGGAGTGAAAAATACATTTATATATAAATATAAATTTAATATACTATTTTCTGTCTAATTCTTAAAACTAATTTTACTAATTTTTAGTTAATTAGTAATACTTTGTCAATAAATATAAAATTATTTCGTGTTTAAAATATTTTCTGATAAATTTTACAAAAATATATATTTACATTTATAAACTGTATATAAGCAAAAATTAATGGTTAACTTTTAGAAACGTAATACACAAATCATTAAAACACGCATCATTATATATAGAAACATTTTCTTATCAAATTAATTATTCTCAAACACTTTTATATGTGCTTAATTGAACGATATTATTGCATTAAATGATACTTAAATTATAAGGTGATTACTCAACAAAATGCTTGCATAAAATTAAAAATAGTATCTTAAGCAGATTTTTCCAGTTTGTAATTCATAATTTCAAATATTTTTTAAAAGTCATTAAGTTTAAATTTTGTTGATTTATATTTGAAAAATAACTGTAGAGAGAATGAAATACCCTTTAACATAAAAAGAGAAGCTACTGTATTAAAAAAATATACATAAATGTATAGTAATTCATTGCCCCTTAATTTTTTAAGGATTTAGATTGCAAGTAGCTGATTGGTTGTGATAAGTAGGAAACTCAACCATTTTTAATGCTATATCAAGAGTTAGGCATCATGATAAATTTGGAAAATAGCAAATACTGCCTCCACTAATGGGAGATTGGAATAATTCTTCCTTTAGGTCTAAAAATTTCAGACCCTGAGTTGACATAAAATATAAAAATTAAAATACTTTTGACATTTTGTTAAATAATTTAGTATTTGATGGTTTCATTTTCAAATATTTGTAATATAGATAAGCTTGAAGTACCAATATTGTATGAATTTTGTTGCTGTTAACAGAAACAGCCATAACTTGCTTGTATATTAGAATATTGTGACATCGTTCCTGGTTGATTATAATGTGAAAGCACATTTTCCATTGTGAGTGCTTGGTAGCTTTCTAAGTTTTTCCAATTCAGATATTTGAATATGGATTATCATTATGGCTGTTACTGGCAAATTATAGATATAACATAGAAGGATTTACTCTGTTGTATAATAAAATGAATTTACAAGCATTATATAGAATCTTTTACATTATTCACTACGAGGTGGTAAATTTTATTTTATTTAACGTAATTGATTAAATTTTTGCTTGAATTTTAACTAATTTTATTTTACACAATTATAATTTTGATTCATCTAAACGTTCGTCACTTAGTGTATGCTGTTCTTTAAAATGTTAGATATTTTAGAAATATAAGATTTTTATAATGTATTCAAGATTTAAATGTATAACAGGATTTGTAAATTGCTTTAACTAAAAAGTAAATCTCCCAAGGTACACTTTACATTTTCTCGTCAAAATTAGATTAATGTAAAGTTAAGAAAATAGTTTTTGCTTAAATCCTGGCAGATTTTGTCTTGTCAAATGATGGGCAAATGTATGCAAATTTTCAGATTATTTTGTGTACTGTGCACCCATCATTATTAAGTGACAATGTAGAAGGTAAAAAAGAGATGTCACTTGTATCCCTTATCTTAATGAATTTAATACTGCACAAGAAAATAACAAATTTAATGTACTTGTTATGTTATTTTAAATATGATAAAACTCAAAAACAAATTCAGAATAATCTTCCGTCAACATTAAGATGCCTCGTTTTTTATCTTAAATGATTAAAAAGCAAATCACGCAATCTGTAAAAGCTATGTTATCAAATATTTTCCTTGCAGCTTATTCAGGCTTAATTATTTCCCATCAGGGATTTACGACAGAAGCAATATTTTGAATGAAGAGTTTCTGGGTTGATTTTTTGATGCTTTTTATTTAAGAATATTTGATGACTTTTTATTAAATTTTATTTCAAACTAATTGAGCAACTTAATATTTCAATTCATTAAACTTTATAGCTTTGGTAGATAGTGCAAATGTTATAGTGTGGTAGCAGACATAGGGACTTAAAAAATGAGGGAATTTTCATGGTCAACCTACTTCTAAGAGTTATCCATTCGTCATTTGTAACCAATAAATATTATTTAACACTAGTTTGCTTCAGATTACTCAGTTTGTTACTTTTTATCAATTGGTAATAATTTCAAGAAGGATTCGTATTCAAATCGATTGGAGAAAATGGGATCATATAAAATCAAAGTAAAATCTTAATAAAATTACATCTATAAAAAGAAGCTGTGATTGCCTGATTAATTTGGGCATTCGCTCTAGTTATCAGAAGGTAATGAGTTCGAATCGATATCCACCCAAAGTTTCTTCGTGTTTACTAATGGTGACTAATTTGTCTTAACTATGTCATGGTCGCAATATCCTCCATGTGAAATGATACCACTAAAGGTGGCAGATCAAGTGTGGGGTATTCTGCTTGGTATCTGCTTATAAATTAAGACCTAATTTTGAGACCATGATGGTATATCCACCGTGTGCTCCACTAAATAAAGAATTATTATTTCCACTTCTTGTAGTGTTGAAAGCTGGACATTCTAATAGCCGGATATCATATAACAACTACAACAGTCTATAGACAATTATGATTGTTCGGACTTTTTATTCACCTTATTTCGAATCATACAGAATTTATTTAATTGTACTTCATTTCAAAATCTGAGTAATACATAACCTATAAATTGTTTTGAATATATACGGAAATTCAGTGCAATACTTACAAGTACTTCAATTCCTAAATTTAAGTATCCATATTTACAATTGTTCGAAATCCACTTTAATCAGAATGAAATGCAATTAGCTTTTAAACCAAAGAATGGCCGTTATTTGGCAAAAGATGCAAACCCGTAAAAAAAAAAGTCCAGATATTCAATCACTGTTTTATGTATAACAATTCTTTCCCTATAATTTGGAGTCCATTTTAATTTGAAGGATCTAATAAAATTAGTTTACATGTGCAAAAAGTTACCATATAAAATGCTTGAATGCTTTAAAAATGCTTAATAGTCATTGTTGTTTTCTATACATTGCCATTTGCTTTTGGTTAAACCTGTTCTTTGTCATTTTTATATCACTCTCCAGGATATCCATAAGCAGTTTGCTTAGCTTTAGTGCATGGTAAATACTCTTCAAATATAACATACATAACAGCTATTGAAAGAATATCTACACGCAGGTCATTCACTCAAGAATTTTTTCTTTGTGACGAAGCTGTTTTTCACATGACAAACAACAGGTAAACATATTACAACAAATTTTGTTCAGCATCTAATTGTTTTATTTTCAAAATACTTTCATGCACAGATAGTAAATATAAAACTATAGAAACTGTATTTTCTGTAAAGATATAATTTAAGGACAATCAATAGATCTAAAAGCAAAACCATTTCTAAATTTGCCTATATTGAAATCAAATCTCAAAAATCAACAATTAAGTATTATTCAGTTTACAATATATATATATATATATATATATATATATATATATATATATATATATATATATATATATATATATATATATATATATATATATATATATATATATATATATATATATATATATATATATATATATATATATATATTCCAGTGACGTTTCTCATAAAAGAAAAACGGTTCACTCTGGTATTTCACCGGCAGCTGCGTTTCACCTTCCAAAGAGAAAAACCAATTTCTTGTTATGGTTCGATTGAAACGTGCTGCGATTCCATAAAACCAGGGAATACATTGGCGACGTTTTGCAGTACATTAGACGAGCCAGATTTTCGATGAACGTGAAAAGAAGCCCCAAGTGGTGAGAAATCGTAGTTTTTCATTTCACATTTCATCACCACTTAAACTTCTTATAAATCCCTTACATTTAGTTTATCACTGTTTTCCTACATTTGTCGGATTAGAGTCCGTAATTTGGAATGTGGAGAGAAAAATCGCCGACAAATTTCTCGACACATAGAGTCCATCAAATGTTCTTTTCCTCGAAGTTTTCAATTTATTGTTTGCTTTTCAAAATGAAATCGGTGGAGAATACGGGTGCATTAAGAGGCGATCTTAGTCTGAGGGATATAAATGGCGAGATTTTACGCAGCGGCATTTTATATGACAGGATATATTTTTACCGGGAAGTTTTTGCCAAAAATATTAAGTTACTGAATATCATCGGAAGCTGACTTAGTAAACTTAGTAAATCTGAAAAAGTGCTAAAGAAATATTTGGCCAAAAGAATCTTATTTATTTTTTGTTAAAGATAATATCTTTGCTTTTAAAATTGAGATAAACTTTTTATAAAAAAATTTATAATGCCAAGACAGAAAGAAATGTAATAAAGCTGTAGAAACAATAAAAAAAAGAAATGATTTCCAGAATATAATTATTTAGTTTTTCATAAGTTACTATAACTTTATCATTTGTTATTTTAGTCAATAAAGAATTTCACAAAGCTATAAATAAGAATTTATTTTCATTTCATTACGCATTTTCCAAATAATTCCCTTTCTCGGAATTAACATATTGTATAGCTATATTTCTCTATATTAACTTAATATATAATTAATTATATCTATATTAATTTTTGGATATAATAGATTAATAAATAAGCAAAAAGTTTCCAAAATACCCATAAAATTACTTGATAACATTAACGTTTACAGAAAATAAATTTTAATGAACTTTCTTATAATGAAAAATTTGAATAGAATAAAAGGAATCATTTTAAATTTAAGGTCTTCCATTGTTTTTGTCTGCTGTTTTAAATAATTTAGATTTTAAGAATGACATTATTACGAAGTATTATAATAGTTTAATGTAATAAAGGAAATTAATGTGGAATCTAAATTTTTTGTACAAAAAATATTTTCCAATGAAATTTATAGTTTTATTGCATATATTTTCAAATAGTAACTACTCAAGCAGTAACTATTTCATGTGGTATTTATAGTTTAAAATATTTTAAATACATTTACCACAAAAATATGAATTTCTGTGTTATGTTCTTGAAATATAGAATCGAAAATTTGCGCTAAAATAAGAAACAATTTCAAAGAAAAGTAATGAGGTTACCTTAATGATATTTACCTCTTTTTTATATTTTATTTTTAAATAAGCAAAAGACAAAACTGGTGCACAATAACATGTGGCTGTAAAAATGCATTGAATCAAAACATAGTTTATGAAAAATCTTTATATTCAACAATAAAATTAACTGCGAATGTTCGATTAATGTAAAATCCAGTTTTCCTGACTCGCGTAAACTCTCCATGAGCAAATGATAACATAGGCTATTCCGATAAATTAAAATCATCAATTCAATTCAGAAATTAATTTCATAGAAACAAAATGTGAAAAAAGGGAAACAAATTGGGATAATTTGATACTTTTCGAGTGAAGAATAATTTAGAAGCATTGGTGCAAACCTACATGTGCAAATAATGGAGGTATGCAAATAACCAACAGTATGATGTCTTATACAAAGCCTTTATAACAAAAATGAACCTTAATTATAAAAACTAAGATGTCTGGCATCAACGCTTGAAGATGGCGATACGATTGGTGGTTATTTTGATACAATGTTGATAAAATGGTCTTAAATAGTTATAAAATAGCCATTTGTACGTTTTGTTTGTCATATAAAAGTATCTATTCAAAATGAATTGTATACACAATACGAATAAAGAGTTCCATTCTTAGGCTTTAACACACACACACACACACACACACACACACACACACACACACACACACACACACACACACACACACACACACACACACACACACACACACACACACACACACACACACACACACACACACACACACACACACACACACACACACACACACACACATATATATATATATATATATATATATATATATATATATATATATATATATATATATATATATATAATTTTTTACCTTGGATTCAAAGAATTGGAACATTCGATATTCGGACATTTAGTTCTACAATATCTATCCCGACTAACTAGTAGACACATATTCTGAGGGTAGCAAAGCTTTCCTCTTTACCTCAAATAGCGGTAGGAATAGGCATCACCTCAGCACATCTTGAACTGGACTGAGTGTATATCCACAATTTCCCACTTCTCATATCAAACTTCATTAAAGTAAGCAGTTTCATTGATCTGATTGACTCCATCAGACAAATGGGAAATAAGAAACAATAACATAAGAGACCTTGAATTTTATTCCCATAGGCATTGTTTGTAATCCACTTTAAATTGTGTCTCACTTTAACTGTGAAAATCACATTAAGTAGCAACAAACCCAGTGAAGAATTTGTATCTAGACATCGTGAGCTGGAAAGAAAACAACTAACCTCCTATTATTGAAGTAGAAACTCTCATTTTCATTCTAATTTTTGGACCAGTTTCAAGGAAATTCGTCTGAGTTGCTAACTTTTTTTAATAACAAGATGAAGGCGTTCCAATCTATCATACATACAAAATGCCCCCCATCAATGAGAAATCTTAAGAATACAATTCGCTTAATTTACTTATGCGTCAGTTACATAAAATCGGAGTTCCATCCGAAGAAAAATGTCTTTTTGTGCTCCCTCATTATTTCACGAAATTCTCTTTCTCATTTTCTTCTTTCCTCTATCCTACTGGTGAGTGGAGTACCTTATCATCATTCCTCTTTTTCAAGCCCGATGACATATGCTAATGGGCAGAAGGTGGAATGTCGAGTGGTACAAGTTATGAGCTCCTGTCTACACAACTATTCTCAGCCTTATTATAGAATTCTTCAACCCCTGTTTGGCCGATGACAGATGTGAGAAAGGGAGGTCCATTAATAACAGCTACGATTCCACGAGTAATTTTTCACAACGCCTTGGTAGTCTCTAGAATGGTCCTCTTAAAGACACTGGCCTGGAATCTATTCGCAAGTACAGATTTGATCAATGTTTCTATCAGCTTCTCTCCCTCTTCAGTTAATGGAATTGGCATTTATTATCACAAAGTAAAGCAAAGGCTATAGCTTAAGTAGAAACTTTTAGTCCAATACACTTTTTATTTTTGAGACATGAGTTTAGGATTATTTTAATATATTAGAAGATTGGAATTTAAGTTAAATATTAAGAACATTCCGTTTTCTACGCTTCCTTTTGTTTTTTCATTTGATTTAATAAAGATTTAACACGTATTGAAAGGATTTTGTAGTATTTTTTAGTTTTGAAAATAAAATAAAGTTTGATTAGATGATATATATATATATATATATATATATATATATATATATATATATATATATATATATATATATATATATATATATATATATATATATAGTTATATTTATTTAGTACATAAAATGTTAATACAATCATATGTATTAAAAATTAATTATGTGGACTTTTCCAGTGTATTTTAGTCACTTTTTATCGACATGATTTTATTAACATTTTTTATATAAAATAAATTTTACTTATACTTGATAAAGGTATTTCTAGAATCAGCAATAAGCACAAAACTATTGTTGGTATTTTTGAAATTTTAAGCACAATCATAATTATTTACCGATGTTTTATATTTTAAGCACCAATATGATGAAAAAGTTTAGTATCATGATGTTTATAAATACTGATAATAAACAAAGATTTTATTGCATTCAATTTCTGAAAGTAAATTAATCTATTTAAAAAATATTAAGTGTTTTTAAAAAGTTTGATTATAGAATTGATTGAGTATAAAATTTTAAGTATTTAATTAAACTTTTTGTGAAAACATCTTAAATTCTTCAATGTTTTCTGAATTTGGAGAATTCAATAAAAGAGATTCCTATATTCAAAGTGATTTCATGTAAAAATACTGCTTATAAAAAAATCTATTTATTTTAACTATTTATAAAATAAACTTTATTCTATAGTACTTTGGGGATTCTCTTATATCATCATGAATTCCAAATACCCTTGGTGAAAACTGGAATATGAAGTAAATATTATAACAGTTATATAAAATATAATAATTAACTTTTTGATTCTGTGCTTATTTTCATGAAAATATTATTACAATTCCCCTCTAATTTTTATTATCAAATTGGTAGTTGTAAATTAAGAATATTACAAGATTATCATTTAAATAATTATGAATTTCATTGCTGTTTCCTAAAGGAAATCAATTTCGCAACCTCAACTTCACAAGATAATAATCTTGTAAGTTATTTACAAGGAAGTTATGGGTTCATTATTCAGTGGTCTCACAATCATGAATTACATATCTGACAGCTCTTTTACCTGAGCTTCTTGCTTGCAAGTCCAGCTTTTAAAGGATTTTATTATATTTGATATCTTTTGCTGAGTAAGAAAGATGTGCACCGATTTTTTAAGACATATTATACGTAGCCTCTAATGATTGTTTAATATTGTGGTGTAATAATAATAATAACGCCATAAAACCCAACCCACCCACCCACCAATCAAGCACTTAGTGATCACACTTGTCTGCAGAAGCTCTTAAAAGTAGCCCATGATCATTTTATTAAACAGAAATGCAGTGAAGTGAAAAAAACAAGATATGGAAGTTTGTATTCACGTGTCAGATTCAATGTTTTAAGGGTAGTTATTTTATTAAGAGATTCTCTTTGAAATTTCTCCGATTTATGCATTCAATAGTGTCAATACTTAATATCGCCATTTTGTGAAGTTAGTAGACGCTGTCCTATTCTAATGGAATAACCACAATAGGAATGTTGGCCGCTCAGAGCTTTAGATCTGTTGTTTGTGAGCGTTTTTTAAGATCAACTATAAATCTTTTTATATATTAAGAGTCTATTAAGATACCAGAACGCCATACTTCTTGGGAAAAAAACTTTTTACTGAGTTATATAGATGGAAGTGTAACGCTATACAAATCTTGAAATTTAGAGCATATTCTATTCCATTAATTTATTTCGATTTACTGTCAGATCTACTAAGTGATCTAATTCACAGTTTTAATTGCGTTAAGATGATGTCTTATGACAACTTTTTCCTCTCTTTTTTAAATTACAACTTTCAATTTCAGTATACTTTTCATTCAAAGCATGATTAATATTGTTATCACGAGAATGTGGTTATTCATTTATGAATAATTAGAATTATCGATACATTTGTCCATAAATACTTATTTGGAAGTCAACAAATTTTGAAAAATGATAATTTTTAAGTTTAGTTTTAAAATTCTCCATATATGGAGAGTTTAACTAGAAGTATATAGTTGCTGCCTCACTATCATTGCAATATTTAAGTTGTAGTTATCAGGTATGCATGAATATCTAATAATTAATTAGATTAATTAAAGAAAATTTATGTATCAATGAAGTATCCAATAAAATAATGTTTAATAATCTCTATATTTCAACTTTGCTAATGAAAGCAGCTATTAATTTATGTATTTTTCATAAGAATTCAACAGGTATTTATTATTATTATTTTTTTGATTATATGCTATGCCGTATCATATTGTTTACTTAAATAGCTATTAAAGATAGTAAATCGTCTTCATTTATGATAGAACGCCATCTATCGGAAAATGAAGAATAAATATATCAATCACCATAACTTTTATTAATTTGGCATTTGGAATTCAGTAAATTGCGGAAAAATTAAAATTATCTCTAATTTTAAAAATTATGAATCAACTACTAAATATAAACTAGGTTATCATAGCTGTGTGGTGAAATCAAAATAAGTGTAAAATTTAAGCCTCAACGTATTATTTTTTTTTACAAGAAGCCAGAAAAACAATGTAACCAAGAGGTTAGAAGGAGTTCTGAAAAAGAAGGAGGAGATAATTGGATGAAAAGGTCATGTCTTTGTTCTCGTACAGAAAAAGCAAGGAAAAAAAGGGGAAACAGAAATTCCGAATTTGTTCGCTTATTCCTCAATGCCTCTATCTCAATGTAAGTCTGAAATCACGTTCAATCTCGACGCCACACGTGAGTTCAGCGGTTTCGTTTAGTTCTCCCCCCCCTCCCTCCCTTCCGATTTCTAGGAAGATCAAGACTGTTATGGGGTGACGAATGTTTTGTTACACAGTTTAGAAGTCCTTGCGAGAATCCAATTGAAAAAAAGAAGCTGGAGAATACGAGAAAAGTGCTTTGTTTCGTTTTCCCTAGAGGGTAGGGATTCTTTATTAAAGAAGGAAATAAAAATCCCTCTCAGTGAAACAGACTCCTGATTCTAAAGAAATGCAATCTAAGTTTTTTTTTTCTTACATAGCCCTTGAGGTGATGTTAGTGGAAGAGTTTCCTTTCATAATTTATTTGGAAAGGTTACGCTTTATAAAATTGTTTTGATTCGGTTTCTTCGAATAAAGAATCGATATGTGAGAGGCTAATTCTGTTTTCATAAGTTTGAGAGGCTTGGAACATTAACAATACGAAATAAATGAAATGAAAAAGAAAAGAAAAGCATCCCACCTTAATTGAAAGAAAATGTTTCTATTACAAACATGTTTGTTTTTCATCTCTCACGAAATTTCATGTCTAAACAAACAAAAGTTTATTTCACGTAAATCTCTCCAAGTATTTTTATGAAAATTGAAAAAAACAACAATTGATATATATTAAATTGTAATTCGTGCAATAACATCATATAAAAAATTTAATTCATTTTGGAAATTTTTCTTAAAACAATGTTTACCTATGCATTTTTGACGCAAATAATCTTAATCAATTTAAAGACAATTTTATTGAGTTGAATGTCTTTGGACCATATATTTTCCTCCATCACTTTTTGAATTTTGCTAAATATTCCTGGTTCTTCTTGATTAATATCCCATTACACAAAATATGAATTCTGCAAATATATGTTATCATTGATTCTTCGGCTCTTTGAGAAAATTATTTCTTAAATTAAATTGAAAGTTTCCATAATTCATAAAATCTCCTGCATTAATTCTTTTTTTTAGTTTATTAATAATTAAATATTATTTCACTGAAAGTATAAAATTTCCCTCTTGAAGTATAAGTTTTTATGATTATTTTTTGTTGAAATAATCCTATACATAAATGCACATTCACTTACACACAGTCGCCTCAAATTTGCAAGGACTTATGTGATAACGAAAATATATGACTTTCTATTTTGCACATATACGGAGAAATGCCAACAAAATAAAATTATACAAAGACTGTAATTCAGTTTTTCTAAAAATACTTACATCTGCGAACTGTTTATATTTCCATTATTTTTCACATATTTCCAAAGTAGGTTTCAGGTAGAAATATCACCAAAATGTTTCTGAAGTAAATATATTGCCATACGTTATAAAACGTATGGCAATGTATTATATAATATGTAATTTATACAAAAGTTTAAATTACATATTATTTCATGGAACACGTTTTCGCAGTAGAGAAATATTGCATGCTGCTCTTGAAATAAATATAAAAAAGGAATAATACCAATGCATACATTAACTCTCATGAGAATATAACATTTTCTTGGATATTAACAACTACAAGATAATGAATAATACCCTAACTGGAAAGCAAGAAAAATAATTAGCATTTGAGCGTTAAAAAGTAAAAATATTGATTAGTTATTATATTGATTATATAGGTAATTTTTATATTGATGTAATGCAGGAAAACAAAAATTAAAATAAGAGAATGTATCTTTCTTCTTATGGGATCAACTTGACGGAGACATAAAATTACCACCTAATATAAAAATTATAAAAAAATTAAACTCAACCAGATTGATGTATCTTTAATGAGTTAATTTTGCTACGGAGATAAAACTTTAGAGACCTAATAAGTTATTAAGAACGTTATATAATTATGACTATACATGATGGATTTCATACGAAAATTTAACTATTCATGCTCCTATGCACTGAATGCGTGCACAGCGTATAGGGTACATATGAATTGTAACTGAGAAAGATATAAGGTATGCATCTTATTTAGAGTGACGTTATTTTTAACTTTGCTGCATAGATAAAATTATAGTGAACTGATAAGTTATTATGAATGCTACATAATAATGAATATACGATAGGTTGCGTATAAAAACTTCATTATTCATGATTATATCTGTTCAGTTTTTCTATTGTTGTTCAGCGTGGAAGATACATGTGAATTGTTATTGATGTATATGAGTTAGTGAGAGAGATATAAGATATACATATTATTAATGAAGTAACTTTATTGTGTTTAAACTAACTATTTATAACCCCCAGATCAGTTATTAAGAATGTTATATAGTTATGAAATATATATATAAGGATAAGGTTTCACATACGAACACTTAATTATTCATCACTATACCAGTTCAGTGTTTCTATGTTTACATAACATGGAAAATATTTATGAACTCTTCTTAATTATACTGGTTAATTAGTTTATCTAGCGAAGTAACAAAGTTATTAAATATTAATGTCAAGAATTTTTTCATCTGCACTGAAACACATTTTCAATCGGCTATGTATTGTGAAAATTCTTAATCATTTTGACGACGAAAACAATACTTTTTCATAAACACAAAAAATAGTAACAATCATTGTTTAAAAATTAAACTTTGAGAATATAGAAAAATAGGGAATCTGATAGCACACGTATTCTTTCTTAAGACGCAGCGGTTTACTAAATACAAGTTTAAAATTGGAATATAACACCATTCCTTCGTTCTTGAGCAAGTAGAGTTCCAGAATGGTGTGTGTCACGTTATAATTAACTCTACATTGAATAAAAATATCAAGTACTCTTTTTTTCATAACTCCCGGCTAGTAGGATATTTCACTTTTCCATCACAACAAGAGATGGAAGTGATGGTAGCTTATAAAAGTTGGGTACCCACTAGGTGTACCATACTTGCCCAAAGAGTGAGTGGGTCTTTGTAGCTTTGAAGTAGGGACCAAACAGAAAACCTTAAGACATAATCTTCCCCCAGAGGTAACATTTCACATGAAGGACATTGCTACAACGACATATTAACGTACACCATCCGGCATGGGCAAATTATATGAATTTATGATTCGGTCGGAATTCGAAGCCACTACCATTCGATAGTAAGAAGAACGCTCTGACTAACCAAGCTACTGCGGCCACAAATCTTCAATTATAAAGGTTTAAATTAATTACAAGCTCTGCAGTCAAGAATTTTGAAAGGAAATGTAGCCTAAATTTTAAGCTTGTCAAAGATTGAACCTTTTCGTTCACCTATTTTCAAATTATGCCTGGAAAACATTCGGTTAACATGCAGAAGAATTTTTTTAAATAATTTTTTTTTCATTACAAACAAATAAAGGAATGTTATTTATAATTACTCTGTTTTAAGATTTTATTATTATAATTCTCACACATATTTGTTCGTAGAACAAATAAAGCTATAAATTTCCAAAGAATGAAAATTTAATACAACACTGAAAGATTTATCGTTATTCTAGTAAGCTAAAATTTTAGACCTTTAACCTTTCGCTAGAAATAGTCCAGATAGCAAATATTAGAGGAACACTTTTGCAGTCACAAAGTTGAGTTGAGTCAATTCCAGAGGAGAAATGCATATTTCTGATTACATTTGTTCTGTAAGTCCCAGTAGAAGAGGTATTTTGACTTGCAGAACAGAACCTGCATTAATTAGCAGAGAGCCATCTTTCTTCATCTACTAGTCGGAAGTTTGTTCCAACGAACTATAACAAATAGTTATGAATGTGTGACGAATTTAAATTCTTCGTACTAGTTTGTCCTCTGAGGACTATTGAAGATTTCTTCCAATATAATTACATTACTTTAAATTTGTGACTTTCATAATTCTCCAATGAAATATCCCCTTCAAATATAAGTCGTGATTATAATATTCCTAAATAGTTTGTCTTATACAGAACATATAATTTAGAAAATATATTTGCTATTTTGTTGAGAAAACAATTCAGTTCTCATAATTTATTTACTATAGACGAGAACAAAATGTATGCTATAATTTATAATCCGTTCCTATGTCATGTTGAGATTTATTTACAAATAAGTCATATAAACTATTCAATTTCTCAAGTGCTTACAGCAGCAGTATTATAAATTTGGAAATTTAGTAAGATTTACGGTTATTTAAATGTCTTTTGAGTTTTGTACTAAAAAGTCATAAAGTATTATTTAAAAAATAAAAAGTGCAGATATACACATTTGTTAATTTCCTATAACAAAATGTTTTTTTCTAATATTAGGATTACTTTTACAATGCTGAGTATTTCAGTTTTGGATGAGTGAAATTTTTTAACATAACAATTTAATTTTGAATATAACAGCTATTTTTGGTTTCGGGATCTAATCGGAATTCTTTCAGTGTGTATTTATGTTCAAAGAATACTATGCATTCACTATGCAGCTTTATATATCTTATTAATTCAACGAATAGGGATGTATTATAAACGCGTCTTTCCACCATAGCATACACATTTTCCATAGGGTTAACACCTAAGCTTTGCTGGGGCTAGGAAAAGTCTTAGAACTCAGATCCTGTTCAATGAATTAATTTTGAACACTTCTGCGTGATGCATTGTTCTATCATCATCTATGAAGTATCTGTCACCATCAGAGTAAAAATAAAGAATTATAGGGTACAGTTCATCTGTATGTATATCTAGGGCATCTTATGTGTTTTTGTTTGAACTCGAGAAACATCAGGGCATCACTTCCATGCTAAAAGAACAATAACCCATAAGGTGCTCCATATCTTTTTAATCCCACCTATCTCATCTGAAGTGCAAGTAAGGGAAGATGGATACTTGGATTCAAGAATTTTTCGCTAACTGGACGTAACTTGTGTTGCTAAATAATAGCAAGATGAATTCGTTTATAGTATTCGATTACAATCTTTAAATGTCCAGAGTTTTTTTCCAACAATACTGTAAATGAATGTTTGCATTTCGTCTGAGATAAGTGGCTTTCTCGCAGACACCCGACTATGCATTTCAATCCTCAGCATTCCTCTTCACTTGGTTTTAGCTGAAATTTGTTGGAAAAATGCTTGGTTGACGACATTTTTATCTCTCTCAAATGAAAAAACTATATTCTGCTACACAAATCGTAGTTTATGATGTTTTTGGAAAACTCTATTAGTAATGCAACACGTCTTTCAGACGAGAAATGCTGGTTCTGATTCCATCTTTATCTATGCAATGGCTACAATTGAGATCCAAGTGATATTGCCTTCAAAATAGAGGTTAATGCTATAAGGGCTCCAACAACAAGCACTTTTTCAAATGATATGAGATCCACCGTTTTTCTCGTTTTGCTTCATTTATCATAAAATACTGTCCTACATTTTACTAATGTTATCATACTAACCATGTGTATAACATCTCATAAAAAAATTTGCATCGCTTACAAGCATTTAAAGGAAAATATCGTTTGTTTCCAATTCATTGGCAAGTGCGCTCCTGGGGAATTTGCAATTCCTGACGAGTAATTTTGTTTAAAAATAATTAAAATGAAATTACAGAATATAAAAACATTTTATATTCACAGATTCATTTTATTATCCCCAATCACTTAAACAATGCTATGAAAAAAATAAATTTTAATGTTTGCTTTAAAATTAAAATAAATAAATACATATGATTCATTAATACAATTATCATTATTGAAAAATATATCTGTTCAAAAAACTTAATTGCATATGAAACAATTTAGTATCTAAGCATATTTTGAAATATTATAAACAAACCAAAAGCTTTCACAAATTTTCTTTTTTCTTTAGAAAATAGAATTATATTTTGAGAAAAAATTCAGAGCATAAAACCATCATTTGAAGAATAATCTAAAATACCTTATTTTCTGAACTTTTCAATTAAATATAATTCTTCTGTTTACTGTTTAAAAAACACTTCTTGGTATCTAGTTTTTACAACATTAAATTTCATGTTATAAATGTCTCTTTGTATTTGATTAACTTCTTTTTATTACGGAATCTAATACATAACGAAACGGGGAGTTAGTCACTCCTCTTTTTAATGACATGAATAAATTTCTCATTGGGCATGGGTTGTTTTGATGGATTAGAGAAAACGCGAGAGGGAAGTAATGGATTTCTCCATTCTGGCTTACAGAAATTTAAAAACCTAATACTCCATGTGACAATGTATTTACACAGCTACTTATCTGAAAGAAGATATGAATGAGTTTGCGAGTAGAGACGAATGATGATGGGTAAAGTGATGATAGAAATATTGATGGATTGTATTTTCGAATACTCATTGAGAGAGAGAGAGAGAGAGAGAAAGAAAGAGATTGTGCAAAACCTAATATTCTTCATAAATTTATTTATGGACTTTCTCTTCAAGACAAAGTAAAAGATTTGTAGATGGTGAAAAATTGCAATTTTTTGATGGGAAATTGTTATTTTAGTATTTTTCCACTTTACACACGTACTATAATCACCGTAACAGTAAAGGAAAAAAAACGCAAATTACTGTCGTAAGTATTCCATTTGCATTTGTTTGAAAAGGTTTACGTGTTTAGAAACTACTAAAAAATAAAACTAATATTTTATATTTAAATTTCATAAACTAAATAACTATCACTTATTGACAAAATGTATTTATAGTACAATGTTTATTTCTGGCGGAAATTGTTTAGCAATCGCATTGGTGATCGATTGCGTGAGTATAATGTAATGGTATCTTCTTTTTCAATAAAATAAAACAATATTTGGCTGTTTTTGCCCTCGGTGATTTGTGACCGTAATGCTCCTTTTAACTGACAAAATTATCGCCAAGTATACTCTTGCACCAACAAGTTTTAGCTTTGTTCAGTATTTAGCTTGTTTACCATTGTTTATAACATTTTAGGCAAATTTTGCGCAAAAAATTATCTTTTGATGTATATTAAATTTAAAATAAAAGCTTTAGTCAATAAAATTTTTTATCTGAATTATATTATTTACAATTATCCATAAAAAAAACATGCTATTTCTTTAGGATCATAAGCGTGGGTGTAATGGAAAAGTATAATTATTCTCTACCAATTTTTCACACGCATGCAAAGATGAGTGATACACTTCAGCGTACTGTGTTTTAACATATACATAGGGCCGTGGTAGCCTAGTGGTTAGGGTATCGGCCTTCCATCTAGAAGGGTGTGGTTCGATTCCGAATGCCGCCAAAAGACCCACCGAGTACATGTGATATACGTGCTCGTTAAATCTGTGGAGTTGAAAGTCCTGTGGTCGGTCGTGGAGCAATTACCATGGGTGCAATGGTCTGGAGAAATTTACTCCCCCTTCAAATCAATACCAAAATTGAGGTGTAGATCCTCTGGTGCTGCCATCTATCGGAGGATTTGAAGAGTAGAAGTCGTACTTTCACCTTCATGGTGCTCTGATTAAACGCAAGACGCTCCCAATTTACTTAAATTCACATAGCCAAAGCATAGCGAGCTTGGCTTGTCCAAGTGTCATTAGTAACAACAACAACACATAACATATGCTCCCTGTGACATTGAAAAATTCGGAAATGGTGAAAAATAGAGAATTTTAACAGGAAAAGTGTTGATAAAAATTTTTTGTATTGTTCTCATATATACCAATGGAAATTCAGACATCCAATGTTATGTGAAACAAAATATATACTCTCACTCTCGAATAAAGAATTGTAATTTATGAATTGGGATTATGTGACAAATGTTGGTATTTTATTCACACATTTTCTGAAAAAAGTATAGAAATTTAGTACTCTGTGTTTCAAAATATTTCTGCATTCATTCATAAGAAAATAAATGCAGAAAAATAATATATATATATATATATATATATATATATATATATATATATATATATATATATATATATATATATATATATATATATATATATATATATATATATATATATATGTGTGTGTGTGTGTGTGTGTATATGTATATATATGCTGAAGATGAGTGAGAGATCTATAGGCATCGTTTCAATCTCATTAATGCATAGTTTACGAAAATTGAAAGTGCATATAATTTTTAATTTTTATATTCAGAAAAAAAAGTAATTCAAACTTAATGATTTACTATGAAAGCGTGATTTTTTTAGACTTCATTGATAAATTTTATTCTTGGTAATACAGTATTACAGAACGAATTGCTGACTGAAACATGATTATTGGAAGAGTTTAAGAAACATGATATGCATAAATTGAAATGCAACATTTTTCAGTTCATTGTTGAACTTGAAATTATAAAATCTTGAACTTTTTCATTTTGAGTAGTATTGTAGTATTGTGCATTTTGTTTGTAAATTATTGAAGTACATCATAAAACGCATATGCATAAATCGAAATTCGACATTGCTCAGCTTCAAATTAAAGAATCGTGAATCTTTCATTTTGAATCAATGCAGTATGGTATATTTTGTTTGGAAATTATTGAAGAACATCATAATATATTATTTAAGAACCAGTATTTGGAAATGTGACCATTTATTTCTCAAGTGCTAAAATTTTATTTCTCTGCGGAATATTGATGTGTAAATAAAGCAATCTCAATTGAACTTTCTTCATAAAATCATACATTGCTGTATTGATAAACATTTATAAAATAATTATCAGTGATTTTATATATCTATATGGAAGGGGGGATTGTATGAAAACGTAAGAGATAATTCCAGTCTATATAGTAATATTATTGGATAATGGTTTAAATTTCCAAAACGATTGGTTGTGCCATATTAAAAATGAAATTGGAATCTAATGTAATAAATGACACGCAGACCAAACTTGCTTAACATACTTTAAAATATTTTATCACTTTAATATTTATTCTTTCTTGAATTTTTTAGAATAACTAGTTCAATTTTACAGAATATTTTAAGCAATGTTTTTGAGTCATTCATTTTTATTTTATGCAAGAGAGAAAAAAAATTTATCCTCAAAATCATTTCAAATCTTTTTCTATTTTTAATGGACATATTTTCTTACTATACGATTTCTGATTTTTAAAAAAAATTACACTCGGTAATCAGTTTCAAAAAAATTAATCACTCAATAAACACTTTTTTTTGTACGAATAAAAAGTAATTTAAAATGTTTTTCAGCTCATATGTTAAACTATAAAATTTATCTGCAAAAAAAAGGAATTAGATAAATTATTATAATTATCCAGTTAATTTCTTTCTTAACTTAAAATACTTAATAAATTCTAATTGAAAAAGGTTGAAATGTGATATCAATGTTTCGATTGTAGTAAAAAAGTCATTTAATCAGAGTGTTTTCCACTTTTTTATATAATTACCGAGAGGCGAAATCCTTAAAAAATTCCTTCTCAAATAAATTGATTCTTTTTCATTTCTATGTGTCGTGAAAAATGGTAGTTATTATTTCTTTGTTATGTGACAAAAACTACATTCCCGAACAAAAAAAGACATAGTCTGAAAGGTAAGAAAAAGTTAATGGAAAATGGTTTTATATATCTTCTTTCATTTCGCATTGTTGATGTATATATTAGGCAGCAAGCATCATACTTTTTGTTCTTAATTATTAATAACAAGAAAAAATGCTTTACCATCCTTTTCATTTAGGAATAATTGTTTTTCATTGAACATTCCATTCAATTTTTGTGTTTCGTTCCTTGCCTGTTAACACCCACAGGAGCTGCCTCCCACCCACCCCCTTACTTAAATGAAACATTCCATTTAAACAAAGAACAAAAAAAAAAGGAAATGATTTTGCTACTGTTTCCCAAATTGTGAATCTAGTAAAAGAAATAAATTGAGACGGCAAAAAATGTTGCTTTTTTTGTTTTAAAAAAATGCATCCGAATTCTCCTGTCTCCAAATTTTTCATCGATTAGTTCCTTTTTTTTATTAAAGCAATTAATTCTTGAGCGAAAGAGGGAAAACAAAGAAAAGCAATGAGAGCATTGTATCGAGATATCGTTACTGTTTAACTTACAATAAATTAAAATAAAAATAAATACAAGAGTTGATTTGAGAGGAGTTGAAAGAACTTTTTTGTTCACTCCTGGTATCTTCCCCGCCCATCATTGAAAAAATGTTCGATTAAAAACTCATTAGCGAACTTGACATGTGGGGAAAAATCTTTTTTCTTTATCGTTTTCTTTGAAAAAAAAATGTCTCTCTTCGAGTATGTCTGGCAATCAATGGGGTAAGAAAATCACACAATTTTTACTTGAGAAATAAGAAATCTTTTATTCTTCTTTTAGAATTTTCTACATAATCTTTAAGTTAAGCCTCGCCTGCAATTAGTCAACTGAGAAGCTAATGTGCTCGCTTCACTTTTGTTCTTTATTGGAATTGAAAGCGACTTTATCGTCTGCTTTGGCTACATTTCGCCATTTTGTGAAATTAATCTATTGTTTTTCTCTACTTCAGCCATTAAAGATTCTCGCATGAGAGACGTACTCAGAATTAAACAAAAGAAAGAAAAATGTTTAATTTGACAAATATGGGAAGTGATTGCGGAAATGGTTCTCCTTTTTTTAAATAATTAATCGATGACTCTTTGTCTGGAAAAATAAAGTAATCAACTTCGGAACGGAAACATTCCATTGAATCCAACAGTAGAAGATCTCTTTACATTTAATGAAAAAATGACAAAGAGAAAGGTAATATGACAATCGATTTTTTAATACTATACTTTTTCATTTAACCATGTAATTTATGAACAACAAAATAAATGTCGTTTATATTATTTTTATATAGATTGTATGGTGCAATGAATCGATGGCAATAAATTATTGAGCAAGACATCTAAATCATGTTACTATAATTACGGTTTTTTCTTCATAATTAGACAAGGATTGACATGTTTATTTTTACTAAGTAATTAAAGAAAATTGTAAAAAAAAAAATAGTTCATTTTATACATCAAAATATGCTGAAAAACTTAATTCAAATTTATGAATTCATTGCATTAAATTGTACAGCTCTTTATATATAAATAAACATTTCATTTATACATGCATAAAAGAATAGTTTTATTGCTTACTTTGACTGAAATAAATTTTAACTAATTAAAGTCAAATGTAGAAAACTATTTTCTATATTTGACTCTATTTAATATTTCCTTTATGATTATGCAGACATTCCTGTGTTTATTTTTATTACTTAAAGAACAATATGTTTGAAACATAAAAATATATAATTTAATTTAATGAATAAGAATTGCATCGCAAAATTCATGCCTAATTTATGAATGTATTTTATTAGGTATTGTTATATTTATCTTTATGATAGAATTTCTATAGAAATATTATATAAATTTATGTATTTAGCAATAGTATTTCAATGACGAATAAATTAATTTTGTTTAGAATTTTTTAGGATTTGTTTCTAGCAGTCTTATTTTATGAAAATTATTTACAACCCAATGCACATAATATTTTGTTGGTTTGAGAGAGAATTGTTATAAATCAATAAGTAAATTAATTCTGTTTTGGGGATATTTTTATTTGGAATAATAATTTTTTACTAGAAATTATTGAACAAATGATTTTCAAACACTAGTACTTTAAGGTGTCAGATACATAAAAATATTAAAAATGTTTGAAGTTTAATAATGAATTATATAAACATATCTACAAAACCACATTTCTTAAGGCTTAAGCAATTGTAAGCATTCTTTTTATATATTATTCTTCTATAGATAAAATCTCACAGCTTTTTCATTTCCTTTAACTAAGTTGTTTCGCAAATATTATCAACGATTACTTTTAAATAAGAAAGATTCATTTTTTGCTGAAAAATATTCCTTTTAAATTATAAGATGAATAACATAATATGTTTTTCTAAATGAAAAAATCTTAAATATTTTATTTTAAAAAAATTTTGAATTTTTTGCCTTTTGATAAAAATTTATATTTAATTAAAAGTTAATATTTATTCAAATTATAAAATTGAAGATGGGATTATATTAAAGAAGTAAACTTAAGATATTGCATAAAGATTTAATATGCTATTTTGTTTTGAATTAACAAAAATAGAGAAAGAGAAAACTTGAGTTAATTACTAATATATTTATAAAATGTTTGATTGTAAAAAATTGGTGATTTTAATTTTCAAAATTAATGAAACTTGTATATCTTTAATTTTGAAAATAATAATTTCGCTAATTATATTAATGAGTTTAACATAACAATGGAAATTTCAGACACTAAGCATAAAAAGTTATGATCAATTGTATATATTTTAAAAACATTTAGAGATATAAAATTAAAAATATAAGATTAAAATATCAATTTAAACCATTTACAGATATAAAATTTAAAAAAGTCTCCAGAGGTCGATGATTGAAATACATTTTAATATTATAATTCAAAAGTAAACACATCAATCAATCATAATAAGTGAAACATTTTTATTACGAGCCAATTAAATACCAGCCTGATACTATTTCCGACGTCATCAATTCTAGGAATAGAAATAACGATAGAATCTCCGACTCTAAGTCTATTCAGTTTGAATTCTTTATTCCTAATGCAGTTGAAAGAATATCTCATTATTCATCGCGATTCAAGGGCATTGGAAAACTCTCCGATCTCAAATAGGCCTAATGAACCATCTGCAGTTAGGCTTTCCTTTAATGGATTCAGTCTTCCCGTGGAAGTCCTCCTCTTACCAAGTCTACCGATGTCTCCAACGGTCTGAAAGGATTTTCTACTGTCTTAAATTCATGCATTTACAGTGAAAGGTCTCATTAAACTATTCGCTACTATTAACGATTGTGTGTTCCCTTCTTCTTGACAAATCTTTCCTGCTGAACGCGGGATTATGCGACGAAGTTCTAATTCACGTTACTTGGGAAAGGTTGGATTGTTCGATTAGAATAAGCAATTGAGTTTGTGTAAGTTTGAGCTTACACATATGCTCTTAAAAGTTGCATCGAGTAATAAATAATTGGAATATTATGGAACAGAAATTTTTTTTAGTATATTTAGATAAAATATCATGAAATTATCTGCTAACAGTTAATATTTTAAAATGATTAAATTGGGACAAGAAAATAAATTACAATTCTGCTTAGTTCGAAACACATCCTTAAAACGTTTTCTCCTTTTTAAATAAAATACGGTGGATGGGTGAGTGGATAACGCTCCTGACTCCTGAGTTGTGGGTTCGAACCCGGCACGGTCATGGATGTTACTTTCCTTCTCTGTTTTCTCTGTCCTTTCTTCTGTGATGATGTATGAATGTGGCCCACCCTATAAACGGGTTTGTGGTGGTATGGCGCGGGTAACGCTACTCGCCTCCGTGACTTGGTTCACAGGTGCCCGCTGGGTAACGACAAATGAGCAGTTTCTGACCTTTTTGTGGAAAAGGTTCGTCACAAAAGTCCCCAACGTTGGAAAAAAATTTAGATCAATATTTACATATGCTTTGTCTTTTTACAAGATAAGCTGAAATTGTTGAAAAAATTTTAATTTCTTTCATTAGAGTCCACAAAAATTCCTGATCCTTTAATCGAAATACGAATCCTAAAAGTATTCTAAAACTCTGAAACTTATGAATTATTATTAGAAAAATAATAATTTATTGTGTTGCAAATAATTTTAATCGTGAAAAAAATTAGAATCACAAAATAAAATGTGAAAATTATTCAAAACTTAAGAATGTCATTAATGACATTTCTTTAGCAATTGCTCATATTCATCATACAGAAAGTTTAATTTTATTCAATGCATATTGCTCAAAATGCTGTATGTAGCTTCAACTTATCACCAAACTGAATTTTAATTAATAATAATATAAAATTTGTGTTAATTTTCTGAGAGAATAAAATTCATAACTATCGAGGAAATAATGATAGGCAATAAGAAGAAAATAATTTTAGAGATATTTTTGAATCTGGTGAAATAGTATTTGTATTTGTATTTTTCACTATGATATTTTGAACGTGTTGTGTTTTTGGTATTCTACATTTGTGCTGGGACATTTTTAAAACTTTATGATTTGATGTATGGGTGTGATATTTCAAATTTTGTGAATTTATGTTTGTGATATTGTGAATTTCTAAAGGGATATTTTTAAACTTTGAGAATTAGTTGAGAATTATTAAAAAGAATTATTTGAGAATTATTAAAAAGAAATAAAACCTGTGAGAAAATAATTAAAAGAACTCAAACCTCTGAGAAAATAATTAAAAAGAACTCAATAAAACTTAATAATTAAAAAGCAAAGTCTTATGCAGGAATAATTTTGTTGTTGTTACTAATGACACTTGGACACGCCAAGCTCGCTAAGCCTTGGCTATACGAATTTAAGTCAATTGGGAGCGTCTTTCGTTTTAATCAGAGCACCATGAAGGTGAAAGTACGACTTTGCTCTACACACATGCTATAGGTACCCGTTTATAGGGTAGGAAACCATTCACACCTCATTCATACAAGGAAAGGACAGAGACAGGATAGATAGAGAGAGAAAGTACATCCATGCCCGAACCGGGATTCGAAACCAGAACATGACGGGACCTCCTTATCCGCAGCCAGGCATGCTGATCACTAGACAAGTTGGGTGGCAGGAATAATTTTAAAGTTTGGTAATTTGTGTATGTAATTTTGCAAATTTATAAAGGGATATTTTTAAATCTGTCTAATTTGCGTTTGTTTAATCTTTAAAAACTTTTTTTAAAATTTCGGTAAAATCGAAACATAACTCGGTTTTTTTTTCCTTTCTTGACTAAAATGATTTTGATAAATAAATTTCAAAAATTATTGCAAATAAGTATTAACATAAGGCATGACTTGGATGATACTTTTATTTACGAGAATGCGTAGTTATTTCAAAATATGCTTTATCAAACTCTGATTTGTAATGTAAAAATCACATAACTAATTTTTTTATCAAGATCTACGGAAATCTGCTTTTCTGTAAAATTATGGATTTGTAATAATAAAGCGTGAGTGAAATCTTAATATTCTTTTTAGATCACTTATTTTAATCATTAAGAAATCCCTTTTAAATCAATAAGAAAATGATCTAAATATTTAAGTAAGGCTAATTACTTAAATCTAAGTATTTAAGTAATTTTAGTAATGATCTAAATATTAAGTTACATGCGTGATTTTATTTTATTTCTCTCTGCGTATATGCTGGAACTCCACTTATCCGAATCAATTGAGATCGAACCCCAATCGGATAATAAAAATTTCGGTTAATTGGATTTTTCGAAAAATATTTATTTTAATTAATTATTGTACATTAAAAATGGGAAATAAACTATATATTTAAGAAATTTAGATGAATTAAATGTAAAAGCAACACTTATACATGTTAAAATTATACAAGATGTTACACAAGAGCTGTACATTAATGCAGTATGTATGTACATTCCTGTAAATGTAAATCATTGTTTGCTGAACATCTCGGTCAGAGTAAATTACTTCACTGCTATCATCCATTTAACAGTGAAAAGTTGCATGCAGTCACTCTCGGGCTAACGCTCTTTTTACTTCAAAGCAGTTTCAAAAATCGGTAAATGCTTCCATAGCTGATGGTCTCTTTCCAATTGGACATTAAGGTCATCTGTTTCCAAGACACTCGACACTTTCAATTGATTGACTATCACATGCAATTCGAAATCTAGGGTCTGACTTATAATTCCTTCTATTATGTCTTCAGCACTAATTTCTGAATATCAAGCAATTTTTCAAAACAATTCTTTTTTAATTTCTCAAGTGATACGTTTCTTTCTCTGTCTCGTTCTCATCTTCTTCTCTTCTCCTACATTACCTTTTCTTAAACTTGCTTCCTTTTCTCATTCTCTTTTTCAGAATAATTTATTTTTCTGAAATTCTGAAAGGTATTCGGATAAACGGAGTTCCGATAGTTAGATTTTCACTATATTACATGTTACGACATGAATATCAAATTTATTTGCAACGCAAATCAATTTTATAAGCTAAAATCAGTTGTTTTCTTATTTTCTTTTTTCATTTCTTTTCTTTTTCTTTCTTATTTTTTTTCTCTTAAATATTCTGGATATTTCAAGATGAGAACAAGTTCTTTTCATAATATTTTAATGCCTTATGAATTTCATTAGAAAAGATTCTCAATTTTAACAGTAATAAAGAATTAATAATCTTTTTTAATTAAATTAGAAAACATAATCTTTTATCATTCAGAGAAAAGAGATATGCATTTACAAGGCATATACTTAGTCACATATTTTACTTTGTTATATATAAAAAAAATATTTAAATCAGAAAACACTTAAAAATAAATTTGTTAAGCAGATTATTTCTTTTAATGTCATATTTCCTTTAATCAGCAATGATATGAGTTATATCATGAAAAACACACATTTCCATAAAATATTAATAGTAAATTCTATTTAACTAAATAATAAACTGTATTTAACTCAACAGTAAGCGCTAAATATTTTCCATGTACTCTTACGATTGAATTAAGCCCATTGGATTTAAAATTCCTAGGTTCGTTTCTAGGTGATGATGGGTTATGAGAGATGGATATTGCGCTTCTGGTTTTTTCATGGACATCTGTCAAGGTGGGTGCTTGAGAGTTTTCAATTTTTTCTCCACAATTTTTTTCTCCAGAAAGATGTTCCCCACAGCATCTTTCTGGAGAATCATTAATACATTTTTTTGTTTTATGATAAATTACAGAAAAGTTATTAGATTACCCACTGTGTATAATTAAAATTAATTTCTAGAAATAATCGAAAACTGACTGAATCTGCATAAAAATAAAAAATATTTTCTCTGAATGAAAGAAGAATTTTTTTAAAAAAAATTTTTATCTGCAAATACAAATGAAAGATTTTTGAAAACAGTTTTTGTACAATAAAAAATAATACAGTTGCTTAAAAACATTTATTTACCTTTATCCTTCAAATTATACTTATATAAAAACCTAAAACTGAGCAAAAAAATCATTCATATCAACTTAAGTTAAAATTTCAGGTCTTAAAAATCTCTCCGCATAATTGGGAAAATATTTCAATTAAGTGAGAAGAAGGGATTTTTAAACAAATCTTCCGTGTAATTTAATTATAACGAAATCAGGAATTATTCATCCAGAGAGCAAACTTACACCAAAATAATAACGTATATAATCACTTTATCCTAAATAAATAATGAATGGATGTGCTAACTATTAAAACAATTGAAAGCCCATTAAAGTAACTACTACAACCATTACCATTATCCTAAGGGGTTAAAAGAGAACCATTACCTGAGATTTTGTCTGGAAGAAAGGGAAAAATCTTATAAAACACAATCTTCTTGATTGATTGTATCAATTATTTTTTAGTTGTATAAATAATTATGAGTCTAATGAACTTCTGTTACTATATGAAGTTTCTTTAATTAAGAACTTCCTAATTTTATCTTCTTAATTTATATTAATTTAAAATTACTTATCTAAAAAAATCGATGAATTTCATAAAATTCTTTATTTTAAAAATCTACTTCAAAATAACTACAAGATTATACAAGATTTTATATTATCTTGTTTGTTTTATCAATTTCAAGATATTTAGCAATAAAATTGGTAATAGTAATTAATAATAATTACTAATAACAACAACCAAGAAAAATAAAAGTTATAATCTGATTATTTATTATCTATCAAAGCTATAATTTTTCATAGCTAAGAAGTTTAGTGAAATAAAATTAATGATTTAGGGATACATTAATCGTTAATTTTATTTTACTATCTTGAATTGATATAATTAATGGGTTATCGCCTATACAACATCGAAAGAACCAGGAAATATTAAGTTGCTTGAATGCATAGTTAATTATTATTATCAATTATTCTAAAAATAGAAACAATAAGAATTAATTCGAAAGAATCAATGTTTAACTCGAAGTTTTATTTGACCTCAGAAATATGCAGAATTCAATAAAACATCGCGCACAACAATTATTTATTATATATCACTCATGACATCAAATGTACCATTTTTAATATAAAATATATTTTATTTTTATGAAATTTTACTAAAATTTATTAAAAAATCTTTAAGCAATATAGATGTCCTAAAATATACTTTAAGGACATCTATGTTTATTAAAAGATTTTAAGATTCTATTTTTAATCCGGGGATTAATATTTAAATTCATTTTTGTTGCTCTAATTGTTATTTACTATGAGTAATCCATTTAATGTCGGATATTATAGACATATTCATTGATACTAATAAAGCTTTATTTTAATATGAATTTACTATGAGAATTTTTAATGTCATAATAGACATATAGCTCTAAAAAATTAATAACATAATTAGTTCAGGCAGTATATTTTGAATAAATAATTAACAAAATTATTGCGTACAATATATAGAATTGTACCTCGGCTTATGTATTAAAACAAATTTTTGTACAAGAAAATGTCATATAAAAATCCGTATCATTATTGAAATTAAAAATCCCTACTAAATACACATAAGATAAATATCTTTCTGTTTATCATTTCCCAATCTTCATGTAATTCATAACAGAATATTTTAAATACCTTAAAAAGATTGACTTCCTTAGCTTCAAATTCAATATTTATTACTTTTGTAATACACATAAGACAACCATTAAGAAGATAGATATATGTATTTAATTGAATGTTTTTTTCACGAGAATACTCCATATCATATTTACTTTCATTACCATATCGGAATAATCTCACAATTAAAATAATTGTAAATTTTGACACAAATCTCGGAAGAATAAACGTTTATTCAGTCTGCACTGTAAAACAGTTTTTGCTGCCAACAATGCTGAATGAGATTTAGAATAATTGCTGAAAGCACAGAAATCCTTCTAACTTTTTCAATTCATAACAGAATTATTAATAAAGGCATTACAAATTGAAAACATAAACATATTTTGTTTTTGTTTCTTCCTGATTTTTAGATTTATTCATCAATGAATACAAAATTAACGATTTAAAATAATCTGTTTCAGAGTAGCAAAAAATAAAAGGCGAACACAAAGCCAATTTTTTCCTTATCTATTTCAAATGCACATACTCACACTTATAAATATTTATGATGATTAAAATGCTTAAACATCCTAGATTAATGAGAAACCCTTTATTAATATCTTTAAGATCATCTTTAGCTTACATTCGACTGGAAATTGAATTATAGAAATTTTAAATGCTGTTTAGATGAATATTTTACTATATTCCTCATAGAGATATTGGGAAAATTCTGGTAGAGGATATAGGTTCTCCATTGTTGTCCATAAAAGAGTTTTAACATTTATATAATATTGAGAAAATGTGATTGGCCAAACCAAGATAGATAATTCACTTAGTTCATTAAACAATAACTGAGAAGCCTTGCTACATGGGTATGGATATCATTATTTTGAAAAATTCCATCTTCTGAAGGAAATAGTTTCCCTCATAGACTGGATTTTATCTTTTTAAAATTTCTCTGTGCTGCTCTCGACATTGGATAGAAGCATATGATGTGTGCCAATGTGTGGCTTGAGCCTATATATAGAATAAACCAAATTTTCGGGTTGTGTATATTTCCATAATACAGTGTCTATACTTTGATGTCATATTCTATTTACAGAATCTCTTCAGGAAAATTGCGCGAAGATTTTCAGACCTTTGTTCTTCGTGTATGTCAGCAAAGAGTGCCTCATTTGCATAGCTGACCATCACCTTCCTGAGGAAGATGTATAGTCCCTATTTTTTTTTAATTTCTTAATTTTGATTGGAAAAGTTTAGCCTTATATTGATTTTTAATTTTTGTATTAGTTGTATTATCAATTTTCAAATTTTTGTCTTATTTATATTATCTAATTTCAAACTATACTCACAAATTTTGTCTTTAAGTTATCTTATCTTGTTTATATTATTGGCACATCTATTTTTAGCTGCTTTTGCGTTTGATTGGGTTGCCACATATAAATTTTTTGGCATTGTAATTTATTTCTATTTAATGAATTTTCATATATTGCACTCTTTTGCAAAAAAAGGGGGAAGCATCATGAAGGAAGTGGTTGTTTTTGATGAAGTTGAATACATGTATAGCTCATATACATATAATAAAGACGATTAAAAGATCAAGGTCACAATAGTTTTTCACGGCTCACAATCACCCATTTAATGTTCAAATTAGTAGTTAATCGAATCACCCCTGGCTGCAATGCTTATTTTAATTCGTTGAAGTAAGGAGTAGTAGACGTAATGTCATCCTGCTACACATTATGCCAGGCATTACTCCAGATCTGCTATATTTTGTAGTGTTCAAATCTAGTGGCATACCATGCCCAAGACATGCTCGATTGGTGAAAGGTTTGGTGATCTTACTGGCCAAATAATAGTATCAACAGCATGAAGACCGTCCAGAGATATGCAAGTAGTATGTGGCCTGGCCTTATCTTGTTGCGAACTGACTCCAAAAGGACGTGTCATGAAAGTAATGCAACTGACCACAGGATGGTATCAACGAATTGTTGAGCTGTTAAAGATGTACGAAGGATAATTAAAGATGACCTGCTGTCCTGAAAAATAGAGCCCTACACCATCATACCAAAGGTTATGACTGTATGTCTTTGTAAGACAAAGGATGATTAGGAACTTTAGCCCCGTCCTCTCCCGACAGGAACACGGTGGTTATCTGCTTCAAGAGCAAAGCGGGATTCATTGCTAAACACTATATGATGCTAGTCTGACGGCAGTCATGATGATTGGTTGAGATGCCACTCCAGACGACTCCACCAATTTTGTGGGGTCAAAAGCAAACCTCTTAAAGGCCTCTGTGCTCATCGTGACCACCTCCGACAATCATCGTGAGATGGTGACGGTACCACAAAAGATATAGACGAGGCTGTAGTCCACAAGGATACCGTTGGGCCTGGAGAACAATCATTCTATCTTCCCTCTCATTTGCGGTCCTTGGTCTTCCAGAGCCTTCATTTCATCGGCAATTTCTTTGCAGCAACCATTGCTGCCAAAATCTTTGCATAGCAGTGTCTGTACTCTGCGGGTGTTGGCCTATTGCTCGGTATGACCACCCAGCTTCACGCAACCCTACAATGAGAATTACATTCGAAGTCGTTTAGTTGACTGTATGGTCGTAGTTGGATATCATCTTAATGACATCTTTAAATTCTTCATTGTAGAATTCGAATGGCATCGACAAAAAGGTGAACTTTCCGCCTGTGTTACTGGTTTTATACTTTGCAAATTGGGGATTAGAAATGCACACTTTGATCACAATTCCAGTTCATTTACATTGAAACTTTGATCATTTAGATGCTCAATCAAAATGATTTCGAATACGAAATTTCATCATGATCGCAAAAATCCTTCTTGGTGCTTCTATGTTTTTGCGATAGAGTGTATATAGTATTTATTAATTTATATATATTAATTACATAAATATATATGTATCATAAATTTGATTGGAAAATAATGTGTTGAATATAGTACAAATACATAAAAATATTAAAAGTAACAGTAACAATTAAACTGAAGAGTTAAGTAATTTTTGCTCTTAGGTATAAAAAGAACTAACTATCAAATCATTTTCTTAAAGCAGAATCATTTTACCAACATTAATTAATATAATTATTAAAAGTGTCACTAGAAAATACTAACAATTTTAAATGAAACATTAATATTTCTCTTCTGTTTCAAGTTAACAAATATGACGAAACCAGACAATTTATATGGCATTTTTATAGCAATTTACATACTTTATTTAAAATAGTATCTTCTTCACAAATGCATAATTGTCTTAACTGTCACTATGAAATACTCAGAATTTTCAATGAAACATGAAAATTCCTCTTATATTTCAATTCAGCCTTTATTACATAACCAAGCAATTTATGTGCCATTTTTATACCAATTTACTCATTTTCTTCTAAGGTACTGTCTTCTCACAATTGCATTATTTCTGTCGAATGGCATTAAGGATCTCTTAATTTTTCATTCATTAATTTTATATTATCATTTTCTCTTCATCAACTTCCTTTTGGCTAAAAATATTTCAAAGATGATAAATCATTTGTTGAAAATCCTTTGCAATCTTTCAAAATTTCTTGCCTGAAATAAAACCCATGGTTATTTGGTATTAAGTGACTCCGTCGTTTCAAATGATTTTCGTCATTTGTGTACATAGGCTTGTGTGCTAAATTGCTTCAGAAGTTCCATTAAGGTATTGTATTTTTCTTCGTTAATGACATCATAATCTTTATAATTTATATATTTCAACTTGATAATTTATTAGTCATTTGGACGAATTAAGAAAATAATTACGTGGAGAATAACTGTATTCTCTGTTTTACGATGAAATCTGCAGCATGATCGAGAAATAACCTTTTAAGCCTTAAAATTCTAATGAATTTGACTTTAAAAACCAAAACAATTTCAAGTTTATCATTAACAAATACCCTTCTATTTAATGATCTTTTTAGAATGTTCAGTAAAAATTTAGTCATTTCTGCGAGTCTTTTTGATAGGAATGTAATTATAAACGTAGATTATATGTATATATAAATTTAAGGTAGTTCATACGTGCAAAATTGAGTAAGCAAGAATATATTTATCAATCCATTTTCTATTAAATATATCAATGAAGTACACTTTCATGTCTTCTTCATGAACACTAAGCAAATTTTAGGCGCAACTTTTAATCCTTATTAATCCTGCAGTTATTTTTTTCCTTTCATGATTTAGTATTACATTACAGTACAAACAATCAATTACAGACTATTAGAATTCCGATTCTTCGAATCGCTGATAGTCTGATCGTTTTCAGAATTTCAGCAAAATAAATTAGATGAAAGAAGAGAAGAGTAAATTCATGAAAAGGAATAAGAAAACATTTCAAGAAAATTAAAGATAAGAGAAAAGAAGAAGTTAAGAATGACGAAAATTTCTGAATGTTAAGAAAGGTTAGTGCTGAAGATATAGAAGAAGGGATTATACATGCGACTTTTAGATTTCACATAGCAAATCATGGTAAATTTATTGAAGGTGTTTAGGAAGATGATGACCTTAGTGTCCAAGTTGAAAGAGACACGGGACCACCTGCTAATGAGGCATTTGCCGGTTTTGAAGAGCATCATCTAGAGCTTGACCACACGCATATTCTCACTGTCAAGATTATGCGCTACTTGGCTGCCCGAAAACGGATAAAGACAGTGAAATAGCTTACTCTGATCGAGATGTTCAGTAAACAATGACTTTCATTTACCGTACTTTACATACATACTGTATTAATGTATAGCACTTGTATGCACTTTATCATGTGAAAGTGTTGCCCTTTTAATAATCTGATTAAAAGTTTTTTTCTTTAAAAATATGTAGTTTTTCCTCCCATTTTCAATGTATAATTAATTAAAATAGATCCTCTTTTTGAAGAACTCCAGTTATTTTAATATTTGATTATCCAAATTATGTCCGCGGTCCTAATTGATTCAAAATATCGGAGCTCTACTGTAGTTCTGCAGTTTTTGCATCCTTCCACAATTTAACATTATATTAGTTCTAAAAATAAATTGCTTGTAACTCTAACTATGTTATATGAGGTAAAAATGTAAAGTTTATTTTTTCTTTTTTCCACTTTTAAAAGAAAAATTGATAATAATTTTCTTCCAAGTCAAATAAAATTTAAGACGATTGCTAAATCTTGAAAAACACTTTTATTTTTGGATTTGATAAATAATTTACTGTACAATAATATGCTCCATTTCACTTAATCTATTATAAAATATATTTCGTTTTCAGGCATCAAAATAACGAAAATAAACTTTCAGAAAATTTAGGAACATCACTTAGGATAACTTCATCAAGATCATTCATAAATAACTCAGTTATTTGGAACATTCCCTTTTCTTAACTTAATAATATCTAAATTCCTCAAAGTTCAATCAATAACCTGGACATCTTTTGGCCTGCTTTCCGAAGAGCGCAAGTTCGAATTCTTCTTCACCTTTGCGAAAACTTCTAAAAATCCGGTGCCGTTCCAGTCCATTAGCATTCGCGACCCTTAACTGTGACTGTCGCTGACGAGGAATGGAGCCAATTGGATAATAGCCAGCAAAACTTCCGTTTTGAAAACTTCTCTGGGAGCGAGGCTATCGAATTTTCCACCACTGGGATGGGGACAGAGAATTATTTATTGCTCGCCAACTTTCGCCTTCTTCGTTCTAAATTTTCTCTATGATCATGTTTTCAGATTTTTTTTTCTTGCTGTTAATGTTTATTTCTTGCGTATTTAAATCGGAAAAATTTGCCTAGTGCACGGATTCAAAATTGTAAGATCATTTTTCAAAACATTCGACTAATGGTATGTCGAGATTACATTTGCATTCACGATTAAATCACAGAATATTTATTGTTACAGATTTAAACATTCTTCAGCGTAAATTTTATTCAAATGGATACCATAAATTCAAGATCAAATTAATTTCAAGTTAGCAGCTTGGGATTCGTCTTCATTCACATTGACATATTTAAATCAACCTTACTATAATAAAATTTTAATAAAATGTTCACTGAAAGGAAATATGACACCAGAATTTCAGTTTTACTAATGAAATTTAAAATAAAAATGGCATGACCCTTAAAATGAAGAAAAAATGGCTTACAGAGCTAGAAGAAAATACGATAGATTTTCTTATTATTTAATTCAGACTGAAATATTTCTACGTAAAATCAGAAAGGAATATTAATTGCGTATATAAATAAATTATTAAATCCTTATCTTACTGCGTATGAAGGTTGGGTTTTTTAAATTACGATAATTCTTTAAAAAGATACTGAAATGTCTGAAATAAAATTTTTAAGAAATAAGAAATGTGAATATATTTTGTATGCTTTTAAAAGCACAAAACATATTTTAAAAATTACATTTTAAAAATAATTATATATTCTTTTGAAGTATAAGAAAAATAAGTAGGTCAAACCCAACTAGCAATTTATTACATTTGTCAATCTATGATATAAATCTCCAATAGATTCCATCCCATGTAAATATTAGTGGCAATGAGACCGCAGATCGATTGGCCAAAGAAGGTAGTGAGGAAGATACGCCCACTGATTCATCACTTACATATCAGGAACTTTACTCTAATGAAAGATCTAGACTTCATTCAATCTGGTAAATTCCACCAACACACCGATGGTACTCTGGAACATCTCCTGCAACTCTTCGGGAAATAAAATGTGACCAAAAAGTTCAAACTGCCTAAGATTCGCAAGTGGACATTTAAAATGCTTATCGTTTGAACGGGGGGGGGTACAAGCATTTATCCCACTTATAAAAAATGATGTGACCATTCAGCCTCATCGAAACATATTCTGGATTGCGTCGGACTTCCCCGGTGGGATTTATCCTCATATCCCCTGCTAATCATTGATTTTCTAACTTTCAACAATTTAATGGAGTTGATTTGACAAATGTCAGATCTTTTAAGAGGATAAACCAACACAAGCGATTTATTTTATATTTTCTAATACATATCTATCTGTTACAATAATGCAGTTTCATTTTTTGCTTATTGTTCAACGTACTTTCCTGCACAGGTAATCGCAGGTTTAATTTTGGGTCATGTTAAATTTTAGCTAAGAGAGTTTAATTTTATGACCGGAAGGTATATTAGACCACCTCCAAAATCTTTTTTAATTCTAAAATAACTGAAGTATTCTGTTATATATATTTGTTAAATTTAGTAAAGTGAATGATTACAGATTTAGAGCGAAGTTTAATCTCACTTCCAAGCATTGGAATGTGTTAATTTTATAGATTTTGTTAGTGATGTTTTTTCAACATTATTAGTAAAGTTCCCTCTTTGAATCATGTTTTATTTTTCAAATATACAATAAATGATTATACCTGATCATTTAAGTTGACAAAGAAATAGGAAAGTGATTAGATCAAGTTATATTTAGATATATAGATATACAAATAGAATATGTGCATGAAAAATCTAAAATTGATAGAAGATATACTAAGAATACTTTTGCTGTAAAATTTACTTTTTCGCTATACTAGCTGAAATAAGAGGAAAATTTAGCTTAGTACATTTTAGTCAATAACAGACCTAAAGAATCGCAATAGTGGCGATATTTACTAATTTCATCTCGTATTATATTTTTATTACTTATTATATTTTTCAGTCTCTTATTTCGAGAATTTTCATAATTTCTCTAAAAAACAAAGATAAAATTTTGAGATTTTCCCTTCATTCCATTAAAAATGACATTTTTTTTCAATTGAGAATTGTAATAACCAGTTTTTTCGGTAAAACTGTTATTAGTAACACAGTCTTAACTCTCATGTAGCTGCTGATTGTTCATTTGTTCAGAACTCATTTATTCAGATCTTGCATCAAGTATAAAAACTTTTTTGTAATTTATTTGCACATTTTCTATATCACTGATGATTATTTCTCAAAAGATACTATTCATTCAAAATCTTGAAATTAAAATGTACGTAACCAAATATATTTTGTCAGTCAATGTAAAACCTTTTAAGTTGTCATTGCGACACACACACACAATATTTAGCGTTTTGATTTCCTTTTATTACGCCAGAGTTCAAACCTGAAGAACTTTTTTTCTAGTCGTATCGAGATTTTAACTAAAAATCAGTAGCGAATAATCTTAGATTTCTTCTCAGATTATCAGCTGCAATTCACAAAGTTTACGTAAATGTATAAAAAATATATTTACTCTGGATCAAAGTGATTGCAAACATAATAGTCTTCCTTATTAGCATTGAATCTTTCTAGAATTTTGAAATAAAATTAAAATGTTTGTATTGCTTGAAAACTAAGCATAAATATAGTGTACAAATATAACAGCTAAGAAATAAACTAAAAAGACTTATATTTTTGTTTCAACTTTTTTAATGTATTGTTATGATTATATTCTAAATTATTGCCATTAACTTAGGTTGTAATAAATTGGAATAAAAATGCTTCATTCAAGGAAAAATTCTATAATATAAACTCATTGTGAAAATTGCAACAGCATGAAGGAATCATCATATTTGAATGAAATTTAATACACAATTGAGTAGTAGTGATACAAATAAATTATTTAACTTTCAAAATAAACAAACAATATCAAGATATCGAAATCAGTACTTTGTGTAGCCACCACGCTCTGCAATAAGTGCTGCTACACGACGTGGCATGCTGTCAAACAAATTTTGAATGTCTGCCTGAGGAAGAGCATTCCATATTATCTGTATGCGTACCCTAAGTTCGTCTATAGAAGCAACAAGGCGAGGATCAAAGCGAGAAGCCGACCAACGAAAATCCACACATGTTCAATCGGCTACCTATCTGGGGAATATGCAAGCTAAGGAAGAAACTGCACTTGCCACTATGCAAGAAAGGATTGAACAGTCCTAGAAATATGAGGGTGGGCATTGTCCTGTTGAAATACTGCGCCTGGCAAGCCTTGAAGAAAGGAACATATTGAGGCTGTAGAACTTCACTGAGGTATCGGTTTCTGTTCAGATTACCCACAATTCGTAGCAATTGAGTTCATCCATCATATGCAATGGCACCCCAGACTATAACTCCGGGTGTTCGTCCAAAGTGGCATTCGATAATGCACTCTGGAAGGTGGCGTTCGCCGACATATGGTCTGATACGAATGCGGCTGTCATGGTACCGCAAATTAAAGCTGGATTCGTCCGAAAACACGTCATGCTGCCAATCACCGTGCCAGTCCTTGATAGGCCCATTGTTGTCGTAGGCGACGATGGTTTAGGGTGAGGGAGATCCTGTATAAAGGACTCCTTTCACGCTGACAACGCAACAGCAGACGTCTACGAATTGATGAGGCACGCAATGAAACACGTGTAGCTATTGACCACTGTGCTGCCAATTGTCTAGAAGAAGCTGTACTGTTCGTCAGCGCCATGCGGACCAGATGTCAATCATCGCGTGTTGACGTCAAATTTCGGAGTCCACCTCGGATTTCCGAGTTGTTCGACTCTCGTCCATCCACTGCTTCCAAACACACATCACTACGCTGCACACGAGCTGCTCTTCTGCACGATAAAACAATCCAGCTTCACGAACACAGAAGATTCTCCTCCGTTCAAACTTCGTAAGTTGTTGAAATCTCACTCTCTTTCGTCGAAGAGGCGTAAGTAATGACTGAGCTAACGTTTACCACTAGCATATAACCACAGATAACCATACACACCTTGGTATAGCCATCTATTTATTTGGATCCTACGGGTCTGAAATTCTAATCATTTGCATATCATGCCCTACTTAACATTTCATGAAAATTTCAGCTCACTCACGTAAGTTCTTCATGGTGTTGCAATTATCTCAAACATGAGTTTATGTGTGTTTTAGTGTATTGCCATTATTATATTCCAAATTGTTGCCACTAAACTTAGACAGTAAAAAATTGAAATAAAAATACTTGACTTAAAATTAAATTAACAATATATTTCAGTTATTTATTAGTAACTAAATAAAATTTTATAAGATGTGAGCATATTGTAATATTATTTTCATTTAATAAAATTTAGAATGGTAGTATACTAATCATAACTAGGAAACAAATTTATACTTTTATAATTAATTGCTATAAAATTAAATAAAACTATTGAATATATTTTATATACCCAAGTAGCAGATAAAGATAACAAAAAATAAATTAATTAAAATAAATTGACTAAATAATAAATTTAAATAAACTGACTGTAAATAGATTAAAATAAATTGCCCATTTGGAAATAAAATTACTATAAATTGTACATCAAACTTTTAGGGGACAAACATTTTATAACAAAGTATACTCATAGCACTTTATTAGATTACAGTGAAATAGAAAACGAAAACTGCGAACAATGAATGCATAATTTACACTGAAGGTCTAAAAATAAAATAAAACTGATTTAGAAGTCAGAGGACATAAATAAACATAAGACAGTTTGTTGGAATCATACATTTTAATGTGAAGTATCTATTCCATTGTACTTTGGTACGCACTGAAATAATCCACTTTAGATACTTCAATTGCTCGTTCTGCAATTCAAAGTACATTTAAGAGAAACCAAAGGTAATAAATTTATTCCATTTTCGGATACTTTCTATTCGAAGTTATAAATATTTAAAACTTTTCGGTTTTCGTCGCAGAATCCTCATTTGGAAATAAAGTTTTGAAGTATTGCTTATTATTTAAAATTGAAAACATTCTTAGGAATGCGTTTTTTCAAATGAAATTTAAATGTTAACTTGTTTCCATTGGATTTTGAGCGTTATATTCTATCAAAAGTATATATATATATATATATATATATATATATATATATATATATATATATATATATATATATATATATATATATATATATATATATATATATATATATATATATATATATATATACATATATATATATATATATATATATATATATATATATATATATATATATATATATATATATATATATATATATATATATATATATATATATATATATATATATATATATATATGTATATATATATATATATATATTAAGAATCAATATTTTTTGCCATACACTAAATTTAATTGGTGTTATATAATGGAGAGTATTTAACATAGTAATCATATCATATTTAATAATAAATTTTATGTTTAGTTGTTTAATTATAAATTGTTATAGATGTAGACTTGTTCATATATAATTTCATAAAGATTTTTGAAAATTTTTAAAAAAAAAAACCTTATTCATAAAAAATTATAACAAACTTTACCAATATAGTAGCATTATTTTAAAAATTATGAAACTATATTTCCACAAAATGTTAATTAGAATCAAAAGACATTCAAAAATTATAACAAACTTCACCAATATAGTAACATTAGTTTAAGAACTACGAAGCAATATTTCCACAAAATATTAATTAGAGTCAAATGACATTCAAAAATTTCGCGTGATAATTTCTTTTATAATATAACAAATTAAAAAAAAATCAGTAAAATATTTTAAAAATTTTGTAGTTTTAGTATAGTTTTAGACAATCATCTAGGCATGGAAAAATTGGATTTAACTATTGAAACTTAGTGAATTGTTTGCTGTTGATATGGATAGTTAAACATTACAAAAAGGACCTTTTTAACTTTGATCAAATTTTTATTAACATGTAATAAAATTTAGTGTTGAAATAATTTAAAGTTGAAATATTTTTGTCAGTTTTTAATTGCAAATTTACTTTGAAATAATCATTAAAATGCATACCATTGAGCATATTTAGTTTAAAATGTTACTTTTTCAACTTGTAATTAGCGTTATTGATTTTATGCGAAGAATTGTCATCTACAGACTGTTTTACTGTACAAAATTGGGTTGAATTTACAGTTAATATGATAATAAAATCAAAACCAATAAAAAAATTTTATATTCTATGGAACAGAGATACGTTAATTTTGATATGTGTCTGGATAATAAATATAAAAAGATTCATCGTTCTAACTGTTTTACTACATTCTACGAAATAAAGATTCATAGGTTTGATTCTGGCATCTATTGATCAACTAAATATTGATAGTTAGCACGACACAGTAGATTGTATTAGGTGATTTCCTGGTTTCCTACTTTTTGATTCCTGAACTGTCTTTGAAAAGTTACTGTGGAATATGTTAAAATATTAAAGTTGTATGCGGCACGCGCTGTTATATAAAATATTAATATTTTATATTAAAGTACTTTCCTTTTTTTATTTACCCACAGTTGCATTTAAACCTAAAGGAATATGTATAGCTATATTTACATTACAATATCCTAATTTTTAAAAGAAACTTTCGCTAATGAAAAGCATTTTGTAAAAGGTAGAATATCAAATACAAAAGTGATCAAAGTTTATAAATGTTTGATGTTTTGGCAATTTTGTTTGACGCCAAAATAGATGCTAAAATGTAAGTTACAAAATTGGCAACCTTAAAATCCCTTTAGTTAAATCACTGAAACTAGTTATTAGAAATTAAATTTTATCACCAATATTTACAACCAAACTTTTCGCCAAACCCAGGGATACTCACTTCTACACCGAATCCGCAAAAGTTTAAAAAATTCTTAAATTATACATAAGTTTAGGATATATTTTAGATACTTTTATACAATCTATGATACATATGTATTCTATCTTATCGAAATTCATACACAAGCTGATCCTATAAAATAAATAAATAAATAAAAATTGATTCACAAACATATGTGGAACAATTTTGCAAATGGTGAATCATTTTATTCAAAATGTAGATTCAATTTGAACAACTATTATATTCACGAAATATAATCACATCGAAAATTTATCACACATAATTCCTCCGTGGGACCCGACAGGTGTTTGCTTAGTTTGGAAGTAGTTCGACAAAGTTATTTCACATTGTATTGAAAATTCAATTGATAAAAGGATGCATTTTAAATGAAAGTATTGTTCTGTGATTTGCATTGTGTCATGAAATATTACTTCTGGGGATTTATTACACTGATTTCATAACGAGCTCTTTTAAACCCGCTGCTTTGTAAAACTATTACCTCGGAATCTCTCATTATATTTCGCTCGATCAAATACTCAAAACATAGTGCTGGCTGTAAATGAAATTTTATTTCAATTTATCACTGAGATAATGTCTGTTATAAAGGGTTCTTGTCAAATATTTTCCTTTAAATACATTACTTTGCTTATATGTTCAGAAAATTTTACATTCTCTTATGTGGATTATTATCTATTTAGCTATAATATTACTCGTTTATGAACGCATTTAAAGTATTTTTTTCACTTAGTAAGATGTTAGTTAAAGATTTTTATTTGAAAAATTTATTCAGTAATTTTTTTTTCGAATATTCAATTGTAGATAATAAATAATTCCTCCTTCTTGGTGGGCCGGGTTTTTTTTTTTTTTTTTTTTAGTGTATTAATTAGTGTCAACTAGAAGAATGACACTTGTTTTTTCAAGTGGTGGAACTGCAGAACAAGACTGATTACCTGACCTTGCTGTAGTTTCAATGGATTGTTAAGTCTATCAATCCATTCTCTTTTAAAATTATAGGATAAAAATTAAGACTTTATATAAAAAGAAAGAAGTAATAAGTATCGCACATCATCGTAGAGAGACAGTTGCAGTTTGGCCGAGGCAGAACATTCCAATACCTGAGTAATCGAATATCACATATCTTACAAAGATCTTACATTGAATCTTATCAAATTTTCTTATATTAAAATTTTTTTGTTCCTTAATTCGATTTCTTAAATCTTAATTTAAGTATAAATAATTTAAAAATTCACTATCATTCATATGATCTACAGCTTAGACAAAACAATAATTATAGTTTTCTATTAAGAAGAAATGTGAGTTCGTACTAGTTTTTCTATCATCTCATGGTGACCTTCAAATGCATTACAGTTTACTTTCAAAAAGGAAAAATCCTGTTATCACTTTTACATATTTATAATATATCCTGAGTTTTTCCATGAGTTTTATCTATCACTTTAGAGGTAATAAATAAAAATAATTTACACATCAACTATTTAAAAAGTGTTTATATTTTTTGCACGCATTTTATGTTTCTCATAAAATTTAGGAATAAATAAAAAATTTATGTTAAATATTTTTTTCAAATATAAGGAGATGATTTTATAACTACACACAACTAGTTTATACGAGATCGACATCTGAGCTGCCGCCTACATTTCTATGCAAACTTATACGTGTCAAGACATATGTAAGTTTTTAAAACTTTTATAGCTCATAAAATGAAACTAAACATGAGACAGACAGTCAATATCGGGGCAATCCAGCAGAACCCATATCTACTTTCCTGACTGAGGGTTCTGGAACGAAGCATATGCCCCGTTTAGGTGGGCAGCTTAACGGTAAGCCTCCGCGCTTAGTTTCAAAGCATGCTTGGTTCTCAATTTATCGACCCACGGAAGGAATGAAAGGCTGAGTCGATTTTGTCCAGCCAGAGGATCGAACCTCGGACCTGTGCTTTGAGAGAGTGAAGCGCATAAAATAGTATTTATAAAATAATTCTATTAGTGATGGACAAATGGAATTATTTTAAACGATGATGGGGATATCATTAAGAGCAAGTATTGAACTCGCTACTTTTCAAAGATGGAAGTGATGTTTACTCATTACAGGACCATGGACAGAAATTTAAAGCATTTATGTCATTTCGACTAATTTATTTTTAGGAACTTCTGAAAGAGATTCAAATAATCAGCAATTCGGATAAAGGAAGTTCGGATAATTGGAGTTCTACTGCATTATATTTGGAAGGAACGTGTGTATATAAATATCTGTTTCTCGTTATTCAATAGCTGCTTTTAACAAATTTGGTGTTCTGAACAAAAGAACACAATCCGGCCTTAATGAATCTATTAAGAGCAAAGTATTTTGACATCACGTACAGAGATAGGATTCGCAAGAGAATAGAAGGGAAAACACAGTTGACATTTAATTTTTATACTTACTACAACAAAGTTTCTTACATATATGTTTACTAATTCAGTAACAAATATGATTACACTCTGCCACATCTACCTAAAAGCATATTTTTAATAATTATTTTAGAATGAAAGGTAAATATATTCCATGAGATTTGATAGAATTTGCAATTTTTAATAGCTAATGATTTTTGCAATGTTTATAAAGGGATGTGATAGAAATCTTAAAATTCATTAGGATTCTAAAGCTTCACAACAATAAATACATTTAAAGTAATGTTTATTCTTACTATAAGGAATAAAAACTGGTTTTCATTTATAATTTAAAACAATTTTTTATCATAAAAATTTGATTTTTAATTAGTTTTATAAAAACAAAATACTTAAAAATAACAAAATTCTTAAAATGTTTCAATATTATAGTTATTCCCAGAACAGTAATATGCATAATTATATTCTCATTCCAATACATGTTTCAAAATGTTAAAATCTGTTCTCATTGAAACTCAATGCATATAAATATTTCTAGATATTTTAAATTTTTATATTTCTCTAGATAAATAAAAAAATTGTAAAGAAGATTAAAGTCTAGATAAAAAAAATCATGAATAGAAATTAACCTAGAATTTAAATTCAAGGAAAATTACTTTCACAGTATTTCTAAGCGATTTTTATTTAAGTAAATATTTAACTGCTAATGAAATGATTTCCATAATAAATGCATAATTTCCTAACACAAAAATGTTAATTTCTTCTTATGACTATCAGAGTTATTTAGTTACTTAAATAGACTTTAAAAAAATATCTTGTGATCTAAATAATGAAATAAATAAAAAATATTCCTTTCGTCTGGAACTAGAACAATAGAAATCTGAAAAGCGATTACTTTTGGGAGTATTTATAAAAATATTAATGAATTTTTGCTGGAAAATATGAAAGGAAAGTGGATCTTTTCCAAATTGGAAAAGTCCCCTGGGCGAAAATCGGAATATTAAAAAGAAAAAAGAAGATCATTCAAATGCATTTCATTATTGCTCAGAAAATAAGAAAGACGATCTTGAAAGTGAATTTTTTTTTATCTATTTCGGTTTCATTAAGAAATAAAAAAAATGTTTTTTTTTAAATGTAAGAAAAATGAGTATCTTTTTATTTAAAATGAATGGTTGTCTGCTTTTTTCCTTTTAGAGTTGTAATCGTTGAAAAATGCAAAATGTAGAATGCTTTGTGCATATTGCATCGTGTACATTTTGTTCCAATGATTTATTATGATTGCTTGTTTTTCTTCTTTTTGGTGTCGTTTTCTAGGACAATCTTTTACTGTAATTGCAGAATGTGTCTTTTTTTTTATTATTTCTCTTAAAATAAATGGAAAGAAGTGTTTGAACTGATTGAGAAGAAAAGATGTTTCACGTATTTATATTGAGAATAATCTCAAACATTTTTCATTATTTTTAATGTAAGATTTTAAAACAAAGTATTTACAGTTAAATATAGTTAAAACTGTGTCTGAATGACTTTTAATCTTTCTTCTAGATACTTATTCATTGCTATTATAATTTTTGATTGGAAATACTTATTAAACATCTGCCATCTTGTGAGCTATGATAATAAAAAGAAAAAATATTTTCCTTATATATGTTTTCAGATATAAGATAATAAAGTATATTTTTTCCTGTGAGTTGCGTATTCAAATAGTCAATATTGGAATTGTCTTTTCATTCTTTTTTATTTAGACTATTTATCTAAAAATAAAGAAAGACTAATTACATAAGGCTATTTTAATTTTTTGTTATATAAAGAATATTTTTACTCAGAATAATTGTGATGAAATACATTTAGATAAATTTTCCACAGTATGTCTTACATTTTAAGAATTCTTTTTTGAAAACTCACATTTGTGAATAAAACAATAAATATTATTGCTTTAATATTTATTCAATCTTTATAAGAATGTTCATTTTATGATTTAAATTAAAACATTTTCAAGTCATAATGTAATATTTTAAATAATACAGTAAAAAGATTTACTGAAAATTTAATTTACTTCTATAATTACTGTTTTTAGATATTTCGCTGAGGTTAAATGAATAAGAAATATCATTTATTCTGCAATACAACATTATAGGCTGAAATTTTTAATTTTTGAAAATTTTTTCAATGCATTTATTGTAACTGAATACTTTAGTTGAAATTGTTTTTGAAATATAGTCAATTTATTATTTTAATATGTTTAGATGATTTTAATTTGTGAAATAATTATCAAAAAGAAATTTGTGACTCAATCTATAATGAATTTAATTTATTTCATGTATTTTACAATTGTGATTGCATTTTTCTTTAAATGAGAATTTTAAACAAATACTAAACTAAATTGCAACTTTTTATTTTGTACTTATCTAAAATTCTATATCTAATTTATACTTTTAATGTATTCAAAAGTAGATATATTTTTTTACGAATCAAATATTTTTCGAATAAAAGTTATAATAAAATTGAGTCTTTTCTCCTGTAATGTAATCAGATTATATTTTTATACTTTCTACATAAATATATTTAAATTCAAAAAATTAATATTAGTTTTCATTGCTATATAATAATATAAACAAGAATTACATATTACAGATAAGATATTTTATATATTCTGTCTTTAAAACAAATTACGTTTTTTCATAATACTTTTCAGAAATCAATTCAGTTTGTAATAAAATACGATCATATTAATTTATTCAATATTACGTAGATAAATTGTATTATAAAAATTCTTTAAATATTTAATTATTTTCTTATAATATAATCAGATCAAATTTTCTTTTCACCAACCATTATATTACTCTTAATGTAACTTAATAAGACTACAAAGTAATTTAATAAACTATGATCGCATGTATGTATTGGAAGTTTAAATTTAATTTTTCAGTAGTAAAATTGTTCTCTAAATGTTTTCTTCCATATATTGATAAATTGGAATTGAGAATTTCTTATTTAATTATTTGCATCAGATAAATTTCATTCCATTTTATCTACATCCTAAAAAACCTCTGAAATTAAATTAAATACTATATCATAAATCTAAGCACATTTATTCAAAATCTGAATTATATAAAATGAAAATATCACTAATTTTAAGGTTTTCAAAATTTTCATCATGACTGATCTGAAAATTTGTGAAATTTTCATAAAAGAAATCTGAAAAAAAGCAAAAATTTTTTCAAATATCTTAACTAATTAAGCATTATAATCTTGAGAAAATGTTTATAGATTTTAAGTAAGAAAGCACCCAGAAATTTCTACTTCATGATCTAAAATCTAATAATTACTTTGGGATTTTTCATAGCTGAAAGAAATTTATATAAAATAAAGTAATATGAAATGTATGTATAAGAATTGCTTAGAAAAGAAGATATTAAAAGCTTTTGTAAATTTGATTGCTTTTCTTCTTTTTTTACATCATCATATTGATGGCTAAAGAGTCAGTCCTCCGATGTTCAGTTCAGAGGATTGTATATTCGATCCTCACCATGGATTTCGATGTGGCAACTTTAAGAGTTTGTTTTAAAAGTCATTTAAGAACAAATTAGTTCTTATGTTGAAAAATAGACTTAGTATGGAAAATTGAAATATTTTATAATCTCATGATTATAAAAAGTACTAGATTTATTAGCTTAGGTTAACAATTGCTAAGTTTAAAACGAATTCAAATATTTTTTCTGATAATTGTGAGGTTTTGTCTGTTTTTTTTTTCAAACTCTTGCAATATTTCCGCCAATTCTTTGAATTATATTCCTAATTTAATTCTATTTAATTCACTTTTGATTTATCTATTTACTTAAAATTGCATTTTGATACATACACTATTGATGAAAAATATTAAAGCCTTATCGCTTCATGTGGCAAAAACAGTTATATTAAGAATAATTTCGCACATTTTGAAGCTTTTAAATTTCAATTGATTTTAATTACTATAATGCAACAATTCTGTCACTGAAAATAATCAATTGCTTATCATAAGAGATAAACGCTTAAATAAAGATTGACAAATCTTGTAAATTCTACAGTCCGTAGGAATTAAGGTAACGAATTTCTGGCTAAATATTTTACATGTTCCTATTTTCAATCTGATAGCTTACGAGTTCAATTCTGTACTAGAATTTTTACATTTGTCAAACTTCCAAATACATTTTTGAATTCTAAGTCTTAGTCAAGTAAGTTTTGTGTGCAAATATTGACACTACATTATAAGAATCAAGTCGGAATTTATAAATTCTATATCAATATAAATTGATTTTGAATATAACTTATGAAAAAGGCAAAAATTAATAATTTCAAAATTAATTTTATTAAAATGCATTTATTCAAAAGTTAAACGCTTTCATTTTTTGGGGTGTGGAACGATATTTTACTGAATAAAAGTAACACTGAACGAAATTTTGTCTCTCATTGAAAGCTACAATTTTATATTTCAAACTGTTCATTGACATTTATAATCTTTCAGCGTCACGCAAAATACGGTGTTGCCACCGTAATACATGATTATATATTTGAGGCGACGTTTTTTAAAGAAACAGTAACAAATGAGCCAATATCGTGCCACTGAAATGTGCCAAAAACTACCTTTTATTTTTTACCTGAGTCCCATAATCATGTTGAGTCCTCGGTTTCCAGTTACAGTTAGACACTTAATACGTAAAATTGAACAAAAAAAATAATTACAAAACGAATTCAGGGAGTTGGGTCGAGAGTAATTGCTACTCTGCAAATTAACTGTTGTCAGACGACAATGATGAGTGTGAATGTTAACTCCCTATTATTAGTGTAACTGTAACCTTACTTTTAAGAAAATAAAACTAAAAATAAACACAAATGACTGCGATTTTTTGTTTAATGTACATAATATATTTTTCATTTACTGATAATATTTTTTCTTAAAATTATTGATTTAATATATAATGTTTTTTATCTTTGCACCAAAAATCACTCAATATGTTTGAATACTTAAAAATTGTCATTAGTGAATCAATCAACTTTTATTATAATGTTAAATGGATAGGTATCTATTGTAAATGTCATACTACTAAAAAAGCGATATTGTATTACTCGAATATTCTTGTGAAATAAAGCACTTTTACTTATAATCTTAAAATTAGAGTACAATTTTAAAATAATTTTCATATTCTACAATTGCACAATTAATTTGAAATAATAACGATGTGTAAATGCTATTCTTTAATATTATTATATTTTCATTCCTAAATTTAATATTTATAATTTTTGAATTTTGAGAATTTTATTGCGTTTTAGATAATAATATTTTTATAACTGTTTGACATAATGAATAAGTAACCAATTTTATAACTTCAAACTTCAAAAAAGTAATTTTTTTTAGTGCTGAACTTCATCTGTTTACTTTGAACTGTCTAATAAAAATAAAATTGTCTGACTCCATAAAAAAAACTGGACATTCATTTACTTAGGAAAAGGATAAAATTTTGTATAGAAAAAATTTTAAATTCCCGTTGAGAAAAATTTACTATTCACGTTATAGGAAATTTCCTTTTTAAATTTCAAATGAGCAGTTTTTTTTATTATTTAAGGAATAATTTTCTTTTTTCTTAATAATTATCTTCCTAATTTTTTTTTGTAAATAAATTTTCAATAAAACGTGTAGTGAAAGGAAAATTATTATCACATGATAGAAATATATTACTGAACCATTCATGCATAATATTTGCTTTAATATACAATATATTTATGTAAAATAAGCTTCTTCAACTATGATTAATGATTTAAATATATAGTTATATTCCAATGATAATATACTATGATTTGCATAATCGATATAACATAACATTAATCTTCATCAGTGAAGAAATTGTTGAATATATTACTTTCATAGTTGCAAAAACTTGTCTCCTTTTCTTGCATATGTGTGAAACTTTCCAGTTTTCTTCTTATTCCCAGAATGCAACACTTTTCTGTATATTTTAATGAAAAGTAAGTCTATAGTGAAAGTGTCATAAAATCATCGCCTCATACCATACATCTCAAAGAAACATTAATTTCTTTTTAATATAAATGTTCTTGATGGAAATGCTATGAGAATAGAATTTATTAAATTTCGCTTATTTTTAATAAATTAGTATCCATAAGGTTTATTTTTAAATTTCAAGTGTAATGTTGAACATTACATTTTATTAATATTTTGTACAGAAGCCATCATTCTTAAAATTCTGTTTCTCTTAAGTTATTGTTCAGAACGACCATTTTTATGTGCCAAGCATAATAATTACAACAATGTTAAACATTATTCTAAATTTTTACTAATTTTTCGCATAGAAATCATAATTTAAGTTTAACTGACCAAACATTCATTCATCAAAAATAAAAGTATACTGAAAAGATACATTCACTAATATATCGAAAATGTGAGGTGTAAGTTCACAGGATACCAATTTATTGATTTCTAAATTATCTTCACACATAATAATAGCAGATAGCATGCAAATATTCGAGTCCCCGGTAACTAAATTTTGATTTAACCAACATGCTTTATTGTAATTTCTTTTCATATTTCTTCAATTCATTTTCATTCTTGGTAGATAGTGGTCTAGTAAAATAATTAATGACATCTGAGCAATTGCGAATTGAAACATTTAAATATTTTAGTAGTTATAAATAAATTTTATTTAAGTAGTAAATGTCCTTAAAGTCTATTTTCTATGCATTTAATCAATTCTGCTTTATCTGCTTTAATTTGTTAACTTGACTAAAACTGTATTACATATTTTCAACAAATTTTGAAGTATTGCTAATTAAATGTTATAAATGTTGAAATGGAATACATTTTAAAAGTAGCTTTTAAACCAAAGGCTGCTAATGTGCTTTAATTTGGAAAATTATTTTTATTATTTTTATTTTCTACGATGGAAATTGATTTCAGACAATCATCATTTTTTTTTTTGCTAAGAAATAAAATTGTTTCTTGAGTATGTAATAAAAGTGTTGAATAAGTATTTCATAGAATTATTTAAACTATATTATGTTCAAAGTAAATTAAGGTAGAAGTTGCAATAAATTTAAGGTAATCCTAGAAAAATGCCTTAAGACTTCAATATTGTTAAAGCATTTTTCAAAGATTATCATTGTTTTAAGATGTTAAACTGATATAAGCTTATTAAAGAACACTAATTTTTGGATACTACGACTAATAAAAATAGAAAAAGTTGCAAACAAATTATTTAAGAAATTTTAAAAATCGTTGTATATTTTTTGAGAATATAAATTTAACACAAAGCACTAATTTGCTTAAAAACTATTTTAAAATATTGTTACTTATTTTAAATTTATTCAAAGGAAACTTTAAAGTGTAACAAAATATATTAATTAAATCATGCATCATCCTTCCAATATTTCTCAGTATGCTTTCCAGTATCGAGTATGCGTCATGACTTTTTTAAAGTATGCATGTTAGATTTTAAATTTGTTAATCAATTAATAAGTTAAATTTCATAAAAATAAAAAATATCATCGTTTTACCATAACTATAATTATAAAATTAACTGTATTGAATTGACATCCTGTTTTTCATATAACGTAAGCTCTAATGATTTGAAATACATTGAAGTTTGAGGATTCTTATCTCTGTGTGTTTAATCAGAATTGATTTCAAGAGAAAAAATAAAAACTTATATAGGATATTTCTACACTATATGTAATTACTGTAAGACAACAAGGTTAATAAAATTCTATAAGCTGTAATTTTTCGTTCAAGAATTATCAGAAGATAATTATCATGACTATAAAATAAGTTTAAGGCTATTAAAAGTAGACTTAACAATGAGTCTACATCCAGAAAGGCTGTAAAATATGAAAAATATACATGAGCAACAGTATCGAATATATTACCATTATGATTTTTAATAAACTAATTAATTTCTGATATTAATTAAATAATTGTAACTTTTTGACAAAGAAAAAATACGGATTTTGAAATAAATTTGAAACTATCAGCTGTAGTCTAAACTATGAATGTATACTAAAAAATATTACATTTTGAATAATTAATAATAGCAGAAGTATCAAACATATCAGCAGGATGAGTTCGTATTGATTTAGAATGAATATCAATATAAACCAATATGAATCCACAATACTTTTAGGAATATCTTTAGCCACAATACATCCACAATATCTTTAGGAATTCTATATGTATCTAAAATAAAACTTTAGAAACTAGATATGTATTCACAATATCTTTAGAAACTCGATGCTTATCCACAATATTTTTAGGAACTTGATATGTATCCATAATATCTTCAAATACTCGATATGCAATTATAATATTTTTAGGAACTCGATATATAGCCACAACATCTTTAAGAAATCAATATGCATCCATGATATCTTTAAAAACTCGATATGCATTCACAATATTTTAGGAACTTGATCTGTATCAACATCTTTAACAACTTGATATGCATGTACAATATCTTTAAGAATTACTGTAACGATTATAAAAGATATTTTGTGGTTGTATATTTAAAACAGTTGTAAGTGACACATTATAGTAACAAACCTTCATGGAAAATACCGTGCATAAATTAGTACAGTTTGTAAAAATTCAGGTACAGTGTTGCAGACACTACGTAAACATAACTAAGTTTCAGTTATATTTTTCCTTCTTTCACATGTTTCGATCTCTTTTGCCATAAGGGGGAATGAAAATAATGAAAAATCAACCTGCTCTTCGCTATTATCTGCTTTCATCCCTCTTCGCTCCCCAAGGGAGGCTAACTTGAGAAAAGAGGGGTGAAAAGAAGTGATGAAGTTAAGCAGGCAAGAAACTGGAAAAACTGTTTCAACATATCCGGTTTTTGCTTGCTTCCGCTTTGAACGAGTAAACGTGATTGCGAGGGAGGAGGTGTGGGAGAGGAAAAATAGGGTGATCCACGGTTTCAGTTACGGTGAGGCGTTGGCTCCTTTCCATTTCCTATTGTCCTACCCCCTTCCACTTTTTCATCTCTACCACCCTCGCATTCCTGGATAATCTTCTCCCAAGGGGGAAAAAATAATAATAAACGGTACCGAAAAAAATAATCTCTCTCTCTAGAAATACTTTCAGCCTTCTAGTTAATAATAATAAAAAAAATCCTTGAGACATTCTTTGATGTCTTACTACAGTACTTTTTTCCCTTCATCCCAGAGAAAATTCATTTTTCGCCAAATCGGTCATGTTTCGCGGCGCACTGTAACTTCTTTTAAGTTTGTTAAGCTCATTTTGGAGCTGGTGTTACATCCTGAACTTTCTCATTATTGGCAGCGGAAAATGATATCTAGAAACTTGGAATAGCCTTGAGACTTTTCTGAAGACTTTTCTTGATTTAATTATTTTAGATAAACTTTAAAAACTTGACTGTAAATAAATAGCACTCATGTTTAAATTCATCTATGAATTTTGAAATGGAATTATTGAATGTAATTTTCCTAAAATAATTTTAATTACTTATTTAGGATTTTTCCAACTTCCTATTATAAATTTTATTTTACTTTAAAGAATCAATAAAAGTAGGAATTTTAAAACGTTTAATTTAATTTCAAGTTTTTTATAAATTTTTCATGATATATATATATATATATATATATATATATATATATATATATATATATATATATATATATATATATATATACATACAAATATATATAATATTTATATATAGGAAATTTAAATTCGTATGCAAGAGTATTTTGGATAAAGTAGTAAGAACAAATAAATATTTAATGAAAAACAGGTAAATCTCTGTTGATCGAATAAGAATTCACTCTGATTGACGGAGTTAAATCATGATGCATAATTTTATATGTTATAGGTAAACAAAATGTACAAAATCAATGTGTATTTAAAATTTTGAAAAATTGTTAGAGTAAATTATGAATAAATTAAAATTTAATTTCTTTTTATGAATTGAAGAATACAATTATTTAATTAAAAAAGGATCATATTGTTACCAGAACATGAGAAATTATTGTAAATTATAATCCATAAGAATGTTATGTTACTTGTAATCTAAAAGTGGAAAATCAAAATTATTTAAAAATACGGAAGACATGTTATGGAAAATGTTAAATTATTTAAAATTTTAATATTTAATTAAAAAACTCTAGACGTAATTGATACAATAATTTTAAATATAAAAAGAAATATCTACTTGTTAACAGATATAAAGTAATTTTCTCTGATTCTAAATCAGCTATGGAAGCCATCAGAAATGAAGAGACCAACATCTCTTGTGATGTTATTACCCTACTGGAACAGTTGCACACTACAAAGGGAAAACCTGTGTCCTACGATGGATACCCACGCATGTCAACATTGAGGGTAATGAATGTGCCGATAGCCTGACCAAAGAAGCTAGAGACCTCGACAAAAGGTCGCCACAATCACACTTGCTGATGCTAACGCTGTGGCCAAACATAGAATTATGTCTCACACTTTTAAAAAAACCTCCACTAATAGAATTTAACTGTCCCAGGATTATCACATCCACTGTTGCCAGATTGAGAACAAAACATCATTGTTAAGAACTATTTTCTTGAAGGCGGAGCCACACAGCTGCCGTCATTCGAATGTGTATAAATAGTCTACTTGTCTTTGTAAATTTACCCTTCTCGATTGCTCCTGTAAGATTCAGTCTAATTTATGTTTGTATGTGTTGTTTTATAATAAATATGAGAAACGTAATTCTAGATTATTTTGAGTTTTGAACCAGGGCACCAGATAATAGATTGCGAAAATCTTGGTTAAAAGGCATTCTCATTATTGGTTAAATGATTTGTTTCAACCATAAGGGCATGAAATTTCTCCCGGATAAAGCAAGAATATATGTTCAATGTAAGCACTGCCCGGGAGTCCAGCTCACGCTCAATCACACCTTGGAATGCCCAGCTGTTGCGGTAAATTTATTAAAAATGGAAATGGTCCCACTCAGGGACTCATTGCAAGAAATTCTCTACAGCCCTGATGCACCCCTAATTGCTGAGGCAGTGGTCAAGACTTTCGATGGAATTTAGAGACTTTCCTTATTATCTGTTATCTACACTATTTTCACGGACACGAGAACAACAACAACAGATATAAAGTAGAAAACTTATTTCTACTTTAAAATGATAAAATTTTTACAAATTTGTCTTTTATTCACAAAATGTTGAATAAATTTTAGTATTTTTACTATCAAATGAACAAAGTTTCAAAGGTAACGCTTAATTTAAATTTTAGACAAATAAGGCTACAATTTGCAAGTGAATTCAATAGTAATACTCTTTCGTTTCAAACCTACTGATTTCCTTATTCAACAGAAAGCTTATTTTTATAAAAACAATTTCTTCCATTTTAATGGTAATATTATGGGTATATATTGTAATAATGAGAATCTAAAGATTGGTATAAATATGTGACATTTCTGATTATTATTATTTTATTCATGTGACAGTCCTCATTATTTGTAAAATATATCAATAACATTATGCATTTCTCTCTATTTATAAGATTTGGTGCTGAATATATGAATATTATTGAATATATGGTGATTATTAATAAATGCAAGGAGCTTGTCAAACCCCTACAAAAGGGAAATTTATATTTCTTTTCACATAAAAGAAGGAAATATAGTAAATAAAAATCTTACTAAATGTATAATTTTCTGTATGAATTAGTAATGAAGTGAGGTTTATTAATATATTTGTGATGCAAATGACTAAATGATAAGCATTGAATAAAATTCAGGAAAACACTCATTAAATAAAATTCATGAAATTGTTATTCACTGGTAATAAATTTTAAAAAGAAATATTATTCGACTATTTTCGGAAAAGATTCAAGTTTCACAAGGCTAAAAAATTTTAGATGCTTCATGTAAAGATAATACATTATAAAATTTTGTATTGCAAATTATATCATGTTTTTGAGTTATTATATGATTACAAAAATTTGATTAATAAGTATAAGAAAAATTAGTATTATTTAAAGTTGATTATTGAAATTATTTCATCAGATTTATATATAAAGTCAATAAAGAAGTTAACTATAGTAAAGAAGAAGCTTATAGTTTCATTAAGAAGTTTATAAACTTACATTAATATTTAAATGATGAATGAAATTTTAATAATAATAGATATAAAAGCAAATTTTAATAATAGATAATAGATAGAAATAAAAAATCCCATGTATTATTAAATTTTTCAGGAAAAAAATTTATATAATATATTATATAACAATATAGAGGATACGTAATTAAAGATATTTTCGTAGATTTGAATGGAGTTACACACATAAATAAGTTTAAAGAAATATATATAAGCTATTTAATATTTCCATCACGATGACTTCATAAAACCTCTAAAAACCATTATTGATTAATGACAATTATTAATTAAGAATATATATTGTATATTAATATATCATACTACATATCTACATTCAAATACACTTATAATGCAGAACTGATTTGATAACTCCAAACGTTTAAAAATAAAATCCTGTAATTAAAAAATATTTACATTTAATTAAGAATTATTGAAGGAAAATTATGCACTCATATTTTGAAAATACAGCAGACACATATTCTTCTAAAAATTATTTTTTATTAAATAAATTATAAATAAACATCTTAGAACTAAGATAAATATCCTGACAATATTTTCATTTATTTTTATTAAATTTTTAGTTTTTAGATTAAATAGTTACTTGGTTAAAGAATGATTTATTGGTTTCTATTTTCAAATGACACGTTTTATTATATCTTAGTGGGAGTGAAATTTTATTGGACACATCGATGTGCTTTATTATTTATAATATATTTTAAGCTGTAGTTTAAGGACAGCTATAGCAATCATTAAGCTATAGCAATGACACAGGGAAGTAAGCAAACTTTGTTGTGATATTACATTTTATGTTCAAATTATTTATATTATTTCTTAGGCATTCCTTTTTTTAATAAGTAGATGTATAACATAATTCAGTTAAACCTACAACTAAAATGATTTATTGTTAATTTTCATTACATAAAAGTAAGAATTTTCCATAATTATTTTTACAGTGGAATAATATTTAAATTAAGATTTGTTATATGTGTGGTTCTATGGCTTCAATACCAGTTTTCTTCACTATAATAATTCCTTCAGATATCGTTAAAGGTGTGCTATCAAAATATTAACAATATGCGATCATATTACATATTATTATACATCTATAAATGTTTAAATATCTGTGTTTGTAATAAATTGTGGGATAATTCCACCATCTTTTGTGGGTCACAGTTTCCAATGCAGATTGTGAGATGCTCCATACGGGAAACTGCGATTTTGAGAAATAACACACTTTATTATTTTTAATGGTATTTAGTGCTTATTTAGCTTTATATAAAATGCTGCTTTTTATTAATCAATAATGTCCTAAATATTGATAAACTAATAACAAACATATTGAATATCCAAATGATACATTGGTTATATCGGGCTGTTAAATATTCAATTGAAATCAGCCTTCATTCACATTCTAACATATTTCTAAGCGACAAATTTCCTTCAAAACACAAGTATGCATTTTAATAAGTTGTAGGCATAAATAATCAAAAATCATAAAAAATTAATTAATATCAGTATTTATATTAAAATCTTATATTTTGAAAAAGTAGAAAGAAGGAGGAATTGATGTCGTATATTTTTTTCCAATGACGGGCACACTTGGGTGATGAACCCTATGCCACAATAAGGCTAGAAACTGCTACTCATTTATCGTTACCCAGCGGGCACCTGTGAATCAATTCACGGAGGCGAGTAGCGTTACCCGCGCCATACCACCACAAGCCCGTTTACAGGGTGGGCCACATTCATACAACATCACAGAAGAAAGAACAGAGAAAACAGAGAAGGAAAGAAACATCCATACCCGAACCGGGATTCGAACCCGGGAGCCTACCGGTAGTCCGGGAGGAACTCAGGAGACAGGAACGCTAACCACTCAGCCATTGGTCGGCTTGATGTCGTATATATTATTCTCTATTCTTAACGCTTACGTATGGATAACAGTTTTAAAGAATCACCTCCAGTTGAAAAGTGAAATGTTCTGTAAAGAGGAATGTTGCATCTGTTAAATTTATTAAATATTGAAATATGCAATTTTACCCCGAGTTCTTGTCAAAATTTGTTTGAACAAAAAATTGAATAGTGGATTAAACTAATTATACAAATGTTAATTTTAAAATAACAAAATGAAACATTGCTTTTATTTATAAATTTAGTCAGAAAATGATATTCTGATGATATTCTATAATATTTATTCTATTTTCTGCAGACGTCTTCAACTCAAACCTGAACAAAATTTTGATGGCAGACAGAATAAGGAACTTATTTGTATTGATTGAGATAAAAAGTATAAAATTAAATACGAATTTATACTCAGGATGTTTCAATTTGTTTAGAAAAATACATTTGCATTTTTCTCAAATTGATTCTTTGATTGATAGCAATAGTTAATTTTAATGTTACATAATTAATCAGCAAAAATATTAGAAATCTCAAAAGTTTCAAAATTTCGCTTAGTATCAAATTGAAAGAAACCCTTAAGAGACTATCAAATTAAATGAAAATTTCAAATTTATTTTAACTATATCGCTGCTACCTTAGAAGAAATGACAAAACATTTGATTCAATTAAATTGCTGAAAATGAAATTAAGTAATAAAATTAAATCGAAAACATTTACGAACGCAATTTGAAAAGACAAAGCATTATTAAATCGATTTCTTACATTTAAGCTCTAAGTTTATCCTATTAGAGCATTACATTGCCATTTTTAAAGCAAATTCTTTCTTCATAATTAGATTGTTTTTATTAGATTGACTTCAATTTTGTATTTAAAAGCATTCTTAGAGAAATCTGATTTGTTTAAAATAAAACATATCATTGGAGGATTAATAAATATAAATCAAGTTATTGTTATTTTTATTTCGAAATTGCTCAAGGAAATTATCCATCATCATAAATCATTTTTTACAACAATTGACATAAAGTCATTAGGAAAATGCATTTTCTGGAAAATGATATTTACCAAGAAAAACAGGTAATAATAGAGAGAAGTGCCTTCTAATAGATGCACTTTCTAGGAACAAAAAATAATGACAAATAAAAACATCACATGAAATAATCAAGCCCAACCCAAATCCACTCGAAGTGAAGCTCTCGTCGTTCAATTGCAATTCATCACAACTTCTGGCGTTTCGCGTTTTCCGAAGGAAGGAGAATCCAGCGAAATAATTCGAGAAAACAATCCCACTTGGAAGTTGCAATTAGATCTACAACCCACACCAGTGGTTGTTTTTCCCTGCTCTTTTCCCTCTGGTTGCTGAAACACAATCACTGTGAAAGGCATATTTAGCCTAATGGGGAAGTTGGCCCACCACCAAAAGAAAAATAACGCAAGAACAAGATGAGGAGGGGAAAACGAGGAGGAAAAATACCAAAGAAAGCTATAAAAGCGGTTCCCTCTCGTTATCTTAATCGGATCATAATCCCCAATAGATTTACTCTCATCATTATATGAATGGTCTTAAAAATAAATCCTATTTTTTCCCTTGCTTTTTCGCTCCTTTGCTCTCGAAGTTATTGAAAGAGGGAAAGTGAAACAAGTGTGATAGGAATATTTGTGGAAAAGGTCGAGAGATCTTCTTGCTTACATAGGAAATCAGAAGAACGTGATTCATATTATGATTATTGCTCAACAGACAAATACATTTCGGCAAACATCAAACTATGGTTCTATTATGTACATATATGTAATAAAGGAAAAATTATACATAAAATAGCAATCTAATATAATGAAATAAAGCTTTGCAATTTTTAATTTCCCTAAATTTGATTTACTATTTTATTTTCTCTTTAAAATTTTTTCTTCATTAAACTTAAGAATATGTCTGTTTTAACGTAACAATATCTACCTAATGAATTTTTTTTACTTTACATATACGTATCGTAGCATAAAGTAAAGAAAAATACTTTTTTATGTTATTTTTTTACTCTATGTTACGCATATATTTCACATTGACTTTACCTAACGTTTTTACTTAACGTTAGTAAAATATTATCTTAGAAATTCTGTTTTCGTAAATCATAACAAATTATAAATTTATATGCATTCTTTTCTTTGATATGAGTTATTTGGAATTGGTAAAATAAGTAGTTGTAAATTGTACATATCAATTATTTGATACGATAACAAGGTATATCAATAATTTACGTTAAATTTATGTTGTCAATTAAGTCTTAAAACATTTAGTTTCAAAAGAAAATATTTTGATAATGTAAAGCAAATTTTATTTTAGATTGTTTCAATATCAGTACATAGATCATTTTAAAAATTTGATATTTAATTATTATGTAATAACACTGAAACAACAAAGCTTTACACAATATTAAAACATAAGCAAATTATGTAATATCAAAAAAAAAAGAAATATATTCAACTCGTTTTTGTAGAACATTTTTTATTTTTATTATATTTTGATTTGATTTTCATGATAACGAAATATATTTAAGTATCAAGTTCACACGTGTAAAAGAGTGAAATCATTTTTGGTGAATTCAAAACATATATAATTTTTAATATTTTATTATATTAAAACTCCCTATATTACTAGGTACATGGGTGACTAATGGAAAGTTTTGAAAATTTTCAATTATCTTTAATACCTGCATTTATTTTCAAAACAGTTAAATATAAATAAATTCACCATCGTAAAGAGAAGCCGAATTTCTTAAGTTACATTTGAGCTAAATAAATGCATCATCTAACGAATAATTGAGCTATACGAAGACTTAACCCATTTTTGAGAGCACTTATACATACAATTTAAGAGGATTATATTTTTTCAAATGGAAAATGCCCAAAGGAATTCAATTTGTACAACTCCTTTTATTTTGACATCATATTCTCTATTCAGGCTCAGAAAAATTTAGAGAAGAATTTCATCCGGTAAAAGAAATAAAGCTTCGAGTTTTTTTTTTTCCAAAAAATATATTATTCTGTTTGTTTGTAAATGAGATATGAGAAAATATATTTACATTAAAATAAACTCAAAACGAATATTTGTTTTTGCAGGATGCAATTTATATTCGTCAAGAATTTTATTGCAACGGATTTTAACCGTTTAACTTTCAAAATAGCATAATGTATAGTTATATTATTAAAAAAATATAATTTTTTTCTATTTATATTATATGAATGCTTTAAATTTATTGTGACTGATATTAAATATGAATAATTTAAAGCAGTAAGAAACATTGACATAAGTTAAAGTAATGTATGAATAAATTTTGTAGAGACTAATACAGAAAAGGTTCTATTTTTTATTTTGTAACAAAAGAGAGCGTTTTAACGATCATTCTTTTAAAATATTTTTATACATTGTGCATAACTCTGAATATTCAACTTACAGAAATGCTGAAACAGAGGTATGCTGTCAAATAAATCGTTTTTAAATAGGAAACAACAAAAAAAATGTAAATATTCTGTAATATTATTTCTTAAAAATTATTTAACTATTCTTCTCCTCATTTTTTCTAAGAAAATACACTACTGGCCATTAAAATTGCTACACCAAGAAGGAATGCAAATAACAGAACAATATTTACTGGACACATACATTATAGTGGAAAGAACAAGTGATTAGATTTACAGGAAATTAGGATGTATAGATCTTGAGAAATCAGTACCCAGAACAGCCACCTCTGGCTGCAATAACAGCATTCATCCACCTAGGCATGGAGTTAAACAGAGATTGTATGGCATGTACGGGGATCTCAGTCCATGCAGCTTCAAAACTATGCACAGTTCATCGACAGTAGGAAATAGTGAATGATGGCGTGCCAATCGCTCGGCAACCATTGACCACACGTTCTCAATTGGTGACAAATAAGGATAACGTGCTGGCCAGGGACGCAGTCGAACCTGTTCTGTATCAAGGAAGTTCAGAACAGTACGGGCAACATGCGGTCGTGCATTATTCTGTTGAAACAAAGCATTAGGGAGGCCTCGAAGATAGGGCAGAGCCACGGGCCTTAACACATCGGAAATGTAACGGTTGCTGTTCAAAGTGCCGGTAATGCGAACAAGAGGTGATAGAGACGTGCATTCAATGGCACCCCATACCATCACTCCAGCAGATGGGCCAGTATGGCGATGTCCAATGCAAGCTGGCAATGCAAATTCTCCACGATGCCTCCAAACATGGATGCGGCCATCATGGTCCTGTATACAGAACCGAGATTCATCTGTAAAGATGACGTGATGTCATTCCCGCGTCCAGGTTCGTCGCTGATCACACCATTGAAGGCGCTCCAGTCTTTTGACGCAGCGTCAATGGTAGCCGAAGCCATGGTCGCCGTGCAGACAATCTATGCTGCTGCAAAAGTCGTCGAACTGTTCGAGCAGCAACTTGTTGTCTTGCAAATGACTCCATTTCTCGACTCAGGGTTCGTGACGTGGCTGTACGATTCCTTGTGACCATGTGGATAAGATGTCTGTCTTCTCTGCTGTTAGTGATGGGAGGTCGCTGAGATCCTGCATGACGTTCCGTATGATTGTCCTGAACCCATCAATTCCATATTCTGCTAACAGTCATGGGATTTCGACCGACGCGAGCAGCAATATTGCGGTACGATAAACCGCAATCCCGGTAGGCTATAATCTTTTCTCGATCAAAGTCAGACACGTGCTGATAGGCATTTCTTCTTCTTACACGAGGCATTACAACAACTTTCTTTGCCGAAAAAAACGCTGAAACGGAAATTAAGTATGAGAAAACTACTGTCAAATCTCTGGTTTTATACGCATTGTAGATGTCGCTACTGTCGCCTGCTTTGTATGAATGCGCTGAAAATCTAATCATTTGCATATCACAGCAAGTTCTATCTGTCATGCAAATTTCACGTGTGTTAGCAATTTTAATGGCCAGTTGTGTACTTATTTGACTTTTTTTTTCAAGCAATTACATGAATGATTAGCTCTTGGCTTTTCAGTTCTACAGTTTATGTATTTCATTCCCATCTTGAGCTTGAATATATGTAGTGATCCAGGATCCATTTTAAGCACCATTTGTCGATCTAGTTAGGTCTGGTATGCAAAAAGTGTAATGATACATGTAGTGACCCGGAATCCATTTTAAGCTCCATTTGATCTAGTTAGGTTTGGTACGCAAAAAGTGTAGTGATTCGAATACATGTAATGATTCGGAACTAGTTTTAAGCTTCATATGTTGATCTAGTTAGCCTTAGTGCGTAAAAAGTATACATGTAGTGACCCGGAATCCATTTTAAGCTCCATTTGATCTAGTTAGGTTTGGTACGCAAAAAGTGTAGTGATTCGAATACATGTAATGATTCGGAACTAGTTTTAAGCTTCAGATGTTGATCTAGTTAGCCCTAGTCCGTAAACAGTATACATGTAGTGACCTGGAATCCATTTTAAGCTCCATTGCAGTAGTTTCGCAAAAAAGTGTAGTGGATTCGAATACATGTAATGATTCGGAATTAGTTTTAAGCTTCAGATGTTGATCTAGTTAGGCCTAGTGCGTAAAAAGCAGCATTTAGTGACAAACAAATGAAACTGCTTTAATAACTAGGAATAGTTAATTAGTTATTTAGAGATTTAATTAATTATTTAAAGATTTATTGGTTATTTAAATGGTTTTTATTAAAATCTAATAGTTAAAGTTACAAGAAAAATATTAAATTTTTGAGATACTAAGATTATTTCATGACAGTGACATTTCTGACCTGTCATAATTTCACTACTTCTGCTATGAACATGGAAAAAACATGTTTATTATTTAAATAAATTTTTAAAATATAAAATAAATATAGCACGTCATTTATATAAACTAAATATCACTTAAAAATTTTAAAAAACTTTTAGCACTGATATTTTAATTTAGCAAATTTAAGCAATATTTATATTGTTTTTATTTTTTTCAATTAAATTAAAAGCATAAAGTAAAACTTAATTATTAAAAAAAGATAAAAACATGAATTTTTATTTTTATAAATAATTGGTAAATTTTTCTATTCATTTTTTGTTTTTATTGAATTTTATTAATAAAGATATTTAGTGCAAATAAAAATTTCAGTAATTTTATAAACTTTAATCAAGTATACTAATACACAAATATAGTTTGATTTTAGATAACATGCATACCTAAAATCAATCCAATAAAAAACTTGAAAAGTTTGAAAAGAAAAGTTCATTCTGCACATTTTTTGTGTAATTAGACAACTTAATTTTTTTTAGGTTTCATATTTCTCACATCCAAGTTTCAAAAAAATATTATGTGTTCTTCATATTTAAAAAATTTTGTCTACATATAGAAACTTAAAGCTAAAGAATATTAAGTGAATATAAAATATCTAAAATGTGGCAGCAATGGAGGATTATAGGATAATATGATTTTCAAAATGATTAAAAGCCTACTAATTACCAGTATTAGGGTGTCATGATATTGTTGTTAATTCTATAAAGCTATGAAGACAAAGTTAATAACAATAAAAAACATTGAAATCCTTTTAACTTAATTCAAAAAAGGGAGATGAATTTTTTAGAAATGTTTAATGAAAGTAAAGTTTGAAAATTGCTTTACAATGTATTTTAATACAGCGTTAGTTATCTTATTACGTAGCTTGGAATTCAACAATACTTCAGGAATGATTGTAATTAAACTTTGTGAATAAATAGGGAAGTTATATTTCAAGAATTCATATCAAAATACTTCAGTACTTTGACACATTTATGATCTGTATGAACAAAGTGATTTATGAACATTATTAGTCGGGTTCGTTGTAAAAATGGTTTTCACTAGTGATAAAATTTAATTTTTAGTTACTCTGGTATTTTTAGTGCTTTAATTAACGTAGTTTAGGATCACCCTTTTATTATTCACATTTTGGTCCCAATCTTTGCGTCAAAAAAATCGCCAAAAAATAGAGGATTATCTGAAAGTAAACATTTACGCATTAATAATGACAGCCTTTCCAAATAAATGCATGATATAATAATTTTATTCATAAATGTTATATTCAATTAATGAAACTTTTTTGCATGAAAAAATAGCAAATTATCATTCATTCAGGAATACTTCCCGTAATTTTATATTCAACCTTCATTTTAATGAACTTTATGGGCCCATTAACATTTAGAGTCCATTATTTTACTATAAATTTTCAAATTTTTTTTAAGATAAATATGTTGTAAATCATTTTTAAAAATAAATTATTTGTTTTTTTATTTATTTATTTAATCTCAAAAATGAGAGTATTTCTAACAAACACAAAGATAAAAATTATATCGCTACTTAGTTAGGATTTATTATTGTTGTATAATAAATCATAATTTATTATTAAAAATATGATATCGAATTCTGTAGCAAAAATAATTACTGATATGAATATTCAAAGAATTATCTTTACTTGAATTCGAAGACAGTATTTTATAACAGATGTTGGATCAATATGAGCTTTATAAAACTCACATTTTTGGTGTTCGTACTACTTTAAATAAATAAATAAAATTTTATTATATAATTATAAAATTTCATTATATAAGTTTAAATTTAAAGTAATATTTTAAATTATAAAAAAAATTAAGTAGTAAATTTATATTTACATAAATATTTAGGTAGCACCTTTCGAAAAAATTCCAACTGCAAAAATTCTAAAAAAGAATTTTTTAAAGTCTTTAGTTATTGGATCAATAGGAATTTTATAAAAGTCATATATTTTGAGGTTCACATTTCATTTAAATAAACTATTAAAATAAAATGAAATTCTAAAATTATTTAAATATCGATTATTATTTAAGTAAAATTAATTAAAATTCTTGTACAGAGGAAAAATATTTTTCATGAATATTCATGCAAATCTTTCAAAAGAATTTTTCTTCTTGAATTTCTAGAAAGAAATGTTTTAACATATATCTGATCAATACCAATTTCATTTTAGAAACGTGCAAATGAAGCTGAAGATACACGTAAAGTCTGCTTTAAAATGTAAATATCCCCAAAAGGCAAAATAAATTCAATTACCTCCCCCTTTTTCTCATTTCATCTTTTGTTGTGTAAACAAACGTAAACAAAATAATGGGATAGAGAAAATCATTTCATGTACTCACCAGATTTTGCACTCGCGTGCACCTCCAGGGAAACGTGTCAGAATAGTTTGATTAATGTATAAAACTTTTCTTCTGATTGAGAATAATACCGGGAAAAATGGCGCCGAGTTGATTTGAAAAGGATATTTTCGAATGTTCTCACCAAGTTATCTGACTTTCGAAAATGTTAACCGGTATTTTTCTTTTGCGATAATAGGAAAACAAAGTGATGTATTTCTACAGAAAATTAATCTAGAATTCTTTTAAGAGCAGGTGCAGGCTTTTTAAGCTGTCAGCTGTGTAAAATGCACATTCTACAAAAAATGGAAAATTCCAAATGGAATAAGCGAAATATGTATTTTTTTATCCTGCAACTAAATTTTATGTTAAATTAAAAGAAAACAGAAAATACAATTTTTCATTAAAACAAAATATTTAAATGCATTTATAAATTTAACTTAAATCCGACTTTCAGTTTAATCATAAAATATTAAAATGTATAAAAAGTTAAACTCACAGAAAACTTAAATTTCTCTTTCTATACTATATAATTTATATAATTTATCATATTTTATATATTTATATTTTTACAGATTTTGTGACAGCTATTATTTAATTTTTATAATTAAAAATAACGTAAATTAAAAATAATATATATTCTATTGAATTATCAATTTACTTTATCTTAAAATAGAAACAGTAATATTTCAGATTGTAATTTTGCACATACAATCTGAAATTTTTATTTAATATTCTATGAAATATATATATATATATATATATATATATATATATATATATATATATATATATATATATATATATGTGGTTTTATGCTATTGCATTTAAATAAAATGATTATAACTTCTAATTGAATGTATCGTTAAATATATCAAGAGTTAAAAATTCACATATAATTTATAATTAATTATATGAAGAATATATTAATGAAGATAATCAATGTTGATTTTAAGCAAAACTACGAAGAAAGTAAAACTTACATTAATTTCTAATTCATTGAGAAAGATATTAATTATCATTATTTTTCATTAGTATTTGAATTAATAAAATAATTATATTCACAAAACACATCCACCATTTAATTAACTTTTATAATATAAACATACTGGCCACATATTTATGTTAGATTAAAACATATTAATTGATGTGTGAAGACATTTATACTCAGAATTAATTTAACGTCTTATAACGTTGAGTTTTAAATATATGACAGTAAAATATATTTCAAAGTATAATGCAAATAAAAGAATAATGCATAATATTATGCATATGTTTTTACATAAAGTTTCTTAAATGCATTTCAAACAGAATTTTTACTTACATTAATATCCCTTATTAAAAATTTCAGTTAGAGATTACACCAATTTAACGAGCAAATATTTATTGTCCAAGAAGAATTAATTGCAAATTATTAATCTCTTTTAATCACTTTATTAAAATTTTATATCTTTTTTAAAGAAACTTTCATTATTCCAAAAAGAAGCTTATTAACTCATTTAAATTTCATATTATGAATTATTTTTGGAGTGGATATTTATTTTATTCAAAACCTGCCAGTTCTGTCAATATTTTGAACATAATGGGACTTAATTAAGAAATTTAAAAATTGATTTACCTTTCATATTTTAAGTGGTTTTAATTTGCACATTTTGTAGCTGTCATTATCTTGATACGTAGAAGTAATAAAATCACATGGAGTATAATACTTAATTTTTTGTGAAACAAAATTGTGAGATTCCAGATATAAAAATTTGCGATACGTTAGCAGAAATTTATTTTAAATAAGTACTTTTTGGCAATTTTCTCCTCACTTTATAGTAATTATATACAGGTAATTTTATAAAATTTTGATTGAATAAGTTACTTTGAACAAGATCTTCTTAATGATCATTTTTATTTTGCAAATACACATTTACATAAGTTATTATTAATGATAAAACATGTATAAGTAAAAATATTTTATTCTCTTCAACTACTCTCACATTTATTATTAGCAGCTCTGAAAGAATTTACTATGAAAATATTGTATCTTATTTTCATAGCATCAAAATTTTACCTTAATAATAATTGTGAAAAATCATATAGAGAGATAAAACTGTCCAATAAATGCAGTTATGTATTTAGTTTAATTAGTTATATACTTATATATATATAGTTATATATATTTAACTATGCAATTCGAATTTAATGTTTGCATATAAAAATTCGTGAATTTATAATATTTTAATATTTCCAATGAGTAGCATATTTCCTTCAGCTTAAATTTTTCAAAGTTATCTCCTGCAATTAAGTTACATTTTATAAAAAAGGTTATTTTATCTATATTTACGACAACCTACATCTGTAAAATGTGGTTTATATCGATACTGGCATATATTCAATATAAACAACATTTTACAGATAATTTGATATTAATAAAAAGCACACATTTCGCTCAGAACATAGTTTTTGCTTAATATTTATATATATTAAAGTTACACATGAATCACTTGAACATAGCATGTTATATGAAGTCATACGAGCGTGTGTTACGATAATTCTCGTATAAGATGTCTTCCTATAACGCAGAACTAATATGCCGTGTTATAGGAGGGATTACTGTAGTAGATGCGTTCCGGTAGTTTTTGTAGGTTGTACTTCCACTGTGCAAATGATGCATATACTGTTTGCGACAAAATAGGGATTTTTATTACTTTTACAGATATTTTCTATTTACTTACCTTTGTTTGAAATACTATTTTGCAAAACAAAATAAGGTCTCATCCAAAAATCTGTGAAGTAAATCTTATGAGAACTATAAAACACGGAAAATTCATTTTATGCATTAAATTATTAAACAAAAAGGAGTAAGGACTCTTTTTATGCGCATTCTAATGCATTTTCAATTAGTAACGTTTTTAGAAAACTGAAAACAGGTTACTTGAAAGAAGCGAAAAATCACTCAAAAATTGAATTAAAATGAGTATAATTATATTTTATTTAAAAATAATTATACTGTGGGAATGTATAGAAAAGGAAAACCCAATGCCACATTTTACCTCTATAATGATATTAATTGTGATAGAGGACAATTTTAAAAGAATTTTTCAAACAACATGCGTTTATTTTTAGCGATAGCAGAGTTCCCAAGAAGTGTGCCTCACAAAATAAGCTACTTTAAAGTAAGTTTAAAAAAATATCAATTACAGTAAGTTTAAGTCAGTATCAATTAAACTAATTGCATTCACAAAAGTTATAATCAAACTTACGAAATGAAACAGTCCAATTTTAAGTTGGTCAAGAAATAACATCGTAAAAAAGATCTCCATTCAATTACGAGTACCCACTCCGGTAAAACTTTACAATCAGGCACAAAATGATTTTGACGATTTTTTTGACGTCAACATGTTACTTTCAAAACGGCCGCTACCGCTACACAAAAGCTAAGTTAAATACTAGGGTTACAAGAAATTATACTTTATCACCTAAATTTATCACCAAACCAAAGGGGTACACGATTATACACCGAACCCTCTACTCCTTATTCAGTATCTGAGGTAAATTCGGCACAGACACATAGGATAACAATTTACTTTATTCAAGTTTATAAAACCATAGAATGTAAATTAAGGAAGTCATTTCCTTTCGCTTTTGTCTGCTTTCACTTTCACAGTGACTCACAAAGAATTTGAAAATAGTTATCATTAAAAGTCCAAGTAATTGATAAGATTATTTCGAAAAGATTTTAATACTTTTTAATACCCGATAAGTGGCATTACAAGCTTTAATCAAGGTACAGAGTCAGACAAATGTTTGAAATATTGGACAAGTTTTGTAATAACTGTACCAAACTATTTCCTGGAGATTTTTCCAAAGCCTTACCACCATTATTTCTTCTTTTTTTTTGGGAGAGGGGGAGTTATGTAAATTTTGTATATATTTTAATAGTAAAATTTAATAAATTTAACCTTCATTACATTCGTTCTAATATTCATCATTAATAATTATTTGCGAAACACCTTTTATAAAGTATACCTACTGGTTTGTAGGTAAATATTTTACACACACAAATAGAATAATATTATTATTGGCTAAGGAGGGCTCTGCTGAAACAACTGAAAATGGTGGAGTATTTACATTTAATGAAATTTTCTCAAAGGTCAAAGCCGAAAACAGCAAGACTGGTACGAACAAAACCATCCTTGGGCTGCCCTGGAGCTGAAGGGCAATAGGAAATTGCAAATCACCATTACCAGGCTCATTACTGGACATACTCGCACCCTTACATTCGTTCAGGGTCAGAAAGTGTTCCCTGTGTGCCTCAGGTGTAATTTCCACCAAGCTTCTCCGGACCATCTGCTCTCCTGTCTGGGTTTGGAGAAGAGAGATCTTTTTGAAAACCCTGCGCTGGTTCGGGACTTTCTCTGGGTGAACGATCTACTGGACTTGGTCTAGATTATACTAGATCAAGTGGAATAAGGAACAACATAATATTATTAAATATTCCAAAATTTAAGTTTTTTGTCCAAAATACAGTTTAGTAAATATACGAGTATAATTATGCCTATTATGAATATAATTATATACATCTAATAGTTCAAAAAAATATCAAGTAATTCTTTCATAAGTTTTCAAACTGCCATAGGCTGTTAATATACGATTTTCATTTAAGTTGTATTGTGGCAATGGTAGAAACTGGAATTTTTTTACGCAAACTTCAGATTTTTTATAATACTTAAACTTTTTTTCGCGAATTTAATATATTAAAACATCTATATAATGAATAATAAAATGTATAAATTAACAAATAATATAATGTATATATTAGTAATGAAATATTTAAAATTTATGTTTTCGAGTAAAAATGTATCAATTTGCTTACAGCAAAAATTATAAATTTTTATTTCGTAAAATGCTTTTTGCTGATAGTATATGATTTTATCTTAGTCTGAATCCTCTACTGATTAACGTGATTATTTTTTATGTGAATAGTAAATTTTTTATGCTTTGAATATTACTTAAATGAGCTTAATTTACATAAATGTGCAAATAACTCAAATAGTAAAATATATAAATTTGTTCTTTCATATTTCATGTTGAGATAATTTTATGACCAGTTTTAAGTTAGTTAACTATCTTTTGCTGAAAATGTTTTATGTTCTTGTAGGATGAATTGGCTGCTGTTTGGAGATGACGTCCTTCCTTTCCATTTGGTGAATGTCGCTCTGCACTGCGTGGTGGTCATCCTCCTCATGTATTTCTGCAGGGAAGTGTTGGAGTGGAGGAGAGATGCTTCACTTATTGCAGCCCTCATTTTTGCCTCCCATCCCGTCCACACGGAAGCGGTCAGTACCACTTTTTAAACCTCATCCCACGCAATATTTATTTCTTCATACGATCAACCCATGGTAGCCAGATTGAGAAAGGCCTCATTATCAGACTATTATTGCTGACATAACTGAAGGATTGTCGTGATCATTAATAGTGAATGGAGTAAGCGAAATTGGTAGTAATATCATCCATGTGAAAATATATTTCCGAGAGTGTCAGAAATTATGCTCTGATTGTAAATTACAAATGCTGAATCTTTTTTGAGGTGATGATGGCACAACCACACCGGGTACACCACTACAAAGTTGCCATTAATTGAACAATTTGCTGAGCCAAAGGATGAAATTTCTTAGTATCAGAGTATTAAAAAGAAAAGAAGTTTTTGTTGATTAGCGAAAAGTAAAAGTTTACTATTAAAGGGTTATCGGACTTTATTAATAAAGTGGGTGACCCGAGCAACTGGAACTAGGTAACATTGGGTTTGGAGTTAATAGTACAAAATGCTGATAAAAGCAGAGATGCCCAATGACATACAAACCCAACTCTAAGAAGAAGAAGAAAAGTACTAACGGATATACCCTGATTTGTTAGCGATTTTTTTTACCCCAAGATAGGAGCCAAAGTGTGAATAACTAAATGGCAACTCTAAAACTACATTAGTTAAAACGCTGAAAATACCCAGAATATCAGAAGAAAAATCTCACTGCCAACGCTTATCATCACATTTTTTTTCCAAACTAAGTGATATCCACTTCTAAAACCAACCCATTTTCAAATTTAAATCACGAAATTTATAGTTTGCTTGATACTGTAATTAGTAATTAAAATGCAATTTTTATCATCTTTAATATAAATCATGGGTTTATCATGGCCTAGGGGTAGTACAGCATTCTTTGATGTTTAAAGTAACGGGTTCAATCCCAACCACTGTTGCATAATGAACGATAGATCTTGCATTTCTGTATTCTGTATGAACGTCTGTCGAATTTGATTTTTGCTAATTTTCCAGGTTTCCTCCCTTGTGAGACGTGTAAATGTGGCTCATTATCCAAGAACAAATTTAACTCGTAATAACAAACATTTCGCAAATTTTACTTAGAGCTATCTGTAATTAATATACTCAGGCTTTCATTCAAAAAGAAACTCATCAAGTTCACTAGAAATTTAATGTCTTAATCAAATAGACTTAAAATATATTCCAAGAATAGTTAAAGATTTCTTAAAAACTTTTAAGAGCGAAAAATATTCCTCAATATTTGGTGACCATTCCCTTTATAAAAAATAATGATTTAACAGAAAATAAAACATTTAAAAACACTAGAAAAAAGCAAAATATTTATTTTTTTGTTTAAAATGTTATCTATCCCTTTATTCAGAATTTATATCAAAGCAGTAACTTCTTTTTACCTAGAAGAATATCGACAATAACTTTAAACTTAAATGTGTTGTTGTTAAAAAATAATTTAAAAAAATAATTCATTTTGTCTTAGAATATTTTCTTATCAAGTTCTTAATTTTGTCTTATCATTCTATTAGACAGCAAATTCAGACAATTACATTCTCTGTTTTACTGCAGTCTATTCACCATATAAACTGCCTTAAAAGTACTTAAAACCTATTTTCTATTTCCTTTTGTATTCTCTATCATTTTGACGAGAGATAAAACCTTCTTATCTGGAGACAATTACAATAACAAGGGGACTGCTGTGAGGGAACAATCCCAAAACATGAAATTAAAGGCATGCTTTCTTCACCAAATGGACTTAGCACCGAAGCAGCTCTGGAAAACACAGTCCCCAAAATCACCATTTGAAGAAAAGGCAGAGCTTCTCACCATGGGACAAGTTCGACTGTTTATCACTTCGTTGAAGACTGATTTTAATTAAGATAACGTCTAGTCATTAATGTTTCAAAGTGCCGATAACCCGACCAACAACCCTTTTCTTGAAAAGGGATTTCACAGTTTGTTTTCGAATAAACCGAAGCAATTTGAAGGAAGGGAGGGAGACTTAGGCGTTATTTCAGGGCGAGCAAACCATACCTCACTTCCTTAACCGCCAACTCCAAAGGATGATAATCGAGTCGTTTATCTAAGGACGCATTATGAAGGTCCTTCTTGTTTTTCTTTTAAGTGTTATGGAAATTGAGTTGTAAGAATGCATAGGATTTGAATGTATTAGAGGTTAATTACTTCGCAAACCTGAACACCCGATAAGAAAGATCCTTGAGAGAGATTTCGCCAAAACTTGCTCTTCTTCCATCGCCAAGATCTCCCACTCGCGGTGGTTGTTTTGGAGAAAACTTGTTTTGTTTCAAAGGAATTTAACGGCTGATGAGGCATGAATTATTTACGGGTGAGAGCTATGAATTATGCAAAATTTTACTTTCACCCTCTCTACCTTCCATCTGCGAAAGCACTCGATGCATGGGAACATGGGGGGAAAGAACACATTGTTTGGCTAGAGAGATTAACTTTGCATGCGGAAGGGCACAATGATTCTGATAACGGCGTGCTCTTGGCGAAAGCCAAGTGAAAAGAGACTTTAAAGTCATCGATGTTGCTTTTGTTTGAGACGAATTTATCGGATGATTTGGGAAAGCGATGGAGGAGGCTGAATTTTATGAAATAAATGTTTCCTCAATTAATTATTCTGTCGAAGAGACTGTTAGAAAGAGGAAGGAATATCTCATGAAATTTGTCTTTCAATGTTCTTAATTTCCTTAAGTAATGACATGATCCTAGAGGTGATCATTTCCCGAAAGGGGAATAAATTTATTACAGTTATTAAATTATATCGATGGAGAAGAAATGATTAAATTTAAGTGAGGCATAATCTTTGTTTTCCCTAGGTGGATTTAGGGTACATCAATTCTGAATGAAGATTCCATTTCTGTGATAATCTTTGTGGAAATAATCTTTTGGTATTACTGTTAAGTCTTCATGAATACATTATTATCATAATTTACTTCTAACTTTTACAGATAATTTGTGCAAATTTATTTCCTTCTTCAAACTATTTATCTAATGATAAGAACTGTCATATATCTTAAATATTATTAAGTTTAAAATATTAGAGATAAAGTTGAATTTTAAGACAGATTAGTCATTAAATATTGTTTGATAAAATTATAAAAAGACTCTGCACAGAAATATAGGAGAAAATTGTTTTAAGTCTATATGTATAAGTACTTAAACCGATTAACTAACTAACTCCCAAAGAATGTTACTTTAGGTCTTTGTGAAATTGATTCCAAGAAACTAAAAATAACTGACGGCCGCCAGAACAAGATCTCTTCATTTTGTCATTGCAAATGATGAGAGAAATACATTAACAACTTATCAAAACAGAAAAAGAAATGGTCCATTATTATAGCGAATTGAATAAAGGCCTTCATCTAAATTATTTGAATTAAGTTTCAGTAGAAAGATCTCCATCTATGGAAGCAGTTGTTATTACTTTCTTTGGTCTCAATACACTATACTGACGAAGATATATTGCTAAATAGTGAAGTTGAGCAACAAATAATTGGAATAAAAATTGGTAGACTTACAAACCGATCTTCAGTTTGGTTTTGGTTTTTATATGCTTCTTAAATTTCATACCAAGAGATTTTTCTTGACTTGGGGCAACTTTTAATGAAAATAAAGAAGCAATTGAAATAGCCCCTATATCTCTTGGAAATATCCTAGACACTATGTTGATAATGTGGATTGAAATAAGCATCAGTAGACGTAAAACTCTATTATCATTTAGATTGACCATCAGATGCTCAAGAGAGAAGAAGAAAAGATAATGAGACATCACGGTGTATCTAAAACTGCAAATATTGGTAATACCATTCTTTTAAAATACAACAATACACGGTTTCTTTTAACAGTAACTTTTCATTAAGCATATGATCTAGCTAAATCTGTTTAGTGCAAAGAAAACACGGATACGGATATAATGATTGCTTTTTGACATTTGCAACTATATATTAATGTTCTAAAATAAAGATTCCATTATAATTATGAACGTCCTTTTTTTACGCTGCATTTTATTACATTTGTACACTTCATTTTACACCCACGTACGGTAATCGTGCAAGATATTTTTCATCTTTCTGCCTTAACTTTTTCAGCACTAAATGCTATTTGAATAAATTATCTTTGCTCCATTATCACTAAGCAATATATATTTTGCGTAAAGTAGGTACTGTTTCCATTTAATAAATAATTTAAATTACTTCACATAACGTCATTATGATGAAAAATATTTATGTCTCTATCGTAGTTGTTGTTGATCTAGCATGCTTCCCTGTAACTGGTCTTGAAATGAGCTCTACCAAATAGATACAAGCAGCTGGGGGAAGCCTTCGTGATTTTGAAGTAAGCAGAAGACCCAAAATACTTGGCTTTCCACTCCCAGAGGTATCATTTCACTTGGAGGATATTGCGACAACGCCCGTTTTAACCTTTAGCGAACACGCCGGATCTTCGGTTAAGCCGAGATTCGAGCTCACTATCTTCCGATATTAAGAACAACGTTCTAACCAACCAGAGCACCGGATGTATATTTCTTCAGACCAAAAAGCCGCTACATACAACCAATAACTTCATAAGCACTTCAAAAGTAATAATATCGACACTTTTATTAGCACCTTTCCCTCTACGACATACCAGTGGAATGGAGACTGTGACTCATTTTACATTCTGCAGCTGACATTAGTCAACATAATTTCATTGCGTCAGGTACAAAACTTATCACTTTTCGGTCACCAGAATGACGGCTTTCCCATTGGTTACCATGGCCATCTGTTTAATTTAAATCAATAATCATTTAGCTTACATGCAACAAATGTTTTTACTTAAAAATTATTTTGTTCAATAATAAATGTGTTATTGTTTTAGAATAACTAAAAATATTTACATTTGTATTTGTGAGTGGTAGTTAAATATATTGTATAGTCAAAGGTCCCTTGCTATCTATATTTTAAGTAAACGACTCAGTATGATGTCAGACATGTATGATCCAATATGAATTTGATAACTTTTCTGGCTTGTATGAAGCCATGTTAAATAACAACATTCGCCTAACTTCGCCAATAATTATGAAGAAGCCCAGCTGATGGCTGAGGGGTTAGCATTCCTGCTCCTAAGCTGTTGGTAACGGATTCGAACTCCTGTTCTGACATTGATGTTCCTTTCTCTCTCTGTTCTTTCTTAAGTTGATGAATGAATTTGTGGTTCACCCTATAAACGGGTTTGTGGTGGATTGGCGAACCTCCGTGACTTGGTTCACAGGTTCCCACCGGGTGAATGAAGCATCTTCTGGTCTTGTTGTGGTGAGGAGTAACCACCCAGTGCCTGCAATTAGAAAAAAAAATATTATCAACAGATACATCTCTGTATCAGTAAAATAATACTTCGGTTTTGAAATTAAGCTCAATTGTGTTATGGTTTGACAATTATAAAAGATTGTCTTATTTTTCTAAAGTTCTCCAGAGCAACTACAGCATGAATTAAAGCATATTGAGCCCAATTGAAGAAAAGAAACGAAATTAATGTACTATATGAAAAATTAAGCAGAATTTTGAAGTCAGTTAGTTGAAATTTAGTAGATAAATTTTTCCAAAGGTTAAGTAAAAAAAATGGGAAGCCTAATGTGCGAATATGTCTATGCTTTTCAAATCAACCATATTCGATATCATTTGCTATTTGACCATATAATGTAAGAATTCTGTGTATGGTCCAATAATAAAGAATGCATATTTTTCTAGGTGTCAAGTGTGGTGGGTAGGGCGGATGTACTCTGCTGTGTTCTGTATTTATCATCGCTGTTAGCGAGCTCCAGGTAAGTTAAAATTAATATTCTGAATCACTATATGACAATGCAAATCTAAATATTATCAGAGAGTAACTATTATTATCAAGTAGTTTTACAAATAGTCATTGTTTCTAAAGTATATAATGTTTTAAATATTATTTAATACTTTCAAAAACTGTATTCATTTAAAGAAGTTATTAAATTAAATGAACATTTTTATGGAGTTTCAGAAAAACTAATTTTGTAAAATTACACTTATGCACTGAAATTTCAATTTATTATTTAATAAATATTTTTCAGTTGATCTAAAACTTAAAAGAATTGCTGCTCAATATATAAATTTGAAAATATTGTGAATATATAAATTTCTGAATGTGTGAAAAGTTAACTAATAAAATTAAATGAAGCTAATTAAAATGAATAACAAATGGAAAAATTATAACTGACATGTACCATATGCAAAGCCCTACTACATTGTTATACCTATATCTATCTATCTATCTATCTATCTATCTATCTATCTATCTATCTATCTATCTATCTATCTATATATATATATATATATATATATATATATATATATATATATATATATATATATATATATAAACAGGGTGATCCAAAAGTCAGGACGAACTTTAAAAACGAATAATTCGAAAACGAATAACGATACAAAGATGCGGTTTGCACCAAACGGATGGAAAAGAAATCGGGTTTTGTGTGGCAATGAAAAAAATAGTTCTGTTGGCGACCAACAGATGGCGCTATCGGATTTCTGATGTAGGATTTTGCAAAGCAACAAACGATATAAAAAGAAGCAACTGCAGCAGGTAATGGTAGTCGAAGCTGGTATGCATCGCAATGCTGTCCATAGTTGAGAAAGCCCTCTTAGTTAAACTGTTTTATAAGAATTTGGAAAGTGCCATTGCGGCATTGCGAGTATATCGCTACATGAAGGGTATGCGAGATAGCAAAGGACCAATAACGTCTTCTGCATTGAACAAAATTGTGAAAAAATTTGAAGCTACAGGTTCTTTGGCATCACGTCAAAGAAGTTGACGTTCCTCAACTGCAGCTGCTGTTGTGGACAGTGGAGCAGACGGTGCAAGCCATGTCGGCGGTTGCTGCACATGGGGAGTGCAATACTCGAGAGTTTCGAGGCAGACAGGAGTGTCGTACGGAAGTGTCTGGAGAGCGCTGCGAGTAACTTTGCAACGGTATCCCTACAAGTTGCAACATAACTAAAAACTGAAACCTCCTGACTTCGACTCTCGCCGACATTTTGCGAATTTGGTCTTCAATAAGATGGAAGAGCAACACGACTGGCTTCACACTGTGCTTTGGACAGATGAAGCACATTTCACCCTCTCTGGCGCTGTTAACACCCACAATTGTCGAGTGTGGACCACAGAAAATCCACATGCATTTGTTGAGGTACCCTTGCAACAGCCTAAAGTGACAGTCTGGTGTGGATTCACTGCTGATTTCATAATTAGTCCATTTTTTTCGAGGAAGTCACACAGACAGGTTTCCAAACAGTTTCTGTCACCGGTAAGCGATATCTAGCGCTGTTACAGAACAGCATTATTCCTGAACTGCAAGCGCGACAGGCATTCCAAACAGTCACCTCTATGCAAAATGGAGCACCACCTCATATTGCTCTGCCTGTGCAACCCCTGCTACGCTCAACATTTGGGGAGGATCGTATTATCAGTCGCTACTTTAATCACGCATGGCCTCCAAGATCTCCCGATCTCCCACCCTGTGGCTTTTGGCTGTGGGGCTTCTTGAAGTCAAAAGTGTACAGTGACCAACCGACATCACTAGCGGCACTGAAAGATGCCATCCGCCAAAATGTGTCTGCCATAACGCAAGAAATGCTACTAAATGTTGTGAATAGTGTGGTGACTCGTCTCACAGCTTTATTTCTGAATGATGGACAGCACATTGAACATTTACTGTAGTAAGTACTAATTAACTGTAATTAATCTGACTTCATTAATCATTGTTTCATTTGTAAAACATCTTTTGTTGCAATAAAACACTATAGCGCCATCTGTTGGTCGCCAACAGAACTATTTTTTTTCATTGCCACACAAAACCCGGTTTCTTTTCCATCCGTTTGTTGCAAACCGCATCTTTGTATCGTGATTCGTTTTCGAATTATTCATTTTTAAAGTTCGTCCTGACTTTTGGATCACCCGGTATATATATATATATATATATATATATATATATATATATATATATATATATATATATATATATATATATAAACACAAGGTTCCTTACAAAAATAATTAATGTTCAAGATATATAATTTGACGAAATCTAATTCTTAAGTTTGCAAATCTCATTTAAATATGAAACTAATTCATGCGCATTACACTAAAAAAACACAATAGTTATTGCCGATTCGATTGAATTGAATCATAAGAAACTTTATTGACATTTTTATTTATGTTCAGGAAAAGTCAATTACACAATATTATTTTCCTATGGAGTTCGTATCTTCATATTGAGCTACTGCTATCAAGAAAGATGAACTGAAAAATCATTCAATTTCTCTGTTTACTTTTAGTTATAATACATATTTTATCACTATTTAATTTATGTAACCTATTATAGGTTCATAAATAATAATTTTCAAAAATATAGTTAATACTTATGTCATAATTAATTACCTAACGTCAATTCTTCAATTGACTGTTAATTTAAAAATGTGTATGGAGATTTAGGTTTAAATCACGTGGCTAAATTCATACATAAAACCGCATCTTCAATTATATGTAAACTTTAACCTAATTTTTATTATCAATTGATGCTTAGCATTACTTTATCACGAGATATACATATTTAAATATAAAAGTAATTTTCATGAAATCCATTTTATCTGATAGAAAAACGAAATAACTGTGTGTATTATAGTACATTTTTTTATGAATCGCAATTATTGATTAGCAATCGTGTTGTGAATGCAGTTTAATAAAAGTAATGTTTCGTGATGGTGCGAATATATATATATATATATATATATATAATTCATTAAAGGATATTGTGATTAATATGAAATACCAACATGCCATTCTATAGTCTACCAGACTTCAGCTGATAATAATAGACTCACTTGATCATAGGATATCAAGAGTATCCTGGATTCACCACAAAAATATCGACGAAAGAGGATGTGTGTTCTTCAACAGAAACCAACGATGTATCAGTCCATATCCCTGATGTCACTCTGGAAATTCTGCCATACTGGAACATGTAACATTCCTGTCTTTTATATCCAGTGCATATTGAGAGCTTTTATATTTCTGAAAACTGCAAGTCGATGTTGGTATCTTAAGCCTTTTAAACAATCGAGATATTATGAGCTCCCCTGCTATGTAGGCAATTCATTTCCAACCATCAGTACGCTCTTCTCCATCTAGTGTATTCGTCTGTCTTTTAAAAATGATTTATTCTTCAATACCCTGCATTCTCAAAGCTGAATGTTTTCTTGGATTTCTGTTTATTTTGAGATAAAAATTTTGTTTACAAGTTTATTCTGGCAAGAGTGACACAACCTTTTCTGATTCTACGGATGGTTTCTTATATTTTGTTTCATTTTATAGGGAACAAGAAGCATTTCACATCTTATGCTTACCTCAAATCATAGAGTGCATCAAGCAATTTTCAAAGTGCACTGTCGAGGAGGATCTCATACCCAAGGTTTTTCATTGCTCCCCCCACCCCAAAAAAAAGAAATCCATGTGCTTTAAATCGGGTGACCTGGCTGGCCAAAAGATCGGTACACGTCTGCCAATCCATCGAGCTCAGTATATACGGTTACGGTAATTAGCAGTTGTGTGGGATGGAGCCCCGTCATGTTGATACCACATATCTCGGTGGACATGTGCAGGAACAACAACCGAAAAAGTTGGCAACACTGTCTCGAGAAAGATTAGATATTTTCGGACGTCCAATCGGTACGCCTGCAAACATTTAATGCTTCGGTATTCTTCTGTTGGGGTAACGGTCTTCGTAAACTTGCCTAGCTCGGCAGCCGCTTTCGTCAGCTGCCCCATATGCAAGATGCATATCCGTTAGCTCTTGATATATGAAACGATTCATCTTACTACTTGCAACTCAGCTTGCACACTGATGACAGCGTGAGTGGTCGGGCGAGCTGGTTGTCTACACGCAGCGCCCTCTACATTCACATGCGTACTTTTGCGCACATTCTTTCCTATGTGAAATCGATTTCCTGACGTATTCCCTACCTCTCCATGAAATTTGTACGATAAGTTTTGAATCACAATATATATATATATATATATATATATATATATATATATATATATATATATATATATATATATATATATATATATATATATATACATATATATATATATATATATATATATATATGTACATATATATATACATTTATATATATATATATATATATATATATATATATATATATATATATTTACTTCTTTCTATCATAACTTAGAATCCATATGAATAAAATTTCGTTTCATTACTCATTGTTAATATTTTGGAAACCCATAAAAATCATCAGCTAGGATCTTTTGTTAAAAATACTATAGTACTATCCGTGCTTATTTCTTAGTATTTTAAATGTCATTAATTTCATCAATTAGTTCTTAATTTTTTGTAGTTAAATTTTCATTTTATCTATTCATATCATTTTTAATATAACTTATTGCCTCTCACTGTCTAATTTAATATCCCAATATTAAAAATTACTAATTCTATCTGTATTAATTTTTTAATAAATTTAATGTGAATAAGCACCTCAGTCAGTTCAACAATCAGTTGCCCAAAAGCTTTCATTCCTATTACGCTCATTCTTAGCATTTTGAATATAAATATAAACTCTATAATTTTAATCAGAATATTATATCCGATGGAAAAAAGTTCGCCTTACCTATATCTTTCTTTAAATTCCTGAATCCCTGTAAAGACCTCAATCTGCATTTTAATGGGATATCCAATGAATAATATCAGTATGTAATAGAAGTACTTTTCTTTCACACTTTGTACCCCAATAATCCTCTTTAATCTGTATTATAAGAGATGTCCAAAGAGATATTCATTGTATTTATACTCATCCTAAAAGTTTCACAAATCAGTAGAAATTCTTAAATTAGCATCATAATATATTAAAAAAATTCACATTAACTCTGTGTATATATGCATTCTAAAATAATCCAATATTAAAAAAGTTGTTTTTTTTTGTTTATTCCAAATAGTTTGAAAATTTATAGGATAATTCAACATGTAAAATATTATAAAGTTCGTAAAATAAAAAGAAATTCTATCGTAAAATTTTTGTTTGATTCTCAATAAATTTTGTCAATTTGTATCATAATATAGTAATAAATTCATTTATATTCTCATCTTTATATTTATTAACTTGCGAAAATTTTCATTTTCATGGCAACCATTCATACAACAAAAGGACAAAGACAGAATAAATAGAGAAAGAAAGTACATCCATACCTGAACCGGGATTTGAACTTAGGACCTCCTTATCCGCAGTCAGAAACGTTAACCCCTAGACAAGTTGGGTGGCGTTATTATTTGTTAACTTATGCATTTATGCTTATGTTATACAATTGCATATATTGAATTTGTAAGCACCATAGCAAGCAATTAGTCTTCAGTGATTCGCAGATTCAATACATGGAAACCCTGAAGACTATCATGCTGAAGGGTCCTATGCACGTTAAAAGTTCTATATGGCCCAGTATCCCTCAACTAGTGGAGCATGGATAGGAAGTTACACTTCATGTATTGCATGAGACCATAGCCTATGATGAACCATGAGATTATGAATATGTGATAAAAAATTGCGAAATAGTTGGCCATGATTTTTAATTTTGGTCGGCCAAAATCATAGTCATGTGTTAAAATATAATCAAACAAACTTTCATAAATATAATTGCAAATTTTATTTACTTTTAGCGATAATTAAAATGAATATCATAATCGTTTATTAACTTACATTTTTATATAAAAATAAAATGCACAAATCATTTAAAAGTTTCATTAGAGAAAAAAATTCAAAAAAGTATCAAGATATTAAATTTGTAAGTTGTTATTAATTATTTTCTTTAGTTAGAAAAGAATATTTATTGCAGATAAACTATTTAATCTTTCTTAATGAATGATTGAAAGCACATTCTCAATCACTCGCTTAACTTATCAATCAATTATTTGTTAACATTTTGAATGATAAATCTCTCAAACATCTTTTTTAGTTATTAGTTTTTATTTCACTAAGCAAATCTTGAGTGCATTTTCATTAAAGTGCCAGTCAAAGTCTTTGGTTCTATATATCAAACTCTCTTTATATGAAAAAAACGAAACACTATCACGTCTTAAATTTGAAATTATATAAGCTATCAACAAAAATATTTTTATCTTAAACATATAAGACAGATTGCTAATTTGATTGGTCAATTCACTCTTCCTCCATGAGAGAATAAAAGCTCTTTTCAATGGCAACGCACTACAACAATCAATTCATCAATAGAATTTGACACATTAAATGATTAATCCTTCAAAAAATCCTCTTCAGTTTATCATTCTTATACAAAGTCCTTTAAGCGCACTTCTGCAACAGTGTTCATCAAAAACTTTGGCTTGCGCGATGTCCCAGAAAGCCTCTAAGTAATTAAGGTGAGTTCTCTGAGCTTGGATTCAAAATGGCCGACCGGAAGAATTAGTGAAGGCAGCTCCACTTGGTAATTAACTCCTTCACTTCGTAGCGGAGTTCAGTTGGAAAAATCAATTTACCGTTTAGTTTTAACAGAGTGGAGTTGAAGTAAAAGTTTTCTTTGCCCATTTGGGTAGAATTTTTTTTTATTCTTTTCATCATTTTTGTTTGAAAAGTTTCTGAAGAGTTGAAAATTTTTCTTCGCTTTCTGCGTTATTGAAGCCGTTATCTCGGTCAATTTCATTTTCAGTTGATTATTTTTGTTGGAAATTTTAGCTATAAAATAAGCAAAAAATGTGTTTTGGATGTTAATTTTTTTTAGAGAAAAATTCAATTAGGGTTAAAAGTGAACGGGTAGAAGTGAATTTTTGTTAAACAATGCATAAAATGTAAGCTAAATGCGATCAAATTTTCCAACTTCATGCTGAAAATCAACTTGAAAATGCAGACAAACGGGAAAGAATAAAAAAATTAAATATAAATGAAATAAGGTCTAAATAAACACCCCTCAATTAATTAATATTATTTACCTAATATAAAGAAAACATTTTAATAGAAATTGAGGAGAAACATTTGACTGACTTTTGAATGGGCAGTTGTTTATTACACAGGTATATGTCAATAGTTTTTGCCTACTCATCCCATTAAAATCATTGGTTAGTTAATACCAATTTTTGCCACAAATAATAAAACAAATTTCTAGTAAACATAGTGACGTCACTTTTACACAACAAAATTAAATTAAGCTTGCAATATTGTATATAATTTTCAGTATACTTTAACAACAGCACTAAGGAATTATTTGCATTTGAAATTATTTCGTAGAAATACAAACGCTACGCTGAAGAATACAGACTGCTTAATATAAAAAATTAAAATACTATGTAAAAAATAAAGTTCTTCGTGTTACACACGTAAATATTTTAATGATTATCTCCTATAGCAACCAGTTCATTCAACAAAAATCGCTAAATTTCCCAACATTTGACTATTTCCAGAGCATTTTTTCAGTCTAATATCTTTCATTTTAAGTAAATACTGATATTACTAGAAAACTTTATTATAATGCAATTCAACACAAAAAGGTCAAGATTACTTTTAAAATATTCGGAGCCTTTTTTAAATTTTGTCAGCAGTCCTTAATTTTGGCAACAATATTCAGTAGTGCAGTATTAAGAAACCATTTCTCGCTTCCTCTTTCGGATGACTCACCGTAATATTCTTAGAGTCTCAAAATAAAAATTTATTTCGATTTTAGTTTGTTTGAGAAAGAATGGTAAGAAAACTTGGTTCAAATTAACAAGTGGCAGAAGAGTATAACATGAAAAATTTAAATTTTATCACCAGTATTATAAATTTTTAAATTTTGGAAGTGATTTAATACAGAAATGAAGCATGGTTCACGTATACACATTTGTTTTTCCAATAAATATTATATTTTTAATGCTCTTCAAGTAAACATTGTTTAATTTTCTAGAGAATTAATAATAATAATAATAATATTATTATTATTATTATTATTAATAATAATAATAATATATATATATATATATATATATATATATATATATATATATATATATATATATATATATATATATATATATTAGGAAACATAAGTGAACGATTCAATTAAAATAAATTACCGTTTAATTGTGTTTGTTTAACTTTAAAACATATAAATATCACAAATCTTTTTTAAATGCAATAAAATTACAATAATATAACTTAATTTAAATGTTAATAGCTAAAACCAATTTTTCGATATTTTTGTGCAGAATACTTTAAGCTTTATTTGATTATTTTTAAGAATAAATCTTATTCAAGAGAGTTATATTATAAAATTTAAAATATGTAGAAGAAAGTAGCTCATTTCTTAAGTATGTAACGGCTGTATATCTTTCTGTTTTTACTACAAAATACCGACAGATTCGTTCAAGCAGATTATAAAGCAGATAGTGCTCTAATCTTTAAAACCTAAAATCTTACAGACTTTAAAAGTATTAGCTGTTATTATCACTATCTATTATTTTTAAACTACATTATAGTACAAACTTCAATACCATATTTTCTAATCTTTCAACTCTAGCAATATATTTCAATGGTTCGTTAATTTTATTTTATTCATTGACGTATGATTATTGCTTAATCAGAAATTGTAATTCAATATATTTAAGTTTAATGATTTAAACTACAAAAAATGCATGAAAATGAGAAGAAATTTCAATGGATTTAGAATAAATACACATAAAAAAGTGAAGATGATAAACTTGTGTGTGCAAAGACTACTTCTTTGTTGACCAATATTATGCAATGATTTCTCATTAATTCTTCACGACTGAAATTTGAAGCTTACAGACGCTATTTAATAATTCAATTTGAATCAATTAATGTTAATTAAGATTATTCTACACTTAATATACAGATAACTCTCCCTCCTACATAAGTTAGTTAAATAATCCTAATGAATTCATTCAAGACTCAGCCCGAACATTTCTATGAATTATTCACAGCCTTTGGCAGAATTCATGTCATTCCAGAAGTGATGGCATAGGATTTCTGCTGGGAAATCTCGATGTTTGTGTTTGGCAAACCTGCAAATGGGTGCATAAACTAAACATGGCTCAGCATATTAATACAAGCCTTTGAGAAATTGCTAATCTTTTTATTGAATTATAAGATATTTTCAATTATTCAATTCGAGTTACTCTCTTTTTTTGCATAATATTCAGTTGCCAGAATACAATAAGAGTTCAATCATTATACATTTATGTGTCAATATAAATGCACAGTAAGAATTCTGAACAATAGAAATATAATTAGTAGTATTTAAATGTGGTAAAAAAATTTAATTTTGCAAATTACTTACTAGCTAATCCTGTGAGAGATAATTTACTTTAAATACCCGTAAATATGTATTGTGTTTGTTTTTACTCAGCTTTGATTTCAAGTTAAATTGATGTAATTTCATGTAATTAATATGCATTTCAAAAACTAATTCGGAATGAACAAAGAAATAAATAAATTCTCATGGGTGTATTGTTTTAACATTCATGCATGAAATGTCTTCCATATTTAATATTCATTAAATATGGAAGATATTTCATGTCTTCCTATTCCTATTTATTAGAAGTCCTATTTATTTACTGTAGGTGTTTTTTCAAAGCAATCTCAATTCTTAATGTTTGTAAATGTTCGGGAAAAAATTAAAAACTGCAGTATCATTTTTTTCGCGTTGAAAATAACTAAATTTAACGAAATAATATGCAATAGCCTTCAATGTTTGATAGATAATATCATTTTACTTCGTTAGTATTGTGGATTATTAGAAAATATTTCTTAATAGTAATAAGGAAATAGCTTAAATAACTTGATAATAATTATAAATCTCTCGTGGAAATCTTTGCTGGGAATTAGGAAAAAGTCATGAAGGAATTAAAAACGCTAAATTCAAAATGTAAATTAGAATAAACGTATAAAATCAAGAAAATGGCATTATAAAATATTTAAAAAAATGAATGAAATATGTTTCGAGATAGTGCTAGAAATAACGAAATAAATGGAGTGTTCTAATTGTTAAATAATGCACATAATATATAAAGATGATTTTCCAAAAATACTAGGATAGTTTTTAATTTAATATGATGCTTTGATAGTTTTTGACTGTGAGAAAGAAGATTTAATTGCATATTAAAATGCAAACCTCAGAAGATTTAATTGCATATTAAAATGCAAACCTCATCTTCTGTTTTAAATTCTGAAGTTCTTTTCATTCTAGATAACACAAACATGATAGTATTTATCACAAAAAATAATAAGCGTTTTTAAGGATTTTACAAATAATATAACAGGACAAGAACATAGGATAAAAATTAATTTTCAGCACAATTTCTATAAAAGAAAATAAGGAATTCCTTTATTCTATCTGCTATTTAAAATTTTTCTCAAAATTTGCAATAATAATTCAACTAAACAAAATTTAAAAATTGATATTTAATAATCATGTTTTGGAAACAGTATGAATAAAAATACGTTTGCTTTTGGGAAAATTTTTAATGAAAAATGAGTGATTTGCCACGCAAAAGAAGATTTTTATTAAAATTAAACATGATCGTTTGTACTTACAGAATATAAAAAGATGTTAAAATTTCATTTACTGTGAATGTTCGAAAATCAAAAGTTCGAAGTAAATATGGTGTTACATAATAAATTTTGTATAATTACTGCATTCAAGGAAAAGATTTGTTTTGGACAAGATTTCACATATAGAAATAGTAATTAGTTACAATAAATTTGGACATTGGTAAAATACATTGGTACATAAATTTGGACATATCACTAGCGGCAAAAATTTTTAACTAGCGTAGAGAATTCCCTTGCAAGCTTAAGATCCTAGCGATGATATTTCAAAAGATTGAATAAGAAACAACATTTTTCTGGTATACAATAGTGCTTCCAGTAAGTTATTAATGAATATCATCTAACATGTAGCCGTCCAACTTGTCTTGTGGTCAGCGTACCTGACTACGAACCAGGAGGTCATGGGTTCGAATCCAGGTTCGGGCATGGATGTACTTTCTCTCTCTATCTATCCTGTTTTTGTCCTTTCCTTGTATGAATGGGTTGTGAATGGTTGCCTAGCCTATAAACGGGTACTTATGGCATGTGTGTACTGAGGAAGTCGGACTCCACACCAAAATATGGTTCAGTTGGAAAAGTGGAGCAGCGCACCCCATGTTGCCAGCTTATCTGGCACACGACAACAACAACAACCCACATAGCGTTCAATTTTATATGAATATTTACAATAGCAAAATATGTTTCTTTGATGTATTTTTTTAATTTATTCAAAGCTTTAGAAAAGGGTGTTGTAAAATGTGTTGCTATCAACAAATTCTACAAAAACACAATTCTAGTACTTCAAAACACATGGACGATAATTTAGGATGTAATGAAGCAAGCATTTAAAATAATGAACTTGCAACGAAAAGTAATTCAACAGTTTAAATATTTCCATGTGACCGTTGTCCAAAAAGATATTAAGACAAGGAATGTTTCTTATGAATAATTACAGCTGTTTCTTCATATAATCTAGCCTATTATAACTATTCCTTTTGAAAATTGAAGAACTGTCATTTTATTTGATTCATAATAACTTACTTACTTCATTATAACAAAATTAAGAAAAAACTGAAATTGTGGTATTATGGTTTAGGAAAACACCAAATCTCACATAGATTACAAACTATGGATTATTTAAAATTTGAAAATATCTTATTGATGACTCATTGTCTGTATTCGAAGAACAATTCACTTAACAATTAGTTTCTGTTACCAAATATAGAAAATAAATTGCTTGATTAATGTTTTGATAACCCCAAAGAAGCCGTTGAAATTTACAAATGCTAAGTTTATTTTTGTGTTACGTTCAGAATGGCATAAAAGTCTAAAAATCTGTCCAATAGAATGGAAAAATATCGCTGTTGTAGGAAACTATTTTGAAAAACAATAAGATATGCATCACAAAACAAAAATAATTTTCTGTTTTATTTTCTACCATTCTGTACTACCCTTTATGTTATTATAGTTTCACTTAAAGATTAAAGGTTAAAGCACAAGAACATAATTATTTTACCTAAGGAATCCGTTGATATTATTATTCAATTAAAACAATGAATGTGTTTTCTTTCAATTATTCAAATTAAGAATACAATTTATAACTTTTGTAAACTTTTACGAGTTTAAAAATAATGTAAGTCAAAATTATTAGCTATGAGCAATTTAGTAATAAGTCAAAAAACTAAAAAGTAGTTTGATTCTTTACGTACTTATCTATAAATTACGCAATTATATTAAGTGTTTACTTCTTTTACAGAAACACAGTAGTTTGGCAATGTGTCAGCTTATTGTGCGCCGGATTGGCGTTAATCGCCAAAGAACAAGGAATTACCGTCCTCGGCGTCTGTCTGGTCTATCAGTTGCTGATGCTGGTTGAAAATCATTCTAAAAGGTAATTATGATTTTTTCATTATGAAAGGAGAATGAAAGTCATATATATATATATATATATATATATATATATATATATATATATATATATATATATATATATATATATACTATATTAACAAGAGAGCATTTTCTTCATATTCAATTCATTTATTAGCAGAAATATTTCATTGGATTTTAATTGTTATGTTTGCATTTGTTATTCAATTCTTGGAATTTTAATTAAAAAACATTTTAAGCATGATTTAATAAATATGTAAGGTAAATTATTATTATTAATTATGTACATATATAAATTTGGTTAAAATGAACGTCATTTATCCCTATGCTTTTAATATTTGATTTAACTATTGTCCACACAAGTTGCAAAAAATAATTCTTTAGATCAACGGCTTTTCTTTATACTTTGTTATAAATTAAAGATTTCTCATAATCATCAAATTCTGAGAATATTTAAAAAAATAATATCTTAGCTATTCTCTAGAAATAATTACGGAAGAATTGTGTGAAATTTTCATTTAAATTAATAGTTTTCCGTTTACAAAATTTTTTTAGGAAAATTATATTTCATTGAACGGTTTAGTGGTTATCGTTCCTGACTCCTGAGCTGTGGGTCCCGAGTTCGAATCCCGGTTCGGGCATGAATGTTTCCTTCTCTGTTCTCTCTATGTTTCTCTGTCCTTTCCTCTGTGATGTTGTATGAATGTGGCCCACCCTACAAACGGGTTTGTGGTGGTATGGCGCGGGCAACGCTACTCGCCTCCGTGACTTGGTTCACAGGTGCCCGCTGGGTAACGATAAATGAGTAGCAGTTTCTGGCCTTGTTGTGGCATAGGGTTTGTCACCCAAGTGTGTCCGCCATTGTCGATGCTTATAATTATCGATGCTTAAACAGGAATTAATTTTGAAACTCATCATCAATTGTTTAATCATTGAACAGATTTTATTTCATCAATGCATATTGACAGATTTAACCACATTGTTTATATAAATTATTGGTACTTTTCCATTATACTCTCGCATGATGATTACCGTAACATAAAAGAAAAATAATCAAAAATTGATATCGTAAATATTCCATTTGCTTAGGTTTAGACTTTTAGAAACTGCTAAAACATAATACATTTTATTTACATTTAAGGAATTGAATAATTATTACTTATTGACAAAACTTATTTAAGCACCAATGTTTATTTCTGGCGAAACCTGCTTAACAATCGCATCCATCATCGATTGTGTATGTATAAAGTAAAATATCTTTTTTTTTCTATGAAACAAAATTAAATTTTGCTGTATGTAGCTGATTTTTACTCTTGGCGACTTATGATCACTATGCTTCTTTTAACGGATAAAATTAACAGTAAGCTATTTTTTATGGCAACTTGCTTTAGACTTATTTAACAATTAACTTGTTCAGTTTTGTTTATCTCTCTTTACTCAATTTAAGCCCTAAAAATCAATGTTGTATTATTCTTGCCTCTCTTTAAGAAGCATGCTATTTCTTTAGGATCATACATGGAAAAGTATCAAAATTTTTTTTAAAAAAAATGTTCTGGGACATGCTTTGTCGAATGTTTTTAAATCACACAAGTATAAGCAAAATAAAAACATATTTTCAATAGCCCTTATTTTTATAGACCTATTAGACGTATGATTCTCTAGACAAAATTTAGAGTATAAAATGAATAAAAATTAATTTATCTCCACCCCTTATGTCATCTTCATTTGACTATTGATTGACTCTGATTGATTAGTCAATATAGTAAAATAAACATATTTGTTTAATTTTTCAAGTTTAAATATCTAAATATAACGTCAATTCCATTTATCAATCATGTACCAGTGGTTTTATTGCAATTATTTTATTTTATTCATTTACACTTTTTTGAAAATCAAAAAATATTTTTTATAATGCATACATACAATTTACGTAAAAGTTAATGCAAAATATTACAGATTAAATGAGTATATTAATTTACAAGCTTTATAATTATAACGATGTTTCTTTGATGTTGCCATAAATGCTAATGCAAAAAATCTTATCAACGTTTTTCCAACAGTCATCTGTCGCATATTTTGGGATGACGTGAAGTCGTTTTATCCGCATTGAATTTTTCCCACCTCATCCTCCGACCCCTTCAATATCTTCCGAGCATCACTGCACTAATACACACATGCATGATAAATAAAAACAAAAAAGGAAAGTACTTTAAACATCGTTTTGCTTTCGCACCAAATTCCTTTTTGTATGTCTTAAGAAAAATACGCAATTTTTTTCTTTTGCCTTCTTTGCTGGAATTTCTTTTCGCGTGCTATCGTCCTGTGACAATGTTCGATGACGATGATGCCGGCAGAAGGAATCGATCGCTCAATCTTTCCAATTTTGTTTTTACTTGCCATCGTTTGAGTTTTTGAAGTTGTTCCATTCTTCTTTCTTAAACGTCTTGCTTCCTTTTTTTTTGAAATTTTTTACTCTTTTTTTACCCTTTGTTGGCAACGAGAAGTTCTACTTCTCAGACGCGATACTGTTTTCTTTATTCTGATCAATGTGCGTGTGTGTGCGTCACAGGCAAAGCGATTTCTTGTTCTCTCATTTAGAATAATCGTCTGCAGAGCACTGAGACTCCTTTGAGGGACATTCTACAAATTGCGAGAAAAAGAATCACATTTCTTATACTTTATTTAAGTTAGCTAAATAGCTTCAAGTTTTAATCAAATGCTTCCAATGCAAGCAAATGAGCTCTGTATTCGATTTCAGTTAAATGTTTTCCTTTATTCAATAGCTGCACAAAAGAAATTGCGTAATTTCAAATTTTGAAGGTAAATTTATACGAAATGTAGTATTTTAAAATGAATATTATCGTTTCTAAGTGAAAATTTTTTTAGGGACAAATTTATGTATTGTGTCCGTTTCTAGAGGAAATTTAACATTTATTTCTTAAATGTTTCATACACTTTAGAGGTTTTTTAAAATTTAAATTTATGAAAATAATTGAATATATTGGTTGATTTTGAATTGCTATTTGAATTATTGAAAACTGTTTTATTTATTACCCATAGAAATTGAATATGGAAATAAATTATTTTTTTACATCTTTATTGTCTTTAATTATTTAATGAACAGAACCTTTTACTTACAGATATTGAAATTGTTTTAATTAACATTTGTTGAGTCCCAACAATAATTCCATTAAATTAGCAACAGTTTTAGTTTTGTTTCTAAAGTTTTGTAAAGAAATAGAAAACAAAAAAAACTGTAAATTTTTAAGTAACATTTAATGAATTTACACAGAATTTTCATCAGTACGTAGTATTTGTTAAGTTATAATTACAAACAATTTGCATTACATTTTATACGCAAAAAATATAATACAGTTATGTTTTAATATAAACCTTAATTTAGTTACTGAAACCAAACAAAAATATGTATAAATCAAGTCTATTATGTACAAATTATTTTATTGTTATTTCGATAAATGAAGTTTTAACTCTTACTTATATACAATGACATTTATTTTATGAAAGCGATATTTGTAAACTAATGTGGACTATTTAAATCATTAAAACAAAAATTACTTTACGAATTAGCATATTATACGGAAAAAGCAAACTTAACGAACTATTAATTAAGTATCTCAACCAATATACGAAAAATCTGATAATTTCGTCTATATTTATTTAAAATAATATCGTGAGTAATACACTATTGTATACAAATCAATATTTCCATCTATATATATCTATATATCTATATCTATCTATATATATATCTATCTATATATATATATATATATATATATATATATATATATATATATATATATATATATATATATATATATACTCTTAACTCATTAACTCAATAAAGAAAAAACTTCCTATATATGTCATAACTCTTCAAATATTTTTATCAAGATACATTATTATTTTACTTCGAAAATTATTAAGTCGTATACATTCAATTTTTCTTCAATTACACCAGTGACGAAGTAACATTTGGTAAAATTATTTCGTCACTGGTGTAATTGAAGAAAAATATATATATTTCGTCACTGAAGTATAAGTGAAAGAACAAATATTTCTACCAGTAACGGAATTGCAGTCTTTCAGTATTCATCGTAATTCTCATTCTCGTGAAAGGATATCATACTCATAGGAAATATGAAAGTAACAATATTTCTCAGAGAAATATTATTATTTCTATTTGAATATATATTATTCTTTCTGTACGAACAGTTGTAATTTTACATGCATGAAAAAATTTCTTCCATCTTTAAATAAGTATATAGATAATATGACAAACAATAAAACTGAGAAACATTGTTTAAATTCAATAAGCAGTACTATTTCTCCATGAAAGAGTGAAACATATCTTCTATATTTCTAAATAACAAACATTTTTTTATTATTCTTTTAGGAAGAGTATGTTGTACAGAATAATATCGCTTTTTAATGTAAATGAATTGTAGTGTTTTCTTTTGTTATAATATTCTTTCACAGTTATGATAACTTTTTTGTTGCATGCTTTACTTGTTTTGGATAAGAATAGGTTAATTTAGGCCATACAATTATGATGATATGTTTAAATAATTTATGTTTTGAAGAATATAAATATTTTTTTTTACTTTTGAGGGCATTTTTCTATAATATGTATAAGATTCCCTTTATTATTATGCATTGCCAGTATAAAAGTAAAATACTTTTATTATATTAATTTCAGAAAAGTTTGAGTCACAAATAGTAATAAAAAATAAATAAGTAAAAAATAGATAATTAAAAATAATGCAAAAAAGCAACATTCAAACTCCAAACTGTTTTCTTTTAGAAATGTAAGTTTTTTCATGTTATATAAAATACATCCATAAATTATTATTAATAAATAATTAATTATATAATATTTCTAAATAGTAATTTTCAAATAAATTAACACCAAATTTTTGACTTTTCTTTTCTTTTTCTACATTAGTATCCTTTTTTAGTTTATTCCTAAAGTACATATAATATGAAAACAATCTACTCTTTTACTTTAAAGAGATGTAAATAAAAGAAATTTAATAAAGTTTTTATATTTACATGAACATGCGCTTGTATATTTTTAAATAAAATTCTATGACTAATTTGTTGATAAGTGAGAATCCAATTTAATTTTTTTTTCATTTTCATTCTTTTTATTAAAAAATAAAGTATTTTAAGTGCACACTGTTTCAGGTAGCCTTAACTTCTCAATAGCTTTAAAGTAATTATGTTCTAATTGCCTATTGAAACTTAAGAAGGAAAAAAAAGATGATTTTCAGAGCGTTCAAGCATAAAATATAAGAAGAGAATGTGATAAATTATTCATTATGGTGCCATCAATCCTAGGAACTTACTTAGAGATAAAGAATAAAATATAGATGAGAAAAGAGACTGCAAACGAGATAAATGAGCCAAAAGGCGCCATCTATATAACTTGAAATCCTTTCAGTATTTCACTTCACTTCACTTCGGTGAGAGAGAGGTTTGTCTATATAACCAATCCAGCCTATTAAAAGCATTCTCTTTTACCAATCGCAACAATCTTCGAATAAACAAAAGACGATTCTCAAAAGAAAAAAAAAGAAAAAATAGAAATGAAAAGAGATAAAATGCGCCAAAGGGCGAAAACCCATTAGCTCTTGGAATTTGGCGAAAACAACGAGAAGTAACTGAGAGTCGTAAGACTTTTTATAGGTAGAAGGGAAAAAAATGAGGAAAACACAGGAGCACTATCATGTTCCTTGAAAGTAAGCTTCAGTCTAAGTTTTATTTTCTTTTTAAGAACAAATTCCAACAGCTTGGATGCTATTGATAGATTTCTTTTCCTTTCGTGCAGTCGCAAACATTTTCCTGAAATTATATACAAACTCTCAGCCAAATATCAGCATTTATTACGATATTCAACAGTTTATTTTTACGATAAACTGTAACATTTGAATGCAGCCTCAAAAAATTTTCATTTATAAATGAAAATTTTCTTAAGAATAATTTTTTGATTGTTGTTTTTCTAGTGTACTGTATATTCTTTGCAGTTTTATGAAAATTCATAAATCAAGATGTAAAAATAGATGTAAAATGAAATTATTATTTATAATTCATATCTATAATGTGAAATTATTTTAATCAAGTAGTAGGCAATTAAATTTAACATTGTTTTTAAATAAATAAATATGCACACACACACACATACATACATATATATATATATATATATATATATATATATATATATATATATATACACGTAAGTACTTCATCTTGAAAACGAGAAAAAAAAGTATTGCCATAACCCTAATTACGAAATTACGGGAAATAATATTGCAACAGTAAATAATAAATATTAATTATAAAATAAATTAAAATTAATGAAATAAATATAACAAGTGAAGTTTTTAAGGGACATAATACTCAATTAGTTTAATTTTTATTTTAAAACTGAAAATTTTATGCAAGTTTTTGCGATTTGTAGTATTTTACTGTGTGCTTGTACAAAATTATACAATATTTTTAAGTATCGAAAATTATTTTCGTGTTTACATCAATATTAAGTAGCAAATCCACGTTAAAGGCAATAACGTGGATTATTTGACTAAATGTTATCATTTTAGTCAAATAATAAAACAGTGAATATTTTTTCTTTCTTAGCCATTGATATAAGGAAATATTAATCAAGCTGTGTGTGTGTGTGTGTGTGTGTGTGTGTGTGTGTGTGTGTGTGTGTGTGTGTGTGTGTGTGTGTGTGTGTGTGTGTGTGTGCAACAAAACAACTCGTGTTTCTGTATAGATTTCAAAGTGCAGTTGTTTAGAATGAACTACGAATTTAGAAATGTCATAGTTAATTCATTATAAGCGCAGTAGATGTATTTAAAGTAATTGCTTATCTAACATATTTTTCATATTTATATATTAAATCAGTTCCAAAAATAATCGGATTTCCAGGTAAGATAGGGACAAAATCAAAACTATAATATTACATACTTGAAGTAACGTTGTCATGGGTGGTTAGGGGACTCGTTCTCGATTTCAGAGGGTAATGAGTTTGAATCCCGACTCAGTTAAAGATTTGTCGCAATCGCTAACAGAGACCTGGCACGCTAAATATGTCGTGGTCCCAATGTCCTCCATGTGAGATGATACCTCAAGGGTTATTAGGTGAAGTCTGGGATTCTACTACTTAGTCTCTGCATTTAAATTACGAAGATTTATTTTCAGGGCTACGATGGTACACCCACTGGGTGCTACATTCTATAAAAAGCCATCATTTTCACCCCTTGTATTGCTGAAAGGGGAAATACTAGTAGCCGGACGTTATATAATAACATATTACTTAAGTTACTATTTTGCATGCGCTGTTTATTACCCGCAAAGTTAGTAGCGGCTTAATTTGTTATAATTAATTAACTAACTATAACAAATAAATTTAAGCCGCTACTAACTTTGCAATTAAAATAAATTTCCCGTTACTACTTTTTACATTCCTAACATTATATCCATTATTTTTTAACAAACTAATGTTTTTTTTAATTCATACCAAAATCTTATTTTATTAGGTTTTTTAATTATTAATTTTAAAATCAACAATTATGACATAAATGATCTTTCTAAAAAACATGTTTTCTTGTCTCGCTCTCAACTCTCAACTTAATAACTGAATGAGTGTAATTGAATCTATAAATTTATAGAATCTTCTAAAATATTCGACATTTAACAGAATTTTCAATCTTCCAAGTCTATTTATTGCGAAACTAAAAAAATGTATTTAGTTTCGCAATAAATAGATATTTTTTTGAACTTATATTGTTTTCTCATAAAATAAAATCTGACTTTCAAAACAATAAATATTAATAGAAAATACTTTAATTATACTTAATTCGTAAATAGCTACATGGCTAAATTTTTGCATATCATGGATTTAATTATTTTAATTTTTTTCTGAAAACTACTTTCTTATACTGAAAACTATTTATTACATACTGAAAGTAATGTGATGTGCTATAGTTTTTTTTCCAACGGCGGGCACTTGAGGGTTGAACCCTATGCCACAACAAGGCCAGAAACTGCTACTCATTTGTCGTTACCCAGCGGGCACCTGTGAACCAAGTCACGGAGGCGAGTAGCGTTGCCCGCGTCTTACCACCACAAACCCGTTTATAGGGTGGGCCACATTCATACATCATCACGGAAGAAAGGACAGAGGAACACGGAAAGAACAGAGAAAGAAAGTAACATCCATTCCCGAACCGGGATTCGAAGCCAGGACCCACAGCTCAAGAGTCAGGAGCGCTAACCACTCAGCCATCGGTCGGCGATGTGCTATAGTAAAAGATCTCAAAAAATAAAAAAGATAAGAAAACAAATTGTGTTTTATGTTGAATACATTATTTCATAAAAATATATGGAAATTTATTTTGTACAAATTCATTTTTTAAATACAAAAAAGATGTACAAATAATCATTATAAAGTTTCAATAACTTATAATTGACAAATTGAAATCTAATTTCAGAATTGAAACTTTTACAAGCTTTTCTAAATAAAAGTTTAGTATTTGGTTAACAAAATAGTGTAGTGAAACCATAAATTTATGATACTTAATTACGAAAATTATCTATACAGCTAGATTTATTAGAACGCTGTAAAAAAATTCTCTATCAGTAAAATTCGCGTTTGCTAATTTCTTTCTGAATTATAGCAATTCTATCAAAAAACAACAAAGATGAAGTATTATAAAATGTTTCTTACAATCTACATATAGAAAAGAGCGAAATAAATTAAATATTCAAGTGAATTATCCAATTATACAATTTCACGAATAATCAAGCAAATTTAATTTGATTACTTATACCGTGTAATTTTAAATTTACATTATATTTCATAATAAAAATTTACTAAATGCCTTATATTTCCTATTTAATTTTCAAAAATGCATTAATTTGATGTGTACACTTTTTCGAAAGTCTAAAATTAAATTCCTTATCATTTTTGAAATTCTTTGATTAATAAATATAAGATATATTCAGAATTTTACTTCAATATATTTTACCTAAAGTTAATTTTCATTTATGAAATAGAAAAAGCATATGTAATTATAATTAAATATAGATGCAACTAAATCTTCCAAAAAGAATTAGAATTTATTTGTGTTTTTCTATTAAATTGACATCATTTTACGTTCCATTTTAAATACAATCAAAGCAATTTATTCTTTTACTAAAATGTTATTTAAATTTTATTATTATTATTGCTTTATTATAATGCAGGATTTTTTTTAGTAATAAAATAAATAATTCGGATTCTCAGAGCACTGTTTTTGATTTATTAAAATTATTAGTATTCATTTAATAATTTGATTCAAATTCAAAAGTTTTTTAAATTATGTTAAATAATTCTGATTTAAACGACACAATATGTTAATTTTTTTAATTAAAAATGTATCAAATATTGCCTTCTTTAATAATGAAATATGGAAAAAATATTTTTAATTTTTAAAAATGATATTTATTATTGCAACCAAGATATTTATATGATATAATGCATCTCAACTAACAAAGCAGAAAATTCACTAATTTTTCATAATAAAATAATTTCTTGGTTTAATTTAGCTTAATTGGTTTCTACGATGCATACTAGAAAAATAAAGCGTGATACTTCTGTAGTACATTTTAGTCCAAAATAGACCTTTCATGTTTTATACGGTTAAATTAAAAACATCGCAAAAATAAAGTCACGAACTCGCCATGATTAACTGAAAAGAGCAACTCTTATTAGATTGTAAGTTTCAGGTTTTATTTTCGCCACTGTTGGATAACGAGAAACGGATATTATGTTTTCCGTACGCTCAGGACTGTTTTGGACATCTTTCAAGTTTTCTTCTTAGAGACTTGTCAAGATCTAGGGAAAGTCCTTCTTAACAATAAAATATTACAAAAATTCCAGTAATTTAAAGCAGCTTTCAGATATCAAACTAGCCACAATGTTATATCATATCAGAAACAAGTGTGAATGTCTAGTGGTCAGCGTGTCTGACTTTCCATAGGGAGGTCCTGGGTTCGCGTCCCGGTTCGGGCATGGCTGTACTTTCTCTCTCTATTTATCCTGTCTTTGTCTTTTTGTTGTATGAATGGTTGTCTACCCTATAAACGAGTACCTATGGCATGTGTGTACTGAGGAATTCAGACTCCACACCAAAATATGGTTCAGTTGGAAAAGTGGAGCAGTGTACCCGATATTGCCAGCCTGGTTGGCACGCGACAACAACAACAACAAGTGTGAAAAACTATTTTATATCTTTAAAATGATTTTGTTAGAATTTAGTTATATTGAGAGCAACAAAATGTGTTCGTCTGCCATTTCAAAGATCAATTTACATTAAAGAAGGATGAATTTGGCAATTTTACAATTTTCTATGACCGCATGAGGGTCTTTAATCCATCCTTTTAATATTACAAACGAACGAAAGGAATTTAATAATTCTAATATCATTCTATTAATGACAGATAAAAACAAACTTTAAGTCTTTAATCAATAAATAACAAATGAATCTTCTCAAATTCTTATTAAGATATGATTTGAAATCAATTACTATTTTATATTATTTAATAAAACTATAAAATCGAAATAATTTATCATAGAGCTCTTCTTTCTACCCATATAGACAGAAGAAAGAACATTCATTTGAGATCCTTACAGTTTCTTTATTTTTAAAATGCAGATATATATATATATATATATATATATATATATATATATATATATATATATATATATATATATATATATATATATATATATATATATATAGATAGATAGATAGATAGATAGATAGATAGATAGATAGATAGATAGATAGATAGATAGATAGATAGATTTAATTATATTTTTACTATCAAAAATCCTATTCCTTGAAACAAATCTGTCATTTGAACAATAAATCTCCCTTCTTTAGCTCATCAGATTCTGTATTTGATTGCCACGTCTAGAATGGATGTTATCAAGGATTTGTAGTCCAGAATAGATAGTAGACACAGGTCTAACTAACCCTTGTTTGTGAAAGTTGACCATAGAGCAAATCACATCGTTTGAAAAACGTTTAGTAAAAATAAGTCCTGCTAAAAATTGTGTTTAATTAAGCGAATTGTATTAACTTTAATCGGTACTTTTCCGTTTCGCCGGCGCAAATCTCGCCAAGCGAAAATTAAGTCGCCAACTGGCGACAACACACAGTATACTCATAAAATTTTTTAAATGTATATATTTAATTGTTGTTCTTGTATTCACGCTATGCGTGGAATGATGGGTACCAGAGCCTCAGTTTATTTACTTATTATATTTGATTGCAATTTATCGAGTGATGTATATTTCAAAATCTTATTATTTTTTTTAAAATATTTTTTATGTGAATTTGTTACGATTATTATTTTTTAAGATATATTTTTAAAATCCGATTTTTTCTAGAGAGATTTTACGAAATTATTAAACTTGTATGTATAGCAACATAGCATAAAATAATAAATTGGAAAAAAAAGAGTCGAAATAAAGTCGTTGACAGTTAAAGGCAGTCACATGTTTTGGAAACGTAGCAGTAAAAGGTTACCAGCGGAGATATTCCCTATAGCGCTGGTTATATCATTTTTGGCGATTTTATCGCTTGCGCCGGCGAAACGGAAAAGTACCCTTTAATCAAAAATCATTTCTTTAAGTTTATTTTTAATGTTTTTTTTTTTATCTGAAACAGACATAATTATCTTTATTTTTCTTGTTTCTTCTCATAGACAGTATAATTTCATCATCAGAATGGGCCAGTTTTTTGATAGCTTGCAAAGTGGTTCATTTTTACTTCGAATCACGTATTTTCCATCAATGTATGCGCAACATTACACTCAAGTCTAGATTTAATGGATCTCAAGATTTATGTGTCTAGACAGATACGATATAAAGTGTTTTCATATCTTTTCAACATTTTTCAAAAGAATCAATGAAAATATAAATAACAAAATTGTAACACTCATATCGCTTTGCCTAAAAGCTGATGTTTATTTTTGTACCTGATTCAGAGAATACAATTTTTCGTTATGTATCAATTGTTTTGCTTATTTCAAGTCCATGATATTGTACTTCTAAGATATTTCAGGTATGCTGAAAATACGAGATGTGCTTACCTGCCGACGTAATTTAAATAATGGAGTTTTCAACTTTAGATGTTTAGTGATATAATGTTTAACATTATATATTATTCATTTAAATTGAAATCATTAACCATAACATACTTTTATAAAAGAGAAAAATATTCGATGAATAAAATTGTTTATTTACAATTTAGTACCATATCTTCATAATTGGTGATATTCAAAATGAAAAGAGAGATTATTTAGAAAAATACTTAATTAAATAAATATTATTCATTTAACAGTGAAATACAATATCTGTATCAAAATCAGAAAAATAATAATTAATTGTACGAAACGGAAATTAATAATCATTTATAAATTTTTGTTATTATATATTTTATTCAGAGTTATTTGTCAGAACTGATAAGTTTCCATTGTATCACTAGGAAAAAAAACGGAAGTATTACATATAATATTATCATAAGTCTTTTTTAAAAATCAATACATGAGTTTTTTGTTGAAAAGTTGTAGGATTTTATATAGAATTATCTACTAGATTTATAGCAAAACTTTAACACTTTTATGTTTCAATATTCAGATACAAACTTTGCGTTAACACTCTCTATCGTGCATAACTATCATGAAAATTTCAGTAGGGCGCATTTAATTTAGTTGATGTTGTAAGTACCTATTTCATTTTATAGCTATTGAAACAATTTTGCTAGTTTTGTTGATAATCACATACCTCCAATTTGATATTGTTTCTTAGTTCCCAAAATCAACATAAATTTAGAAATGATTGCCTATATTGAGGGATTAATAGTAAATGCCTTAAGAGACATTGAAAATTGGATGACTTGAGCCACAAATAATCTACGAGTGACATACTTTCATACTATGGGATACAAGCCAACTGAAAAATATTGTTCAATAGACAACAACACTGCTGATGTGAGCACTGCTTTCTACACTGTTACCCGATATTCACATGTGTCTGTGGTACAAGAGTTTCTTGAAAGACTATGATAGCTGATAACATCTTAATTAATGAATCGTGTAAAAGATTAGGTGACTTCAAAACTCTTTTGCCGTGTTCGGAATAGAAACAGATAGCACTTGTCTTGAAAAAAAATAGGCGATAGACATTAGGGGTAAAAATTAACCTTTTCATAAATTTAATATTTTTTGTGATTTAAGCAACGTAGTTTTAAAGTTGAACTTCACTTTTTAGCACCTATTTTGGCGTCAAAAAAATCTCCGAAAACAATGAGTACTTGTAAGTAAACTTTTAGTCTTTACGTCAATATGTCACTGATATTTCTATTCGATTAACCCATACTGTTGTCCTGAAAGCAATGCGTTTTTAACGACATTTTTCTATAAAAATCTATCCTATCTAAAAGAAAATCTCATTTCTATAATAACACAATAAAATGCCTGAATTTTGAATGATGCATTTTACGTATCTATTAAATCCTTTTTGTTCAAGGTTTCACCAGTTATTGACAGTGTTCTTAATTTTTTTACATTATTCTTAATTATTACATCAGCATAATCAGTTAAATTTCGTAGCCCTGACGAATTTTAATCAAATCATAATCATAAAGCATTTCCAATATATATATATATATATATATATATATATATATATATATATATATATATATATATATATATATATATATACATATATATATATATATAAATCATATTATGTAATACGTCCACTAAAGTCCCTTGCCACCCTCTTAACTTCGGAACAGCTGCTGCTATTTTCATAAAAGTGATGTGTAGGTATAGTAAAGTGGACATGCGCTACTGAATAAAACCACCTACCTCACCACCTGGTGGAAAATTGTCGAGTTAGCATTCCTATCTCGAAAACGGAACGATATAGGTAAAAAAAAGTTATTTACAAAGTTGTAGAGCATCCTCGATTTAGTACGAAAAGATACCTTGTAGGCATTAATGTGAAGAATACAACTGTTAAAACGCGCATTTGTTGTTTCGTGCTGTGACGTGGCACATTGTATGAGTGTATATTTGAAAAAAACAAAAAATCGTTTTCTTTCACCTCTAGCGTTGTAAGAAAACGATTTACATTTTCATGATAACATTTTTCACTTTTATTTCGAAATGGAAAGAACCGAAGTATTAAAAATAATTCCAATAATTTGTATGCAGTATGCAAATACGTAAGAAATGCCATGCCTGTTCACATGAAACAGCTATAAAAGAGACATCTTCTTAGTAATACCCGATTTTGTGGAGAGCCTGCCATTGTTTAATCTTAAGAGAATCTATGGTTTCAACATGACGGCGCTCCTGCTCACTAAACATCTCTAGTGAAGCAGTACTTCGTCAAGGAATTTGAGACCACTCTATACCAAATACTAGGGTTTGGCAGTTTTGAAGAGTGGCCTCCACGTTCCCCTGATCTGACTCCACTGGACTTTTTTCCTGTGGGGATACTTGAAACAGAGGTGTATGCGACTCCTCCACAAAAATTGCTGGACATTAAACGATACATTACGGTCTTGTGTTCCAACGTGTGCAACGTAATCTTCAAGCGAGGATCCAAATGTGCATTGCAGCTGACGGTGAGAAGTTTGAACATCTTAAATAAAAATTATTGTTAAGACGATTTGTTTTTTTTTCCTTTCTTAGATCGTTTTGTCACGTCAGAGCACGAAGCAACAAATGCGCGTTTTAACCTTTGTATTCTTCACATTAATGCCTACAAGGTATCTTTTCGTACTAAATCGAAGATGCTCTACAACTTTGTAAATCACTTTTTCTCTCTATCTCGTTCCATTTTCAAGAAAGGAATGCTAACTCCGCAGTTTTCCACCAGGTGGCACAGTAGTCTGTTTCATTCAGTAGCGCATGGCAACTTTACTATACTTAGACACCACTTTTGTAAATATAGTAGCAGCAGTTCCAAAGTTAAGAGGGTGGCAAGGGACTTTAGTGGACATACTGTATATATAAATCATTATATATATATATATATATATTTGTGTGTGTGTGTATGTATAGTCAAAAAATTTCATATTTAATGAAAAATATCAGTAAATTTAAATTTAATTCATATATGTTACGTATATATTAAATGGTCATATTTTGCTGAAATGAAATTCCTGTTGCACATTTCGGAAAAATTTATATTAATTTGTTAATTTTATAACATTTTCTATAACACTGCTATAGATTATTAATGCACACACAAAATGTCAATATTTAATTACTCATTGCACTTTTACATCAATAAATTCCTAATATAATCATCATTAGATTAAGCTCATTTGTCAAAACCTAAACTCATAGGCCATAAACAGTCATAAATCACTAAGTTTTATCTCTTTCTGCGTTCAATAAGTCATCATAAACTATTTGAACTAGAATTTAATAGTGATATCATAATTCGACTGAAATAAATCTTGAATCTCTTATCAATTTATATAGAACTTGAATAGATGAGTTTCTGAAATTCTCTTAATTCGGACAAAGTTATCGGGAATATTTTCATTAATTGGAGTAATATTTTAAATTTAACTCAAACCTAACTCCCTATCTTGGGATCTCATTATTTTAATCAAGCAATTTTGAATCTTGAACTCTCAAATAGTTTATATATCTTACAATATGAATTTATAATTCCACTTTTGGAAAATGAAAAGCAGATTGGATACAGAATATGCAAAATTCTGTTTGATTAAGCTTAAGCGAAAATAGGTGCTATCAACAATCTTGTATATAGATCACCTTGCTATGGATTATTTTATCCTTCATTGATTTTTTAGTCATTTACTATAACTGAGAATATAATTTTGACCTGGGATATAGGAATGTCGAAATTTCTCTATTTAATTTATCCTTCCTGGGGACTTTGGACATTATTTAATATATTGTGATCATATTCAATATTTAATTTTCTATTTCATATTTTCTCACTTCGTTTATACATTCTTATTTATCTTAACAAAAATGGGATGCAAAATTCCATTGTTTGCTCTAACAAATCTGACATTTTTGGATAGTTCACTAGTTACTATCACTTATTTATTTATATTTCATTCTGCTATAAGATAAGAGCAAGAAAAGTGCACAAGAGAGTAATAGATTTTAAACTAAATAGCTATAATTTGGTCATTTAGTAGTAAAATTTTGGCATCCTTTATTACAAGGATTTTTTAAAAAATAAAAGTCTTCATTGCTTAAAATATTTTATCATACAAAGAGTGCTAAGAAAAAAGATATATTTTTATAATAAGTAATATAAGTCTTAATAGTTCGTTAACTTTTATTAGAAATAATTTGTATTGCTATGATTTTATGTGCTTTTTGCTACTAATATAATTTTGCTTGTATTACGATATTATGTGAAAATATTTTAAGCTGAAAATGCTTTATACTGAAAATATTTTATGCTGAATAGATACTGATTTCTTGTGTGTGAATATTCTTATTAAAAATATTTATTATAATATTATGTTAACAGAACGAAAGATTGTGCGGACAATTATTATCAAAGTGCAAGATATTTTGGTAATCTTCATTATTCACTCCATTCTTGGTATGATCTGCAGCTTTAATAAAACAAGTTTGGTCAGTAAATATGAAAAGTGTTAATAAATCGTTGGGCAGCACTCTGTTCCATAATGGAAAGAAAAAAGTATGAGATAAATACCTTAAATTTTCGTCAAAACTTTAAAATCCTACTTTAAGGCTCATTCAATGTTTATATTTCACTTTGATTTTTTATTAACTCATTTTCTAAAATTCTAAACTATTTGAAAGGAGGAATATATCTAATGATTTGTATGAATAATCATTTAAATATCCCAAAGTATATGCGATCATGTTTGACGAGTTAAAATCATATTAGAGTATAACTAATATAGTAATATATAAATAATCATTCAGTGACGATCAATATTGTTCAATTTCAGTGTTAAAAGCAAATCACATCCAGTGTTAAAATAAAATAATAATATAAATAATAATAATTAAAATAATAAAATAATATAAAATCTTAATATGGAGAAATATCTAAAAAATATCTAAATTTATCTGAGGTTTCCTATAATAAAATATACTAACACAAATTTGAAAACTCAAAAGAATATTATCTGTGTTCGTTGTAGGAGCTGGTACCCTTTGGTTTGGCAAGGAATTTAGCTATTTTTATTGACGATAATATTGTTATGTTGTTGTGTCCTCGTTAAAGATCTGACATTTGTTATATATATGATATAGTTATAGTTGTTCAATGCGCTTTCAAAAGACAGTATGGGACATAACTACCGTGTAAATAAAGCATTTTGCGGTGTTATTGGTAGTTCAAGGTCATTAATTGAACTACCGATACCGCTTAATATACATACTAACTTGCACACTGCACATATTTACATACTAATTTCCAACAAAATGTATGAAATGTGTTCGAATATATTCTGAATATGTAACGTTTAACCAAGGGTGCCACATATTGAATATTTGTAAAGAATGTATAAAAATTTTAGTTTTTTGTTTGAAGAGGATGTGCATTTTATATATTCTTCATGGACATATGCATAATATTTTTGAAAATATAGCTTTTCAAAACGAATAAGTCATTTATACTAATTCTGTATATAAAACTAATAATATTTGATTTCACTAAAAACAGTTTTAAGGATTTTTTGACAAAAATTGTTCTGAAAAAAGGAAAAAATTGAGAATTCTACACTAACAAATATATGATTATATCAATTTATTTAACATTTTAACAGTAATAAGATGTGACCACATAATATATATAAAAACAAATGTATTGACTAATTCCACATTAGTAATAATTAATCTAAAATGAATTTTATTACGTAAAATATTTCTGTAATTAGGTTTAAAATTGGCACATAGCTGAAATTAAAAATTTTTTCATTAACGTTTTTTTTGTTGGATTATTACTTTTCATATTAAATCTAGTACTTACCTTCAATATTACAATGTTAAGTAGTTACAATGCAATTGATTTCCAGGCTTTAAAAAGACAGAGCATCTTGTTTCATAAAAGTAAAAATTTTCTTAGCTTAAAAGTTGTTAATATGATCATTTTTGTTCGAATTGAATTTAAAAAATGTGAGCCTTAAATTATCTTATATTTATAACAGGTGAATATTCCATTACTAAAATGCTATCATGTATTCTATTATTACATAATCCATTATTTTTCTCTATATGTATTGACGGTAAAGTAAATTGTGTGAATTTTAGATTTCCTTAACAATACAAAATTGAAGCATTTAATTTTTCAATTTCTGTAAAACCAAAACTAATGAATCTTGAATTACCCTACTAAATTTTAAAATCTTATATTTGGCTTAGAATTTCTAATTTAAAAATGTTAACAAATGTTACGAAATATAACTGTCGATAAATCTGATATATTTCATGGGAAAAAGAATTCAAGATATATGTCTTAATTTCAATAAATTATAAATTCTACATTTTTTATTAAATGAATGAAGATAGCAAAAATATAGAATCTCTTCATTTGAGGGTAGGAAATTTACAGATTCTACGAGAATGAAGTAAAATCTGTAAATTCCGCAGTGTCCATTGAACTCAAAGATTCGTTGCTATAAGTGTAAATCTGCAATACGTTTCCCAGCTCCCATTCAATAAAATGTACGCTCTACCATTTTGAAAGCTTGATATTGGACAGGGCATTCGGAATTCGCGCAATTAGGAAAGATTTATGAGTGTTCCGTTGCGAGAATGAGCAGAAGCATGAATTATTGATGAATAGCTTCATCATCAGCTATTACCGAGCAGACTTTGTGCCCGGACTTTTATGGACCTTTGCCGAGTTCTCCCCCCTCAATTCCAAAATCGATCAGATTTCTTTATGCAAATTGCACCTTGTTTATCCTACAGGAAGGTGAAAGGTGCAGGGGCATTGTGGTTTCAACCAGGTGGCAAGAGTTCTGCAAATGTTAACATGGATGAATGGGTATTAAAACGAGTTCGAATTACTCTGTACACAGTTCTATTTAGTAATGAATTAAATTTAATGAATGCATAAAGACAAACGAGTTACATGAATTGAGCAAATTATGAAACAGATAATTATTTAAAATGCTTATAAATTATAATAAGTTTCATACATATTCTATTGATTTTGGGATACTAAAATACTAAGCGTGTTTTTGTAATTTATCAAGGAGATAATATAGTTGGGGTGTTCTATTTCATATCAATTCACTTTGGAGGTAATGGGTAAAGTGATATATGCGTGTATTTTCCTTTCTCTCTCATCTCTTACATCAAAAGAAATCACGTCTATATGGGTTAAATAACGTCTTTCACAGAAATTTTATTAGCTCTCTTTTTTGAAATGTTAACTATTTATGTTTAGTAAATTGTTTAAATTATTAAATCATTTTAAGACTTCTTACTTCAAAGTACATAAGTACATACATCAGATTTTATATAAGATACTATACACAAGTAAATATTAAGAAAACTGAATAAGCTGACGTCTTTCGAAGTATGTCTAATCCATTTAATAAAGTTTAAATACCAAATGCATTCCCAGTAAACATGATAATAAGCTTATTCTAAGACAATTGGGGTAACATCATTTAAAAGATCTCTAATTGAATAAAATAATTTAAAATCAATGTTGACACTCACACACATGGTCACAGATATATACACACATTTACATAATGCAATGTTGCGCATTTTTGGAAGAAATAACATAATTTGATTGAAAAAGAAAGTTCAACAAAATCATTACTTTTTTATTTATAAAATGTATGGCTTCATTCAACATAATAGTAGCTTTAACTCAAAACTACTTAAACTAGTAAAACTATATTAATAAATTAGGGACTTTAAATATTTTGAAATAAATGATCACTGTGTTTTGCTGAAACTAACGGAGCAATATTGCTTAGATTTTGCCACCCGATGGCTGAGTGGTTAGCGCTCCTGACTCCTGAGCTGTGGGTCCCGGGTTCAAATCCCGGTTCGGGCATGGATGTTACTTTCTTTCTGTCCTTTCTTCTGTAATGATGTATGAATGTGGCCCACCCTATAAACGGGTTTGTGGTTTTATGACGCGGGCAACGCTACTCGTCCCTGTGACTTGGTTCACAGGTGCCCTCTGGGTAAAGACAAATGAACAGCAGTTTCTGGCCTTTTTTGTGGCATAAGGTTCGTCACCCAAGTGCCCACCATTGGAAAAAATATTTCTTAAATGTTACAAATTATGAAAAACAGTGTAATGATTATAAATATCAAGTGAATGGAATAGTCAGTATAGGAATTTATTAATAATTAATGAGAATAACACATTAATTTAGCAAAATTACAAGAATACTTAAATAACTCTGAAAGTTTAAATATTAATAATCAGTATATATTCTTGTTCTTTTGTTTGGATTTAGTAGAATGATGATATTTGAGTAAAAAGGATTAAAATAAAATTAAATAGTTTTCAAACTCCAAATATTTTGGGAAAATAATTATAATGACTTTGTTATATCTCTTCTGCTTTTATAAAACTAAGCTAGGCGTTAAAACATTCAAATATCCAAATATTCTAATATTATATAATATAATAGTTAAAATATTCAAATATTCTGCGTAATTAATCTGACATTGGTTTATTTTTATTTGAAAAAAAAACGTCAACGTTTTCTTTGACGTTAATATTAATTTCAAAATTAAACACAATCTACCAAAATTAAATGTATATTTAAATGGTATTTTCTGTTTATAAATCAAAGAATATATTTGTTTGCCAAGTTATATTCTGCATAAATATAATTCTTAAATATACTATTATTCATCATATTTAAGAAACGTCTTATAAATACATAAAATAAAAATATCTTATGATATTCACGAATATTTTTGGTCCCCCGAATACTATAAATAGTTTTAGTAATTTGAACAAATTATATAAGAAGAAAAAAATAAAGAAAAAAGTTAAATCATTTATATAAGAATCATTATCTAATGCTGTGTTTCTCAAACTTATTTCTTCTACCACCCCCTTTGAAAATCAATTATTTTTCATCGCCCCCCCATTTTTTATACACTCCTAAAACTTATAAACCACAATTTCATTACTTTAATTAATTTAGTTATAGTGTGCTATATTGGTCGGTTCTGGTGTTTAAACTTACATTCTAATTAGAAACTTTTACCAGTGAGAGCAATTAAAACGCAAACTTTATAATATTAATAATAGATTTTAATCAAATTAAAAGAAACAATATAGATAGGTAATCAATTTTAGTTTGCAAACTAATCTAATGGGATGGATGAATTTGATAATTTTTAACAAGTTTGTTGATATCAGGTGGGATTTTACTCAAAAACAGTAACTTGCAAATGATTTCTCTTTTTAGTAAGCAGCGTTGTCACAGTGCTAAATCCTCTTTCATGCAAATATGATGATGGGAATGATATCAAAAATTGTTGAACAATCAACCACAATCCAGGATACAACTGCGGAATTGACTTTTGTAGCCAAAATTGTTGGTAGCCATTTTTAAATTTGATTTTTATTTCCTCGTTCGTCGTCAGTTCTATAAGTTCTTCTTCCAGCTGGGGTTATATTGCTATATTGACATTTGAAAAGGGATCTAACACCCAGTCTGGTATTTCCAAGTTCAAAATGTCCTGGAATCTTTCAATGAAATCAATGTGAAAATTTTCCAAACGTTGATAGTAGACGAGCAAGTCGTCGTTGTTGCAGGATATTGATAAATTGGGAAAATTATGGAACTCATGTCTGCTGATATTCTTCTTGTGTAAGAGCAGCTTGGCTACGAAAGCAGCGACGATATTTTTTGTTTTTATTAAGTTCAAGTCATCGTCTTGAAGCTGGAAATTCATATCATTAAGCAATGTATAAAGGTCTGTCAGGTATGCGATATCATTCTTTGATGTGATGTGGTTTTCACGCAATGCTGTGTCTTTGTTTTCCAAGAACTTTATGACAGAATCAAACAGATTGTAAAAATGAGTCAGACAATTTCCTTTTGATAGCCAACGCTTTTCCGTGTGACAGATCAATCTGTTGAAATCTTCATGATTAGCAACACAAAGCTGATTAAATAATCTGTCATTTAAAGAGTTGTTTTTGATTTTATTGACTACTCTGTTGACATGTTGCAATGTTTGAAACAGTCGTTCACTTAAATTTCTAGCAACTAAATGCTGTCGATGAATAACGGAATGTACAGCAATCACATCAGGAACTTTGTTTTTTAAGTACGACAAGAAGCCTTTTTGACACCCTGTCATAGCTGGAGCACCATCTGTAGCAGCTGATATAATATTCTTCAAGGGAATTCCTTTTTCATCGCAAAACTTTTTCAGTGTTTTAAATATGGTTTCTCCTTTTGAGTCTGTCTCTAAATTTCTAGCAAATAAAAGTTCTTGACTTATTTTTTCATTTTTAATGAACCTCACGTAAGACAACAACAATGCTTCATTAGTTGGTAAAGTGGACTCATTCAACTGAATTGAAAATTGACTAGTCTTCAGATGATTGCACAATGACCCTTCAATGTTTTTAGCTATTTCATCAATTCGTCTTTGCACAGAATTATTGCTCAAAGGAGTATTTCGAATTATATCTGCCGCCGGCTTATGGAGCACAGTAGTTATAACTTCTTTTATCGCCGGCAAAATTAACGTTTCTCCGATGGTGTGTAGTTTACCGGTTTGAGCAATTAACAGAAAGATATTGTATGAAGCTCGAAGTCCGTCATCATCTTGCTTAGCAGCCATCAAAAAAAGTTCCGATACACTGGCTGAGCATTATGCTTCCTTTCCAGATCTTGAAAATTGGCTACATTTTTGTCCTTCTTATCTGGATGCATTTTATTTAAATGATCTTGAAGGCTTCATCACTTCGTTTGAAAATGTTTTTGAAAAGGAAGGTACAAAGGCAAAGATGAGTTTGTCGAATTTTCTATGAATCCATATTTAATATATTCTGCACTGCATTGCCGTTTCTTCTTTTTTGCTTGCGACCTGGCTTTTTTTTTAAAAAAAATGTGAATAAAGTGTTGAACTTAAATATTCGTTTGAAGATAGCGAACGAAACCAATAATGAAAATATAAGAAAAATTGCGAGCTTTTATATAGGATTTAAATACAGCAAGCACCGACAGGAATAAGGCAAACACACACAAACTCGTTTATCTCTTTCGACGCTCAATCGTACTGAGCAAGTTAGGACAAGTATCCATGAACCAGCCCATTGCTACCACGTACAGTTCGTTTTCGTATTGCAAAACCGCCACCTGTCTACCATTCTATTCTGAAAAGGGGGGATACGCTGAGATGGACTTTTTCCTCAACCGATTTTTCAGAAGCACGGATGTTAAGTAAACTATCTCTTTTGTCTCAACCCTATTTTGATGAACTCGAAGCAAACCTGACGCATGCGTAAAAGCGCTGAAGGTTCCTGCAAACGAAAACGGACATTACGTCTACGGAGCACATTATAAGTGCACCGACTCCCGCCCGGAATGTTTGCCACATTTAGCAATTCATGCATTTACACAGCTGTATGCTTTTCGTCATTTTACAACGTACGTGCATACGGCGTGCGGTCTATTTACGAAATCTTTGTTAAGTATTTTTAAGTTTTATACTATCATACAGGGTAGAAATATAAACTAAGTATTCGTTATTGTGTAGTAAGTAGGTTTTAATTCTAGTGAAATTTAAAATATAAAGTAAACCAAATTACAAATCTACCATCGCCCCCTAACCCACGTCAACGCCCTCCATTTTTTCTGGGCCCCTTAACGCCCCCTTCTAGGTCTCAAACGCCCACAAGGGGGCGTTATCGCCCACTTTGGGAAAGACTGATCTAATGTAAAGAGGACAAAATAAGCAGAATTAGCGTGTTTAAATATTTAATATAAAAGCTTAAAGAAAATTTGCTAATTAAATGAATGTAAAACTTGGAAATAAATTTCAAAACTCTGATAGCTTTAAAAAATTCTAAATTCATAAAATAATTACAAATTAAATTATGAATGAAAAGGGCATGTTGATATAATTTATTCCTCTATTGAGTTTTATTACGTCCAAATAAAAATATTGCTTAAGAAAATGTGTGGTTTTAAGAAATTTATTATCATTATTTAAGTTTTTATGTTTCACAACTTTTTTTGAAAATTATTAACTCGTTAAGAGGAAGGAATCTTAAAGAAACATCATATGGTAGAAGGCCAACATTTCTTGTTAATATAAAATTTCAAATAGCAAATATTAGTTTCCTGATATTAAAAACGTTTTTATTCAAAATATGTTCTCAATTTTAATTTTAACGTAATTTATAAGTTTAAGTAATACAAAATAGTATTTACTTTAGCTTCTCATAATTAGAGTGATTTTGTTGCAATTATAATATGATAATTTATCTCATAATTTCGTCAGAGCTAACAACCAAATGTTTAAGGCTTTGAGCTTTGCTTCAGCAGTTCAAGAGTTCGAGTCCTATCTTAATCTCGAGTCCTTGGATGGTCAGAAATCCACTTAAGGACATGGTCTAATTAGCCTTTGTGCTCAAATATTTATCGAGAGAAAGAAAAATAAGCCAAGCAATTCACTAAATTTTGTTAAAGTGAGTAAGACATTTTATTTATTTTAAACCAACATCTTCTCATAAAGATTTAAACAAAATCGATATAAGGTAAATTAGAACTAGGAATCAAACTTCCTAATTTTTTTTAAATATTTCAAAATAAAATTAAATTTATTGTGTGACACGTTTAGCTGATTTTTTAATGTCAATAAAACTTTTCAAAGATAGAAAATTATACCTTTATGGTATTTTTTAATGACAATTCTCTCAATTGAAATTTTTTGCACCATTGAAATAAATTCCACAAAATGTATAAAATATCTTGAGATATTTATTACATATAGACCTTAAAATTAATTATATAATGTTATGAATAATTATATAAATAAAGGCATTTGCTAGCATATGTTCATTATATGCTAGCAAAGTGATAAATTTGGATAATTTATAATAACATTAAAACGAAATAATGAATAATTTTTTAAGAAAATTCTACTCATTCAGTATTTTAGGCATATCACTTGATTTTAATAAAATTATGCAATTCAAAAAATTAGAACCTTTAAAATTTAATATAAAAATGCCACAATTTTGAATTTAAACTGAATAACATTTAATTTAAAAATAAAAATGGCGATATAATAAAAGATACATTCTGAATTATTCAAGTGCAATAAATAGCAATGCATAAAATATATTATCTATGCAAATGAAATTATTATAAATTTAAATCTTCATTAGAAAAATTTGACTCATCTTTTGAATTAATGGTATACCTTTTATTATTTTAAAGGGCACATTTGAAAGTTTTGAGTTTGCATTAATTATAAATATCAAATTATTTTTTTTCTTTCGAAAACAACGGAAGAATATATTCTTTAGAAAAAAAGTAAAGAGTTGCGTTTCTTTTGTTAATTCTCCTCTTTTAATACTCAGAAAGAGGCGCTGACAGAAATGCAGGTTATAAGGTTACTTCCTGAAATAATGTAAGAACTCATCTTATTTTGTAAAGAAGGACGTCAGCAAGAGAAACTAATCTAATCATTGTTCGAAAAGACTTGAAGGAAAATGTTGGCAAACAAAGGAAAAAAAATGGCCAAGTTTTTCGTAGAAATTCTTCGAATTTAGCTAACGCAAGCTGTAGAGAAAACTAATTAATGTAACACTAGAATAAAAAATACACAACTAACTCGGCTTCCATTATCATACGCAAATGTTAGAGAAATTTAAAACAAGGAAACTTTTTAAAGGCAAACATTTTTGGAAAACTGGAAGATTCGCCATTTTGTACAAACAGCGAGTAAATATTTTTTTGACCTTTATCAACTTCCAAAAATTTTAGTCAAAGGAATTTCTATCTCTTTCATTTTAAATAACAAAAGTCTCGAAATTAAATTTTATACATGAAATATTTAATATCGCGTTTTCAACATTTATCATTTACTTTTTTTATCCTTTAAATTTTTTATTTGGTTTAGAAATAATTCAAGACTTTATATTTTTTGCTGTTGGCATCTTGTTCAAAAAATATTGTTTGTCTGCATTTTTGCTTGAAGAAGTAACTTTGCATGTAAATATGTTTACCCAAATTAGATGAAATACTTGCTGAAAGGGATAAGAAGTAAAATAGATAAGAGGGAAATACATATTTATTTGCAACAATTTCTTTTACCGTGTGTTTACCTTTTAAATTTTGCTGTTGAGCGAATATTATGGGAAGTGTTTACAACGTTAATGCTGAATGGAAGATACTCATTCACCTGTTAGTAACTTTGTTAAATAAAAGATATTTAATTTTTAAAGAATAAAATAAATGAATTCAAATGCAAATTTTCATTTTTAAAAACTTTTCAAAATGTTTTTTAGCTTCATCGTAGAATACTTTTTGTGCATACAAATTTGTATTTTTTCTAAGTATAAAATATTCTATATAATTCAGTTACATTGAAACAGCATTATTATCTATTTACATTTTGTTCGGAAGTAGGATTTAGGCTTAGTATAAATAATTTAAAAACATTAAAATTTACAATATCATATTTATAAAAATAAACTGAATTTTTCGTTTTTTCAAAGACATTTTTTCAGAGGATGAATTGAGAAATGGAATTCAGTGAATGGAAGGAAACTTCTAATTACTTTAAATTATTTTTAACGTTGATTTTAACTCATTGTAAAGATGTTTACGTCAAGATTATAAATATTCCATTAACATCAAATTCCTTCAACAACAAAAGCCTAAGGTTTTTTCCCCGTTCTCCAATTTAACATCTTTACATAATCTCTGGAGATGGAGAAAAATGTGAATGATATCAGAACCCACATTCCCATAATATAATTTTCAAAGAAAAAAATAACGCTGTATACTAACTTTTTTTAATTTGTGAAAAAATATTTTTTATCACTGCAGCGAACATGTTTTTGCCTTTTCTAATACGCTGCTAAGATATTAAAGGATTTTTCAAGTCTGAAAATTCTCATTATGATTTTTTTTACATCATCTAAGCTTAAGATATCATTTCATGATGAAAAACAGCATTTTGTATAAACCTAAGTATAAATAGAAAGTATAAAAAATTATATAATAAAAAAATATAAAAATTTTGATTTGCACCTAAAGTACTGTTTAATATGAAATATATTGCATGCAATGTTTAAAAAAATATTCAAAATATAATGCCATTTTACTAAACGTTTGAACAGAAATTATCAAATATCATGATAATTAATTTTTGATGATATTGTTATAACGAAATTCAATTTAAAGGTCAATGTAAACTAGTTTACTTTGCACAAAAGAATATTTTTCCCGATGCGCAAAAAAAAGCAAGCTAAAAAGCACCAAATTTAATAGAAAACTTCCTACTTCAGATAAAAAGATTACAGTAGTTTACACTAAATATTGCAAAAAATAAGTCTATAAATTATAACCAGAGTTCTGCGTTTTTAAATTATCTACAGAATTGTCTACAAAATAATGCTTTCATAAAATTATGCAGAAATATAAAATTCATTTTGTTGTTATTTTAAAAATTGAAAGGTTTTTATAGGTTTTATTTAAACTGATTTCTAAATTTATATACGTATAAATCAGAAACATATAGGAATAAATTACTTAACACTTTTTTTCAGCCTAAGCCCTTTTGTCAAGATAAATTACTGTAAAATTTTATATGAAATCTAAAAATTCAATAACAGTATTTTAGATATGATTTAGATTCAACTAGTTACTGTTATTAGTAACTTTTGTTTACAAGTTGATATAGGGAAAACATTAAAACGACATTCCTTTAAAAATGTGTTGTTTCAAATAGTGAATATTATTTCTAATAAATATCAAAATTATTGGTAACAGTTACATGCAAGAAAAACTTATCAATATGTCACTGATAATTATAGTAATTATATTAAAATTTATTGAGAAAATTTTGCACTTAATCGTATTCTGTTTTGCATTAGAATATATCATGTTTCCTATCTATGCTTTGGTAAGTTATCTAACTATTTTTGATACGGATGAAAATCTATCTCATCTCACTTTTACTGATTTACATAAATATTTCTTATTTAATATCATCGAAAGCTAAAAACTTCAAATTTTAGAAACAGATAGAGATTTAAAAAAATATATTCAATAAATTAATTGCATGATTCCATGCATAATTTACTGACTTATATAAATTTTTCATTTATAAAACAAAGATATAGTGAAATTTTCATCAGAACGCTGTGCCGCGTATGCGCTTAAAAGTTATATTGTTATTTTAAAGGGTTATTATTAAGTTATATTGTTATTCTATTTTGCCACTATGTGCATTTAGAAAAAAACATTTTACGCTGTTTAGTAAAATTGGTAGGAAGTGTATAGAATGGGTAAAAGTATTACCAGTAATACTATTATTCAAAAATATTGAGAAATCTTTTTTACTGAATTTGGATAAATCATATTTCGACGGTTTTTAATCATTTAAAGTTTGTTACAATTATTTTGGTCGGCAGTTTAAAATTATCATCTTTTGATTCATTTTAATATTTCGAAATTATGATATTCATTATCTTATAATGAATACTAATTTAAAATATATATATTATGTATAAAACATATATATTAAAACACACACACACACACACACACATATATATATATATATATATATATATATATATATATATATATATGTATATATATATGTATATATATATGTATATATATATATGTATATATATATATATATATATATATATATATATATATATATATATATATATATATATATATATGATCATATATATATATGATCATATATATATATATATATATATATATATATATATATATATATATATATATATATATATATATATATATATATATATATATATATATATATATATATATATATACATATATATATATATATATATATATATATATATATATATATATATATATATATATATACATATATATATATATATATATATATATATATATATATATATATATATATATATATATATATATATATATATATATATATATATATATATATATATATATATATATATATATATATATATATATATGATCTAAGTGCCGTGGTAGCCTAGTGGTTAAGGAATCTAGGCTACCCGTTCAGGAAGGTCAGCGTTAATAATGTTTTTTTGCTTAATAAAACTAACTTAAATTGATTTTCTTAATTTAATTATTAAAGTCATAAATCAACGGATATGTATGTGAAACTAAACCTTATATAACTTTAAAAATTATTCATAAATATTTTGCGTTCGTAGTTAAATGAAAATGACAGAAAAATAATTTTTTGTACAAATTATATAAATATTTTTAGCAAAATTTTGAGTTCTCTTTTCATTTATAATTAAAATGTCAACGAAATATTAATAAATTTTTTCACTCAAAAATCATGGAACTTGTTGAGTATTTGTTCTTATTCTTTCTTTTTTCGAAAACGATAAACTTCAAAATTCAACTTTATAAATAAAAATTCCGGAAATCTGCATTTTTCATTTTTTTACCAACATTGATTTCAGGTTCTAACTCATTTGCATCTGGTGACTTCATTGGATCTGTGCTTTATTATATGGAGAGAACACTAGTCATTTTTTAATGCATTTATGTCTTCAAGAACAATTCAGGAATCGGCTTTTCATGAATGAATTATTCATCAAATCCTATTAAAAATGGATTTATTCTATTCTATTTTTCCCTTTTTATTTATTTTCTTCAACAGACATGTACTTAGGTGTCGAATATCCACAACAGCAATTACGATAAAGATTACAGTGTTTCTTCCCTGCCCGCGTAAAGTTATTTCATTAAATCAAAAACCTCAAAATGCTAGTCTTGAATCATCGTTTCTGAAGAAGATTCAAACTGGTGGAATCTGGCAAAGCAAAAATTGCCAGTGGGGATTTGTTCTTGACATTTCAAGATCCATAAATATCAAGAGACATAGACGAAAGGGAAAAAAATCGCGTTATCTGTTAGAATTTTAAAATAAGCATGGCGGCTGTAGAAGAAGCAGTTATTGGCACTTCTAACTTAAGACTCTTTTCTTTTTTTCTTAGCTCTTGCTCCATTAATATTCTTGCTGAAGTAAAGTGTGCACCGAAAAGGCGTGGAACTGTTGCCATTTAGGAATCTCATAAGAACGAATGGGCATGAATGTTTCATGAGAAAAGAGTCGTCTGCTGTCTTCCACCTCTTCACTTCAATTCTCTCCGAATTTGCGTGGAATTTAAAATGCTCAATTTTTCACCCAAAAGAGATAGGAAAGCTAAAAAAAAAAGAAAAAGAAAAGAATAAGTAAAGAATGTTCCAAACATTGTTTCTCTTCTAAAATTTGCTTATTGAGTAGGGATTTATTTCTTTTTTTTCCCATTTCGTTTTCGTTTTCTTTAAGCGGGTCAAAACATATGCTTATTAACCTTAATTAGCTTAATTGGTATCTAATAATGATGAGATACACGAATGTTTTTAAAATTAAAAATTATTAATGGTGCCTTTGAAATATCCTTACTCGTTTTTCAGTCCCTTAATTAGGATTTCTTTTTTGAAGATCCTTAGCGGACCAAATCTTTAATTTTCCCTTAATGATTTAAAAATCATTCAAAACAGTTCTTAATTACAACAATTTCAGGTACATGAATGAAAGAAGGACAGCTTTCTTCAAACAGAAATTATGAAAGAAATAGAGAATTCAAAGTTTGATTTAAAATAAAAATATTTTAATTTAATAGCTTTACAACTTTAATCTTCCAAATTTAAAAATATTGCAAAGGATAGATTTTTAAATAATTTTAATGAGAATTAGAGTATTTTTTTGTTTGGAAAGTCTTTCCATTATAATGCTTTGAATGAAACTGAATTCTATACTTTTTTAATCGATTCAATATCGTCTCTCATTTTTATAATCGTAATATTTTAATCTCTAGATGTATTTTGTTCCCTCTAAAGTTTTTAAGCGATTTATATTTATTATATGCGGCTGAAGTTTTAACTTCTTAAGCGCTAATGTAAAAATTTTATTGAGACGTCATGGATTACTTGGGACTTTTTGGACAAAAATTTTAATTAATAATAAAATTACAGTTATACTATGCTAAGGATACTATGAACATTCTATAAAATACCAGAAAATCAATAAAATATGTGAAAATATTTCAATTTAAAATTTAAATCTATTAAAGTAATCTCTAGATGTATTTATTACTACTCAAATACTATTTATTACAAACCTTCAAGCTGGAAAAAAATTATGTTGAAATTTCCTTTTATCTTCTATAATTCATTTTTAAAATATTATCTCTTGATGTAAATTTTATTCTAAGGCGCCATTGGGGTCATTTTATGAGCAAATGGCATAGAAATTGTTAATGTCAACTCTTTTATTACCGAATATTATTCCTATTGATTATAAATGAAAATATTACATCGGAAATACTTCAAATCCAAATACTCTATAATTTCGATTCGTAAATACTTATGCCATCCAGACAGCTTGCGTGTATCTTTTCCATTTGCTTTCACTAAGAGGATTTTTATGGTTGTTTTGCAGACAGAAAAAAAGCAAAAGTTGTCTTCAATCCCCACTCTTATAATATGAACTCACCCCCTACACAAAACCCTGAATGCCATACTCCATTACCTTTTCCGAAAACAAAAACGGTTCTTCTGGCTGCCTGACACTATCCGGTCATAAAAAGATCCAGTTAAGAAGAAAGAAAAGAGAAAGACTCCTGAAAAACATACTCGTTCACGTTCTTCGGCAATAGGTCACGCACTGGTCCCCCTTCCCCCTGGTCACGATGGAGGACGATTCTGTAACTGCCCGCCATTTCGTAGCAAGGAAGCTATTTACCACTCTTGGAAGAGGAAGCCTTTAAGAATCCTCGCTTAGGAAGAAAAATAAAGGCTTGGGAGTACGTGTGCCGAAGGGAACTACTTCCTTCCGAGAATTCTGAATAGTAATGGTTTTGAAGATTTCTATATTTGGGTAAAATGGCCCACCGTTCTAAAGCGGATGCCTTTTGTGGTTTCTGGACAGGCAAACGATGAGAAATTTATTTATTTATTTTGAAACGGTGGATATATGACGTTTTTATTGTTGTCTTGGCAGTAGAGCACGTCTTTCTTGTATGCAATACTGCAATTGAAGAACTTATGCCGATCTTCTATGGATACAATACTAGATTCTAGACTGTTATTTGAAAAAAAAGCATAGGATATTATGGTAATTGTGATTTCTTGTTTTAAATTAAAATCACAGTGACTACCATTTACTGTATTCATTTGCATTTTCCATTAAATAATATCTCATTACAACCATGTATTTTTTTCAGTAAGTAAACTTTGTCAGTTGTTTCTTGGATTTCAGAAAAAACATAACTAGCCATTTTCCTTATTGCTTATTCAGAACAAAACTCTAATAAATTCGTTTGCAAATTGAATTAATATAGATTTGATTGAACTAACAAAAAATCATGATCCAAATTTTTATTAGATTTACACACAGACATTAATTCATTTTTAATCATAAAAAATTATATGTATATTAAAGTGGCACTGAATTGGTGAAAACTCTTTAAAATTGAATTTATATGTAATTTTAGAAGTTAACTATGAAAGTGCCAAAGTGTCTTAGCTAAATATAAGTGTATATATGTGAAAACAAGTTGAAGAACTAAGTCTTAATCTTCGAGAAAGATAAAAATGTACTACTTCTGATATTTAGATTTTGTTGCAACTATTGTGGACGAATTTGAAGTGCATATTGCTTAAAAAAATTAAAACTTTTAACATACATTTTTAATCACATGTATGACTAATTATTTACTTTCTGTGTATTCTGTCTTTGACACAATTATTCGTCCTATTTATTTCATATTCTTACAAGAACTTAACGCTAAGTGTTCCAAAAGCCAAGCCACTCCGGATCATATCCTTGAGTGCTTGGGACTCGATAAAGAAGATTTTCTGGAGCGACCATTATTGGTCATTGATTTCCTGAGAGTGTGCAATGTCATAGACTTGGTCTAGCGCTGCTATACAACAGAGATCAGCAACAACACAACAACAACAGAACTTAAAGTAAACTGCACAATCTTTGTTTAAAATTAATACTTTTGGAATAATAGGGCTTTCAATTTAAAATATTGATGTATGATAAAATCCATATTTATTTAAGATTGATAATTGTATTAAAAAATATTTCAGTTTGCAGAAGAAAGTGTTTAATAAAAATTAAAACCAGAAAAAAATATTCTATCACTTGACTAGATAAATATGAATAATTTAAACTAGAAATGCTCCAAAGAATTATTGGTCATGTGAAAAAAACTTCGTAGCATCTTCAAACAAAAGACAAATGACAACGCAAAAGATCGATAAGAGTGCTTATCATACAATACTCAAACAATTAAAGGATATTGCATGCCTTTTATGAAGTAAAGGCATGAGCGAATGTTTTGCATAAAATCGAAAAAGAATCACAAATACAAATTTTTACCGTTTCCAAACTTTGCAGTATGTAAATTTTGAGTTTGATGTCGAAAGGGACATTTTAGTAGCAGCGAATGAGATTTGACTTTAAATTTAATGTAAGATAAAGTGAAAAAGAATGATCGACGTTTAGTAAGCGTGTTACTTAGACGAATTCAAAATCTGAACAAAGTCGTTTAACTGAATCAGAAGCTTGAAGAGTTGTCTGGTGGCTAGAAGATTCTTTTGTATAGAATAGAATCTATGTAGACAGACATAATATGAAGTATCAGAAACCATTGGTGTTTCACAAACTGTGATTTATAGGATCTTGGAGACTGTGTGAAAGAGCAGTTCAAAGATTAGTGTGTAAGGTCGTAGACATGAAACAACTCCAATGTAAAACGTTATTGAACGCTAAAGACTTGAAGATACGGGTATATGATTGCTACCCTTGTTCAATAACATTTTCGCTTGGCCACTGCTAAAGCAGTTTTAATAATAATATTCCGAAACCACCATCACGCTGTTGGGATGCCTGTTTGATGACCTATGTAACTTTAATAGTAGTATCACAGCCGTAGGGAATGGTAACAAAGGAAGTAAACTAAAAAAGAAATCAATGGAGCAGTATTCTTTTGTTGTTGTTGTCGTGTGCCAGCTAGGCTCGCAATATGGGGTGTGCTGCTTCACTTTTCCAACTGAAGCGTATTTTGGTGTGGAGTCCGACTTCCTCAGTACACACATGCCATGGGGACCCGTTAATAGGGTTGAAAACCATTCACACTTCATTCATACAAGGAAAGGACAAAGACAGAATAGATAAAGAGAGAAAGTACATCCATGCCCAAACCGGAATTCGAACCCAGGACCTCCTTATCCGTAGTCAGGCACACTGACCACTAGACAAGTTGGTCGGCGCAGTATTCTTTTCTCTAACTTATATTAGCATAGCTGCCAACTCTATTCACTTTATTGGGAAACTCCTAATTTTTCACCATTTCTCCCGATTCACCGATAATGTATGAAAATCTACTGATTTTTGGCAATTTCAGTGAAAAACTTCGAAACAGCTAAAATTTTGCTAGAAAAAAGTCTATTGGATTGTTTTAGTAGCTTAAATAGTCAACAGATGGCGCATTAATGTAATGTTATGATATTATAAAATCATGAAAATATGTTTTGTGCTTTGAACCTCATCTTTCCACCGTGGAAGGATGACGCCTTAACCACTTGGGTGCCAAACACTCCTACGAGTTGGCAGTCGTATCATTAACATTCAGAGCAGACACCAAGTGCCTGTTTACATAAGCAGTTCAATTAGGAGGAATATTACAAATTATTAGTAATTTAATTAAGAAAATATTTCTCACTTAAATTTATTTAGTAATGTACTTTTTGTTTTTATGTAATTTTATAAGTTTAATATTTATAATTTGCACTAGAGTAGTAAAAGTTGCCCTATAAAATAAATGGGACATAAGCATTGATGTTTATTTTTTTTACGTGTAGTATATTCCTTTATTTTTCATAGTTAATTGAATAGTTAATAGAACTCATGTTAATGAATATTTTATTTAAATATTAAGATTAACACAAATATGCTTAGCTTAAATCCTTCTCAGTATGCATAATCTAAAGAGTAAATTGTCTTTTTGCAGTACTACCGTTTTAAACATTCAAGCAAAAATGTCGCTAGTAAGTGTCTCCTGGTTTTTTCCATCAAAATCAGTAGAATCTACTGATTTGTTTTTCTCCAAGGTTGGCAAGTGTATACGAGGCATATTTATCGTTATATGACTAAGAAAATGCAACGCTTATTTTGAAATGTTGCAATGGATTATGCTCTATTATTAAACATTTACAAATTTGGTCATACTTGCGACTTTATTTATCATGATGACATAATTGCGTTTAAATGCCATCATTAACACTGTAAAATTGAATTCTTAATTAAATAATATGCTAAGTCTTACAGAAAGATATTAATGGGGTTTTCTCAATAATACAGATCGATATCCAATAAAAAACTATAGAGATAATTTGAGACAAATATAGCTAACAACAAAAGACCACGTAATTCAATGAAATTGCATCAAACTATAAGAAAAATTTCCTCAGATTACAATCCAAAGATTGTTCTTTTCCTTTTAGATAATATGAAAACATTAATTCCAGCCTAAAAGGAAGAAATCATGAATTAATATTTAAAAAATATATTTTCTAATCTCTATAATGATACAATATTTATCACTTCTTAGAATGTAATTCATTTACACCCATTGAAAAAATACGCAATCATGAAGGATACTTTTGCAATTAATTTCATTTCTTGATCATAATTTATTAAAATTATTTCATTTTGGCAAGTTTTAAAATATTTTTACGTGTTAATCTGATTTTTAGTTTATATATATTTCATGTTACATGCAATAATTGAGTAATATAACTCGGGAATCACATATACTTCTTTAAATATATAAATGTAAATAAAGAAAATTTTTTATTTTAAAATTGAAATAACATTAAAATAAAAACTACGTAGTCTAATGAAATATACCCTTAAGAAATTTTACATTTAATTTTTAATTTTATTTTAAAACTTTGTTTGTGTATGTGTATTGAAACAAAATAAATTTTTAAAAACTTTCTCTTAAAGTTGCAGAAAAATTAATAAATGTTTTTGCTTCATGATTTTTTTTTCATTATTTGAAACGATTTCTTAGTAGATAAGTTACATTCATAGATAAACTATTGAAAACAAAATAAATTATCGTAATTTTTTTTCAAATTATAATTTCGTAATGAACTTTTAATAAGAAGATGAAATTACTAAATTGAACTTATACGATTCTATATGCTTAGCTATAGTATTATACTGAACTCACGGTATTGTCAAAGCCCACTAATTTTTAAATCCTAAATCAATGTTTGAACTTGCTTTTTGCCATTGTATTTGAAACTATAAAGTAAATTTACACAAATATATAGTTTTTACTTTCCCTTAGAGATGTTTCAAAGTAATTTTTTATTTTAAACAGGAAATGGAAGTGTATTTTAATAATTACACTTGAATTTATTGTACTTAATTGAAAAACATTTTTAATTCATTATAAAGTATTCACAAAGAATTACTTATACAAAGGGCTTATATTAGTTTCTATGGTTCCATTAGAACATAAAACTAACACAATGATTAATTTACTTGAATATTATCGTCATATAAAATTTTGCAAATATCTCGATATATTTCGAGATGAATACTTCGCTCTTCAGCAAAATTTAGAGGAAATGGATTTCAGGCGGCGCAAACTGTAACCGTTCTGACCAAACACATCTGCAGAATAGATGGAAAGGATCATTTGAATAATTGATTATTACTCTCCTCCAACTCCTCCATATACAATCCATTCAGACAGTTTTGGCTGAATGACAATTTCTGTAGGGATAGACCTCCGGAGAGAAAGATGGATTTTGTCTGTCCCATAAACCAGATACTGAGCTTGGGTTGCTGCAACAAAGGAAGGGGTGCATTCCACTCCACCTTTGGTTTACAAATTATTCATTGTCAAGTAAACAACGCCACCGATTTAATTTTGCAACAGATCACACCACAGGCACACTCGATCACAAATTCATACACGCGGAGCTGATTGAAAATTGAGCTTGAGATTTTTGGGCAAACATTGGCGAAATTGAGAAATGTCAAAATATTTGCACAAAGTGCATCAACTTTCAGAAATGAGTTACTTTATTAATGCGGTCAGAGCATTTAAATGTTATTCAATCCAAAGTGAACTATTTTTGTCATTTCAATTTGCTTTACGACTTTATTTTTGTAAAATTTAACGGCAATTTTTAAATATTTTCTAAAAATAACTATTGGAACATTATTTTTATATTTCTGCAGATTTGAATAACAAATCATTTAATTTTTCTTCTCTGAACATTAATAAGACTATGTATTTAAAAAATCTCAATGCATTTCATTTAAGTGGAAAAACTCGGCTGTGCATAAAATTAATATATTTGACATTTTTAAACTAAATAACATATTTGATATTGATTAGGAAAATATTGTTTCCAATAATTTTATAAAATAATAAGAATTTTTAATTTTAAACAAGAAATATTAATTATACTTCTTGCTGCTAATTTGTAAGCAGTTTTGCTAATTTTTAAACAGTAACTTTTATTAATAATATTTTTAACCTGTAACTTAATTTCATATTTGATTTTTTTAAAAACATTTTTATATAAAGATGTGTATGAAACTTCAAAATATGCCTTCCAAGTTTAATCCAAAAGACATTAAATTCATCTTCATTTAAAAGAAAATATTTATAAATGTCGAGTTTATCATTTGAGATGACACATTCTTCCTTGCTTTGTTCTTCCTATCGCAATGTAGAGAATTTGAATAACCGAAGATCCATTGTGTTCATTAAAGACGGCTATTAAATTAGTCTTGGCCGCAATATCCTCCAATTGGAATGATACCCCTGGATGTGACAGGTCAAGTGTTGGGGGTCTTCTTGAACTCGGCATAAAAGTCAAGAAGACTACATCAGGCTGCTTCCATCTAACTGGTAGAGCTCAACTAAGCAAATTAGGACTTGGTACAGGGAAGCATGGTGGTGCAAAAACAACAGCAACATTCTACCTTGCATTTCAGAAACATAGGTATTTTGAAGTCCGGGAATATTTAATAGTATGGAATACATGAATTTATATATATTTTTAATGACATATAAATTAACTTGTCAAGTGCAAGCTAATTCTGTTATATTTTAACTTGTATCAATTTAAAACTCACAGAATATTATTTGAGAGAAAAATTTTACTTTTTAAAATTGAAAACAAGTAAATGTTTTCCCTCAAATGGCCACTTTGTTAATTGCGTTTAAATGCTTTCTTTTATATAGATTTAAATAAAATACATTTTTATAGTTGTTATTTAGTTATAATTTATTTAAAAAATGTGAAATTGGATCTCAAAATTCAAATAAAATTCATAAAACAATTAAATTGCTTTTGTACTAAATTATATCTCGCACCTTCAAAATTTCCATATTTTAACTGAAATTTACAGTAGCATAAATTAGCGTAGGCGTATATTTACCTTTAAAACTCAATTATCGTCTAAAGCTGCAAGGCAAATTAAAGTTTGCTTTCCATTTTAAGTTTGTCATTCTGAACAAAGGCATCTCATTATCGTAATTGGGGGAAGAAAAGTGGACCGGACGTCCGAGAATTTTCAGCGAAAAGTGTCCTCAAAACCTTGGATTAGTCTCTTAAAATGTGATAGAGTCTTTCATTTAAATGCTGCCAAAGTTTGTTGTTGTAGAAAGCATAAGTGCCTCCTCTGTATCACAGGAACCTAAAGATTCTCCCGATCAAAAAGGAGTTATTTAACGAAAGCAGGCAGACTTTAGGTCCGTAGGGACACGAAGTGCATGAAATCTTAATTTCTGCACCATCTCCCTCCGCCCACACTCTTTAAGTCCAGTAATGAAACGTCTTTCGGACCAAGGACTCTTGAGCGGTCGGATCTTGCCGAACATGTTAATGAGGTATTCAGTATGCAAATTAGCTCCTTATGAACTAATGAACATTTTAGATGCAAAGAGTGGGAATTTGAGAGCATCGTCTGGGAAAATAGATTGGAAATATTTTCATGAATGTCTGCTGGACATTCGTTCATTACGAGAAATATTCCTACAGTCGTACCCAAACTTGACACTAATGCGTTTTCGAAGCTTAGGAATTTATTGATTATTTGCTCTGAATTTGTGTAATAAAATCTTCAGCTAGGTTTAGAAATGCTCCAAATTAAACTGTCACGGAATGATAAAAAGATTCAAATTTAGAATAAAGTTTTTAGGTCCTTGTATTTGACAATAAAGTAAATCTAATTTAGTTTAAATTTACTGCTAAATATAGAAACGTTTTGACGGTCATATATCTATAAGTGAGTATATCAATAGTGGGCGAAGACAAAATAATAAATTTAAGTTAATTTTTTATGTGTTATAATAATGATTTTTTATGTATAATGATATTTTTGTTTCAAAATTGAAATTCTTTTTGTCAAAAGTATAATAAAAAGTTTGGTAATATAGTTATGCTATTAAGAAAACATTTAAATATACCCATGATGACTCTCATTCAATTTAATTCTTAATTAATCCTGAAATAAAATAAAATTTTAGAATTAAAAACTTTTTATAAAATTTTAATTTTTTGCCCTTTTTAATTAATTATTGCGAATTGAAACTAAATTAGGTTTTAAATATCAAACAGATTTAACAAGGATTATTTTTGAAAACTTGCTTTGCTTATCCGAGAATAATAAATATCTTGTAATTTCATGAAAGTTTAAAAGTATTTTGACTTTAATGCACACAACTAATAAGTAAAAAAGATATATAATAAATATTTTGTGAAACTAAGTTTTTAAAAATATAAATGAAAGTTATAATCTAGTCCCTATTTTATACCATTTATGTAATTAACAAATCTAATAAAACTTCATTTTCTGAAGAGTGAAAGTTCCTTTAAAATGAAATGAGCTATGTTAAGTTGACTTAGAAACGTCTGTCTCGCATACAGATGGGAGTAAGTTTGATGCATGAAACAGCTCAATGTAGTTATATTTTAAAAAAAACTTTTCCATGTAGAATTTTTATTAGGTTATATAGTTTGCCGGTATTCCGTTTTACGTGTTAAGAGAACAAAAGGATGTCAACTCAATTGTTGAACTCCAATATCCAGCATTCATTATTCAAAATAATAAACAAACCATTACAATAGTGAATTAGTGTCCATTAATAATGTCCTTCAGCAGAATCAAATATTTCTAAAACTAATGTCTGTAAGCAAACTAATCTGAATAATCAAACCGAAGACCAAAGAATCGCAAAGTTGCAAAGAACACCAAATTGAGAATTATACAAATGGTCAGATTTCAAAGGCTGACAAAATAGTCTGACTGAATTTGTGAATTAATATTGCTGACTCAGAATCATCGCACTTTTTTCATTTAACTTTCAGTATCTCATATAGTAACGACTGTTTCCACACTCGCCGGTTTTCTGAATACACATATTAAGCTAATTCAAAGAAATATCAAAATAAATTTTAACTCTTTATATCCCAGTTTATTTAATAATTAAAAATTTTGCATAAAACAGCATTTTTTATGAATTCTTGCCTTTATTGAAAATATTTCCATTTGATCATATTTGTTACTACTTAAGGTTTGTTTAAAATTTTCAGGAATTTTGGGGAAAAAATTTACAGTAAATGAATTTAATTTCAAATGTGTCCAAACCAGTAAACACTCAATGAATTTCGAGTACTAGTGTGTGCTTACTTAAGAACAAGGAACAAAAGGGCCCAATAGGGCCATTAAATTCCGAAAGGGAGGTGTAACTGCAACCGCCAAGGGTTCTTACTTTATGGCGCCACTCTCAGAACAGCAAATGACCCTTGGTCAGACATGACAGGACATTACGCGGTCTCCTCTTAACTGCCTCCTCGTTAATGCCATTGGTTTCGTTTTGTTTCTGGGCGTTTATTTCGTTTTACTGGCAGCCAGCTGCAAATGAAAGACTATAAACTTAACTCATAGGCTTTAATCGAACGAAGGTGTATAAAAAAACTACTAAAAATCCCTTTTGGCATCAATTTAGCTAGATATTTTACGTATTGACTGTCATTTAGTTTTAAATCTTCAAACTTTAATTATTGATGAGACACAGTTTAAGTTTTTGTCTCCAAAATTAAAACAACTCATTGGTAAACTGCAATACAAACTGAAATGTTACTTTCTGAGTAATTATGTCCCAAGTATTAAGAACTCAAAACTGTAAATGAGGGAAATTCATATTGGGTGTATGAATGATTCTAAAGGAATCAAATTATTACAAATACTCACATTTTATTGCCTTTGCGAAATTATCTTCAAAATTTATCGGGAATGTAAACCTTGACTCAACTTATTAATTTATTAAATATCGTGATTAATTGATAAAACAGTTTCAATGGAACACATATTCTATTGATTTTTGTCTCATTATTGTATTTTTCAAACTTAAAAAATATTAAAATAATTATCAAATTTTTTAGACTTAGATTAAGAACCCCTCTCTGTAAAAAAGCGATAATTAAGAACGAGCGAATTATCTAATCAAATTCTTTAAGAGTCAAAATTGTAATTTGCATATAGGTCTTACCTTGAAATAGTAAAAACGCGTACATGAAAGAGGATAATATGAAAGTTTCAAAAGATTTCTAGAATTTTTTTTTTTTAGAAATAATAAGAACAAATGGCATCAGGTATTCATTTACATCAGATTTGAATCCAACAAATGGTAAAGAGAGATATATTATTAAAATAAGATACAATATTCATTAGTTAACTATTTATATAACCATTAATTACGCTTTGAATTTAAAGTATTTTATTTATTAATAATTATATACGTAAAGGTTAGTTTTCTTTATTTATAAAAATTAAATTTAACTTTTAAAATATTTTTTCAATTAATATATTACCTTAAGTATTATTTAACTGACATATTAAGGATTCAGGGATGGCGGAAACAAATATTATGAAGTTATGTTAAGCAAATTATGCTTTCTGAAACACATAAAATATATACCGGTTAAAACTGAAACGCACTGTGTGTCTCATTTCCTCTTTTAAAATATTCTGGAAGGATTTATAATTAGTTTTATCCCTGCACATATTAGCTTTATTCGCTGAGCTATGATCAGATCGATTGTATCCTCTTTAAGTCTCTGTCTGTGTTTATAATCTCTAACCCTTTCATCCCCTAGAGAAAGCGAGGCCAGTCAATGATTGTGCGTATGAATGCGCGGCTTGCGCAAATGTTAGGCTAATGTACAAAGCTAGAACCATTTTACCGAAATGTGTGCATCGTCCCTGGCACTGTTGGCTGTTTCTATCACTTGGAATACTCATGGAATAGGAATGGGGAGAAGTATATACACTGAAACACCTCTACAAGCACAGAGAGCAGTTCCAACTCAAATACATGGAATTCACACACATTATTATATAAATGTTAGGAAGGCCTTACGAGAATCGGGATATACCAAAACAAATAAGCTGATCTTAAACAGAGAAAGGCTTCTTTCAAGGAAAATTTATATTTTACGAATACCTGACATCATGGTGTCCATAGTAGCTGTGAAATATTTTTTGGAATACTCATTAAAGAAGAAATTAAACCTGAAAATATTTAAAATCTTCACTCATAGAACAATTAAAGATTAGAGATAAAAGTTATTTTTTAGTAAGTGAATTGTGGATGAAAATTGGTGATTTTAATCTGGGATATTTTCTCGTAGCTTATTATTACTAATTTTTTTGTATGCATGAAAGTTAAGGGAAAATTTCTGTACTGGGGAGAACATTATTTTTTTCATTTCTTCCTTCACTAAAGTGACTAAAATAAATGAAATTAATTTTATTATACAAAATATTCAAAAACATACCGAGAAAGTGTAAGAGCTGTTAGTAATGAGGAAATCTATGAAAGAAGTATGATAGTAAATGGGCTTCAAACCTTAGAATTTTATAAATACTTATAAAGTTTATAAATGTATAACTCCACATTTAAACTAAATACTGCGCCACAAAATTTGATTGATATGAACTGCTTTACAGTAAGTTTAAAGGATATTATTGACTCTTGAGTTAAATATTGATCGCGCTTTCCAAATTATGTGAAATTATCTGTAACCACATTTGCCCATAACTACAAGGGGTCGATTTTCAAATGCACAAAAATTATTATATAGCTTTTATTATTATACAGCTAATATAAATTCTTAAAAAATGGCAAGAAAATGATTTTAATTAGTTGTTATTTTTAATTAATTGGAACAAAATTTGAGATTAATAAGAAAATTTCAAACCAGAATTTACATATTTTTTGGAACAATTCATAAATAATTTAATTTTTTTATGAATTAAACTTTAAGAAAAAAAGGGCTTATTAATTTTTCGATAAGTGTGAACCAAAAAATTAGTAATTTTTTTCCGTTATTAATTTAAATGTTTTAATCGTTAAATTTAGAAACAATAATATGTATTGTCTTTAATTTCAATGTGAAAAATGATTAAATATATTAATAATTCATTTACTTTATATACACTGTTTTGTGTTTTAAGCATTTATCCGATACAGTTATTTTCTAATTACTTTCTCCCAAAAGTAGAATAAGTGAAAATAACAATATATTACTATTGACACCACATAATGGCCAGCTTAATTATCGAAGGCATGTGCAATGCTTTTAATATCCCCCTCTTATTATAGACCTCTTGGATGAATATCATATATGACAGATCATATTCAGATGTCCCAATACGCAGAAGTATGTCTATTGGCAGATGATGAGATGTAGTACACTCTCCCTTTATTCAAAATGTGACTGGGGTTGAAACTGGCAACAATTACCACAAAGCTGTTGGTCAATTGCTTAAGCTGTGATGACCTCTTTCAGCATTATTTGGCACAGTAAAGAACAGTTTTAATGGCCAAATCCATTTCAATATAATTCATTTTAATTTCCAACAGTAAATTTCTTCCTGGAAAAGTTTTGATGAAAAGGTGGTACTTCAGTAACAGCAAAGGAGCAAAACTAAAAAATCTCCCTAAGTACCCACTTCAACATATGTACATGATGAATGTCGAAACGCAACATCAATCTTTCAGTATTATATTAAGTAATTCTTTCAGTTTATATTAAGTGATACTTAATGTAAACGGCTAAACCGTAGGTATTAATTTAAATAATACTTAAGTAGTATTTAAAGTCATACTTTAAACCACGTTGAGCCCTAACTGATTCTATGAAGAAAGATAAATAAAAAAGGAATATTTGTTCATTTGAAATCGACACCAATCTTAATCAACTAATAATAAATATGAATTCATAAGCTTAGTTTCTTAAACTATGCTGTATAATGAATATTTCCATTGTATCTAACTAGTTGTACCTCTTTTTCTGTATTTCGTAAAAATTCTGGAAGTGAATTAAAAAATCAGTTTATCTTCTTTTATGTACAAGATAATCGTAATACTTTAAAATTTTGTGTGTTAATTCTATGAAATAACAAGAAAAATCAAATTTTACTTCTTTCATTAATTTTTCCAACTCTCAGATCTTTCGAGAAATATAAAAACTCCAATTTCATATATATATATATATATATATATATATATATATATATATATATATATATATATATATATATATATATATATATATATATATATATATATATATATATATATATATATATATATATATATATATATATATATATACATATATATATATATATATATATATATATATACACTTTATAACAAAAAAATCGATGTACCAAGAAGGAGTTGTCCGATTGAGAAGAAAATAAGTGGACAGGAAGACAATGTACAAAATAGTAAACGATTAAAATTTTAGAACAATTGAATAATTTATTTCAGAGTTACAGTAACAAGTTCAATAAGGTGTTGACCCGCTTCTAGCCTGGATACAAGTTCCCACACGGCGTGGCATAGACCGATAAAGCTCCCGGATGGTGCCCTGTGGCATTTCCTACCAAATTCACTCCAATTGTCGAACGAGGTCATCAACATTCCGTGCCAGATGCAATCGCCTTCCCATCATATCCCAGACATGCTCGATGGGAGAGAGATATGGTGATCTGGTAGGCCAAAGAAGAGTTTGAAGAGCTTGCAGACAGTTCATAGCAACACGTGCCGTATGTGGTCTGGCATTGTTCTGCTGAAAAAACTGCCCAGGACATTGCAAAAGGAACGGTAGTAAACAGGTCTTATGATGTCGTCGACGTATCGCTGTGCAGTAATTGTACCTCTAACGACCAAAGGGGTCCGTCTGTCAAAGGAAATGGCACCCCAAACCATAATGCCTTGTTGAAGGCCGGTGTGGCGTGCAATAGTGAAAGCAGGATCCCCTCTCAGTGCATGGCTCGATCAGGTTGGAATTATACCGACTGGGGACGTATAGTCTTTAGTGATGAATCCCGCTTCCAACTGTTTCCGGACGATCATCGAAGGCGTGTTTGAAAACGCACAGAGCATCGATTTTTTTGTTATAGAGTATATATATATATATATATATATATATATATATATATATATATATATATATATATATATATATATATATATATATATATATAAAATAGCAGATTGAATTGAAACTGAAATTTTTCCATATTTATTCCATAATATCACTCAATTTCTGATAAATTTAAAACTTTCATTTTTTCATTTCTGATTAGTTTTTGAAAAATTATTCGGTATTATATGTTAGATAACCGCATTCTATTTCTAAAACTTTACTTTTGTTTGAAAGACCAGTATCTCTTGAAATATTAAATGAATTTCAAACACAGTGGTCACACTTTATTTTTTATAATTAAACATTCTCATTTTTTTATCTTTAATCATGAAGAAAAGTTTAAGACAAATTGTCTACATCTATTTATTAAGCCATAAACCAGATGTGTGTGTTCAAGTCCAGACACAAAACATTTACCATCAAGAAGCAGCAATTTAAAGCAGGCTTAGAAGTAGAAGGATGAAGTATTCTTCTAAATCTCATAAACATGCAAATGAATTCTTCACCTCGTAAGACACGTGAACTTAGTGCGTTTAATGAGACTGTGACTGTAACCAATGCTTTACTTCTAGTTTGGTTGGTGCTTAAGAGAGTGGAGGAAGATGGAAAGTGTAGGGTTTCGGCCCAACTTAAATCAAAATCTTCAAACGAAAACCACTTTTACAAGCTCTTACCCCATCGGACTACAAAACAGGCAAGCGTGCTGGTCTCAGAATGGAATGAATATGAAGCAGCGCGAATTAATGGCTTCATTTGGAGAAACAATCCACTTGTTAAACTTTTCTATTCGAGTGTTCGTGTAGATTAAAATAGTAAGTTGCCACTTTAAAATTATGAAATTAAAACTTTTAACAGCAGTTAGGATTGATAGTTCTGTTCCGCATGTTGAATCTTAAATATGTGGAAGTTTGTCATATTTCAACCATTTAGAAGCTACTAAAAAGTTCTTATGTGTAAATGCAAAACTTGTTATTATTACATAATAAATGTAAAATATAACTAATTTATAAATAATAATGTAAACTCTCTCTAAATATAGAATGTTATATTTCTGTAATATTTTTCACGTAAATTTATAAAATAACAGTTTAAAAAACTGCTTAAGGAAATTTTGTTATTGATCACTTACTACAAATGGCATCAAATACAAAATATAGTAATGTTAAGCTCACTTATTTAAAAACAGTTATCCATATACATAAATGTTTTTTCATGCTCTGCTTTGGTATAAAGAAAACTAGTATCTTCTGCTTATTAAAAGGTTATTTCAAGTTGACATGTAAACTTTTAGTCTGATGTTAAAGTTAATACTATGTCATAATCATATCATGAAAAAAAATTAATTGAGAAAAAGCAATGTTTTATATTCCTGAATAACCGAACTATGCTCTAAACAACCTAGATTAGTTTATAATTTGATACTTTTCAATTTTCGTAGTATTGTATCTTTCCAAAACATTTTTGATTTTAGTTTGATACCAGTACTGATAAAGACCGTTGTGGCTTGATTGGTTAGAACGTCGTTTCAATATCGGAAGGCAGTGAGTTCGAATCCCGGCTTAACCAAAGATCCGTCATGTTCGCTCAAGTTGGCTGGAGCGCGTTTATGAGTCATGATCACAATGTCCTTCAAGTGGAAGGATATATCTGGGGTTGGCAATCCAAGTATTTGGATCTTCTGCTTGTGTGTGGTCCCTGCATCAAAATCACGAAAACTGAACCCGGCTGCTTCTATTTAAGTGGCAGAGCCCAGCTCAGGGCAAGATACAGGGATGCAACAATAAAAACCAGTATTGATACTAGTTTGCTTTAATGTTTATATTAGTACATACATATTAGATATATCTTTTTGTATAGAAAAGAATAATAATACGTATTCGAATATTGCAGACTAATGTTATATAATTAAGTTATATGAAAGAATAAATAGAACACATTATTATGACAGTATATATTTAAAAAGCAAAGCATTTGGTTTTGGTATCAAATGGATTCCATAAAATATAGATTTAATCAAAAGTTATGAAAATATCCATATCATTTTTTCTAATAGATTATATATCTATGGTTTAATCATCAACGCATTTCAGCAACTTTACTAGTATTTATACATATTTAATTAAATTTTCTTGTATTATAATAAGTTATAAGTTAGATAATAATATTTAACATTAATTACTAGTTAAACAATATATTTATACGTATTTAACTAATTTCTTTTTTGGTATTATTTATGGCATTATATATTTTTGGCCATAGTTTTGGTATGACCAAAAAGATACAATTTTAATTTTTTTGGTTACATTTTGGTAGTTTTGGTGGAATAATGCTAAAAAACTAATTTTTTTATAATTTAATAAATTAATTAGATTTGGTATCATATAATTGTTTTGTACTTTTCGGGTTTTATTTTTTTATTTTTTTTATTTTATTTATTTATTTTTTTTGGTAAGAGTAAGCTGGTAATATTTGTATTTATGAAAATATCTTCCAGTAATTAAGATTATAATAAATTAAATATTAAAAAATTGCTTAGTTAAATTAATTGTGGAAACACATCAATATCGCTCATCCTCTCTTACGGAATCATTCTACATTATTATAAATTGTATAAATGTATGTAAATCCTAATTCCCTGAATTTGTCAAACTTTTTCTAAGAAGATAAATTTTCTAAGGAGCGAATGAACAGAATGCACACACACATAACTAGTAAACTTATATCAAAATAGTTTAACTTAAAATTAAAGTTGTATTGTATTTTAAAAGTTTATCTCTCTCTCTCTCTCTCTCTCTCTCTCTCTATATATATATATATATATATATATATATATATATATAGTTAGTTAGAGTGGTTATAATTAGTTTAAACTCTAATTATAAAGCTGATTTGTATACTCACTGTAAGATTCCTTCTGAAAGGATATACATCAATACGGAATTCTGTTCACTTCAAGAACAGAGGCGCATGTTTTTTTTTTTTTTTTTTTTTTTTGACAAATTAAAAAGTATACGTATAACCACTGGGAATAGAATATATGTGATATATGGCCTTAGTTAATTAGCATAAATGTGTTACCCCAAAATGTTTCTTAATTCCTACCGTCTTCTTAAAAATATATTATTTTTGTTTGTTTTGTGTGTGTGTGAAGAAAGTATTATTTTTCCATGTAGAAAATAATTCCATTTTTGTTTCCGATATATATCACTCATCAGAAATTCGTTAGAACTCGGATAAAATAATCTATTCAATATTTAATAGCTTCACAATTAATGCGGTTTTTAAAGTATTCCATTTCTTATTTGATCAGCGTTTGGTGATCTAAATTGAGATTTTACTTTTCAATGAAAAATAGCAATTAGAACTGAGCTAATTAAATTAAATATTTTTATTTATTAAAATCGAAAGTTACTCACTGAAGTTTGTTTCCACTGGAAAAAAAATTATTAATGAATACACAATAACAAGCTTGGTTTAGCAAGTTACTGTATACATTCATTAAAATTATACGGACATAAATAAATCTGTATATAATTGTACTTTTTGAAATATTTCTAAATAAGTCGTATTTAAAACGCTGCTTTGGACTTCAATCTACAACAGTTGAAACTTATTGCTAAGCATTAGATAACAGAGCATTTACTGTATTTTTTCAAACTCTTTTTCTTTAACTGCTTCCAAAATAGCTAGAACGACACAAGAAAAAAAAAAGAAAAAGAAGAGGAGAACAACAACTCCCACACACACACACACACTAGTCTTACCCAGTACAGACTAAGACGTTAAGACCTAGAGGGAAGAGGATGAAGGAAGATAAAAAAAAGAATAAAAGAAAGTTCATCTTTTGTAGTCTCCAAAGAAGAAGGAGACTGATATCTCAACTCGGGAATACTAAGGCGATGGAATTGCACGCCAGAAAAGTAAGAAGAGAGAAAAATAGAAGTTTTCGTCTTATAGTCTCTCGCACAAGAAAAGAAAGAGAAAAAAAGCCCCGTGGACAGAGCAAGGATAGAAAAAAAAAAGAAATCAATGCCGTGTTCTGTGTTCGCAGGGACCCCAAAAACAACTAGCCCCAGGGCCCAGATGAGGAATGTGTTGTGGTGTATGAAATTCCTCCACTTATTGGAAGGATGCGTTATGCCGAGAATGTTCAGAATTCGAATACGAAGATATTGTTTTGGAATGAAGAAAAAATTTCTGATGCATTCGTCTTTTCATGCCACCCCCACTTCTTTTCGAATTCATCTGGATGATCAATTTCTTTATCCGCAGAATGATTTCTCTTACCTTTGCAGTATTTCACCTGAAAAGTCTCATGATTTGCTGCCAATGAATGCTTGTCCTCCTATATTACATTGCGGGATTTTTCAGCTTCTGAAATATAAGGAAAGTTTTATGAAAGTGAATGAGTGTAAAATAAAGTTTCATTTTCGGTGGAAGAACAAAAGCATTGTTTCTATATATATATATATATATATATATTGTCTTGTTACTTGTGACACTTGGACAAGCCAAGCTCGCTATGCCTTTGGCATGTGCGAATTAATTCAACAGAGAGCGTCTTTCGCTTGGATCAGAGCACCATAAAAGTGAAAGTACGACATTGCTCTTTTTAAGGTGCCTCGTAATTTTGAACCACGGTCAGGTGACGAGGCCACACCTGAGCTGGCACCCTCCTCTCCATATCCACGCCACACCAGCGGAAGGACTTTGGACGTCACAGATTAACGTGGACACGTCCGCAACCCACGGAGTTACAGCAACCCAGTGAAGGAGAGTACCCCGTGGTCACCCTCCCAACCATTGCCCACAGCAAATGATGCTTCACTCTGCTGAGATTACGGGAAGCGGCGTGAGGCTACTGAGACACTGGAGCTTATATATATATATATATATATATATATATATATATATATATATATAAATATATATATATATATATATATATATATATATATATATATATATATATATATATATATATATATATATATATAATTCAAAAATCTAAAATAAGAACAATAAATAAAAAAGACAAGATAATTTACATATAGTAAACAAATGGAATGTAATAAACAATATGCAATTTAAAATTTAAATTTAAAAAGACATGCAGAATAAAATTAGAAAAGGAAACTCACAATAAATCAAATGAATTGGAGTACCGATATGGCCAACTTCTTCAGGGGATATTGACCACATTGGTATAAATTATACTTTGTGCTACTTTTTATGTGCTCACAGTACACTTTGTGCTATTTAAGCTGCATTTGTTAATCTCTGATATTTCTGAATGTATTGCTAAGCGTATAATATTTTTGTTTTTATTCTTGCATTTATTTCAAATTATGTATATATATATATATATATATATATATATATATATATATATATATATATATATATATATATATATATGTATACATACGTGTCAAAATTAAAATTATTTTTGAATGGGGATGGAAATCTTTATTTTGTTTATATAGTTCGCAGTGATGTTTCCATTGTTCGTAAATTTTATTCTTATAATATATGTTATTATTCTTTAATTTGCATCTGCAATAAAGCTAGGGTTTATTTAAAAATGTTTCTCATTTTACAGTCGTAAAAACAAAGTGATAGACAAAATTAAGTGTTGGCGTTATAACGCAGTCAAGACATGCTCTATAGCCAAGAATAGATATTGCTCATCTTCCCATGAAATATTTGTCTCAAAATTATTTTATTATTGCTAATGTGCACATCCTGATTTAATGGTTAGATAACATTCTTCAGAATAGTAGATCCTGAGTTCAATCCCCGAACACTATTGCACAATGGAAGTGATAGAAGTTAATTATCTGTTTTCGGTATGCATCTCTGTCAGAATAAGTTGTTGGAAACATTTGATGTATGAATTCAGAAAATAAATTTGAATCCAATGTGTCGATTCATATTGCTATGGAAATTTAGCTTAATTTTCCGCAAACAATCACGTAACTGTCTGTATGGTAGAGTGGATCACATTTCTTTTCTCATAGAACAAATAGGCGTACTTGAGTTTATATACCGAAAAAGATATAAATGTTATTTCTTTTGTTCTAATAATATTTAAATAAATATATCTTGTGCTTTTTCTATATTTGCCTAGACTCTAATATAAGATAAGAGATAACTAAGTTAGAGTGTACACTCTAATTTGATATAAAAATACCAAAGTATAAATTGCGAAATAAAAGCATATATATATATATATATATATATATATATATATATATATACTCATATATATATATATATATATATATATATATATATATATATCTATATATAAATATCAATAAATAAATTCTAATATATACATATAAAACATAAACATGTAACCATTAATATTGCACATACTTATTGCATTGAATATCAAAAAAATAATATCTTTCACTCCCTGGATATTGGAAAAGTCTATCCAAGTTTAGTTAACCAATAATAGAAAAATGTACAAAAGTTTAAATTTTTGGAATTTGTTTTCCTGTGTTCAGTTGGTAAGACGATGGACTTCTCTGGTTGATTTCAGATGTTGTTAAAGTTTAGGAAATGGATATTATCATTTCTGTTTCTTGCATATATATCTTTCAAGCTGGGTGATGAAAGTTTCCTGGATTTTTTTCTTTCTAGACATAAATAAAGCTATTATTTATGATGATTTCTCAATAATATGTAAAAGCACTTTATTCTCAAATGCCTACCAACTATTTCTAGCTAATATATATTGGTCATCAGTATCAATATGTTTTCTGTTCATTACATAATACTCATTATCACAAGTGAATACCTATATTGGGTTACTTTTTCATGAATTTACCTTTTGGAACACGTATTTCTACTTGAAAACATCATTTTCTTTATTAAATTATATTGAGAATTGTATTACATAAAATATATCTTTAATACGTTTTATGCATTTACAATTATATTATAGATTAACAAAATTTACAACTAAATGCTGAAATATTAGAATCAAAGGAATATATTATTTAGGTACAACAACATAGAATTGACATAGAAATACGTTGGTGAATATATTCTAGAAATGTTTTTCTACACATTATATCAAGTCAAATCTAACTTCCTTCTACGAAAGAAGGCAACTATTCTCCTGTTCTTCAGGTCGATCTATCGCCTGAAGCGATGGGAGATTTTTTATGAGGAATTGTAGGGATGGACGGATGGACAGTGCTCACTAATCCGAGAAAGAACTCCCTAATTCAATCCTCACTGGAGGGCAGCTCGCCATCACGGAATCGGATGCCTCAAGTATCGATTTGGACACGAGCTGAAAAGAAGATTCTGTCCAATAAAGAAAAGTTGGAGGCGGGGAAGAAGCAGCGTAAGGGGGATATATGGCTGTCGAAATGTGTTTATGGAGGGCTACAAAATATTTGCCGGTTGTGTCTGATATTTGTTAGCTTTTGGTTTTGATAGGGATTTCAGGCTAAATTTAGTTAAATCTGATTTTTATGCTAATTTAAATCTATTTGCATGTTCAAATTTGCAGATTGGTTAGTTGGGTTTTTTGGTGCAAGGTCCTTCAAATCTGTTCAAGTGTTTTATAAAATAATTCCAGCAAAATTGATTTTGAATATCTTTCTTCACTTTCTAACACAGTGTAACGTTACCATGAATATTTCTAATACATGGCACTGAAGAGCACTTCTGAATTCAGTGTTAGATCTTAATTTTTGTCATTTGTCGCTATCTGGTGTGCATGAGAAAGGACAAACCAGCTGAAATAGAGAATATTTATTGACGAGGAACACGAGAGAGCATTTTCTTTTTCAAAACGGGAATTCATTACAGGCAAAAAGTCAGACTTCTTTTCAAGATATACATGCATATTTATTCAGGATTCGAACCCACACGGTGATAGCGGAAGGCCATAACTATCTTACACGGGTGGCGTAAAATTTAATACACGTTACAATAGAAATGTCACTGTCTAATTAAGAGTTAAATACGTATCTGATTGTAATATAATTCAAATTATACCCAATTTTAATTTAAAGTAAATTATATCTGCATTCATACGGATATGTTAGTTGTTATGTAGTACCTTTGGTCCGTACTTTCGGGACATGTGTGATACTTCTTACTGCAGAGGAAGATATTTTTGTTTATCCAAATAAAAAAGAAAATACGGAGTTTATTATAATTCAACTATATAGAAATTAATATATTAAATAGTATATTTTCATTAACATTTTATATATTTATGAGATATTATTGTTTAACATGTTTCTGTAAAGTATACTCTATAATAGATTTGAAAGAACAAATTATTTACTTTAACAAGAGATTACAAACTTTATGTATTGAATAAATTACAGTATCTTAATGAATTCTGAAAACATATATGTAATATGATTTTGACTGTGAAAATACATATCTACACTGAAATTTTTGCTAAAGTGACGAAGGATTTTCTCTAAGTTAACTTAATCAGCATAAAAATAGTCTTATATATATATATATATATATATATATATATATATATATATATATATATATATATATATATATATATATATACATATATATATATATATATATATATAGAAAAGACTCAAAATATTTCTTAAATATAACATTAGATAGACTACTAATAGTCTATTCAGATGATGAAATGCGTATTATATTATTGTTATATAAGTTTCCTTAAATTACTTCGCACAGTGAAATTACTACAGTACAATGAACTATTAGTGACTAAGTATCATGTACATAATAGGATATTGATGTGATTCTATGGATAGCAATCTAAGAGCACTAGTGAAATTAGAGCATAATTTTTAAGCCATGATGAAGCGAGAAGTTACACATTTGAGTTATTACCTGTCTTATAAAACTACATAACATCACCCCTGAAGAAATTTTAAAAAATATTTAAAATTTTGACATTAATAAATCCTCGAAAACAGAAATATTTTTGCTGAATATGAATGAAACTTTACTTTTGTAATAAGAACGACATCCATATAAAATCTTTTTCACAAAACTTAATTCCATGATATATTCAACATATATTTATGATTTGTCGTAGTTCAATAATTTATTCGGACGTACAAAGAAAGTTTCTAAATTATATCCCTAAAATTTTTATTTTGTAACATTTTATGTACTAAAGTAATGACTTATATCATAAATCTTTCTCATTTTCCAATGAGATTTTATCCAGTAAAAAATGTGCATTTAAATCTGACTTTAATTAATAGTTAAATTAATAAGATTTTTCATGATAATCTATCTACATACATATATGACGCAATGCAGATGTCATGAAAGGTCACGAAGGATGAAACATTTCCGAAACAGCTAAATTTGTGAACTGTTTGCATGCGGCAGTGGTAAAAGTATACCATGCATGGTAAATTGGGACTGTCCAATATCACCAACGTGCCAAATGTGATGTACCACGGGTTATATATACTATATATATATATATATATATATATATATATATATATATATATATATATGGCCCAGAGAGACCTTTTCATATGGATAAGTTGATTTATGAACTATCTTACCAATTTCATTTTCAATTTTTATTTCTTAAGAAGTATCACAATTCTTATTCAATCAGATCAAAATTCGTTAATTTGTTTGATCAATTTTTATTATGAACTTTCTTAATTAGACATAATAAAACTTACATGAAAAATGTGAATTCCAGTTGCTACCCTGTAAATGAAAAATAATAATCAATATATTATATAAAAATATTTATTCATACTTATAGACTATACTAAATTTGAGTAATAAATTATATGTCTGTACATCAGTTATCTTTATATCACCGTAAAAACTACAGTACCATTTTTAGATTTTAATTGCTAAAATAAAAGATATATTAGGTAATAATGCATATTTCATCGGTTCTATTTTTTAATCAATCATATCAATCAACTAAAATGATTCAGGATCATTTAATAAGAAAAAAATTACTATGTAGCAATTATTTCTTTTGTTAATATTAGTTATTAATTTTCTTAAAATAATAAGCTCCTTAAGAATTACGTCTTAGCTTGAGAAAAACTTTGTGTACTTTTTATTCATTAGTCTTTTCTGCAATTAAAATTTTTAACTACGTCTTTTTCCATCAATAAAACCTTAAATAAATCACATAAAAATATTATAAATTTTCCATCTAAAAATTATTTATTCTAGTAAAATTAGGAGCATATTTGTCTAACGTTTAAATATGTAAGAAAAAGTTGACATAGATTTACCATCTTTATGGTATTAATTAAAATTATAGGATTCATATTTTTGAAAGTGAAACTCTCCCTTGTTTATCAAAAGCTATTGTGTCCCAAGGGTTTTATTTTATTTATGGTCTTTGCTGCATCATACAAATCTCCTGTTTTTACATTTTCAATGATTAAAAACTTAAATAGTTGGATTAAAATAATACTAAGTGGTCCTAATTTAATGTAAATGCTTGCTTTTTGTTTATTTTAAAATAAACATAAATTGATAAAAAAATAGTCCACTACTATTAAAAGGAAAAGACCACACAAAATTTAACAATGTTTCAATAATGTTTATCATTTTTAAAGACTAATTTCAAACCACTTAACAAACGTAACAGTCAATTTTTAGCAACTGTATATCTCTTTATCAGAAGATTTGATGAAAAGTTCCTATCGACGTCGTTTACAGTTATTAAATGCTTAAATAAATGGCACATAAAATAAGATGGCGTGATCCCGTCTGCTCGAAACTGTTTACTCAGTTGCGCGCCACCTTATTAAAATGGTCCAGCGTCACCACATGAAAAAGGCATATGCTCTCCCTCTAGTCGAAGAGTTTTCCAGCGTAAAGCAAAGAAAGTATCGGTTTATCGAATACTCTTTGTTCCACGGTGAATAATGGTAAAAATGGGGGGCAAGTAAATGGAATTCCGATTTTCGGAGTAATGTTTGTTGACCGATTTAGAATTGAATCAATTGCTCAGTTCTGATTCCACATCTGCTGTTAAGAGTGATTCTAACTTCTGCCAAAAGCCCCTGGGGACGATGAAAAGAATATATACTGTATTTTCTAGTTGTTACAGTATTTCATAGTGCTTGCGATTCGTGCTTGAGTTTGAGAGTTCAGGAAAAAATTTCTTTGAATTGTGTTTAGAATTTCAAGATATTATGTGCTTATATCAAAGAGAGAAGTATCGCTTGGAAAATTTAAACTAACAAATGAATTTTTCTAAAAAAAACTTCAACAAACAGTACTTTTTTACTTTTTACTTTTTTTCCTCTAAGAAACGAAGAATGTATACAGAAATTTCTAGAAAATACCTGTCGAAAAGTAATGAAGAAAACATAGAAATTTGTTAAAGAATAAGTGGCTGTCCAATTTATTTTAACAACATTAATTTTTATTCTGTGCGATTTTAATGTTTTTGTTATACAGCTAATGCATCTTGAGTCTTGGTACTTAAAGTCTACAACCGCAAACAAAAGACTGATTATTTTATTTTATAGAAAAATTACTTTCGTAATTTAATAAGGATATTAAGTAGTAAATTATTTGAAAAATAAGATTCATGATTAACCAAAAAAAAAAGAATTTATAGTTCCATAAATTTATATTTCCCTGCCTCGCCCTAATTATACTGTCGAGAGGATTAGGCTGGATTAGTTTTCGACATGGTAACTTGAAAATAGCTCAAAACTAAGAGGTGAATTAAGTTTAAAGCTTTGGTCAGCAGAAATAGACCACCGGATATGTATTGTAATAACCTCACCAAACTTATATGATTAGATATTCATCTACTACTCAATATATTATTTGAATTTAATACAAATATAAGAAAGATAAAAGCATTATTTAAGTTATTTGGTTCGAATTGACATATCACAGAATATTTTTAGTATTCTTCTAATTTGAAGCTATATTAAATTAAAGAGCTTCTATTCCTGATCTGCACCATTGCTTATAAATATCATATTTTAAAATTTCAAAGCTAGAGAGAAAATGAAGAAATATTTATGACCACCACCTGGGCATTGTTCATTCTTCCGAAAGATCCATTTAGCCAAAATGTAAAATGTTGGACTTAGAAGAATAGCAACAACGACATTTCAACGGGTGCTGTGGTCAGACCATAGTCTCAGGTATCTGTGAATTGTTTCTAAAAGAAATGTAAAGGGTTTTCTCTTTCTTCTTTACGGAGAGGAATGCTACCGTTACGGTTGCGAATTTCTGGAAAAATGAAAAGAATGGAAATCGTGACAAAAAATTTTGGAAAAAAAAACAGCCGTGCACAAATGTATCAAAAAGGTATCCTTACGATAGGAAAATACCATAGGAAAGGGTCATATTTCTTCCTCGCAGGATGCCTTTTTCGTTTTCTTGACCCCTTTTTATTCGCTTCTTTTATTTATTTTTCTGGAAAAGGGAAAAACCGTCTCCATCCTTAAATCGATTTCCAAGTGTCTTCTGGGAAAGGAAAAAAAAGTGAAAAAAAAGAAATATGAGGACGAATGATGAACGTTATATATAAAGAAAGATGAATCCAAATTTTGTTCGAATCTTATTTTTCGAAGGTCAAGCGATTCCTTTTCATTCCGGATATAGAAGAATTTAATACTCTGAAAATGGAAAAGGGTATTTTTGTTTTCATAGACTCGAATTCAAAATGTTTCGACAAGTTGTTCAACTTGGACGAGGAAACAAGTGTTGCGTTTATACATTGTTATAGGAAAATTTTCAATTTCACTTTGAATAAAAAATGATTTTTAATGTTTCTTAACTATCTGTTGTGAATTCAACTTTGCTCGAAATGTTTTTCAACACGTTTAAATAACATTCTTATTATTAATTTCTCAGTGTTGGTTCTAATGATTAGTCAGTGGGCAAATTCTGTGTGAATTATCGTTGTCTAATGTCTGACTGTCTGAATGATGAATTAAATATTGACATTATAATAGATAGGATTAAAGTAGTGACATTTATGTGTAATTTATTAAATTTCTTCAAATATTTATGTAATTTGAAAATAAAAACCTACCAACAAAATTGAATGCTTGAATGTACTGCCTACATCACTAATTTGAAACGAATACTTTCTAATAGTTTCAGAAAAAGTTATGAAATAAAATAAACTTTAAAATGTTAATTTATTATCTTTAATATAAATGAATAGTTACTTTCTAAATTAGATAATATGGTTTTTTATTAATAATAAAAACAACCTGTTGCACACAAAATTTAAATTCAATAATCCAAAACTCCCTCCACTTTGAATTTGACTGTTTAATATAATTTGATTCCGGAATCATTATTTTCAAATTTTAATTTGCAAGTTGATTCTGTTTTAAAACATATTTATAAAATATTCAATTTTAGGTGTTAATCACCGTCAAAAAATGATAAATTACCTTACATTTATATAGTTTTACCGTCTTGAAATTAAAAGTGACAAGAAATTTAAGTATACCCACAGTATTGCTTTGTTGAGACATATGTTTTCTTTTAATTCTGCTTACATTTATCTTTATTATTTTTTGGAGTGAAAGATGTTAGTGTAGTTTCTTAAGGATATTAGTCATATAACATTTCTTGGTATAAAACAAATTCACAAGCATTCTCTAAGTAGATATTTAAATAATTATTCTAATTGCTCGCGTAAATGAGAAAATGAAGTATTATTCAAACTGTTTCATTCTTGCAAATACATTAACAATTTTCACATTTCGGGGCTTCATTCTTTCTCTTTTCTGGAATAGAAAGCTATTATATTTTCTTAAGTAAACTGGGCATACATTCAAACATTGTTTGGTTTAAAATAAACACTCAGACAATTTTTTATTGATACTAAAATCAGTAGCTTAAGAAAAATATTCATAAAATGGAAAGTTAAGTATTCTGATGAATATGAATGGCTTCATTATTGCTGATATATCAATCCATTTCCTAATACTGAGCTGAATTCCTGACTTTTTTTATTATTTATTAGTGTAGTTTCTTAAGAAATATTGGACACTTCCCATAACATTGATTGGTACAAAGTAAACTGCTAGGCATTTTATAAGTGAACATTCAAATGATTGTTTTATTGGAAACCTCTCATAAATAGGAAAGTAAAATTAATTTTTGAAGTCATGATATATATCAACCCATTTCATACTGCTGAGCTTCATTTCTACATTTTCTAAAATTTGTTAAACCAAAAAGATGCGTATCAGAACTGTCGTTTAAGTAGGTTGAAAACCTTTGATATCAGAATCTGCGCATTTACAAAATTTAATGAATGATTGATTTACCTGGCGATAACATATTATTAAGAAGTCGGATTAATTTATAATTTTAGAATTTCAAAACTTATCGTAGAATTTTACTTTTGCTTTAAAATTTAAGAACTATAATTTTCAATCAAATTTGTATAGAAATGTAAATTTGTATATGCTGTAAATATGCATGCATACATATTGCTATATATATATGCATATATATTCTCCGTAAAAAGAAAAGAAATTTTAGTTTTCTTTAAATTTCTCTCGAGTCAGAAAAAAATGTAGAAAATATTTTTAGCGAAAAAAGAAATTTGAAGTTTAAGACATCTACAAAAGCGGTATATGCTTCTTCAATTTGAATAAATTTACAAGTGAAAATTGATTACACAAGAAAAAGGAATCACTCAATTGTCAAATTCGACACACATGCACCTAACCTATTTGAAAAGTACCGAAGGAAGCATATAAAAATTAGAACGGTTTAATATGGATTACCATTAGTAAACTAAATAACTATATGGTAACAAATGTAGCGTAAATAAAATAACAGAAACAACTTTTGAGTTTATAAACATAAAACAATCTATTTAATTAGTTTGTAGTATAACGTTGAAATCAAAAAATTCCATGAAACAAAACTCATTTAAAGTGGTATACTTTAAAATATACAATGCACAAACCTAGTGATTTGAAAATTTCCTTTTTTAAATCATGTTTTAAACATTTTATTCATTTATTTAACAAGCTTATCCATGTATCGGAAAATAAAAATATGTTATTTTAATGGTCCACGCACGTAATGATCATTTCATATCTTGAATGATGTTTACATACCTGTGCGTGCAGGATAATCCACGACAAGAGAACATGTTGAGCACATTTGTTTGTAACGAGTCTCCGTAATGACAGGTAACACGCATATTTTAAAGGAAGGGTGGTTAAATAAAATGCTGTTTCCTTACTTGAATAGATTTAAGAACAACATTAAATTATCATTGGCATTTTTTTAAATTATTTTGTTTAGTAGTACGTTAATGTTAACTACATAAAAAACACTCTCTTTCAGTAGCTTTCGCAAAAAGTAAAATTTTTAACAAGAAGTAATTCATTGCATGATAAACTAGAATGCTGTATATAAGTAGAACTCACTCAATCGAAAATCACTGAGTATTTTAATAATTTAAAGACATTTTATATCATTATAATAATAATGTAATTCAAATTTTTAATTTCTTTTAGTAAGCAATGTGTGTAAAACATGATAATAAATTATTATTGAATTTCCTTTCTTGTAAAAGAATATTTTTACCTTGACAGATTTGGGTGTCATTGAAAATCAAAAACAAATAAAGTATAATTCCAATTATCCGAATCAATTAGGACCGGATTCGGATAATCGGATTTTATTGAAAATAAATTTCTGTTTTAGTTGAAAATGAGAGAAAATAACTGCATATTTTTAATGAAAAAGGGCTAGTGCCCTTGGTGTACAAGTACATTGGCTTCCCCTTTGTACATATTTTGGTGTGTTGATTGGTTGTTTTGGTTAGTTGTTTAATAAGTACGAGATCTTGAAGGCCCATCAGCTGTTTTAGAAATTTTGGATGTTTTCAGATTCATGGGAAGTGTCTAGTTCCGCTTGGTAGATTCCGGAATCCTAGTTCCGCTTCTGAGATTAGCAACAACAGCAAAGAAAAAGAACTTTTAATTAATTAAGTGATAATGCAACATTTTTGCATGTTAAAGTACATACAAGAGCTGTAAATACAGTATGTACGTACAGTGCTGTAAATGAATTTTATTGCTTGCTAAACAACTTGGTCAGAGTAAGCTGTTTCACTGTTTTCATCCATTTTCGGTCAGTCAAGTCGCACATACGCTTGACAGAAAAAATTTGCATTTGGTTACACTTAGGCTGATATCCACTATCCACTTCAAAGCAGTCTCAAAGATGAAATGCTTCACTACCAAATGATCCCGTTTCTTCTTCAATTTGGACATTAAGATCATCTTCTTAATCAATAATTTAAAAAAGTTTATCATCATTAAAAATTTGAAATCTAGGACTTCACTCATCAGGCATTTTCCTGTATCGTCAGTACTAACTTCTGAACATCCAAACATTTTCAAAAGAATGTTTTTGAATTTCACAAATGATACGTTTTTCTCATTTTCTCATAATCAACGTTTTGGATAAATGCAGTAAGATAATTGAAGTTCTACTGTACCAAAAATATACTACATTTTAACAATTTGAGATAACTCATGACAAACATGCAAATAGTTAAAAAAAATATATGCATAAAGATAAGACAGCAGTTGAAGTAAAATAGCAATTCAGAAACTTTCTAAGCTATTACTTTCAAATTGAGAACGCTTAAAAATGGATGCATGTTTGTATATGTTTGAAAAAACAATTTTATTTTGTATTTTAATGATAAAAAGAAAATAAAAAAGTGTAAATTAAATAGTTTAGAATTTTTTTCTGATTTTATTTTTAAAATATTTACTTTAAAATTAAACAATATTTTAAATTTATCATTATCAAAGTCCTTGGTGATTTTTATAACAAAAATACTTATAAACATGTTCAGTTAATAATTGATAAAATAAATTATTCCTATTTTTACAAAAATATGTCCTAACAGTTATCATTCTTAAAAATTACATCAAATTATTTTACAATAATTTTCTCATAAATATTAAATATTAGTTATAACATTCTATATTTATCAAGTTCAAAGTATGCTATTTTTGCAAGAAACTAAAACCATTTCTGTAGTTCATAAAGAGAAAGTGCATATATTTAGATCACAACATTTAAATAATAGAAAGTTAATTATTTCATAGTTTAAGTGTTATGAAGTTGATATTTATTCAATGCAAAATAACTGTAAATTGAATATTGATTCAAAGTAAAATACTTGCAAAAGTATTATCATTTCAGTGAAATAGTATATATTTACGAAGGAGAATTTATTAAGATGCCCAAGAAGATATTAATAAAATCCTTTTACTGATAAAATCTATTTCTAAATATCGATATAGATGATTTGAGGTTGAAAACATCATTCAATTCTTTCCTAAGCAAAGTTTGAATACTGTCATTAGATGTTAACAGTTTGCCCTTCTACGATGAAATGATAAATTATTGCGCCACAATAAATGGTTTTCTTATCATTTATGAAGACTAATTGGGCCGAGAATAATGAGTTATAGGATATTTGAATACTATGCATGGTCGAACTAGATTCGAATGGATGAACAGCTGAACTGAATACTAACACGTTATCTATTCAGCTACTAGCTCGGATTATTAAAAATACCATCATGTAATAATTGACACTTCCAAAAAATCATTGACGTGAAATAAATGAATTTCATCTATTTTCCATGAATTTACATGTGTGATTACAAAACTACATTAAAATGCAATTAAATAGTTAATTGTAATTCATAGTAATCACATATAGACAAATAATATATGTAGACCCAAATAATATATATAGACACATATAAACCCTCCTTAAATAATCCAATTTTTAGTTCTTAATAGATTTTGCATTAATATAACCAAAAAATATAAAAGCTAAGTTAAAATAGAATGAAAAATAGTAATTAATAAATAAGCATGAGTTTTTGATGAAGTAAATATAATAAAAATTTTAGGTAAATATTTGCAAACTGGTATATATTTGATAAATTGATATTTTGGCGTTTTTTTTTTTTTGACCCTAAGATAAACGCTAAAATGTGAGCAACCAAAGAGCAACCCTAAAATAATGTTAGTTAAATCGCTGATAATACCAGGATTACCATAAATAAGAATTTTATCACCGAACTTTGTTGACAGATATTTCGGAAAACCAAGGTGGAACCGTTTCTACACCGAAACCAAATTTTATACTAGCTTTTTTTGTTTAATATGTAAATATATGCATCCCAAAATGAAGAAAAAAGAGTGCTAAATATTTTCAATTTAGTATATTTTAATGAAATTTAATAAAGGAGAATTGAGAGAATATAACATCCAAAAATTGCTATAACAGTAAAATCATCTTATACTATATAACAGTGATGTAGCTCGTATGACATTTTATATTTAAGAGAATAGAGTCAAACGGTTTTATCCGACGAAATTTTTAAATGATTTCTATTTTTTTTAATGTTTTGTTGAAAATACATTCAATGATTCTTATTGACGGAACTATCATGTCTCTCTCTCTCTCTCTCTCTCTCTCGTTATATATAGTATATATATATATAAGAATATATACAGATAATATGTACATATATTAATGTATGTATATATATGTATATATATAAGAAACGATGCAATACAATGAAATGTTTCCAATATGATCTTTTAAAATTTTATACATATTCTGCGAAAGAAGGAGTTTAAAATGTTTTGCAATAATTTGCTCTGTGACACTGTATTGTGTTGAATAAAAATGATTGAGTTTTAAGATTGTCAGGGCAAGTGACATGAAAGCAGTTAAAGTTTTTCAAGAAATTTATTAAATTACAAAGTTTTTGTATATGAAAAGGAAATGTGTGTGAGAAAGAGAGGAATTCACTTAATTGAATATTTTAAACTGTATACCTTTTGTATAAAACATTTTATTTACTCAAAATATTCTCTATTTATGTAACTATACATTTTCCAACGAGATTTTTCTGTTTAAATGCCTACATTTAAATCTAATTTTTGAAATCAATGAACACTATAATAAATTTTTCCAGATTGCCTTCCTTTTTATTACTTATTTTATTTAGATACAAGTATTTTATTCATAATATTAAATTAATAATTTAAGGAAAAGTACCAATGTTATTTTCTACATACTTGAAAATCATAAATTAACAGTTTATGTTATATCACTTCTAATCATAACAAAAAATACACACTAATACCAAAAGAGAATTATTTAACAAAAATTGTTTTCAGAGAAGAAATAATATAAACCAAATTGAATTACTGACAATGACATTTTTCTTGTCAAAATGTCATGTAAGATACAAGCCTTAGGTTGTTAAATTATTTTATATTTTTTTATTGATAAAGACAAGCGTTAACTTCGTTAAGCACGTCTTGTTATTTTAAAATCCATTTAACGTGTTATAATAGAAAAAAAAGAGACTTGAAATTCTGTCAAGTTAAAAATAGAAATAAATTGAATATGTGGCTTTTTATAAAAAGTAATAAAATTTCTTACTCTATTTCTTTTGAGATAAAAATCTGATTTAACAATAATAATATTTTTTTATTCCAGAGCAACTTCAAGTGATGATGAAACTGATGAACAAAAAGAAAGAAAAAAGTGTTCATTAAGAAACATGACAGCTTTCTGCATTTTGGGAAGGATTTCAATTCTTATTTTTGGCGTGAGTTTCCTCTAAAAATTTTCAATTTCAGTAAAAAATTATTTTTATATCTTACTAAGTAAAACAGAAAAACATCTGTTTTTATAAAATTAAGGATATTTTATTAAATGCTCTCATTTTATTTACTCGCTGCATTTTTTAATGTTTATTACAAAATTGTTTCTTTTATTGATACCAATTTTTCTATGTTTTAACACAATTTATTGCTTATATTCAATTAAATCATGATTACTAGATTATTTTTTCGGTAATAAAATGAAAGACAGGAGGGATAGCAAATTGAAAACCTATCAACCAAACAACTGTGTGAACATATTTCTCAATATTAGTAAATTATTTATGGAATACGTTTGTTTTTATTCTTAGAAATGAATATTTTGTATTTGGGCTTTGAAAAATCACTTTTTAAAAATTTTAAAGTGCGAACTAATGTACTACCTTAAAATTTGTACTTAAAATTACTACTTAATGTTCGCTGGGGCAAGTTAAATGTGACATGATTGCAATGTCCTCCCAGTGAAGTGATATCTCTTGGGATGAAAGGCCAAGTTTGTTGGTCTTCTGCTTGGTCCCTCCTTCTAAATCCATCCACTTTTGGGGCAACGAGACATATATATTGGGTATCCCGCTATATAAGTAGTCATCATTTGCATTCATTGAAGAGCTGAAAGGTGGAAATCCTAGTACTAGATGGGGTAGAATCAAAAAAAAAGTACTAACAAATCATCCTAGGTCAATTTAGTAGTATAAGTAAATAGTAAATTCTTTACAAAATAAACTTGGTTGCTTAAAAAAATATAAAAAATGTAAAATATTTTTATACAATAAAATTTAATGATAATGCGCCATGAATATTTAACAACAATGAAAACAGTAGTAATTTTACGAGTGAATGAAATATGTAAACAAAAGTTTACGATTTGTAAAAATTCACAGTAACTTTGTATAAACTAGTTATATTAAGCAAAATGAGTTTAGGTTATCAAATGACACTCAATTCATTTCGTTATGATTCTTGAAACATTATTTAAACACATTTCATTCTGATTATACTAAATGAAAAGAGAAACACATATTTTAATTTAAATCATGAGAATACAGTTTACATCAATGGAAGTTCTTGAAAGGCTTTTGTGATGGACGCTCAAATGACTTACAATTTTCAGCTGTCCGGTTATACACTTGGGAATATCAATAACATGTGTGCCTAAAAATTCAATTTGAGAGCCGTCATGTATATCTTTGCACGCAAAAGTTTATTGGGCCGATATCTGCAATTTAAAATAGGCATAACTGTTACAAGCATATACATTGTAATTGGGAATCGAAAAACGAATTAGTTGAACCAAAGACTAAACATCTTAATATTTTTGTCTGTAAATTAAAATTCTCTGAGGAGTAAGGCAAAAATTTCAAAATGAAAAATTATTTCAGTGTTGACTCTGTCATGCTATTTACGTTTTAGATTATCATAACATTATCATTTTTCATCCACGTAACAATTCTCTAAAAAAGGATTTCAAATACTGGGGCGAGAAAAACTGAAAGCTTATCTATTTTGAAGATAACTGAATTTTAGTATTCGTCAATCTTTGTTCTTTAGGCTCTATGCATATGCAATTAGCATGTATTTTCTGGCCTTCTGACTCTTTTTCTCTCCATGTAAGCAATTAGAAACATTTTGTTTTCTATGATATTTTTTATTGTTTTGATAATTCTTTTGGAAGTAAAGACGCATCTGAAACGAGCAATGCTTGAGAATCCTCATACCTTATTCTTCAATTTAGTAATACTACGTTCTCGATCGGTAATCAATCACATCTGTTGTCAGATTTAAGAATTTCATTTCTGAAATAAGAATTGATGAAATGACTACTTTTGATGCTCTTATGTCTTGGTGAAACTCGTATTAATTTTTTTTATTTTTAATGGCTTATTATAAGACACTAATTACAATAAAACATATTAAAACTAGAACAGAAGTAACATGAACTCAGATAACAAAACTGAAACCACAGTAAATCTATAAATCGTTCATCTCGAGCAGAGATTTCCAGTATTTCCCCTACAAGTGTCCCGAGTCCTGTGCAGGGCAATGACTCTAATGGTTCACGTCCATTTTTTCTCGTATGTTGCGCATTTGGCAAAAAGGACCTGATAATTTATGTCTGATACATATAGATGTTTAAGAGATAATCGTGGCCAGTAACGAGGTGAAACTGGGAAATAAATATATTCCTTGGCCAATGTGAAATACTTGTAGTTTCACCGATCCATTATACGATTTAAGTTGCTTTCTTTCAGTGGTTCCATTTCCCTTGATTCCATAGTGAATTAAAATTTACTTCAATGCAGTTTTTTCATGTTTTTCAATTAAACCACTGAGAATTAGATGAATATTATAAATAATTCGCATTAAACTATTGACGAATATATGATTTATAGTATAACATAATTCATCTTCAAAATTTTAGCGTTACTTTGACTTTTTATCAACTTTCTTGTGTATGCCATTTTTAACAGCTTTAAACTGGCTACGCACGCTATCATGTAATAAAACTTAAGTAAACTGGTATAATACTTTGCAGAATCATACTACTAAAAACTTGCTTTTCAACTTTTTACTAAGCCCGATACACAATTATTTATATATTCACATGGGGTTCTTTGATTGTTTAAATATGGAACATTTTCCTTTGAAATACAGTGGAATTGTCGAACAAAATTTTGCTTAGTTGGTCAAAATCTGATGACAAAGTGTATTTCTTTGTTTATTATTTAAATTGTATTATCTGATTATCAATGAATCCTTAAGTGATTTCTAGTATCCTCAACCATTATCAATAACAACAAAATTGTAAGAGAAATATGATTATATAGCAATTAAATTCTTAGTAATAATTTTTCATGTGACTGAATTTTTATTTTTTATAACTACGCAAAAAGCTTTTTACGAAACTAAAATATATATACAAACAAGAAGTATAGATTAGCTATTTTCATGCATTTTAATAGTTCGCAATTAAGAACTTTATTAATTTACTTATAAATAAAGGACACTGTGATTAATTATTGACCTAGTGATGATTATCAATTATTTAACCATTTTTTGTTAAATAAATTAACTAATTTGATAACTGAAGAAATATCAATCGTATATTATCTCAAGATTTTTATTGCATTATTAGAAATTATTTTTTAACTTTTTCAAAAGACACTCTCTCTCTCTCTCTCTCTCTCTCTCTCTCTCTATATATATATATATATATATATATATATATATATATATATATATATATATATATATATATATATATATATATATATATATATATATATATATATATATATATATATATATATACATAATATATATATATATATATATAATATATATATATACATAATATATATATATATATATATATATATATATATATATATATATATATATATATATATATATATATATATATATATATATATATATATATATATCAAGCGATATTGCGAATATTCTTTGATATTCAAGCGATATTCTTTTGCAGATGGTTTCACTTGTTTACTTCAGACTCAACATAAATGGATCTTTACCGATTTTTAGTGAGGAGGATAATCCAGCAGCTTTCGCAAAATCATGGATAACAAGGTAATTTTTCTTTAATGATTACTTTACCTGTTAATAATTTCTATTTCATTTTCCTAAACAAAAATTTGTGTTTACCGTCATAATGACCATGCACACACACAGCCCACATTTGGATTTTATCATTTAGATAGAAATATCTGGGTAGGAGTCTTCGTAATTAAAAAGCAGAAGTCAAGTAGAGGACGTTAGAATGACTAACCGATCTTTCCTTAAGATATAATTTCTCTTGGAAGACAATGCGACAGTGATCTATTTAATGTGCTCCAGCTGTCTTAAGAACACGACAGATCTTTGTTTAAGCCTAGATTCAAGTTCACTATATTTCAAAAATGAGAACAGCTACCTAACTAAATCATTGTGACCATTTCATTAAGATTATACACAATCATGGAAATTACCCAATTAAGTAACTCAAAAATGTCACGGTTCTCTATGCAAGCATATTTTGTACGTGATTCATAGATATCCAATATTAAAAATTAAAAACCGACACAAAGAACTATAGATGAGATTGGTTTCGAACCGATGAGTTGCTGAATTTTAAACCACTCTACAAATTATTTAGTCATTATTTTATCCGCATAGGTGTTTATGCCGTAATATAAGAATTATACCTAATTTTATTTTTTCTAAAACAAAGTTGAGTATAATAAATTTTATAAACATCTATTCCATTTAAAATATTGTATTGGTAAAAATATTATCTTTTAACAGAATTCTCTTGATTATTCTTACAAAGTTTCCCAAATAATAAAAATCTAAAAGAATTTATTTTAAAATCATAAAGACGAAACAAACTTGTTCTAAGTGAATTTTATATGCTAGAATTGTTCGTAAAATTTCCATTAATCTTTCAAGTGTAATAATGTAAAACGATTTTAAGAAATTAATAATGAAAAGATACATTTATTTTGAAATAGAAAATTTTTTGAGCTTTTCAATTTAACAAACTTCTAGTAAAATTGCAAAATAAGAAAAGAATTTCAATTTTATTACTCTTTCATCTTCTTTTTCCCTGTTTGAATTATATTTTTTAAGTTGATTATTTTCAATAAATGTAAATGTTTGCTACCAATTCCATGCCTTTTATTAGCTATACAAATATATCTTCTATCATCATGATTAAAATCATAAATTTTTATGAATTTTGTAGATTATAGCCAATAAAAAAATTGTAGACACTAAACTTAACTTTCCTTTAAACAATTTTTAACTTTCAGATTCATGATTCAGGAATGGTTATTTATGAAATTCGAGAATTTAAATTTTATTTCTTTAAAATTTTTTAGGAGTAGATTTTGTTATCTATATTAATTGATTGTATAACTTATATAATCTAAAAAATAAAGAACTAGAATTCATTATAGAAATTATTTAATTAGGTATTTCATAATAAATATTTTATTTGTAATAAAAGTATTAATTCGTAACTATATTTTACAAATTTACATTTCACATTTATTAGCTAATTTAAATAGATGCAGAAACTTTATTTGCATTTCCTTCCTTTCTCATTTTTAATAGTTATTTACTGCTTTATTTTGCAATGATTTCACTATACTTTTTAAGCTGCAAATTTAATTTTGTAAACAAAGGAGTAGTTAATGGATCCTTTTATTCCTAATTTAGTTGATGGTTATTACCAGTATGAATTGTTAATTAATATCGAATATTAAAATTAAGTATTACTGTTACTTTTAGTAATCTGAATTATGTCTTGATATAACCAAATGAAAGTGAATCACAATGAGAAAAAAGTGAATGAAAAAAAATGATGACTGACTTTTATAATTTTTATGTGTATTTGTAAAAATTATTAGTATAAAATTAAAAGAAATATTCTAGGTTATTTTTTAAATAATAGAAACTAATTTTGAATAAAATCTAATTATTAAGTTAGAATTTGTTTTTTAAAATTCAATAATAAAATCTAAATAAGTTAAAATAATAACAGAGAAATATTATTTTAACTATATTTTAACTTAATTAGATTTTATTATTATGATTTTGATAACTGACATCTTTAAATGCAGAATTTAATAAGCAAAAATGTTATATGGGTATTCTTTCTCGTTCTTACTATATTTAAAAAAGAAATTTATGTTTAAATTTTTGAAATAAATATTTTTAAAAATCTTTCGTAAAAAATAATTACATGAACTATTCAAAAACTCTGAACTAACATCAGTTGGGCGCGTGATTTAAATCGCATTTCAGGATTTAAGCATTCTTATCTTATCCTGTGAATTCATTCAGGATTTATACATTCTCATCTTATCCTGAATTCATTCAGGGTTTATACATTCTTATCTTATCCCAAGTTCATTCAGGATTTATACATTCTTATTTTGTCCTGAGTTCATTCAGGCTTTATATATTCTTGTTTTATCTTGAGTTTATTCAAGGTTAAAACATTCTTATCTTCTCCTGAGTTCATTCAGAGTTTATACACTTTTCTTATCCTGAGTTGGACTAAATATTTACTTTATCTTTTATCTAGTGTTCTATCGAAGTGATAGGTCACAAATTTTGTGTTCGCTTGGTTAAACAGATTCACATCAGCATTTATCTTATGCCGCCCAACTTGTCTAGTGGTCAGCGTGTCTGACTGCGGATAGGGAGGTCCTGGGTTTGAATCCCGGTTCGGGTATGGATGTACTTTATCTCTCTATCTATCCTGTCTTTCTCCTTTCCTTGTATGAATGTGGAATGAATGGTTGCCTACCCTATAAACGGGTCCCTATGGCATGTATGTACTGAGGAAGTCGGATTCCACACCAAAATATGGTTCAGTTAAAAAAGTGGAGCAGCGCACCCCATATTGCCATCCTGGCTGGCACACAACAACAACATCTTATCTTATTGACAAATCGTATACTTCAATATGCTGTTTTTATATGAGACCATTCATGATTCACAAGAACTTCGCTTTCCATCCAGTTCATATGATGACTTTCGAGTAATTAAAACTGTCCAATGAATAGATAATTAAAAATTATTCTTTAAAAATTTCATAACAGATTTGTTTTATTGAACTATTTACACAAACAGTGGTAATCAAATTATACATTCTCATAAGCATGGAATTAGAAATTAAAGAGTGGAAACCTGTTTTTTTTTCATCTAGGTAAATCTACTATTTATACTTGTGTAAATTAAAGAGTTTCCTCATTTTGATCAAATTATATCATTTTTATGAAATTGCAATAATTTTATAAACAAAAGAAAACAAATTAATCACTGATTATAAAAGGCTGAGAATTTGAAATTTATGAGATAGCTAATACCTAAATCTATATTTTTTTGTCTACAAAAAAGTTAACATTTTAAAGTAAAACGTAATGTTTTATAAAAAATATATGTGCTTTAAATGACATTTTATTTTTACGTTTACTGGTAGGAAATAAGTTTGATTGTTTTCACATTAATCTATTTTGTGTTATTTGCCATATAAAAAATCACAACGAATTTTGTTTTACCATGTATTTCTTGATTTATTAATTTCAGAAATATACATTAATTTTATGAAACTGATAAATATCTCTACATTATTGTACATTTGGAATAAATGGATAATATTTTAAAAATACTTTTTTTTAATTGTTAGGTAACTAAGACACATTACCGAATACGTACTTCTACCAACTTACATCTTAGCCGAATTCCTCGTTGTTTCTAATAACGCTAAACGACGTGGTTAACACCTGAGTTGCCACATTCTTCTCCAAATCAATCAAGTGGAAAAGCATTGAATTCTCACTCAACACAATGATCTTCGGTTGGGTTTGAAAAAGAACCATAATTCTTATATATATATATATATATATATATATATATATATATATATATATATATATATATATATATATATATATATATATATATATATATATATATATGAGAAAAATATCTTTCCATAACTGGTTAACCAAACGTCGAAAATTATTTATTCGATGAGATAATATATTAAAAAGAGTTTTTTAAAAGAAGCAGAACATATTTTCTTAAATATAAAATTGAAAATACCTCAGTTGTAATTAAACTTATAAAAAACCATATTTCAGTTTTTAAATATAGAATCATTCAAAAATTTAAAAATTCTTGCTTGGAATAATAATATATATATTTATTTTAACTAGTCAGTAATATATTTGCAATGTTATTATTTGATGCGCACTATAATAAAAAAAATCTAATGTGAAACAATAAGTATGTTAATAAATCGTACATGTTGAAGTATATATTTTTTGGTTACAGTCAATATATAAATAAGAGAATACATAAGACTTCATCTTCTTTATTTAGCTACTCGCCAAAATAACAATATATTTTCTTAACTACAACAACTGTTCTTAATACAAATAATCACAATATGTTACTGTGACATTTATTGCTTGTTTGCAAACCTTATTAAATAAATTCTCCTACTGGGACAAGAAAGTCCAACACAATCGAAATATTTATATAATATACTGATTCCATTATTAGACGAAAGGGAAGAATGAAAAGTATCTTTGTTTCTCTTACAGTTATATATATTATATAGTAAACACTTAGCACATCTGTACAAGTAAGATTTTTATGTTTCTTTAAAATAATATTTCTCAAAAATTTAAACTTTGTACCCGTGGTATATAGATTTAATTTGTATCGAAATTTTTTGTTGACGAGTCAATAGTTTATGGTTTTGACTCTCCACTCTAATATGGACTTTTTTAACGATATTCCTATATGAGTCATAGATTCTTCTTAGATTGAAACACGGGTGCAGAAAAAGATAATATTTCAACAAATGAAAAATCATGTTATTTAATTTATGGAATTGGATTATTATTTGTAATACACCAACCATTAAACTAAAAGCCACCTACCCTGTGTAGTGGTCAGAGAGCCTGACTGCGGATTGGGAGGTCCTGGGTTCGAATCCCAGTTCGGGCATGAATGTATTTCCTCCCTCTGTCTATCCTGTCTTTGTCCTTTCTTTGTATGAATGGTTGCCTATCCTGTAAACGAGTCCCTATGGCATGAGTGTACTGAGGAAGTCGGATTCCATACCAAAATATGATTCAGTTGGAAAAGTGGAGCAGCGCACCTGATGTTGTCAGCCTAGCTGGCACAATACAACAACAACAACATTAAGCGAAAAACCTAGTTATTAAGCTAAGTCATGTAACAAATAGGATTTTGATGTTTCCCAAGAGCTACCATCAAATGACAGAATGTCATAGGTTCATAGAGAGCCTTATAATGTTTGATATGATTAATACACTTATTTGTGAAGCCGAGAAAGGTTCATACAATTGATTGAAATACGAAGTATAACTATCTTCAAGAACTTGTTGTTGTTAAACTCTAACCCAGCCTGACGAAATTAGATCAGATTCATGAATCCATTGACTTTTAAAAAGTCAATGATAAGTAAAGGGGAAAATTTATATTCTACCCCTAAAATGATTGAAACATTCCAAGTAGTAAAACAATTTAATTAAATTCTTTATATAAAAATTATATAATGATTACAGAATTAAATCACTTTTTTATTATTCATTGTTATATGTTTGCCTTTTTTCACATGATCATTTTTCTTTTCGAAAATTCACAATTCAACTATATAAGAAAGTATTAAAAAAACAGAATCTACACTGAAGTACAAATTAGAACATCATCACATCCTGCTTGCTAGACATTATTTCATTTTATTGAAGAAATATCTGAATAAACAAAAAATCTTATATTGGAAAAATACATCAAACTATGAGAAAGAAATTTTATATTGCTTTATTGGAAAAAATAGGTCCATTTATTAGATTTGTTACAAATTTTGTTTAGCTTTTTGTTGTGGGAGTGATGCAAAATAGTCATTCAACCAATTAGAATGACAAGTTTGAAAACATAAATGTCACAAAATAAAATGACTTAATTTACATTTCCCTATTTTTTATTATAACATTAATGGTCATGCAAAATATTTTAAGAAGATTCATGACTTTTATAAAATAATTTTTCATATCCATTAATATACACTGCTGGACAATTGCTAAGGACGGATAACACTATCATCCATAGCAACCACAAAATGAAAGAGAGCAAAATGTGGAAAATTAGAATAAGTGCGGGATATAGTAAGAAGAAGTATGCGTATGCAAATTTTTTCCACGTCTGTTCATCACGTGATAGCGTTCATAAGACCTTTAAAGGTTTTGACGCGTGTGGGCAGTTGTTGTTTCTAGCCAAAGTTTTACTAGAAAGATTTAATAGACGAGCTTGAAAATTTTAGCATGTTTTCCAGACATCATTTAGATGATTTCATGCGTGGCCGAATTATTGGAAAGATCGAAGAAGGGCAAAAAATAACAGATGTTGCCAGGGAGTTCGACATCGCTCACAGCGTTGTTTCACGGCTGTGGACGTCATTTAAAACTACTGCAATGTGTAGTAGGTGGCACGGAGGAGGTCGTGTTAGAAGTACAACGCCTGCAGAAGACAGATATATCATCCTATCAGCAAGAAGGAACAGGCGCACCACAGCTCAGCAAACGGCAAATCAGTTTCTTGTTGCCTCAGGAAAGCAGATCTCCCGAAAAACTGTTGCCAGACGTTTGAGGGGAGGAGGACTATACGCCCGCAGACCTGTTGTGTGTGTCCCATTGACCAGATAGCACCGTACTGTCCGTTTGCAATGGTGTCGTGTGCATCGCAATTGGATTGAACAGGACTGGGCATGCGTACTATTCTCAGATGAGAGTAGGTTCAGTCTGTCATCGGATTATAGACGCCAACTGATCTGGCGCGAGAGTCCAGCTTATCGTCCAGAAAATATCCAGGAAAGGGACCGATATCCGACATGCAATTTCATGGTGTGGGCCGGCATCATAATCAATGACCGCACGCCCCTACATGTGGTCGCGAATGGGACTGTGACGGGCCAACGATACATTAATGAAGTTCTACTTCCTCATGTTCGTCTTTTCCGTAGTGCTGTTGGTGATAAATTTGTTCTTATTGACGACAACGGAACATGTCATCGAACACTCGCTGTTCAGGATTGTCTAGACATCGAGGGTATTCAATGCCTAGTATGGCCATCACGTTCTCCAGGCCTAAACCCCATTGAAAATGTGGGGGTGCTTTGGGAGGCAAGTTGCTGGTCGAAACTATCCTCCAACAAACAAGAACACCCTCATCCGTGAACTCCCAGAGGAATGGGATTAATTGCTTCAACAGCTGCTGGATAATGTTGTGCAAAGTATGATACGACGTGTGGAATGTTGCATCACACTCCACAGTTGGACATATCCCGTACTGATACCTTTCTTCAAGGTAGCCTGCTGACTTTTAGATTTTATTTTTCCATTTTTCCGTATGCAGCATCAAATGAACATTTTTTTTTAGATATTTCACAGCTTTTGTACTTTCCAGAACAATAAATATTCTTTATTCTAATGTCTGAACAGTGTGGCCACATATATTTTATCTTACTAGTTCTCATGTCTCGCTTAATGTTATACTACATTGCAATTTGTGTTCCGTCCATAGCAATTGTCCAGCAGTGTATATTATAGGAATTTTTAGCACCATATTCTAGAATTACATGGAAATAAATTTGAAATTGATCACATTGTAAATAATACATGTACTTCTATATAATTTAATAAATACAATTATATAAAAATGAATATTGAATTCAATGCTTTACACGTGTTGAATTCTTTTGTTTATTTATTAAATGTTTTTACAAAAATAAGGTTTTTATAATAACATATAATAATAATATATTAATTTGTTGCTTATTATTATGATTTTATAAAAATATTCTACAGAAAAGTAATAGTTAAATGTATCCATATAAAAGAAAATCAGTATGCACGTTAGGGGTATAACTCTAATAATCAATCTTGAGTAAAATAAATCAAATAAAATCCGCTAATGCAACTCATATTTCGTAGGTTTTGCTGACAATAACTTATTCGCCACATCATTCTTTATGTATTTCGCCTTGACTACAAAACCTTAAATCCTTGTGTACTATTATTCAGGATTGAGTGCTCTTATGAAATTATGCGAATAAAAGTTTTCTTAGTTCAAAGCTATCAAATTTCATATTTATGTTCGAGAGAGAATTTTCCTGAAAGCTACAAAGATGAATTATTAAATCCGTTTGGAAGCAGTTTTTACTTTAAGTGTAAAAAAATGTTCTTAATGTAAAAAGATATATAAAAATGTAAGCAAGAGAGAGTAATTTAAAATATTTAAAAAAACATCAATACAAGATTTATTTTGTAGTAAAAGAGTACAATAACAATTATTTAATGAAGAATTTAGAATAAGTAATGTAAAAAATAGCTCATATATTTTTGAAAAAAATTGCCATTAAAAAAGGATTATAACTAGCAATATGTATACAAGATCATTCAAATTTCTTGTCAAGATTACAATTCTACTTGTAATTATTCGCTACTTGTAATTATATGTACAATTCTACTTGTACTGACATGCAATAAAACTTTCAGTTTACTATAAATAGATAACGCTGAATGCATTTTTTACTGCATCTATATAAGAGGAGCTCATGTTGTCTATGTGAATTAAGCGATACATTTAATCTGTCTGTTAACTGCCAAAAGTCATATAGTGATGAAATGCATTAAAAATCTCCCATTGTTTGTTAAAAGAATAATTTAATGATTAATCGGGCATTTTATAAATGAACTTAAAGTTCCAAACCAGGAAAACTTTTTGAAATCCTTGAAACTTGTATTCGTAAACTTAGTTGCAAAAAGGAAATTTCAAGGCATTGTATTGCCAATAAAGTCATTGTCGTATGCTATGCAATTGCGTAACTAACGAATATAAATAATATTAAGCTTACTTTCTAAATTAGAACTTTTAAATTGTTTAAGATAAATCATGATAATTTAAATATCACTTTTATCCATGATAGTTTGTTTACTCCGTGTTGCTTGAAATGGAATGGTTCTTTTCTACTGATATTCGCAATCTAAACTTTTATTCATTGCAGAAAATGGAATTCACTTAATAGCTTTCATATATCTTGCTCTAATCTATGTGTTATTATTTTATGCTGTTGCATGTGAATGTGATCTAAATATTTTGGTCCTTAATATTATATGACTCACCCAAAACATGCCCTAAAATATCTGTTAAAAATACAGAAGTGGTAACTTAAGCTTTGTCACCAAAATCCATTCAATATAACTTTTTTTTCTTTAACAGGTTTTTGACGTATTTGTACCTGCCAGCTTTCAACCTATGGCTTCTTCTGTGTCCCACGAATCTATCTTATGACTGGCAAATGGGGAGCGTGCCTTTGGTAGAGAGCCCTTGGGAAATACGAAATATAGCATCAGCAGCCTATATTTTGACGATGATTGGCATGGTCCTGAAAGCACTCTTGGTTCCTGGCCTGCAGGTAAGATGAGGTAGGTGTTACCTCAATGCATACAAACATACTTTCTTAATTCTAGCAATCATCTTATCTAAGTCTAATATTATATTTAATAGTTCTACTCCTAAATGTCTGAAATGTCCTCCTTTAACAATATTTTATACGAATAATTGATTACATGTGAGTTTTTGAATATGTATTCATGATAAAGCATGACACATAACAACATGGTTATTGTTGGGAAGATATAAATTGTATATTAATTAATTATTAATTAAATAACGTTAATTAAAGTTTTGAAACGGTTTATAAACCATGAAGAGTAATACATTATCTTAAAAAAACTATTAAATATATTTCTGTGGGAAATAGAAAATTAAATTTTTTGGTGCTGTTAATACTATGTGAAAGCATACAAAAAAGCAGCTTATGAAAGTTTGCTTTTCCCATTTTTACATAAATTCCTCAAGCAATTTTAATGTCTCATCAGTTAGTAAATTTTGTAATTTTAAGTCATTTTGTTACTAAAATCCTGTAGCAGTAATTTTATAAATGGTTTTGAAAATTTTTGTTGATAAAATGATCAGTCATGCTTGTACATATTAATAAGAATAATAAATTATGTTATTTTTTGTGTTTAATGAAATGTTTTTTTTTTCATTTTATATGAGTATTAATTTCTAACGTTTTCAGCGTACTATTCATTTTTAATGGTATAATTGTAATTAAGTATTGATTATTTATTTTTGTTTTAAATTACTGAAGAACACTTGTAATAATTTTATAAATATGTCTCTTAACAGATTCTGGTTATTTTAGAATCTAGAGTTTAAACTTTAGGAATTAGATGAAATTGCATCCATTTCCAATATGTGTATTTATTATGTTGTAAATACCAGGTAAATGCAGTGAACTTATCATCATTTTAGACTTATAACCTGAACTTATAATATTCTAAAGATAGATATTTGAATCTTTTGGGAGGTACAACAATATATTTTCAGATATTGAGCTTTAAATATATGGTTAAAAGACGAAGAGCTCAACTGGATTTTTCTTTTCTAAATTAACGCAAAGATATGATATTACTAAAAATAAATGCTAACTATTAATTTTATCGATTTATTAGAATTTAATTGGTTTGAAAATTTTACACAATAAAACCGGAGAAAAACATTAGGTTATAATTATGAAGAATACAAAATTAACTGAATGTTTATCAAGAAATTAAAAATCCTTTCTCGACATTTTTCTAATTTAATACAGAATCATATGTACCATCAAAATTTCTACACCACCTACATGATTTTTTACGGTGGACACTGGGTGACTAATTCTTCGCCACAACAAGGTCGGAAACTGCTACTCATTCATCGTTACCCAATGGGGACATGTGAACCAAGTCATGGAAGATAGAAGCATTACCCACGTCACTCCACTACAAATCCGTATATAGGGTGAATCACATTCATCATCTGAGAACAAAGAACTAAGAAACTTAGCGAGAGTAAAGAACAACCATGATTCGAATACGGAAGCAAATGTTTAGGTGTCAGAAACACTAACCACTCAACCATCGGCCAATTTTTCATATATAGAAATCAAAGTAATTAAAGCAGCAAGTAAATTAAAAATATAATTTACATAAAAAAATATCTTTAAATAAGAATTTTGGTTTTAAAAATTCCACTTATTTCTCAGTCAACCGATCATTGAAACATTGTAAGAAATTGTTGATAAAAACCAACTGTTGACGTTATTCCCGGTATTTCTGCTTTATTTTTGGCGAGAAAATCGAATGAATAATTCAATTTGACGACAAATGTAGCTTACTTTCATTTCAGGTGTTGCTTTAAATATCGATTACCTTCCCGAATTCCATCTGTGTTGCCAATTAATGAATCCTTCTTGAGAAATACTTTGACACAAGAAAGATAAGAAGGAATAAACATCAGCTCATCGGGTTAGAAAAGGCTGTCGGCTGAACTCCAATATTCAATTACAAGTATTGTTGGTTAAAGAAGAAAAGAATTGGCTTGATGCTGAATCGATATAATCTTTACGGCTTTCGTAAAGGAGTTAAGCCGAAGGAATATTAATTGCTTTTGTGACACGAATGTAAATTTCCACGATGGAAATTTGACTTCTGAAACATAGTAGGAAGTTATTGAGAAAAGTCACTCATCTAAGATAACTCAAGCCCTAATATCTGGATTTATTTGTTTTAATTCAATTACTTACTTTTGATGTTTATTCTAAAATTGCCGTCTCTTTTTACTTTTGCAAACCACATCATTAAAAGCACTATTTTTCTTTTTCCACTTCAGTAAATGGGATATAAGATATTTTCCAATAAGAATAAGAGATTGGAAGAACCGCGAATCTAATCATGGGGTTATTTTAAACCATACATATATTCATATTAACATCAGATATTGCCCTCTATTCCTTACCCATTATTTTAAAGCGAATGATTCTAGATTCGATCCTATGATCTTATTTATTTGAAGAATTCGATTCATAATGTATTTGATTTAAAATATAAATTATCTGTGATATACAAAAAACCCATAAATATTATTTGATTGCTTGAAAACTTTAAAATGTTTGAAGTAGATAAAAAAATATATAAACCAGCATAATGTACCAAATTAATTTTTCTTATTAATTAATTTAATAATTATTGATTGGATAAGACTGAGAAAGTCATAATCCCATCTTATATTTTCTTCAATTAATTTTAATTTGTCTCTTGCCTGCATATTAGGTTCTAAAAGAAAAAAAGTATAATCTGTTGCTAAGGATAATAAATGTCTATTTATAAAATTAAGAAAGCCATAATTTCACATAATATACTACTTAAATAATTTTAATTCGTTCCTTATTCAAATATAAATTTGAGCGAGTCATAATTTAATCTTATTTCTATATTTTTTGACACTTAAGCTTACAAATCTTATATTTAAAACTACTAATTTAATCATTCTGTGAGTAGATTATAAATAGAAGTGAATTTTCCCTCACAAATAGCAAACTTTAAATAAATAGTCCATTTGTATCCTTTCGTATAAATCTTCTGTTATATAAAAAGTAATAATTAGCTTCACTGATACTCAAACAATCGATACCTAATACTGAGTACTTTACGTGTTTTCTGTGTCAAAATGGATGTTCATTGGCCTTTCATGTGTTGGCCTCTTATTTCTGTAATCCACGCCAAGGAAATCGGACATCCTTAATCCGCACTGTTCGCAAGTCCGATATTACCAGTGAAGACTGTGTATTTGGCACATTCCCTTGGCGATGGCAATTTTCCGCCATTTCGGAAGTTGAGACAAGTGGAAAGGGTGGTATAAGCCTCTTGGATCAGCGCATAAAGCCGAATAATCAGAAAACCGAAAATACGCTTCTCTATAAGTAAAGGAATAACAAAAGACAAAAATAGCGCGACCCAATCAACGGAGAAGAAGTAAATGGAAGAAATATCTAATCAAAGAAGAGCTGCAGTTCTTGAAACTATGGCTTGCTCTTTTGCTGACAAATTATGAAAACGGCGTCGATATAAAGAAAGAAGAAGCATAAGCAACTCGCAAATTAGGTGTAAAAATTAGCTGGAGGGGTTATTCACATATATCATTTTGTCGTAAAAATAAAATTTGCGATTAATTATTTCTTTTAATTGAATTCTGATTGAAAAAATGCTTAAGCATAACTTTGTAAAAAAAAAGTAACAAAAAATCCGAATTTTTTATCATTTCAGAAATATGCAATTGAATGAATTATTGCTATCGTTTTTCATAATTGACATTAAAAATGCAGTTGAGTAATAACCTAGTGGAAAGGTTTTATGACTTTTAAAGGTAGTGAATTATGTACCCAAATCAACCAAATGTCATCTGTTAAGAAGACTAACACTAATTAAAAGTCTAAAAAAGATAAATGCATTTCTGTGTTGGTTAATGTGATGTGGAAAAGAAAATAATAAAGCACAACAAATCCCCTATTTGATTGAAATTTAAAATTACCAAGTAGTTGATTATATTTAATGGTGTTTTGGTTGGCAGAAATAGAGAGAACTTTAAATATACTGCAACCATTTAAACAAAATTTTATGTTTTATACTATACAATACTATTCATTTCAAGCAAAGTAGTTCTTTAAGGTTAATTTTTTTATAAAATATAATATTCTCTGTTTAAATATTATTTAATTATAACAAGTCCTGAAATATAAATATTAATGACTATCAGGCTACATTTTTAGGTTACAACCATTTGAAGAAGTATTAAATAATATAGCAATTTTAAAGTTACACAGATATCCTTCAAGTTCAATAAAATCAAATGAGAGATTTGCTTTTTAAGTTATGTAATAGATGTTGCTGAGTTTAAAAATTTGTTCTTTACTTAGCAAAAATTGATAAAATTAAATGTGATTGAATTGCTGATTACCTCATCGTTTTATGAAGATGTAATCAGTAAATAATATTGCATCATGAAAATAAATAACATTTTCGATTTTCATAGATAACTAATAAATTCTTGAATGACAAATGTATATAATTTTACTTTTGAGTTTTATTTCATCATACATTTTCAAATTTTAAAACTTAAAATGGAAATTTACATATCCTGATAAAATTATTGACAGTTAATATCTTATATAAATAAATTATAAATATAATTTTCAAAATTTGAAAAAAAAATAAGAGAGAATAATATTAAGTGTAAAAATTAATTTACAAATATAATAAGAAATTAATATAATTTTTCTACTTATTGATTTAATATCAATAATTAGAACATATATCTTTCAATTATATCTTTCAGTTTAATTAGTGAATTAAAATATATATTTTATTTAAAAACTTTTATGTTACTGTTCATCTTTAATATTTCATTGATTGACTAGAAATAATTCAATACAATAAAAAAATCACATTTGTTCGTGTTTTGCTTCTAAATTCATGTAAAATGCTTAGGTACTAAATTTCAGTTCAATGATCACAAATAAATTAAGCTAATATATGTAGAGTATTTAACTAAAAATATTTTAAATAGACAAACTTCCTACGTAATTTCCAAACACTTGCATTATTTTGTATAGATAGGAAACATGATCATGCGCACTATTCAAAACAATTATATGATTTTGAGGGTGTGGAGGAGTCATGTAGGGGGTAGGGGAATTGCTTTGATGATTAATAAATCATCGAGAGATATGATAAGCAACATGAGAAAATACCTACTCCTATTCAACTGAATAAGTGCGTTTATATGACCCTTTGGATTCAAAATAAAAAAAAAACAAATTTGCATGTGAGAAGAAATAAGGAGCAAAACCTTGAAAAAAATTTTTAGTTGAGTGGTTTTTCTCGATGACCAGTAATGAATCTCTGTGACATGGTGTCCATGAGACAATTAATGAAGGATTGTGATAATTTGTCTCACTCTTTTAATAAAGTTCTTTCCAATTGATGAAGCGGCAAAAACTCATCGGGTTAGAATGCCTCAAACATACACTGGTAATTATTTCTAAACATTTTTAAAAAAAAAGTACTGTAAAAAAAAGAATTGGTAATTATTTTCTTATAATAATTCTTTCCTAAAGATCATTATTTCCCTGTTATAATTACTTCTACGAAAAGGAAATCGTTTATTTCCAAGTCTATTTCCAAGTGAGCATGATGAATCCTGCATTAACATGAAATCATCGATTATTAAGTGGTTTTATATATCACATAGGGCTACTGTTGCACCAGCATGCTTTCTTTACCTAGCCCTGAGATGGGCTCAACCAGTTAGATAGAAGCAGACGGATGGAGTCTTCGAGATTGTAAAGCAGGGACCAAGCAGAAGGCCCCAGATATTTGGCTTGCCACGCCCAGAGGTATCATTTCACTTGGAAGACATTGCGACCATCCTCTGTTTTAACGTGTATCAGCCGCCATTATCGAATACGACAGATCTTCGGTTAAGTCAGGATTCGAACTCACTACCTTCAGATAATTAGAATGACTCCCTAAGCAACCAGGGCACTGTGGCTTTCACATAGGGTTGTGGTAGCCAATTGTTTAGGGCATCGGTCTTCATCCGGAAGTGCTAGGTTCGATTCCCATTGCCGCTAATGATCCATCAAACACATACGATATACGTGCTCGTTATATCTGTGGAATCGAAAGTCCACAGATTCACCTTCGTAGTGCTCTGATTAAACTAAAGACACACCCTTCTAACTTCATTTCGTATAGCCATTGTCCAATGAGTTTCGCTTGTCCAATTACCATAAGTAACAACATATATTACATAGTCAAATGTTTTCTGTATCATCATAAAATATTTAACTATTCTGTACGATTAATTATAACTTCGATTCAATTTACAGTCTTGCTTAATTAAAGAATAATAATTATTTTGATGTAAATGATTGAAGACCATATGTACTTTAATTTATTTACAGGGTATGGAGAGAAGAAGGATTCTATTATCGTTCTCTTTGATGGTATTCTCATTTCTCCCGGCATCCAATCTTCTTGTTACTGTAGGATTCGTTGTGGCCGAAAGAGTTCTTTACATTCCAAGGTCAGACTGCCTTACATTTATCATGTTCACTGCCTTACATTTATCATGTTCACTGTCTTACATTTATCCTTTTCATATCATGAATAAACCCTCATAACTCTATGTTGAAAAAATAACTAATATGCATAAAATCTTCTATATCTAATTTCTCTGCCTTGATTGAATTGGAATTTAATATGATTGGGATATTTCATATCATTTCCTCCACACACAAGCACTCAAAATCTATTTCCCACATAATTAGAAAGCACTTTTTTTGAAAGCAATATTTTTGTTACATTAAAATACTTTTTAAAAGATATTTTATTCTTAACACCTATCATTATAAAAAAGTAATATCTGAATAATAAATATGCTTCATCAAAGCCCTTTCAGTGGAAGTATTTAATGGTTAAAAACTTGAATTTATTTTAATTATCTAACTTATTTCATTATTCTACATCTTTTATTTTATTATTGTCTCGTTACAAATGAAGATTAATATAAGAAATCTGTGATTTATTTTAAAAATTAAATGCCATAAACTGCAATAATTTAAAAATAATATTTGAAATGTGTTAGAAGTTCAATAAGTAGTACTAACTATCAGTTCAGTTAATATAATAATTGATGTTAATTCTTTCCATGTTATTTGTAAAACTTTTCCATGATTCTTAAGAAAATAATTTAAAAATGATTAAATAGGATAACCACTTAGTTAAATTAATTAAATTCCCATGGAAAAATATGCAATAAGATTTTATCATTTACAATAAATATCCAATTCTTTAACTAAACTTGACGTACATCAGAAAGTATTCTTAGTGATGTAAAGAACACAAATATTATACGTCACAAAAAGTCAATATTTTATGACACAATACATTACGAAAACAGAAATTGGGAGAATTAATCGAAGAATCAAAAACAGCACTATGTTATTTACGTCGGAATGGGACTAAAAGGCAAAGTGTAAATAACACATAACGAACCCTGTCAATACAGCCACACTGTATTTGATTTCCATCATATCATTACGAGAGAAAACATCTGTCATTTTGTGGCCAAACGAAAGAAAAATATTTTCCTCACGCAAGCCACATTTAGAATGCCAAAATGTCACAATTTATTTTTAAAATGTATGTAGAATTAACTAGAATCATTGATTGTTTTGCAAATGCAAAGTATACTTCTAGAAATGTGTTAATTTTTTGGTTACTACTGTTTTTACATTTTTAACAAGAAGTCTAATTTTTCTCGCCATATTTTTACGAAATTTATCAACTATTTATACGGTTGATTTTTACAGCTATTAGACATAAACTAATAAAAAATTAAAAAAATGTTATTTTTTTCAGAACAAAAAGTGATGTCATCTATTGATTGTTTATCTCCAAAAATATTTCGATAATAGCTTTTAGCTAGTTAATTTTTAACAAGTGATTCATGAAAAAGAATATTCATGGTTCACTTGTTCGCTTTTCAACCTAAAAGAATATGTTTCCCATATATATATATATATATATATATATATATATATATATATATATATATATATATATATATATATATATATATATATATATATATATATATATATATATATATATATATATATATATATATATATATATATATACATATATATATATATATATATATATATATATATATATATATATATATATATATATATATAAACTTTAAATTTAAATTTATTAGAGCTATTTATCCAAATATGTAGAATACAATGCTGAATGGATTTCTGATGTGCGTGTCTTTTTTTCATGTTCTCAATTTAAGTGTATTAATATTCTAATTTAAAATAAAAACTTAAGCATTTAAATCGTCCTTTCCAATTTAAACTAATGATAAAGTAAATGTTTTGTCTTTTCTTTTTCATTTTGCTTTTTCTTCTGTTCTATATTCTACGAGTTCGATTTTGAAAGCAATGTCGCTATATATTTGAAAGCTTATTATTTAGAACATAGGATAATTTTCATAATTTTGAAAACTTTTATAAACGGAATAAATTATAATTAAAAAACATTTCTTTCTTACTGGTAATAGTTTTGGGTTAATTTTTTCTTATCACCGACGACTCTCAGACATTCAATGGGGAACTTCGCCTTGTTTGCTGCCGTTCGAAGAATGAGATTTAAAGAGAGGCAGCAAATTCATTGATAATCAGATTGACGATACGGTTTCAATTTGAGTTGATTGAAACGTTATCTGACATCATAGATAATTTAAACCAATGAGAGTTATCAAGAAGAGGCGTAATCATGATCTCAACTAGAACGAAAGAAAAATATTTACTTAAATTTTGTTAAAAATAAGAAATAATCAAAATCACGACATTAAATATCATGAAATTATGTTAAATCTTGAAATTTAGGTTTTTAAATTTAGGTTTATGAAAATTGTAGAATCGTTGGCGACGAAATTATAAATATCTCGCCAATCCCACATCACGTAAAATGATTTTTACTCAAAAATATAAAATATATAGGATAAAAACTATTACTGATAAAGTCTGATAGATTAGAGAATTTCAAAAACTATGCAATAAAATTATGGTTTTTCTTCTGAGTCAAAAGACAAATATCCAAAATTATGTCGTGATACTCTTACATAACAAAAGGACTTTATGTCGGAATGAGATATAATACAAAATGTTGAAAAGTAAACAAATACACATGCATGTATAATAAATATGATTCTTAAAAGTGTAATTGAATAAAATACCACTGTTGCCACCAAATATAAATGTTAATTAAGAATTCAATAATTTAAAATTAAAAGAAATTTTAAATAATTATCATTTATATTTTAATTAACAAATAGTTGATATAATAAAGTAAATTAGATATGAATTTATGTTAAAAACAAGCAAAGGTAAATGTCATAAAATGACAAAAATAACAGGAATTTCTGTCATTTTTGTTATTTTTTTGACATTCACTATGATGATTCCTATGATGTTATTCCTATGATGATTTTTCTTTACAAATTTTCTAGATAGGATTGCTCTTCTTTAATAGCAAAACAAACTACAAATGGTCTTAGGTGCTTCTACAGCACGCCTTTTCCAGCCGTGTCTGTCCAGAACGACACTTTACCAGTTCCTAATTTCAGTATCTTGAGGTCATTTTCAGTGTCAACGAGTCATCTTGTTGGTGCCATCATCCTCGGGCACGGGATCCTTTGGGGTTCTTAAACGTTATTATTCTAGTGCGGTTGTTTTCATGGCTTCTCCAGACATGGCCAAGCCATCTTAGCCTAATGCTCTAGATAACCTGGGTAATCGGGGGCTGATTATACAGCCTATACAATTCGAAACTATATCTGGTTCGCCAGCAACCCTGTTCCTGTACAGGCCCATAGATAGTTCTTAATACCTTCCTTTCAAAGGTTTCCAGAGTTCCTAGAAAGGATTAGTGTATTCAAAAATTGACTTTTCAACTGAATAGATAGCTCTCTATTTCCATTCTTGCGTATTAAATTACCGTCTTGACATGGATGATTGTAACCATGAGAAATTTACTTTTAACTAAAGGGTTCATTAAATTACTCCCATGTCTAAAATTGATTTTTCTGTGACTAAGCAAATTACATCACGCAGTATTCGTGTTTTTCGAAATTATAAATTGGAAAAAGTTTCTAATTCCCCATATTAAAATACATCAAACTAAAAAGTAAACAAACATTGCATATGTAAAACAGACAATTATGTAACATATATTTCTGATTATTACACTGTGACAAGCAGAATCTAAGAGGTTTAAATCTAAAATAATAAATCTGCTTCAAAATTAGCTCCAGAGGAAAACGCAGCTTTCCTTGTGAAATAATAATTTAACAGATTATATAACAATATACTTTATAATATTCTAGGAACACAAACAATATGTTCCTTATAAAACATTAAAAACAGTCAAGCGTTCAATGTCATTAAAAGCTTTTAATTATAGAACTCTTCTTCGGAGAATAAATTCTTATATTTCATCCCAGCAATATTGTCAATAATTGTCACGTCTTATATCATTGTTGTTAGATTAATACTTTTCAGGAGTACAATTATTGAAATATGAAAGCAAAAATTTTACTAGTTTTCGCATTTATTAGCTTTTGATTGCGTTTCCCTACGAGAATTCCTCCCTTAGATAATCAGCGGAGGAAGCTTAACTAACAGGTTATTCCTATAAATCGTCAAAGATTTTATAGAATAGAATAATTTTGCTTTCTTATATAACCTCATATACTGCAGTAAAAGGTTATAAAACATATATCTATTTAAAAAAAATTCACAAAGGATTAATTATATTAATTTGCTCTTCAAAGTATTTCGGCTTCTTATTTTTGCTATGTGTTATTAGTAGCAACGGAAAATATTTTTAAAAGTCTATTACACTGTAAAGTATCAGGAATTTTTACAACATAAAATTATTTTAAATAGAATCTTAGAAACATCTTGATAAACGCTTTTTGCTCACAAAATTAAAATTTAATATTATTATTATAATTATTACGCATTCAAGCATTCAAAGTTCATAAGATATATATATAATATATATATATATATATGCATATATATATATATATATATATATATATATATATATATATATATATATATATATATATGTATATATATATATGTGTATGTATGTGTGTGTGTGTGTGTGTGTGTGTGTGTGTATATATATATATTATTATATATATATAAATATAATATTGCGATGAATAAATTTATATTATTTATTGGAAGTTATTTAAATTCTATAATAATTTAATATAATAATCTAATTTTTCGTTTTTTGTTTTAATAAATTTACTTAGATACTTTAAGGTATTTTTATTTTACTCTTATATAAATAGGATCTCTCTCTCTATTTCTCTCTCTATCTCGCTCTCTTATACACACACAAAGAATTAAAGAGATTACAAAAATATAGAAGTCAGAGTTAAATATTGTTCATTTTAATTAAAAATTAAAAAAAATACATTCGATTATTCATGTATACATATATGTTTAAGAGAAGCATATTTGCCAATATGATTACATAATTTAGAAAACAAGGTTATAACTACAAAGGTATTAAAGTTAACGTATCGTAGTAACAGCTTAGAATTGAAAAAAAAAGCTGTTTTTGAAAAATTGCAATACGAAAACAATAGAGAAACTTTCCATACTTAAAAAAAAACCTCACTCTTAAAAATAAAGAAAGTTATGCTGAAATATCTCTTAACTTTCTTCTTTCGGCACTTGTTCAAATATATCCGATTCTGGGAAACAATAATACTACAAACCGTATTTGCGTCGAATAAATTGCAACTCCTGTTTCGTATTATTTCCCGCATCTCTTCATACCATACTCGATTCGTCTAAAAAAATAACAATATCTTCTCCACAATAGGATGAGATTTAGGTGTTTTCTTGTTGATCCTGGAGTTTTCTTTTCAATATCTCCTTGTATTTCGCCATGTTATGAGAAATATTATATATTTTATTTCTCCGTGGTGTTGGTTACACATCTTCTCCCCAAGTTGTTTCTTTTGTTTGGATCTTTCGAAACTGAGATGGATTAATGTATTTCATGTCCAATGCATTTTTCCCGTTCAATAGTATATTTTCACCCGGAAAATGCTTCGTCTAGGAAGTAGAAGAGAAGTAGCATGACGAAATGTATCCATAGATTTTAGAAACTTGAATAACAAACGTATTATTTGAACTTAAATTTAAAGAACCATTGAATAAAGGATCAAATGAATTTATACTTTCATATTGTAGTTAAAGGAAATATGGAAAACTGATTTAATTAATTTGTTGTTTTTAAATTTATAGAGTAGATAATTTGTGTACTTCGCAATGGAATCAAAATACTAGTTATTTAATAGATTTTTAGATTTAATTTCATGGGATGGATATTTTAGCAGAAATCATGCTCAACTGACATTAAAATGTTTTTAAATTTAACGTTTATTTCGCAAATTTCGGTAAAACATGAGTAAAATTTACAATCGTGTGTCCCTTAATTTTTGGCGATTTTTTTCCACGCCAAGAAATGATTATTAAGATGGTTGCTACAACTAATATAAACTCAATTTTATTACCAAATCTTTAATCAAACCATGGGGCATCCAATTCTTCTCCGAACCCAAAACATTAAAGTATATTTACGTATACCTGTGTAAGTTTTCCTACCAAAAAAGGGTTCTGACCAATTCAAATATAATGCACAAAAGTTTTATATTTTACTGGCAATAAACTTAAAATTAGTAAACATGACTTACTCTAATATGATTGCTAATGCTAAACAACGTAATAATAAAAATCATACCTGTGTTTAAAATAAAGAGAAACATAACAATTTATGGAGAAAAGATATTGTGCATGTATCGTAAATAATTAACATGTTTCAAAAATTCAAATTCATACATTAAAAATTATTTTTAGATTATGATTATACTTTTTAAATTATTTCGTATCAGTATTAACATTATTTGTTATATATCCATTATCATGGATCTAAAAATTCTATCGTCAACAAATTTGAATTTCGACCAGGGTTTATTATGCTTATTTAATGATTTGCTTTCAATTAAACGAAGTGACAGTCAAAACGTTATCTGTCTGTCCTTAAAAAGCATAAAATAATGCAACTTTTGCATTGCAGTTTGTGATACGTTTTTCTATTTTACTTGTTTTACATACTTTAATAATAGAAAAGTGTATAGTATAATTTGAAGAATTGTATTTTTTAATATTTTGTATAATTTGCATTATTATTAATAATTTGAAGAAATTATGTTTTACTAATATTTATTATATTTTATTTACATTGCGGCACTTATTATTGCCATTAGAAATGAGGAAACAGGACAATTTTATTTCATAAAAACTCTTTATGCAGAAAACATCAGACTTTTTTTCATAATTTTCATTTTCATAAAGGAAACCAAGTATTAGTTATCTTCTTATATTCAAATAATGAAGTAAATTAAATATTAGTTGCAAATCAATATTTACCAATTTGAAGATATTTTCTCATCATTTAAACTGCATTTAAAGATAAATATTCACATTTTGAAATTCTGAAAAGGATTAAATTAAAATAGCTAAAATTTAATATTTATCAATTTGAGAGCATTTTCTAATCATTTTAACAGTATTTATAGGAAAATAATCATTATAATTATTTCCACATTAATTCTTTCTCTCTAAATACACAAAGCGGTTCAATAATATATATATATATATATATATATATATATATATATATATATATATATATATATATATATATATATATATATATATATTGAAACTATCAAAAGTGCACGTATACTTTGGTAATTTATAAAATTCGTGTTTTAGTTTGGAGCTGTGAAAATGGATACAATATTTAACAATTTTTTACATTAATTACATGCACACTTCTGAGTAAAACCAAAAAGATTTTTTTTAGAAAAAGTGGTTATTTTGGTAAAAATAAAATTGCAAATCATGAAGTCAAGAAGACGTCAAAAAAGTGATTATAGTTCGAGATACTTTTAAATAAATTGATGTATTAAATTATCACATTCACACCTTGCGTTGTTTCTCGTTTTTATGCTTTGTTGATAATAAATAAGCCACTTACTTATAATACTCGTATTCATTTACTCTTACTTGGATAATTCTATCTACTTTTTTTAATTGGTAAAAGACGAGAAACAAATTATAGCATTAAAAATTGATTATTTTTCATTCAATAATGATAAATTTATTTAAAATCTTGCTGAATTACTAAATTTATCAAATTCTGCATTACAATATGTAATAAAAAAACACCTTGAAGAAACTGGCATAAACAACAAAGTCTATAAAAACCAGAAAAGCAAACTTAATTTAGTGAGATTGAAGATTTATAATTAACTTTATTTAAAAAAATTTCACGCTTTAAAATATTAGTTATCAATGCAGAATTTGATGAAAATTTCATACAAAATAGTTTGACGATGACTCATATTGGCCATTATATGAGCTTTAGTGGAATTCGAATATTTTTTAAAGGCAAAATTTAAGAAGTTCTGGTTGTTGTTTTTTATATGAAGTCGATTGTAAACAATACAGAATCATATTGAAATACGTTATTTTATTTGCGGATGAAAGTAAATTAACATTATTTGTACTGAAGAATATGGAAAAAATAACTTAATCCAAAGAACTTTATTGGAATTGGAAGAGCCATGCTTTATTGCAAAGTGTAGTTAGTTATTGGTGGATCAGTATGTCTGCACCAAGATCGAGTACTATTTGTTGATTACATAAATGAATCATGTTTTCATTTAAATAATTTAAAGAAAAGTTCAAAAATACCAAATTTGACAGAAAACTGCTTAAAAGTTACAGTTAAATAGCAGCTTTAAAGTTAGAAGTTCAAAATTTGAGTATAATTTGAGTATCCTCAAAGTATAGACCTTAAGTATAAGACTTGTGACATGTCTCTGGTATTCTTGTAAATGTTCCATATTTTGAATTCAATTACATATTTTAAAGATCTGGAATAGAGTACAATTGGAAAGAAATAAAAGTTAGAATTATAAAACTTAAAACTAAAATGAAAGCTGACTTTGAAATATATTAACTAAAGAAGGAAGATGTTTTGTTACTGAAATTATAAAACAAAGTTAATGAACACTATGTTAATATTTCTAAAACGTATAGTAAATTATATAACATATACTACTAAATAATGAATAAATAAAAATACATCATTTATTCATTTTTATATTGATAAATATTACATATAATATTTACAATCAATTAAGTATACGATGATTTTCATGTAGCATAATTTTTAAAAAATTTTCCTTAATGGTTTTCACAAAAATAAAATTCAAGTCTTGATTTAAAATCTAACATAAAATTCAAAATAAAAACAATTTGGTATGTATTGTGAAAAATATGTTTTTTGCTTAAGCAATTTAGAATCTAATGGCTATCTTTGTCTAGCAATGAGCAAAATGTCTTTGTTTTTTCCCCATATAGCTTAGGCTTTTGCTTATTGGTTAGTCATGGATTGCAGCGATTAATGCAGCGGGGACCTATCGTTGCTTGGATATGCCGAGCAGGGGCTCTTCTTCTTATAATGCTGTTTGTGGTAAAAACTATGGCGAGAAACAACGTCTGGACATCTAGAGAAGCCTTAGTCAGGTATTATTTTAAATAAGTAATATCTAAGCGAAATCAATAACAGATTTTCATTTATTACATATTTTATCTTTTTAAAAATATTAAATGACATGATCATCCAATTTTTTTAATTAGAAATTTTAATGTTTTTGGAGTTTTTCCTTTGATTTTTTAATTCATTTTCACATATGATAGCTCATCTGGAAAATCAAAATAAAAAAAATATCTCAAAAAAGTCAGTTTTTAAACGACATTTAAAATAAGTTTTTAAATTGTTGTGTGGCTTTTTTAAAATATTGCTTATTTACTACTTGACACTTGGAATGTGATACAAGCACTAGTGAGCAGAAAGTGAAGAAACTTGGCAAATAGAAAGAATCAGTAACGGATAAGAAGTCATTTTTATTTCGAAATGATATTCAAAATATATAGCGTGTAACGTTGGCTTGGCTCATTGTGTGACCAGCGTGGTTGGTGATGTGCAAAACGATATGTCTAGTACAGCACCAATGAGAATATAGACAGTATCCAGTGGAATGGTTCTCCATTCTCTTTTAACTATTCGTCTCTGTTCGTTTTTTGAAAGTGGCAGTGACAAAGTCTGCAAATGGAGTCTTAGGCAAGGATAGAATGGTGCCCAAGGAAGCATCTGTACACCTTGCAAAACATGATGGTTGATGCCATTAATGTGCAGTAGGATGTTATCCTGTTGAGAAAGAATATTGGTTGCCTTGAAGGTATTGAGTGTCATTAGCCTCAGCCATCACACCTTTAAATATGAGTAAGAAGTATTGTTGGTTTCGATTTGTCTCCAAGTCGTTCTACATTTCTACGTGGTGAATATCATTGACCAAGCAGAAGCGTATATTATGTGAAAACATAACCGTGTGCCAGTCTGTCGTCAATATCACTCTACCGTGAAAACATTGATGACGATTGCATTTATACTGCGGGGTCAGTTGTCGTCTTCTTAATGGACACTACGAGTGCAGGCTTTTAGCAACTAATCGAATAAATGTGGTTTTGATCACCATAAGAGCATCCGGGTTACCTTGAATGCACGTGTTTTACGATACCGCCGTCGTTTTTCAGTGTGATAATCCGTGCATGTTAATATTACTCTGGTTTCAACGATACCCCTCAAATTTGACACTCACTAACCGCAACCAGAACACAATAAGCGCGTCCAGATGTGTATCAACTGAGATTTACCATATGAACAATCTACTCTTTTTAATCAAATTATTATGTCTCTGTAATATTTTTGTCTCATAAAACTGTTGAAATTGATAGTTGTTTGATATTCCCTCTATTACAAGTGACCTCCAAGACAAGAACAAAATTTCAACAATAATTACCTTAGCAAAAATAGGAAAATAATTGTAGATTTAACAGACTCTCTCTGATATCTTATTCAACTGGTACAAGGGGAGTTTCGCATTTCACATTTACATAACTTGGTGAAGTGCGTCTATGTTGTAATTTTCCTTATTTTATGGCCAATTATTCTTGGTGTTGTCTTAAATAATATCCGGTAGTGTATATTCCTTAAGGAACAGCAAATATTTTATTCACCACTTATTTCTTAGAAATATTAGGCAAGATTATTTAATTCTGAAACTTAATATTTTGTCTCAATATTTTTAAACTCAATATCATTAACTCTCAGTAAATATCAATTTAAATACTAATACTCTATTACTTGTATTTTGAGAATTATTTTAATCAAAATCTTTTCATATTTACTGGCATGATCACAATACATAAAATATAATTTTAAAGAAAAAGTGCACATATTTTGGTTAAGTGATGTTCATTATAATATATACTTAACACAATTTTTCTTGAGATTTTCATTGCAACACAATCAGTAAATTGTCTCACTATTCTTCATTTCCTTTAATTTTGTTTCAGCATTAAACGTTTATTTTAATGCTGTTATAAATGTTAATAATTTTTAATTTTTATTAAATATGTTTTCATAAATTTATATACATTTTTAAATAAAAAACTCCCTATTTCCTCTTAACATATCGAATATTCTAATCATTTAAATAATTTTTTAGGTCTGGATTAGAATCAGTGCCCCAAAATGCTAAAGTCTACTTCAACTACGCCAACTACAAGAAAGATGTTGGCGACAAGCTCCTCGCTATCGAACACTACAAAATCGCCCTCAGGTGAGTTGTAACTGCCACATCCCTCTGCTTTCAAATCACGTTCGACCGTTACGAATGCCTCATAAAATAAAAGGGGGCCCGTTACAGGCAGCGATAACGGGCCTGGACAGACATATGCTGCCATCGAATGCTCCCTTGACATGGGCCAACAGGAGAGGGTTAGGCTCAGAACGGGATCGTTAATTTTAAACAATCTTCAGGGAAACAGGGTAGGTGACTATGAAATCTGTGCCATTACACGGATTTTACATTTTTGTAATTACTTTTACAACTCTAGCCGTGGACTGTTTTTTTAAAAAACAGAACCTACGCGTTGACTCGTAAAGCTTCAATAATAAAACCAGAGGGAAAAAACATGATTTTTCCATTAAGTATTCTTGACAACTGAACTAAGAAAATGGTATTAGAAGGGATTCTAACAGTAGAAAATTGTTTAGCATTAATTAAAGATGTATATTATTTAATTACGCAGCTTCAAGTATAATAAACTTCTTCTGTTCTTCTTAATTTAAAAATTTTTGATTAAAATGAGAAAAAATATGTGTGGTATAAAAGCTCTTTTTGTTTTAAATAATAGTTATAATTTTTTTTGAAATAAGAATCCGTTTTGATTGAAATATTTCTATAATAGCACAAGAAAAAATTACCAATAACGTTTAAGAAGCAAATGTTACATTTAAGAATAAAATATAGTTCAATATTTTCATTTACGCAATTAAGATTTTTTTAAGCATATAAGAATTTATTCAAAAAAGTATGAGTTTAAATTTAATTTAACAAATTAAAAATTTCATCAAAATTGTTACAAGAAATTTACATAAAAATTATCTTGGCTCGATCACGCTAAAGAGTAATTAGAAATCAAATGTTAACACAATAAGCCAATTTACAACAAACATGAATAATAGTAAAAAATACTTACACAATGTTTCAAATTTCATAAAACTTTCGAATACTAAAACTTAAGTTGCAAAAAAATTAAAGTTAGAATCGTTTCTAAAGAGAGAGTTTAAAGCAGCAGATCATAAAGAGCCAAACCATAGACACAGACTACAAAGTCAACTAAAATTAAGTCAAATACACTACTGGCCATTAAAATTGCTACACCAAGAAGGAATGCAGATAACAGAACGATATTTATTGGACACATACATTACAGTGGAAAGAACAAGTGATTAGATTTGCAGGAAATTAGGATGTATAGATCTTGAGAAATCAGTACCCAGAGCAGCCACCTCTGGCTGCAATAACAGCATTTATCCGCCTAGGCATGGAGTCAAACAGAGATTGTATGGCATGTACGGGATCTCAGTCCATGCAGCTTCAACACTATGCCACAGTTCATCGACAGTAGTGGATGGTGAGTGATGGCGTGCCAATCGCTCGGCAGCCATTGACCACACGTTCTCAATTGGTGACAGATCAGGAAAACGTGCTAGCCAGGGTAACAGTCGAACCTGTTCTGTATCAAGGAAGTTCAGAACAGTACGGGCAACATGCGGTCGTGCATTATCCTGTTGAAACAAAGCATTAGGGAGGCCTCCAAGATACGGCAAAGCCACGGGCCTTAACACATCGGAAATGTAACGGTTGCTGTTCAACAGTGCCGGTAATACGAACAAAAGGTGATAGAGACGTGCATCCAATGGCACCCCATACCATCACTCCAGCAGATGGGCCAATATGGCGATGTCCAATGCAAGCTGGCAATCCGCGTTCTCCACGATGCCTCCAAACACAGATGCGGCCATCATGGTCCTGTATACCGAACCGAGATTCATCTGTAAAGATGACGTGATACCATTCCCGCGTCCAGGTTCGTCACTGATCACACCATTGAAGGCACTCCTGTCTGTGACGCAACGTCAATGGTAGTAGAAGCCATGGTCGCCGTGCAGACAATCCATGCTGCTGCAAACGTCGTCGAACTGTTCGAGCAGAAACTTGTTTCCTTGCAAATGACTCCATTTCTCGACTCGGTGTTCGTGACGCGGCAGTACGATCCCTTGTGACCATGCGGATAAGATGTCTGTCTTCTCTGCTGTTAGTGATGGAAGGTCGCTGAGATCCTGCATGACGTTCCGTATGATTGTCCTGAACCCATCGATTCCATATTCTGCTAACAGTCATGGGGTTTCGACCGACGTGAGCAGCAATATTGCGGTACGATAAACCGCAATCTCGGTAGGCTATAATCCTCCCTCGATCAAAGTCAGACACGTGCTGATAGGCATTTCTTCTTCTTTACACGAGGCATTACAACAACTTTCTTTGCCGAAAACAACGTTGAAACGGAAATTGAGTGTGAGAAAACTGCTGTCAAATCTCTGGTTTTATACACATTGTAGATGTCGCTACTGTCACCTGTTTTGTATAAATGCTCTGAAAATCTCTCATTTGCATATCACAGCAAGTTCTACCTGTCATGCAAATTTCACGTGTGTGGTGTGCCGCTTTCCTGATGTAGCAATTTTAACGGCCAGTAGTGTACAAAGAAATGTAACCAAACAAAATAAGATTTTAGCATTTTTAAATTGCAATTTTGAATATTTAACCATTTTTAAATTGTGTTTTTTATAATTACAAATATAGATAATTACATCTGATTATAAAAAAACTAAAATGATAGTTTTTAAATAGTGAAACTTGGAAGGTATTGGAAGTCTACCTTAAAATATACACTTGGAAGTAATAGAGAATAATAAGGAAAATGAAAACCTTTTTTAGTCATTTGTATTATTATTGTGGATAAAATATTTGTAGTCGAATTTATCAGTACAATTTATTTTATCAAATTTTCACTCGGGTTGACACCCAAAAGGAAGAAATAATTTCAAAAGTAACAGTATGAGTAACATTTTATAAATTTTATATTAATATTTTAATGAGGAAGTGATTGTGATGCTATTATAACGATAATTAATTGCAGATGTTGGTAAAAAAATTAAATGCTTTCACTTTTGTAATAAATTAAGAATTTGGCTTATATAACCTGCATATTATATATTTTACAGTTCTTTTAATTTAATAATGAAATCTGACGAATATACAAATTTCTTAAAGCATATTGTTTAGAAAAGTAATTAATTGATATAGGGATAAGTAAATGCAAATAAACATCTGAATGTTTTTAGTATTGTCATATATATAAAAACTTTACGCTTTTAATTAAATATAAATTGAATATATTCCGATATTTATTCTATAGATCTCATTGAAAGAACATAAATTCTCACATTGCATTCTAAGCAAAATATTATTAATATTATCTTCATAATTAGACAGTTTATTTTTAAAATGTTAATCTCCTAATTATAATCTTTTTCAGTAATTTATTATTTTAAAAAAAATTGCAGAATTCTACAGGAATATCAGAAAGGATGTGATGTTAATAATCTACGAAAATTAAAATGAATTAAAAGCCTCTGTTACGTTATTTTCAAAAAAATATGCACTACATATTCGAACTTCATTTATGAGCAATTCACTGAAGCATAACAGCAAATTGATTGAATTTTGCATTCTTATCTAACTTCAAGCAAAACGCGAAGTACTTCTTATCTGTTTTTCATGTTTTTGGTTATAACACTTGCCATTGAGTAATCTAAAAAGAGATCGATAACTATGGCGATGGAATGCCTTTAAATAACCTTCGTGGGTGGGTTTTGGAACGATTATTCTTTGAAATTAATTAGCCTCAACGCCCAACAAGCATGCTTGCACAAGATAAAACCAATAAACAGCCCCAAAGAAAAGAAAAATGACTCCACTATTTTCCCTACCAACTTTTCCCTATTGTGCCATATTCCCTATCAGATAAGTGAGTATTATTTGTATCGTGAATAGTTGTTGTTTTCGAGGTATTTGTTTGAAATCTTTCTGGCGTTAATGACGATTCCAATATGTTTGTGTGAGTGTACAATTTGTGTTTATATTTCCCAAGAGAATTATGAAAATTAATCAATGATTGCTTGTATATTGCCAAAAATTGCTTGCATTTTTCAACATATATTTAATTTTCCATTTAGAGTTGGTGTTTATGCCATTTATTATGTATAAATAAATCTGAAAGTGCAAACAATTTTATGCTTTTAACTAAAATACATGCGTTGTTGTAGAAAATAATTGAATAAAATAACTTTAATTAAATGATTCGCGCGTATTTTGTTCGGCAATTATGTTAGAATATTGCACTTTCAAAATGTAATTTAACATTTCATTAAATTATTAACATTAGAAATAAATACCAGTTTTAAAATAGTTACTTAAATTTGAGAGATTAAAAAAACAGTATTTAATTTAAAAAAATTGTTTGAAATCATTTAGAAAATTTTCTGTATTTTACAATATTATTAGTTGTTTGTGTTCTTCTATTTACATTGAAGCTTAATTTCAGTTAATATTAATATCTACAGTATTGTGTTGATGAAATAAAAAAGTTTAAATCTTTAATAAATTCAATTAAAAGCCACACAGATGCATATATCTAAAAGATATTTCCGTCCAGAAAAAGAAATTCATTGACAAAAATGCGAATTCAATGAATTTGATTACTAGAATTTAAGACAGAAAGGAAGGAAATAACTTTATCTCACAGTCATTGAAATGCCTCTAAGAATAAAAGTATTTTTGCTTAAAGTTGGCAGCATATTTTTTTTAAAAAAAAAACTTTTATATGTATCTCATACTTTTCAAAATGTTTCCAGGCTTTTAAAATCTGCAGCAGTGTGTTACAGTTTTAATTAATGTAATTGCAAAATACATGTATAATAATAATATGTAAACATACATAATATCTTTTTTAAATTTTGATCTTTTGATGATAAAAGCTTATGTCTTCAGTGATTGGAAAAACAAATTTTTATAAACTAGATTATAATATGCTCTAAGCAAAATATAACTTTAGAATCTATGTTTGATTGTTTACATCAAATATCTAAATATAATCCAGCCATCCAAACAACCCAAAACAATATATTATTATTTTTAATTTTATTTCAAGAGTATAATGCGTAACAAAACATAGTAATGTTTTTATTTTCAAAATAGAAATTAAATATATATAGAGCCACTATGTTTGATTGTTCAAAGATGTCATTTCTGTTTCTGCAAGATACTAAACATCCAACCGAAGGTCTGTCGTGTTTGTTAGCAAAATCTAGGGCATTTGAAACAAATGTTAGTTGTTATATCCTACGATTTGAATGATACTTCTTAGATTGGTAGGTCAAGTTTAAGGATCTTTTGATTGGTTCTTGTTTCATAATTCCTGAAACAATTTCATTACAGGGTCGTCATATTCTTTGTTTAGAATAGGTGCTTTTTAGATCCTAGAAAAAGTGTAACCGACTCAAACAAATCAAATTGAAGAAAAATTAGTTTTAAATGCATTCAACACATGACCGTACTCAAAAGCACAGTTGTTTAATTCCTAACATTAATCTCACTAATATAAAAGTAAGAAAGAAGAGTATAATGCATATATTACACTTAGGTAATGAATATTCACTTCATAAGTTCTTCAATGCCATCCTTTTCTGTAAAAGACCAAAAGGAAGACTGAAGAAGAGATGGAAGGACTGCCAGGAGGATGACTTTGCCATACCTAAAGTCAAAAACTGGAGGTCAATTTCTGGAAATAGGACAGAATGACAGAGACTTCTGAAGAGTCCCACAAAGGGCTGTCATATCAATGCTGATGAGGAATGAATATGGAATTTTAAATCACTTTACATAGTTATCATTGGTGTTATGTAAACACATTCAGATTAAATTGAATACCTCGATTAAATTTTTGAAATATTATGTTTCTATCATTAATTGTATCAATATAATCCTACGGTAACAAACAGGAATAATATTGAATTAAATTACTTTTACATCTATTTATATCCAAATTCGTATGCTGTTCACATAGCATAATGAAAAGTACATCCTTTTTCACCCTACATTGCTTGAATTAAAATTTTAAAAATTAAAAAATATTGAACTTGTGGCACGACAGCAAATATGTCCCGAACCCTACAGTGACTATAACTGTTTCTTAACCGATGAACTTGGAGTGCGAAGCGTATGTCTCAGTTAGGTGGTCAGCCTAACATGAAAACTGCTGTGATTAGTTTCCAAGCATGCTTGATGCTTATTTTATCGACCCCCTGAAGAAATGAAAGGCTGAGTAGGTCTTGCCCAGGCCGAGGATTGAACCTGTGTCTTAGAATTGCGAAGCGCTACCACTAAGCCACAAGGCTTCAATTAAAATTTCTAGTGTGGCATATCAGAGAAGGCTTCCATTAAATGGGTATTTATACCTTCATTTGTGCTATAAAGTTGTGTTCCCTTCATGTGATATTGTGGATGGCAACTTCATTTTTTCATCTGTAATGCCTGGAATTAAATCCCGAATAAAGGACAGCAGTTGATCAGTTTTCTAATTTGTAGAGTTATTAAATGTTTTTAGAAATTTTAATCTGACCGATTATCAATAGCTAATTGTATAGTTATTTGTTAAGTATACTACTGTGTAACTGTATTTATTCAAAAATACGTAGCTGACTATATTTTCCAAAAACTTAATGAGTTACTGGGAAGATAGTTAAATAATTAAACTTATCAAGTCTAGTGATTAAACTTTACACAGTTATGATTCTGAATTTTATATTATTTTTGTGTAGGTTTATTTACTGCTATTTACCTGTAAAACATAAAAGGAATGTGTTTGATTTGTTTGTTCGAAGATCTACAGTAACTTTTAGCACATAAAGTCTAAATAAACCAAGATCTATAGTCTATATTTTTTTAGCTGTTTTTCTGAAACACTACAAACAAGCATTCTCGAATATATGTAATCGAAGTTGGAAATGCTTAACCTGGTCATAAGAGCACTGCCCATTCAACTGGTATATTATGGTGAAAGTCTGGAAGATAATTTTGCTGAAAAAAATAATATACGCATATGTTAAATTGAGTTTATTGATATGTTGAATTAATTAACATTCTACAGATTTTATTCTGAAAAAAGTAATTTCACATTTATAATTTTTTTTGTTTTCATTCATTAAAAAAAACATGAAAAATTACAGGTTTAAAATAAAGAAATATACTTTAAATAATGGTTCACATTTGAAGACCAAAATCCAGAAATACGGTTACAGTTTAGTGAGGCACGATTTATATCCGTTGAGCCATCAGTCATCGATAACAAAAGGCATAATTAAAGTTTTCTTTATCTTACAAAGAAATAACAGCATGATAAAATAACGAAAGCGCATTTATAAACCTTTCTTCATTAACGTAATAAATTAAGGTAGATATAATGAAATTTTGTATTATGCGATTAATTCCCCTCAAAACGCTATAATTGAGCAACTTAAACACAGGCATCTTCCCTCCTTATCCTTTATAACCCTATAAAAATAAGAAAAAGGGAAAAATTTTCCCTTTTAATCCGTCAGAACCATAAATCAGCTTCTGCAAATCCAACCTCGGTTCTGCAGCAGGCGTTTCCCTTCTATAATAAAAGAAAAAATGCTCAAATTTGTAAATTGCTGTTTGGTTAAGGATTTTTTTCTTAAATCTATTTGTTTTTTGCTTTTTGTTTATTCTGTTTACTAATTATTAGACGTGTTATCGGCAGAGACCGGATTACTTAGGTTGGATGCAGAGGGGAGGGGTTCTTTAATAAATCACTTTGTTTCATTAAAGAAAGTACTTTGGAATGTGTAGGAATAGGTGGGATTTGCAGGGTAGGATGGGGAGAATTTATGGGATACCTGTAAGCAGGTGTATGAATAGAAAATTCGCTACATTTTTTTTCTATTTAAACATTACTCATTAATTTTTCCCTTTTACTTTACTAGAAAGAAATGGAAAGTTTAGAAAAATTTAATCGCAATTCAGCAAAGGATTCTATATTTTCATTGGTAAATTGAATATTTGTATAAAAGAATTCGGGAGCGATTCTGACTCCAAATTATTATTATAAAATGTTCAAAAAGGTTCAAAAATGTGGTTTTATTTAATGATCAAATGCAATTACGTGCACTATCAGAGTATGATAAGTGACAAAAATAAAATCTCATTCTAAGCAGTAAAATGGAATCAAATTTTATTAAAGAAAATATAAGTCAACAAGTTATTTAATATTTTGTAATCATCTAATAATTATTAAAAATTAGATTACTGTAGTTTAATGTGGTGTACTTGTCATACATTTTTTAACGAGGGATGTTTTACACAAGTATATATTTTGTAATTCATCTTCTAACATTTATTTTATATAAGTATACCCGTGCAAATTATTTGGCTTTGTTTGGTATGTCCAAAATATGTATTTTGCCTATTACAATGGTAAAAATTAATGCAATAACGGTAAGCAAAAATTAAATTTTTATATAGTAAATAAATATTCCCTGAATTTGCATTTACAATCAAAACAAATTCAAGTATTGAAAACTATATTTCATCTTATATGATAAAACAAAAATTTTATTATCAAAGCCTCTACATATACAAAAGAATTATAGTAATAAAAGTATATTTAGCAACAAATAAATGCATTGAAATCAATCAAGTGAATAAACTAATTACAGGATTGTTGATTAATTAGAAAAGTTTAAAATGTCAACCACTCCAAATTATTCGGTGTGTTTGATAAACGATGTAATATTAACTGAAATGAAGGAAGTTTTAACTATTTCCTTATTTACAACCACATGACATAACATTTAATTGAAATCCTGCTTATGACAGTTGTAAGCATGTTTATTACAATATATGTGAGTATGTTCGTATACGAATAAAATATAATTTGAAAGTGAACCCATTCAAGAGAACTTTATAGATGTTTATTGTAGATACGCTAGTAAAAGTAATCAAATCAAAATTGCTTTTATGCTTGATAAAATCGCAATGTATGTTGACATAAAAATGTTATTTTAAAATTCTAAAAATTTGCTTTTCTTGTTAACTTCAAATTTGTAACTTGTACAATTTTTTCTCCGACAAATTTGTTTTTGAGAAAGAAGGTACATTATTTTCTCTGGATTAGATCTTGTTGGAGTCAAGGATTTGGTTTATTGCTTTCTGTTCCAACAGAGGATATAGGATGGTGACCATTTAAGGCATTACCTAATTGTTTATAGGTTTCAAGAAGACGTTAATTTCAATTCTTTTTTATGCTCCATCAACATTTTATTGAGTTTCTCGTCAACAAATTGTAAAGTTTTGAAGACGAACATAAGAAAAAAAATTAACTTGATAATTCAACAATTTGATAACTTATTTAGTAGAAATTTTATGAGCAAATTATCATTATCTTGTGTTAACTGTAAACAATTTAGTTCTTTTAAATGAAGTCGCATACCTAATAAAGAAAAATATCATAATTTATTTTGCTAACAATTTTAAGCTTAAACACAGGTCTAGAATAAACTGTATAAATAAAAGCTCTATTACACTTAAATAGCATTCTTTTATTTCTCTACTTAAGTGTTAGAGTCAAATTCAAAGGAGACATTTCGCCAAAGTTAAGCAATCAATCGCCACTTTCATCAAAAAAATAAACATATATAATTTTACGACTCTCTTTAACTCGTCAGTTAAGCGTGACGTTAACAGCGCCACAGATGGGCATAATTTGGCACTAAACCCATAAATTGACCGTTGCCATTCGGGAAAAGGTAATTCAGCAGCACCTACGCGAGTAATTTTTACGTAACTCGCTTCTGCCTTCTTGTCGCCAATTTAATCGAGCAATTAGTTTTTATATTGTGTCATATTTCCTTTTTCTTCAATGGTGAAAGAACACGCTGTGTTTTTTTAAGTTAAGAAAAGAATGGTTTTTAGAGGGTTGTAAAAAATATACTAAAATGAGAATTTACCATCCTATTTCCCTCACTTGAGAAATAGGCTTAAATATATTTTGCTAAATATAAGTAAATGAACTATATTTTAAATACAATCAAGCACAAAAGAAATATATTTTTTTAGTGTTTATATTTGAATGTAAACTCTTCTGAATAAATATTTTGATGTAAAAGTATTTAAGTAAAAAAAAAAACTGACCTGTGTGTGTATTTTAAAATAAATTGAACATTCAAGAAGATTATAGCAAAACTCAATAGAATCATTATCACCATTTTAGGGTATCTTGTATTTAGTTTAGATATGATAAAATGTTAAGTTATCCATTTTAAAAATAATGATTGAAGGATATTAAATAAAAAATTCAAACTATTGTAAAAACATTCAGAAAATTTTAAAAAAATCATAATTTTTCTTAAAAATGAATAATTCAAAAATCGTAAGTTGCAGTTATTTAAAATTGGCCTTTATTAAATTCATTATTCAACAATTAGTCCAACCGATTGGCTGAGTGGTTGGCGTTCCTGACTCTTGAGCTGTTGGTCCCGGGTTTGAATCCTGGCTCGGGCATGGATGTTTCTTTCCTTTTCTGTGTTTCTCTGTCCTCTCTTCTGTGATGTGTGCATGTTGTGATATGAATGTGACCCACCCTATAAACGGGTTTGTGGTGGTATGGCGCGGGTAACGCTACTCACCTCCGTGACTTGGTTCACAGGTGCACGCTGGGTAACGATAAATGAGTAGCAGTTTCTGGCCTTGTTGTGGCATAGGGTTCAGTCACCCTTGTGTGCCCGCCATTGGATATAAAAAAACAATTAGTCTCTATGGTTATTGATATCAGAATTGCTTTCCCTGAGACAATTAAGTGGTTAGAATTCGGTTTAACTGATTTCATCAATGTCAGTTTAAAATAGAAAACACTGCATGTCTAAAGACAGTGACTATAATGATATATTGCAACTTCAATGAAAGAGTTCTTGGCAGATCACCCTAATCAATATTTTACCATACACACAGTATCATATTTTTTGGTGAAAGTAGAACATTTGAAATCAAGTAATTGTAATTTGTCTAAAACAGCCAGTAATGTGAAAGCTGGAAGCTAATACATAGTTTCACATTCCTTCTTATATCAAGAAATCCAAAAAATATTTTTGTGTTAAAAAAAGACACACAGATTGAACAATATCTTTAAAGCTTATTACAATCAGTTACATTTATAAAAGAAAGCATTTGCGAAACTCCTAAATTTCTACCTTTTTTCGAAAAATATTTTCTTTCGGTGCGATGAAGCTGTTTTAAGTATTTAACACTTTTTGACAATGATTTTTAAATTATGCTAGCGTATTTTAAAAAAATTTTCTTGATAAATATTCCATGATTTCGCACGAGAACAAAACTTATGGTTAAACTTACATGTAGTATGTTTTGCAACACTAAATATAGTGTTTTAACATTCATTGTTAATACATTATATTAGTAAAGTTAAAACTATAATCATAAAGGCAGTTGCATATAAAAATCAAACATTTAAATCAAGAATAATAAAATGCAATTTTTGATAATGTTACTTACAAATAAATAATTAAATTAAGCACCTACAAAATAAAGTAATTAAATCAGAAAATGTATGCTAAATTGTAAAATTTAAAAATAATTTAAGATATGTAAATAATATAAATTTATAATTATATAGGGATAATCGAATTAATATTTCCTCTGTAACAGTAACAGTGAAATTATCTGTCAATACTTAGTTCTGTTTAATATAATTTTTTAACAAAGCTTATAAAATAATTAAGCTCCATTTCATGTTACGTGTCAATAATAAGTAATTTAATATACAGTACTGTGTTAATCATTAATATAAATTTTCTATCTGGTAATACCCAAAACGCATAGTGATATTTATGTCAAAAGATATGACAAAATATACAAAAGGCTGTATCAAATCTTTTATTTGGGAATTTTACTAGATAATTATTTTGGAGCCTTTGATGCATTTAACAAAGCAATGCCTTTTGGAAATGTACAGCTTAATATTCTGAGAAGAGCGTTTGGCAGAAAATACAGATGAAGCAACTTTACATACAAGTTTATTGTCATGAAGATACGAAAAGAGCTCTGAAATTTGATTTCAGTCAATGTACCTTCATCCCTTAGTTCATGTCAGTAATAATTTAAATACTGTGTAAATTGAGGGAGTGAATCCTTTAATGGTGACATCTATCGAAGGAGTCTTAGAGCAAAGTCAAAGTGTCACCTTCGTGGTGTTCTGATTAAAACAAAATGACAAGCTCTTATGACTTAATTTTGCTACCGTATGCAAACGAGCTTTGCTTGTCCAAGTATCATAAGTAACAACAACAAGTAGTTAAAATACAAGAAGTGTATAAGTGTAAAAGAGTAATGCTAAAATACTTTTTCCTCTTTTTAAGTTTATATATATTATATTGCATATAGATATAATAATAATCTCTTTACTAACAGTAAAAATCGAAATGGTTTCCAAAATTACAAAATTTCGATCGGAAATATCATAGTTTGAGTCATTATTTTTTCATTTTAGTAAATAGTAAATATTATTAAGAAAATAAAGTAAAAGGGAATTTTGCCTAATATATTTTTATCATATTAGAAGGAATTCAAAGATAAGTGTGATGTTTCACAAAATAAAGTAATCATTGTTCCAGCTGTTCGAAATAAATTATTTGAAATCAACATTTCGATCATCTGGCATAATTTTTAAAATGACGTCAGGAACATGCCTTTCTTACTTTTTTCCAAAATATAAAAACTGTTGCAAGTTTCATTTTTTGCAACTGTAACAAATTTGATTCATTATTATAGGTTATGGCCCAGTTACTCTACAACTCATAATAACCTTGGCGCTCTTCTAGATGATTTTGAGGAAAAGGAAAAACATTTTAGGCAGGCGATTGCTTTTAACCCATTTTATGCCAAGGCGCACTACAACTTGGCGTCTCTCTATATGTGAGTATGCATTTTAATTTTTTTTATTATTTATTACATTAATGCTTTTCATATAATGTTTATATGAAAAAAATAAACTTTGCTTATTTTAAATATGCTTTCTAATTTAAGTCCTTATCAATTAAACGCTTAGAATGATTTGTGCATATATATATATATATATATATATATATATATATATATATATATATATATATATATATATATATATATATATATATATATATATATATATATATATAAGCATTTAATTATAGATGTCGTAAGGCAAGAATATTAAATTCTTAATAATTAAATTCAAATGTTGGAAATATTGGGAAAGAGAAATGCAAAATTCAATCTTCAAAAAATTATTTCTAAAAAAAATTTTAAAACTATTGATTTATATCCTATAATCTCTGTGTGTTCTCATTTATTTATACTAATAATCATAAATATTATGAGGCTCTAAACCAAACCTATACTTTATCGCTAGATACAGTTGCTTTATTTATAAAAAATCTATCTTTAGAGCAGGACTATTAATTCACGTACCAAAAAAATATTTTTAATGAGAAATCTTAGTTTGATTGACTTCTAATTATACAGCTATTGTCTCAGTCATAGAAACACGCTGTCTATACGAAAGAAGGACCTTAATTCAATTCCAGCAATTAGATATGTCATTACGTTTTTACATAACAGCGGACACATTTGTTTAGATGATTGCTTAGGAGTTTTAAAATATTTTTCTTATTATCATATAATGTGATACACTTTATTCGGTTGGAGTTTGTCGCTCAACAATCATCTTTTGAATAGAACTCTACTTTGAAGGGGATTCATAATTCAAAGGAGATTCCGAAGGACTACAAACATCAACCCGTGAGGTGAGATTTAATCCTATGACAGGCTGAACGGAAGCTAACAGCACCAACCATTCAGCAGCCAGTTCGTTGCAATACATGAGAAGAAAAGTTTACTTCATTTAATAAATAAATATATATATAGACATAATTTATTAATAATATAACTCTGGGAGTGACTTCACTGTGAAAACTAAAACAGATTAAATAAGTTTTTATCTTATTAACTATGAAACAGCTTTGAATAGATATTACAAAATTTACAATGAAATATTATAACTTAAGTGAGACAATAACTTTTATTTTAGTTTTTATATGCATATGCATACACTCTCGTTCTTCAAATAATATATATATATATATATATATATATATATATATATATATATATATATATATATATATATATATATATATATATATATATATATATATATATGTATATGTATATATATATATATATATATATATATATATATATATATATATATATATATATATATATATATATATATATATATATATATATATATATATATATATATATATATATATATATATATATATATATATATATATATATATATATATATATATATATATATATATATATATTGAGAATAGAATGTTACAAACCACATTTAAAATAAGGGATTTATCGAAAATGCTATAATTTATTGAAATTTTTTGAAGATAGTAAATTGTGTTTTCATTTTATATAAGAATTAAAAATAAATAATTTTAATTTGTATTACTATAGACTAAGAAATTTTTTTAGTCTATTGTATTATAATTTAAGGTTTGTGGAATTTAAGGAGAGTCTACTGTCAAAATTCCGAAGTGTCCTAATTTTTCCAAAAATTTTCCCTAAGGACATCAATTATTTCTAAAATTATATAATTCCATGGACTTTTAGTGTATTTTATAAAGAAATTTTTCATGCTGTTAAAAAAGAATTTAAAAGAAAAAATAAATTTAAAATATTTCCCAATGTATACAAATGAAACATTAAAAAAGTTAAAATTTAGGAAAAAAATTTATGCATTTTTTTAATGCTATTTAAATACAAATAATACATTTTTAAAAAAATAGCAATGTGTTTTCCATTCATAGTTGCTGCAATAACGAAAGTTACAAAAAACACCATACTTCATCTAAAGAATTTCAACAAAATTTGCAAGTTCGGATATTTCCATCATGAATTTCACTCCTATTGCTTTATATATATATAAATAAAAAAAAAAAAAAACTTACACAAGCTTTTTTGGGGGGACAAAATTTCACTACAGTTTTCCAGTGCAGCAGCGGAAGATAGAGAGGGACTCGAAAATTTGAATTTTCAGTCCCGAAATTCCAGACGCGATCGTGAAGAGGGAAAAAAATAAATGAACAAAGAAATAAATAAAAAGAACAGTCTTTCGCTTGAAATTTCTCTCTGGGAACAAAAGAGGGAAAAATCCTCTCCACCATATAGACTTAGCCAGCAAAAACCAAGAAAGAAAGAGGGAAAACGTTTTTCATGAAGTAAAAAAGAGAGTGTTTGCACTCTAACCCTTCTATCTCTCCTGGCACAAGAATATCAGAGGTCGCAGATTTTCCCTTTCTTTTATTCATTTTTTCGAGAATGAGGGAAAATCGATCATCTTTCCCTCAACCAGACGCATTCTTTTTTTGATAGGGAAAAAATTTAGAGTTTACTTTTACTTGGTAATCTCCTCTATAAGTACAGTAAATAAAAAGTTAAGCAAGTACGTAAATTTCTGTCTGGGCAACTGACTTTTGTTAAAGAATTAGACTTTTTCAATTTTACTTTATTTTGTAACTAGGTACATATATATATATATATATATATATATATATATATATATATATATATATATATATATATATATATATATAGAAATCGAAACAAAAATGAAATTTCATTTGAGATCTTACGAGTTAAAATTAATTTATGACATTTAATACTTTTCAATAATTAATATTAAACACAATTAATATGTGACACAAATGCATTTAAATTCATCACAAGAGATTTCTTGGCACTTTATTATCTAGTATTATATTGAGATAATATTTTAAACACGAAATAATAGATTATTTTTCTGATTGGATAAGATTGATTAGTGTGAAATATGATTTTTATATTTCTGATGTAAGTATAATATTTTTCGATTTTTAAATCCATTGCACTTATTAACCTGAGAATTAACACATTATTCAAAGGGTTATCGGACTTTATTAATAAAGTGGGTGACCCGAGCAACTGGAACTAGGAAACATTGGGTTTGGAGTTAATAGTACAAAATGCTGATAAAAGCAAAGGTTCCCCAGGACATACAAACCCAACTCTAAGAAGAAGGAGAAGAACACATTCTTATAAATAATTAATAATTATTAGCAACCACTATTAATGACATAATAACAAAATTATAAAAATGAAATTGGTTAATGTTCTGGCTTAGTGTTCATCAATTCGAGAGTTCTATACCCATCTCTGACACAGATGTGTTCAAAGTTCAATTTAAACTGAGAGTGTCAATTTAGTTAGTTCTGCTAATAAAAAATAATGTAAAGGAAAAATAAATATTATTACTTATATCAAATTTTCTTTTGTATAACATACAATATTATCATAAAAACACTAAATAATATTTTTAAATATTTCTAAATTTTGTCTAGTTTTAAATGTTATCAAAACTTGATTAAAACTAAAAAAAATTACTATAGAAAGTAATGTGAACAATCGAAAACAATTTAACAGAAAAGAAACATTTATATCTGTTGAAATTATAAAAAAAATGTTGATACAAAGAAGAAATCATTTAGAAAATTTCGTAAAAAAAAGCGTTGAGAAATATGATTTACATTATAATTACCAAAAAACTCAGTCTTTGCTAGACTGCTGATAATAATAGTGTAAAGCATAATTTTTATTATAACTTTAACGATCACACTGAACATTATTTTATATTATTATTTTATTTATATACAATTGAGAAACTGTTAATATACAAAAAATGGTATTGAAATACAACTACGCCAAAACATAATTAAATATAAACAATAGAATATTAATTACAATTAATAACAATGACAAACATTTGTAACAGTAATTTGTTATTAAAAAATCATTTTGAAAAGTTAATATTGAAAATATCACAATGTTACTTTCAAATCGGAAATACTAAAAAAATTTTATCTTACTGGTATAATTCATGATTAATATTTACGATATATAATCATTCTATTAAAATTCTGATTAATAATATCTAAGAGTGATAGAACACTATTTGTACTTACGGTTCGTTATCTCAGATGAACATTGGTACGAAAGGTGCCATTTTATTATATTGATATGAAAAGTATTAAATACGAGGTAAATCAAAAACTTCAGAACAAACAGTCTCTACGCTATAATTTATCATTAATTTTTATTACGAGTTTGATTTTTATTACTCAGTATTATACAGTAAGCAATTTTGAAAAAATCAGTACAATATTTCATACATTTGTCCAATAATTCACATCGAATTCATTAGCATCAACTGTTGATAACAGCAAGCTATTTATATTAAGATTTATCTCAGAGAAACATTAATAAGAAAAGTGTCCTTTTTTTAAAATCTTGATCTTGTTCTTGAATATTGACTGTAAGCAATCAGAACTATATTTTGTGTAAATTCGTCGAGAATTACAAATCAAACTCATTAACATTAAATGCTAATAACAGCAAGCTATTTACGTTAAATATTCAATTGTGAAAATAATAAAAGAAAATTTTCATAATTCTTATGGTAAATAATCAGAAAGCAATATATATATATATATATATATATATATATATATATATATATATATATATATATATATATATATATATATATATAATTAAAAAGTAGGAATACATTTGTAGCTAATGATACCTTAGTGAAACTTTTCCATAAAATGTTATTTTCAAAAAGGCTTGAAAAATTATGGTATATCGGAATAAATATTAGATACAACAATAAGATAAATAAACAAAAGGGAGTATTGCAATGTTATTATTGTTACACTAATGATATATATATTTCACATTTTATACATATTTATACTATTGATAAAAATAATTCAGGTTGAAAATTAGTAGAATTCGGATATTCGTACATCCTACCTGAAATTTTGCTTTCATTATTAGGTTATGGATGTAATTTTAAATTTTTTATTAAAATATTGTAATTTACTTTGAATATTAGAAGTGTAAAAGAAAAATTGTATTCTTAAAGTAATGAAAAACATACCATTCGTGTTAAATATAGAAATTTTACACATCTAAATAATATTATTTTTCTTGCAAATATTGATTGGATTTAAAAGTGTCTTTTATGTTTGTTGAAAATAATGTATCCAAAAATTTTAGACGAATTGTTAATTTATTATATTTCAAATTTGTGCTTTCCTTTCGCAGATTTTTTTATATTTTATTTACCTAAAAGTTAATTAGTTTAAGTAATAAATAATAAAATTTCGTTTTGTTTTTCTTAAAATAAATGAATAAAACTTTACTCTTAATGCATTACCTTGTCAAATAAATCAGAAATCATGTAATATTCATTCTAATTCTTCTATTTTGTTGAAAATATATTAAACAATAAAGTTAAGAATAGTTAGTTTAAGAATAAAAGATTGATTCTCTTACATTAATCAACTGAATAAAATGTTATTTTCTGTAAAGTGCATTTTGTTCAAAATAATAATATTTAAATTTTGAATTTATATGATAACCTTATATAATTTTATAAATATTACTCCTCAAAAAATAAACTTTATACTTTTAAAAGCATTTGAACGTTCCACATAATCATTTTCAAGGCTTTTCTTAACCATAACTAAACAATTCATTGATCGGCAATTTTTAAAGAAAAACAAAAGTAAAACATTTTATGGAAAATATAGATATAATCATTTTTTCTACACATTAAATAAATTAATGTTTATTTTATAAAATTCATAAAAACAATTTTTTTGCCTGTATTCAAATATTTCGAAAACAATTGATATAAATTCATTCTAAAACACTTCTTGCTCCTCTTTAGAATTCACACTTCAAATTTATTTTATGTAGTTGGCAACAGTCTTCCTGGCGTCCGTGAGCTAGTAAGCAATGGGTAGCCATAAAAACCATTGTATAGCAGTAAATAACAGCTTTCCTTTATTCCGATAGGATAATAAATTCGTGGAATACTTTACTTTTATTGCATAACTCGCCGGAAGAAATTCGTTTCACCAAAAATTGGCTCCCCCAACCAACGCCAAACCACTGCGCCATTTTCATTTTTATGTCGCCAATATCTCATCTCCCATAAACGCTTCTATCACCTAGCTCATCTTACTTGGGTTTTTTTATTTTGTAGAGTCATAAAATAATACTCTCGTGTAATACTCATCCTCTTCTACTTTAAAATCAGTATTGTGGTAGATGAAGAACGAATTGTCTTTTGTAACGCATCGAAATATTCAGTTCCAAGCTTGTTCACGCATATTTCGAACACTTCAACTTTTTAAATGTACGATGAGCTGTAAAAATAGCACAATTTTAATTTTATGCACCGAAGTGCAATTTTCATCTTGCATTTCTTTCTAAAAATCATTTCCTGAAAAAATGAGAATTTATTTTGTCACCAATAACGGCACGTTTTCCATCAAAGACTAACGTAGATCGAATAATAGCAATCTAAAATTGTGCCATTTTACGGTAATAACTTTAAAAAAAATGGAATATAAATTACTTTCTTAAGAAATTTTGATCTTATTTTTTAAAATTTACTTCCTTTAAATATTAAAATTCTACTGCATCTTATTTCTTGTAATGTTATTAATACCTACTTTCCTATTTCATGCTTATAACATGCCATTTATAATCTTGTACGTTATCATGAATTGCATTCTATCTCTCTCAACCGACGTATTATTAAATAAGAAACAGCATACTTTATTTTTACATTTCGATGCGTCAAGTTAATGAAAGATGGATTCGTAATCCTTTCGAGTGCATTAAAATCTTCCACACAGCCTGAGGTACATTCGCCAAGACTCAGAAACAGCTTCCCACTTTAAGCCTTAGGGCTGGTCATGCAATTTGTATTAGAACGACATCCACATTTGACGATAAAATTTCTGCGAAGTTGTGAAAACTACTGACAGCTTGAGAGGATTTCTTGAAATTTTCATAATAAGGAAATTTTTAAGTGTTCTGGATATACTTCTGTGCCGTTGAGAAAAAAAAAGTATTGCCCACGATGTTCTCATCCCCCAAGGCAACCATCTGCCTTTGCTTATTCCCGGTGAATTTCAAATAACTGACAAGGAAATTTGAAATCTTCTTCAGATGCGGTTGTGTCGCTGACACTTTACATCACAGCAGCCACAATCATTGAAAAAGTTCAGATATGTAGAAAGTAGTTCGCCAGTTACTTGAGGTGTCTTCTTTTTTGAAATGGAATAGATTTGTTGAAAAACTTCCAAACTTTATTCTCAACTTTATTTTTATTAAATATATGGTGCAACATTAATAATTTATATAATCATTTAAATTGGTGCTTTTAATTTCTGTACATCTTTGGCAAAGATTATTTCAACCAAAATTTATTTTGATTTATTGTATAAAAATAATTTAATGTTTAAATAATTCCAATTGGCGTAAAGTTAATACATTTTTACGAATAGGTTTTCCTAATACTAAAACAAGCCTTCATTACATAAATAAAAATTATTTTATACGATTAAAATTTATGGAGAGTAAAATGTACCATTATTTCAGAATATGATATGTTTATTATATTATATAATTGATATATAAAAGGTGTAAAAAAATATTTTTACTATACACTGTGTCTCAACAGTACTCAAAATGATAATTCACGACTTTTTTTTATATACAGAATCAAAAAATGTGCTTATTTTAACTTCAGTCATAAGCAAAAGATATTGAAGTAAAAAAAAATGAATAAAGCTTATTATTAATAAGTTTTAATTTAAGATGGTGATTAATGAGCAAATTTCAATTCCCATTTAAGTGTATTTATTACACGTATATTTGAAATATAAAATCAAATACGCAATCATTAATATAAATTTGTAAAATTCTTAAAAATCATCTAGATAAATTTAAAGTAAATAAAAAAGAATTAAGCTAAACTTATAACTAATGCAAATATTCTCATAATATTGTTACTAATATAGGTTATTTTCAAAAGTAAAATGTTGTATTATTGTGTTTTTTAGTCTATACAAAAGTATTTAAGCTGAAATCGATTTCTGATTAAAAATTGCAGTTAAATTAAAAATTGCAGTTAATGTAATGAAACAATGATACTATCATCTGTCACAGTACATATAGTCACATACTACAGAAAATTTTTACTTGGTCATACTTCATTTATAATTTATTAATTGAAACTTTAGATGTTTTCTCAGGTCTGTTAATAGAAAAATATAAACAAAAAAGGAATGTTTTTGGAGAAAAATGTTGAGCATTATTTTTCAATAAAAGTCTTTATTCAACAGCACAGTAATGCTATTTTGGACTTCAATGTATGTAATCATTTAAATCTAACCAAAAACATTTTTTGACATGTCATTGGCAAAAGTTCTCCAAAAATAATGACATAATCAAGAATACCATGACAGCATATTCTAATTTTTGACATAAATGACGCATGGTGTCTTGCTTTACCTATGACAGTTTTGACATTTTGATGAAGGATATGGGAAAAAATATTGATTTGCAGATCCAACGACGGAACCAAGGAAACTATTTACTACTGAAGATTTCATTTTAGCGTGGAAATGTCTCTATCAACGCTCTTGACATAAGCTAAGCACTCGATCTATCTCCCCGCCCATTTGGCACCATTTGATTAACTCCACACTAGGCCTAACGTGGCTGATACTTCTGCGGAATTTAGCATAAGTGCTAGTTTTATATTCAAGAAGCCATTTTTTCATAGTATGAAAGATTGAAGAGACGGCATTACCGGAAAATGCATCCACTTAAGATAGCTGCTCACTCCCCGCCTCCAATTCCATATTCCTCACCCCTCCCCCATTTTTTGCAATAAAGATGGCCTTAAATTCTTTTTTCTTTGTCCGAGATGGGAGAAAAGTGTTTTGAGGGAATTGGTGTTTTTAGAACATGTCATTTTTAGAATGCTGTGATAAAATATATCACTTATAGATACGCTTTTCCCTGTCATTACCTATAAATCAAAATAGATTCTACCTTTTACGTAAATAAGAGTAACTTAGATGCATTATCTTGGATACATTTAATTATGACGCAATCTGGAAAAATACTTTTAGTAAAATTTGCATTAACTGATGCGTAAACACTTATATTAGAGAATCTTTAACAAAGAAAAATTTTCTGTATTTTTTATCCCATCATTTATAGATTATTTTAAAAAATTGCACTGTAAATTGATTTTTCAATGAGTTTATGGTATTTTTATTTCTTAAAGCCCCTTTAAATTTGACAGCTTCTTAAAATCTGGATTGATTATAAATGTTGTCATGTCTTATCACATTTACTTCAAGTATTTATTTCCTTTTATTTTCGAAGCAAATACGTTGTTAGGTTTCTATAACTAAAATAAATATAATTTTCATTTGAATAACGTTTTGCGCTTGGAATATTTTAAAAAAAAGTGACTTAGATAAATGATGGTGTTTAATGAAGTTTAAAGGAAAGTGTGAAAAAGGAACATGATACTGTCATTTCGTAAGCATTTTTAATTAAGTAGATCAATATGCAAAACATATAATATCTATGAAACTGTAGTATTATTATTAGAATAATCATAGCGAAAAAAATGCTCTCAGGAGATTAATTATTTTAAGAACTGGTCTAATGATGACAGTTGACTGACAGAAGATAATTACGAAATTTTAACCATTTGGAGTTCATTGGACCCAATATCAGATTGAAGGAATAACCAATTAATGAGACTAGTGTGCAAGGCGTAGTTTAGATAATGTGCAAGGCATTAGAAGAAGAATCCGATAATCATGTAAAAAATTTTAGTATACTTGGCATTGAAAAAATTGTGGACATGTCAATTTGTATATTACATCGAGTTTAAGGTAAAATTATTCGATGCTGTCAACAAAAATTAACCTATCAGTAAATATATCTTCTATAGAAATTTCAAATCGAGAAAATTTAACTGTTCATGTACATGGACATGGTCTTCTCATGGCCTTACAACATTTTGGGGACAAGTAAACTGCAGAACTGTAATCAAAATATGGAATTTTAGGAACACCTCCAAAAGAAAATTCAAACACCTCGAAACTTTTAGCATACTTTTCCCAAGATATGATTGTAACGAGTACTTATGACAAATTTTCCCCTTTCTCCCTACATTTTTCGAAAAAATCATTTCTGTAGATGCAATATATTGCATTATCAGTGTAAAAATTGTTGAATTTCTTATGTCATGTTACGTCATTTTATCACTCCAAGAGCGTCAGAATCTTGACGCGTGCTGTATCTGGATAACATTTTTAATATGGTGCATATCTATTCATTTTCCCACAATCTAAGTATTTGCTGAAGAGAGAATATGAAATTGAAGGTTTTTTAAAGCCTAATTACCAGATTACCTGGCTAGATCATTCTCCTGATTTCAGATCTTATGTGTTCAATCTCTATAGATATTTAAAAATAATGTGTGCTGTGATGAAGTTATGAACTTAGCCAACCCACCTGAATCATCCACTGTATCTTCTCTCTGCTGTATAAAATGAAATTTCACGTTTCTAACATGTAAATAAAAGTGGGCATCCCATGGAAAATTTTCTGTGGTAGTTGCGCTATCTTGTACAAAAGCTCTATAGATACTCCATGCATCTATTTCTTTATATTTCAACAGTTTGTTCTTAGTTAATTTTCCCAATTAATGGACTTTCTCTCTATTTTTTAGAGATAAGAGTTTTTCCCTCAAAGTGTCACTCATTTTTTTTACTATACGTGAAGATTCTTTCATTTCTTTCCAGAAAACGGAAGAAGGTGGATGTGGCAGAAAAATATCTTCTTAAGGCAATCCATTTAGACCCAGAATTCGTTCCGGCGATTTCTGCCTTAGCAGGTCTTTATGCTGATGCTGGAGTAGATAGGCTGGAAGATGCCGAACGACTCTACGTGTGGGCTATCTCGCTAGACCCCGATGATGCTGACGTCTTGAACAACTATGGAACATTCTTAGAGATGCAAGGTGAGTTGTCTTTAATAACTAATAAAGAACTTATTTTATTCTTGTTAGATATATAAAGTTGATTCTAGATTAAACTAAAACAAAATTTAATAATTATAACCTTGATCTTAAGAAACATTTATTAGACCGACTTGATCAAAATTATATACTTTTCATTAAAACTGAGTTGAGCTAGGAATAATTAATGAAAAACATTTATCTAATATATATTTAAATTTCTTTCCATTGGTGGTTTTGCAAATAAATAAAATACATATTCAATTAAAAATAAAATGCTTATTACTCATTTAGAAATAGATATTCTTTGAACGGAAAGATTAACAAATGTATTTTTATTTGCAATGCTTAACTATCTTTTGAAATTCTTGACAGCTTCTTCGTAATTTATCTTTATGAATTCAATGGTAAACAATAAATATATTTAACTAATTTAGTTAAATATTTATTCTTGCTTTTTTGAACTTAAATATACATAAAACATTAAGAGCCACTAATTAAATAATTTTTACTTATAAACACAGCACAACAAAATATTTAAGAACGTTACTTGAACGACAAATAAATTAACATTTTTCAACTAAATTTATAATAATTTAGTTGAAAAATATTAGTAGTATGAATATAAAAAAATATTAGTAGTAGGTATGAATTTTAAAAATCAATTAGCAACGAGGTAAAAAAAGAGAATATTTTGTTACTTATGAAAGTCTATCTTTCCTTTCAGTATCTATTTTTATATAAAAAAATTCAAATGTAGTGTCAATATTATTTACCCTCTTTTAAATTAACAATTCCTTAATTTTTGTTACCAAATGACTTTTATAACAAGATAAAAAAAATTCATAGTAATTATTCAATTTTTATAGTTTCAGCTAAATTTAAATTTCTACTCGTTTATATGAATGTTATGAAAGTGCATTATAATGTAATAATATGCTAATAAATGATAATTTTATACCTCAATTATAATACCCTAGCAATATTATAAATAAAATGTAAATCTCTCATTTAATAAATATACATATCCGTGTATGTAAGAGAAAAATACAGATTTTATTATTTATTAAAATTTGCACTTGTAAACTAACCTCTACTTATTACCTTACTCTTACCCAGCATTGCAAATTATTAACTAATATCCCGCTAGAAGAAACCTTAGTTTTTTAGTGATAAATTCTTATCCAAGTGAGATCAGTGGCTGATGACGTAGATGGCCTCGTTCGATGGCTGGAAATAGGCTTCCTAGGGAAGAAACTGATTCCGCACGATAACGAATACGAAGGAATTAGGAGAAAGGAAAGGGAAAATTGATTGGAGCTGACAAGGATTGAATTTCGTTAGATAACGCAGAAACTGTAATGTATTCTAAGCCGAAAGCAAACACATAAGTCTCTGGAATCGTTATTGATATAGCTCTAATCAATCAGCTTTTGTGATCCCAGAAGCGGGTGGATTGCATTAAGTCAACGTGTAACCTCACTTGCCTGGAAATATCAGATTGAGAATAATATGTTTTTTTCTTCATGGTTTTAATAAAACATACTCCATTTTCTTCAAAATAAAAATTTCTTTCCGACGAAAAGATTCTTATATTTTTCTTTCATTCCCATAGATAATGAAGATTCTTCTGTTCATTTAAATAGATATTATAAATTCTATCATTAAAGTTGAATTTACAAATGCACGTAAGTTTATTTGAGTTTAGTTATCAGAGATTTAAATAAAATGATAGATGGACTAACAGTTTGAAATTATCACTCAGTTCTTATAAATAATCGTTATATGTATTAGGGAATGATAATTTACAGGAAATATACCATAGTTGTTGCAAGAGATGTAATTGGATTTGGATTGGAAGAGATTAGATCTTCTACACAGACAAATGTGAAACAGAAATTAAAAAGGTTTACTGGAAAGTTCTGTCCGTGTTTTTAGAATAAAACAAAAGAATAAATTTTTCCTACTTGAATAAACTTTATTGTATAACATAATTGACATCATTATTTATGACTTCTTCCCAACGATTTGTATATCATTTGGCAATTTGTATATCATATTCATCATTCATCATTAATTTGTATATCATATATATTAATTAATATATATAATTTTATTTTATTTTATATTAATATAATATATCATTAATATATTATATTAATATATCATTAATATAATATAATCAATTTGTATATCATATTCGCATCTCTAGAAGCCAAAAATTGAACCAGTGTTTGTCTGATATCTTCTTCGTTCTTGAAATTTTTGCCCTTCAAAAACTTTTGGCAAGGACAGAAATAATTCATATTTGGAGAGTGATAAGTCAGGGTAATTTGATGTATGGAATTGAATTTTTCAGCTTTGTTCTGCAATTTATTCTCGAATAACTTTCTTGGCCTCTTTCTTGGTATATCGTTGTCCTCTTTTTTTTTTTTTTTTGTACTGCTCCCTTTAAATAATCTTGTTGCTGATAATACTTTTCCAATTTGAGTTTTACATTCAATTTTTAATGCTTATAATGTATAGTGGTCCTCAAATGTCCTAATATATGCACAACATTCTCTTATTTTGAGCCAAATTTGTTTTAGAGTTGGAAGGTGTTTCGCTCAATATACTCTTCTTCTTATGATGTTTTCGTATCTAATCCACATTTCATCGCCAATTATCACCTGATTCAAGAAAAGCTCCTTTTTGTTCTGAGCAAGCAGAGATAAGCATATGATGACTCGATCATCAAAATTCTTTTGACTTAATTCATGTAGCACCCATTTTGATTATTTCCACACCAATCCTATCTTCTGAATACGGTCCGAAATAGTTTCCTAAGCTGAATTAAGCTTTCTGTGATCTCCAATGATGTCAGAAATAGATCTTGCTCTAACATAATTTTAAAAACATCGTCATTGACCGACGGATAGAACTTTCCGATGGACAAAATATTTTAGTCTTATTGAATGTTGCTGAAGTAATGAGAATTGAGTCAGTTGTCCACTACAACCTGTCCATATACCACAGTAACACTATTACATCTTGGTTTTTTCCAACACTCTACAGAAAACAGCCAAAAAGCTCAAAGCTTCAGTATGTCTTCCTTAAGCATAAGTATTAAAGTTACTTTTGTACTGACTTTACATAGACGAAAACCAGAAAGTTCTTCAATATTCACTTTTTCTTTTGTGTATGCATGAGGAAAAGCGTGACACATTCATCTTTCAATTTTTTAATAGCCGGTAGGTTTATATACTTGGCTGCTTGCAAATAGAAGAACGTCTTCTCATTTGTCATGGGATAATAAATACATTTTATGAGTTCGAAAACTAAGTGATATTCCCACCTGCTAACCAAATACTGCCACTCGTGTCTGAAAATAGTTTCACCATTAAGCTTCTCTGAAGCAATTTGCATTTCTTGCTTATAAATATCCGAAATCTAATTTAATATTTAGCAGTGCATGAAATTCAATTTGTTTTCCTATACATATAAGTTAATATTATAATATATTTTAATATATTAGTCAGTGTTAATATATATTAAATTTTTTTGGTTTAGGTTCACTTAGAAACTAAGAGTGTCTATAGCTTTAATACCTTTTCTCATTACTTAAAAGTATAACACGAAAAATGTAGTAATATATTTTTATATTAAGCAGCCCAAAAAGAATTGATTTTTTAATAAACTATAATTTCATTATTTAAATTTATTTTGCTGAATCAATGATATTTTTATAACTGCCTTGATTCATCTTTTCTTTAAAGTAAATTTTGCACTTCACAAAAAAATAGCCTGAAATAATACAAGTAATGTAATTATTGTTTATTCCTTTGTTATTTGAGAGAAATAAAAATTGTAACAGAATGAGAGAGAGGGAGATTAATAAATTTCAATAAAAATTAATGTAAAGTAATTTTTAACATTCTTTTTTTCTCGTAAAATGAATATGTTTATTCTAAAAGAAAACACATTTTTTTAAAAGTTCAAAAATAGAAAAAATTTGATTTCTAAATTCAAAAGAGAAAAACTTTTGATTTCTAAATTCAAAAGAGAAAAACTTTTGATTAAAAAGTTAGTTCTGTGTTCAATGTATTTTGAATATTCAAAATCTTGAAAATGTAGCAGATGGTAACATAATTTCCCATTCGAATTCAGTTTCTGTCATTCTGTTTTAATTCTAAAAGATAAAAAAACTAAAACGCTGAATGCAAATAGAAGGATCTAATATATTTTAGAATAAGAGAACATAGTGCGGAATAATTTAATTACCATAGAGATGAAGTTATTTTGAAATGGAATTATTTAAATATATTTTAAATTCAATATAGTTATTTAAATATATTCACATGTAAAATATTTTTATAATGCATTCAAAAATCTGAATAATAATCGCAACACCGAAGTCTGCTAAAATTATTCAAAATTCAATTAATTGTGAGAAATATTTTTGCAAAAGCAATAAAATTGATTTATCAATTGAAAAATAACTTTTGTATTCATATTTTTTTCTAGTTTGATTTTGTCAACTTTTTAAATATAATTGTTTTCCTTTTTCTTATATATAAATATGCTTGTGTAATAAGTTATGGCTTAAGCATAATTTATTAATGGTAGCATTTAAGAATTAAACGCAATGTTTTTATTTTAAAATTACCAACTTCATTTAGAAGATAATAGTATAATGTAGTCAGTATATATCTTCTTACATAAATTTTATTGTAGTTAGCAAACTATTTCCAACTAGATGTATTGTAAACCTCTGTTGTTGAATTTTTACTTTCTATTTGTTAGCAGTTTTTATATGTAGGTGCATAAATTTTCTCAAAGAAATAATCTTATGTTAGGAGCGTAAAATTATATCGCTAAATTTTAAAGTAAAAATATCTAAACTCAAAATTATTATAGGATACATTTACTTGTATGTACCTTAGACATTTTATTATTCTGAGAAATTAAAAAAAATATCTCTTCAAATATTTTGCATCTTTCCACTAACATGAAAAAAATCATGAATTTCATATGAATAGGGTCCGAAACGAATTGATACAAATTGTTACATTTATAATTGATTCTTATGAACAACTCCTTGATCAGAAGAAAAAAATTGGATTTAAATAATTTAACTAATAAAATGATTTTTTGGCAATTATAGAAAACTATGCGCCAAAAACATAGTTGTTATTTTGGTATGCAAAATATTTCCGTTTATTTAAATAAAATTACAATACTAATAGACAAGTATTCCTTCTAAAGAGAATTTATTTGGAAGGTTCAAATATTACTTGATGCCAAGTGATAACAACTATCGAATGGGGTGTAATATTATTCGCTATAGGTTTTCCATTTAAATAATTTATTTGCTATTACAAAAACAATGTATTTAAAGTACTTATGTGTAATTAGTTTTGCGTATAATATGTCTAACATTTTTTACCATGTGTATGAACAATATAAAATGTATCCATTTGGTTATACTTAAGTAATCTTCCTTACGGTTGACTGTATTTTCCACAAACACACCACACACACATACACACACACACACACACTACACACACACATTACACACACACAACACACATACACAACACATACACACGTTTATCACAGCTACACAACTACACACAATATATATATATATATATATAAATAACATAAATATATACATATATATATATCATATATATATATCATATATAATATATCAATATATCATATACTATATAGTAATATATATGATATATATATACTATATTACTATATATATACGTATATATATGACTATGTACTATATTATGATATATATATTCATATATATATATATATACGTATACTATATATATATCATATTATATATATATAATATGATATCAGATATATATATATATATATATATATATATACCGATTGAGAAATAGGGGCTATGTACTTAGAATACCACTCATAAAATTGTAAGATTTTTCAAAGAAATTAAAATTGAAATCATATTAAAAATTTATATATAGTTTGAAATCTAATTTAAAATAAAAATGCATAACTATTATAACTAGTTACTTAGTGATTTATTTAAAAGTAAGCTGTTAAAAAAATAAAAGACCCCTTCAGAGTTACATGTTTCCCGTCTCACAACCATCCTACGCCATCCATTATTTGTGTTTGAATTGCTTAGCTAAATGTGAATTCATTTTGTACTTAGGCATAACAGTAATTGAAATTTTTTAATTTATTTGTATTATTTATATTTAAATCGCTTGAGAATTGAGGGCTTTTGTCATAAGAGCGCAAAATTTATCATGTAAATGAAACATTAATATATACTTTTGGAAAGCAATTTTAAAGCTGTGAGTGTTAGACTCTCTGTTGGATTTGGAAATCAATCGAAACAGAGGCACAGCTTTCCTCATTTCCCCATTTGCTGCTTTTCTCTTCTTGTATATAAGACCCAAAGTTACATAAATTGTCCACACAATTATAGCATTGTGATGTCTCATCTGAGAAATGAAAGCATAATCTTGAAATTATTTTACTATGCAAAAAGTTTATAGTCATAAGAATGCTTAGCTGAGACTAATTATTTTTGCAATGCTATTTTGATTTAAAAATTTAATTGCAAAAAAAATAGATAAAAATTTAAGATACTTATTAGATAAAAATTTATTATCATTTTCGATTTTAAAATATTTCAGGACGTCCAAACGAAGCAATGACACAGTATGAAAGAGCCATGACAGCCAAACCTAACCACACAGTTGCTATTGTAAACGCTGCCAAATCTCTTAGGAGCTTGGAACATAGCAGAAGGGCAGAAGAATTGTACAAAAGGTAATTTAAAACTTTTTTTTAAATAATATTCTGAAATTAATTTTTTAGAAAACAAAACTATGAAATTTTGCAATGTTTAAGCAAATGTTCTGCTTGTATCTAAAGTAAAATTTAAAATATTTTTGTAAGAATATTTTTTCAACTTTAATACGTAATCACAGTAATATAATCTTTAACAATTCAGAGCTATACCAATACCAGAAAAAATTTAAATACCTGAAAAATAGTGAGAAATTTAAACACCTGAAAGATATATAGACAATAGAATTGTGTTTTTTGTACTTAGTAATAAGCGGACCAATGGCTGAGTGGTTAGCGCTCCTGATTCCTGAGCTGTGGGTCCCGGTTTGAGTATGGTTGTTACTTTCTTTCTCTGTTCTCTCTGTGTTTCTCTGTCCTTTCCTTTGTGATAATGTATGAATGTGGACCACCCTATAAACGGATTTGTGGTGGTATGGCACGGGCAACGCTACTCGCCTCCGTGACTTAGTTTATAGGTGCCCGCTGGGTAACGACAAATGAGTAGCAGTTTATGGCCTTGTTGTGGCATAGGGTTCGTCACCCAAGTGCCCACCATTGGAAAAAGAAGTACTTAGTAATAAAAATTATTCTATGTATCGTTTAGTAATAAAATATAATATACTTAATTTAATTATTAAATATGTATTATCGCCGTTGTGCTTAGTAATATATAACAATCACAAACCTTTCAAATGTCGGTGAATCGTCTAAAAATTTTAACTTATGACTCTAAATATACGGAATATTAAATACTGTGTAATTGATAATGAGGAGATAAAAACTGTTATAAATTTTGAAAAGACTTCACATAAACTTATTTATAGTGAAACTTATTCATAGATCACAAAGATGCTTTCTGCAAAATTATGTAAATATTTTTGCCGGAAAGCATATTTTCAGAAAGCAAAATAAGCAACATTTCCATTTAATAAGGATTTTAAGTTCAGATCTCGAGCATTTTCCTTCCAAAAGTACGGCCACTCGGCCATATCACCATATCACAAAATATTTTATATAATAAATATAATTTTTATAATTTAAATCTAAGTTAAATAATCTCATCGAAAATTGCTTGTAATATCGAAATATTTTTTATTCAATGATTTCATGGTCTGAATACAGTTGTTAATTTGAGTAATCTAACACTGAGCTTGGAACATAAAACCAAATCAATTACCAAATTATATAAGACTAGACACTGTTGTAAATATAATTTGTGTTTCTTTCGCGTGATATATAATTTACACTAATTACAAACTCTTGAATAAATTGGCATGCACACTATCAGTAAATTGCAATATACTTGATATGTGTTTTAAAAGTCTGAAATAAGGAATTATTTTTACTTTTGCTTTCAAAATTAAACTTTGTTTAATCATGAACTAAATTAACTTTTTTTAATTAAAGGTTACCAAGCAAAATATTTTTATGGTGTTTTGTTATAAATTTATTTTATAATTTCATCACATAAGTATATGTTCATTAACATGGTAGTTTTTTAAAAATCTTACTTTTTGTTTTGTTTTCTTTTTTCCTTTATTTTTTACCCCTTTGGCAATCTTATCTCATTTCTGGTAACTTTCATTATTTTTAGACTCTTATTTCATTTTCTTTATGTTCCGAATGTTATTTATTTGAATTTTGGACTTATTTTCCATCTTTTTTATCTCGCCACCCCTTCCGTACTCCTTAACAATAGAGTCTTTCAGTTACTGTCCATTAATTTTTCCTTTCTTTATATTTTTCTCATTCCTTGCATTTGTGTATAAATGAATTAAGTCCATATACTGAAAATTTGTAAAGTTTTCTTTTGCTTAAAATTTTTACTAACATACTTCTTTAAACTTTAGATTATGCTATGATACATAATGACAAGTAAAATGATAATTTTTTTATATAAATGTCCTATTACTATTAATATTATGAAAATTATTTAGATAGTAGTTTCGCAATGACAGCCACTGACACTAATTAAACTTCATCATAAGTTAAACGAAATATTTCCCGAAATGAAACTATATTTAAAATATTTAATTTGAGCAAACGGAAAATTAATTGTAAATTTTCTCAGAGTTTTCAGTGTGTGTTTACCAATTTACGTTTGCTATCCGTAATCACTGATGCCGCTTATTTGCTCGACAAACATCAAGTGCTTGAATCGCATTCCAAAAATGGCGCAGACAAACAACCACGTAATGGTCGAACTCTTCCCATTCTCAACTCAAATAAGAAGGAGGTAAGAGGGGAGGTCACGTGCCTTCTCCTTAATCATCTTAAGAAAACTCAAAGGAAGGAAGATGCTAGAATTTTCCTTCCGACTACCACAGAATGTAACGTTTTCCCTTTTCTGTTTGACGAAGCTGAGTCGAACATCCCGAGAAAGATTTCCTTCCGGCTATGTTTAAGTGAGGGGCAAACACGTTTCGCGGTTTAAAAGATAGTAAGCACTTACTCATCCCAAGGGTTGAGAAGGGTTCAAAGACAAATTGAAATACATCTTCATCTAAAAGCAATGTGGTATGAATTTAACTTACCAGCAAACTGCTTCTGTTGCTATGGTGATACTGAGATATATATTTTGATCCCACTTTACCAAAGTAGGCTTCATTATGAGCCTTGTACATTTTGTGTAATTTATTTCAACCCACAACCATTTGTAAAGTGAACATAATTTAGACGCCAGACAACAGAAAGTCATTATTTGCCTATAATTTTCTTGGATTCTTATAAGAACAATTATAGTATAAAAATACGGTAAAAGTGATTATTAAATTGAATATAAATTTGGATAGTTTTATTTATTTGTAGTCATAAACCTTAACATTAATGTGTGCTTAAACTTATGATATTGTTGATTTACTGCATTACTCTTTCATCTTATAAACTCATTGGCCTATATTTGCGATTGATAGTTATTTTAATATAAAGAACTCAAAAAATTATTTTGATTTTAATTTATCCCAGATAATAAAACAATTAACTGAATATTAAAACGAAAATGCATGCAAAATAACTTTTCTGTTTAAATCCACAGTTCTTCATAATGAAAAGTCTTTATATTTATCACTATATATCGCTATTGTTGAAGCAGTTTTAATAATAAAACCAAAAATAGTAAAGAAAAGTAATAATGGTAAATTTACCACCAGATTTACAAATGTTGCATAGTAAAAGCAAAAGTGTTAAATGCAATTAATTAAATAAGCTACATCACTGACACAAAATTATTACCATATTAGTTGATTTATGCAGTTTTATTAAACGTACTAATAAAGCTTCGATTATTGTATAATCAGTATAATCAGCAGCGCGTTATTATTCCTTTATATGTAACAAGAGTAATTTAATAATTATCGAAAAAATCAAACTGTACCCGTAAATAAACTTTTACCCTTCTAAATACTGTCAATTAATCTTTAAATGCTGAATCACCTTGAAGATACAATACATTTTTCTTTGTCTACACTATTTTCTTTCTCAAAGTGAATGGAGTTAGTAAAGATATCGTATCAATGGCAGTCAGATTCATATTTTAAGTAATGTTTTATTTTTATGTCTAACAACATATATTATATAAAGAAAGAAATAACTTTAACCTATTTTTCTGATTTTAATCCCTTGAATTAACAATAAATGTGTTTAATGTTTAAAATGTTTGATGGAAAATATATTTATTTATATCAACTTTTGCAATTTATATCATTCAAATTAATCATGTTAAATGTATCTGCATAAAAAATCTAGTATTTTTTTCCTCCTTATCAGTAAGAATATTTGTAAAGAGTATAAAATTAATTTTTCAATTTGCATATTTAATCTAATTTTAAAATGCAATATATTTACGTCTTAAAATCTTATCAAAATTGTAAATACTGGAAAAAATTAATTTATAACAGTCAAATTATTACGCGTTTATTTGATATAATAATAGAAAGAAAAATGCTTCCACATAGTCAAATTTTGTACAGCAATTATATGAGACAGAATGAATTTATACATTTTAATAGATTTAAGATTTAAAAATAAATCGCAAAAACAAAAATAACATTGTATTAAAAATTAACATTTTCTTGTTCAATTTCAAATAATTATTGAAATTTAAATGAATATAATCGAACAATAATCTTGAAGAATTTTCTAGCATGTTAAATAACATAAAAAAATTCTAACTTCTAACACTTAGTCATTATTTTAGAAAAATGGTGGATAAACTTGTCACTAAGAATAATGACTAAATAAGAAATATATGGTGAAACTTCTTTTGTCATTTTTTTATTTCGGCAGCATCCAGCTTTCCCTAACTTATTTTTAAGGTCGAATAAGATACAGTAATGGAGTCAGATGAAGAATTATCACTTTCCCGGAAAAATGTCACGTTTTTTAAAGAAGCCTTTGTGCGAAAAGGAAGAGTACAATTAAATGAGTTGCATTTATTACCATTGTATAAAGGCCATATTTTTAATGAAAGAAAATTAACAAGAATTTATACTGATATGATGTTTTCATTAGCTACACTGATTAACTTTATACCAAAAGATGTTATTTAAGATTTAGAGAATTGCAATTGTTTCTATTAAGCAAAATTCTCAGAAAGTGATTGAACTAAAATGATCCTGTTGTTGTTGTTACTTATGACACTTGGACAAGCCAAGCTCGCTATGCCTTGGCTGTGCGAATTTAAATCAATAGAGAGGGTCTTTCGTTTTAATCAGAACACCACGAAGGTGAAAGTACGTCTTTTCTTTTTAAATCTTCCGATAGATGGAACCACCAGAGGATCCACTCCCTCAACTTTGATATTGATCTGAAGGGGAGGATATTTTCTCAGACCATTGTACTTTTGGCAACAGCACAATGACCGACCACAGGACTTTCAATTCCATAGATTTAACGAGCACATATATCGCATGTACTCGGTAGTTCTTTGGCGGCATTGGGAATCGAACCCCGCTCTTCTGGATGGAAGGCCAATGCCATCCACTATACAACCACTAGGCTACCACGACCCGTAAAATGATCCTAATAGTTTATTATTGAAAATTTATTACATTTCAAACAGATCAGTTTTGCATTTAATGATATGAAAACTGTTTAATGATCCCTAACACACTTAAAAATTGTAGTAACTTGACATTACATATTTTACCCCTTAGGTGTATAACATTAGGTTCATTTGGTACTTTAGGTACAAAAACAATTATTTTTAAAAAATGATTTTTTAAAAGGGATTAAAAGTTCAATATTCAAAAGATATCAAATAAATGGTATAATATTAAAAGGATGATTTTTTTAAAAATTAACTTTTGTAAACACCAAAAGCTATCATTTTTAGAAAAATGCATGGGGTAAATTAAAACTTTTATAAACAATCACAGGATAGGACATAAATAACCAGGTACTTTTTCATTTCAGGTAACCATAAAACAATCGCTAACAAAACCACCAAGCTTGTGATGATAATTGACAATGTGTAATTAAATAACAATCTTCGGTAACCCCTTACATGGAATTCTTTTTTCGTGACTGAATTCAGATGTTTCGAATTGCATTGTTTCTTGATTGTTTGAATTGATTTCTGTTGCTTGCAATTCTTCAAAGCTTTTGCCATTTATTTTTTGCTTGCCATAGATTTCATTATTTGAGAAATCACCCATTAAGAAAACTGAACTACATTTATTTCAAACAAAAGGATATTTTTTGAAAAATAATTTTTATTTTATAGTTTATTTTTATCTCTGTGATTTCACATAAAATATTTCGCCAAATCCACTGCGAAGAACAGTACACAAAAGAGGGTACTTTTCTGTTAGCTATGCTCATTTGTTGGAAATTCTTAATTAACAAAACATTAATAAATGTATATTTAATAATAACAATTTTGTTAAATTTGTACATTTATCTAGAAATGTTTTGGTTGAATTTTGCTTTTGTTATTCAATTGACATTGTTAGTGTCACATATGGCATTTTTGGGGGGTTCGATGTAGAATCGGATACCCCTTGGAATGACAAAAAATTTGGCTCTAAATTTCGGTGATAAAATTTAATTTCTGGTAACCCTTTTACTTAGTTTAGCTTTGTGTAGTGGCTGCAGCCTTTTTATTAGTCAAATTTTGGAGTCCAAAAATCGCCAAAACATCAAGGGGTAACCGATTATAAACTTTTGCCAATTTTTTATTTCTCTCCTTGTTAAGCTAGGCACTTTTATTTCCCTTACTAAGCATTTTATTGGAAAGGCTAAGTTTAAAAAAACAATACATATCAATAATGTATTGTTTTTTTTCAATTTTTATCAATTTTTTGTTTGCACTCAACAGAAATCAAAACTGTTGTAAACGCATTCATCTTGTTATTACCTAAAAGTATACTTTTGTAAATTAATGTAATTTTTATTGTTTTTAAACATGGGTCTAATATTAGTTTTACTCGAGTAAATTCACATTTATATAAATAAAATACTTATATTTTATTTATTTTAGAGCTCTATCTATTCAAAGAGATCCACAAGTAATGGATAACTTAGGAATGCTGTATTTTGCCACAGGAAGATACCAGGAAGCGAAATCCTTATATCAATATGTACTACAGCACTACCCAGGACATAACGACAGCAAGCTCCATTATGTAAGATTTTATTCCCCATTAACTCCTGGTTGTCTTTGTTTATAAGAAAAATATAAATTTATTTTTTATCATATTTTTCTTTTCAAAAATAATGTTGCATTAAAATAGAAATTTAGTTATTATTATGGTCACAGGAAATAGGACAGCATTGTTCTATTCTTATATTCTGAATTACAATGTCTGCGCTGTTTCTGCAAAACAAAAAAAATTAAAATAATGTATTAGAAATATTTCACCCCGTTAAATCAATTTTCTATTTGTTTTGAAAAGTTTTCAGAGACAGATTTAAGTTCAAAAAATTTTATTTTTTAAATCTGAAGAAATTCTCCAGATAAATAATTTATAGTACGATAATATCTTATAAATGATTTATAATACAGCTCATTGATATAATCGCATGTATCATTTATAAGTTTATTTCGCTGGTATTAAGTAAATGTAAAGCCAATAGGAGCCTGATAAATACTTTTATGAAAAAAATTAAGACTATAATATATTTATAAAGTAAATAATTATTTATAAATTCCAAATACACTTTACAAACACTCTATATTTTATGAAAGACACTTCTTTTGTTTCAAATAATCAAATGCTAGAAGTAAATGTAGTACTAGTTTTTTTGCCACCTCATATTTTTCTAAAAGAAATAAAGACATTTTAATAAGAAACATGATGAAATGGATATTTAATTTAAAGGTATCTCAATTTTATTTGCATACGTTTTTCCAGGAAATACTTATGCTTATAAGTGAGAAAATGCTATTATTATTATATTTCCTGTATTATGTAATAAAAATGTTGTGTAGTTGAAAAAGCACTGCCTGTGACCATGAAACGCGATATGCATAATATCGGAGCAAATGAACAACTGTTGATGAATTTAAAATAAAAAAATTTTATTGACTATTAAGAACGAAAAGAGAATTATTTAGTGTAAGTTACAAAACTTCCTCCACTTTTTTTTATTTAAGGCAATACTCGCTCGGGTTTGCAGTTTATTAATCTACTGACGTTTATCTGATATGCATTTTACTATAATTGTAGCAAACCGAAACAAGATTTGTTGAGTTATCCCTCTAAATGCTTTCTGAATATTCAAGGCTTGAAAAAGATCAAATAATTTTTCACAGTCCATGAAATTGCATTAGGTTCTTATAAAAATAAAGGAAAAAGAGGTTCCAGCAGTTTTTATGTTTCAGAGAATTCATGATAATTAATGTTTTATTGCTTTGTGGTGATATAAAAAAATCAAAAGCTGTATTTTTTCATTGCTTATAAAGACAATTAATCCATAATGCTCTTATAATAATTGAAAAAGAAGTGGACTTTTAAAACAAAAACGGATAAAATAAAATCTATTTTCACGCACATCTATATAGTCAAGCTGATGTTCAAATTTTCAGTCTATTAGATAAAATTTTAATTCAGTTAATTATCAATGCATCATAGTGCAATATTGCAACAATACAATTGTATTATGCATTAATTTTCAATGAAAAATAATCACTTTTCAATATTTTAACTTTATGTATGAAGACTCCAAATATTTGATTTTAATAAAACTTCTTCCTTAAATATTTGTACATATATATATATATATATATATATATATATATATATATATATATATATATATATATATATATATATATATATATATATATATATATATATATATATATATGTATATATATATATATATATATATATATATATATATATATATATATATATATATATATATATATATATATATATATATATATATATATATATATATATATATATATATATATATATATATATATATATATATATATATATATATATATATATATATATATATATATATATATATATATATATATATATATATATATATATATATATATATATATATATATATATATATGTATGTATTCTTTATGCATACTACATATATGAGGCTTTGTTTATAAGCACTTTTATCTGAATTATTATTTCATTTATTTATTATTATTTTTAATAAAAATAATGCTTATTTTTTAAAAATCTGTTTCTGTGCTCTTTAAGTTTTCCAAATTATGCACTGCTATTTTTATTCGAAATAATGATTATTTCTGAATTTGTGTCTATATAAGCTTAAATATAGCTGAAGTCTCACATTAAGACAACCTTTGGTCTCTGGCCTGTTCATTTAATTTTATGGCCACATACTCTATTAGGTGAAGCGTCAAATTTAAATCAGAAGGAGTGCCGGTCCCTTCAATTAAATTCCCATGGGGAGGAACTCTCGTCCCACCCCCCTTCATTAAGGGGCAGAGACCGTCTTTCAATCAGGTGCCCCAAAGTAACAACCTTTCGTGCTGAAGGTGAGGGGGGGACGCAAATTACCCAAGGGCGTAAAACCTTTGTTCCTTCGTAGTGGACAGAGGAAGTTGGCGGCGAAATCAATTCATGACAGAGGGCGCCAAGAATTCAATTTGGCGAGAGACAAAGGAATCGTACCGAGAGGGGTCTTCAAATATTACCTTCGTCTACTCATCAGTGGGACACAAAGTAGACAATAACGTTCAAAGGAACTGCAAATCTCAGTCAAAGTTCTAAGGTTAATTAATGACCACCCTAACTCAGCATTTATCTCTACAAAAGTTAACTTATTTCATTAATTTTTAAGCTGAAACAATGATAAATGAATCACTACAAATCCCTCTTTATTATTAAAAAAAATAGAGTTTGAATGATTTTTCCTTATAATCTTACAAGAGTAAATAACCATATCAAAATTAAAATAAAATATTGTTTAAAAATATTTGCAAAATTAGTTAAATATTGGTGCAGAAAAAATCATCCGAAATCATCTCATTATGTACAATATTTGGTTAACTTAATTAAAATTGTGAATTTAAGATATTCTAAAGTACTATTATTTAAATGGTTGACCTTATTTTGATAATTAATACAAATTAATTTTAGAGTGTAAAGAAATATTTACACTCTAAAATTAATACAAATTAATTTTAGAGTGTAAAGAAATATTTTTGTGAAGCATTTTAATCAAATATCAAGATCAGAATTTTTAATATCTATCAAGTGTTCAAAAATTCTTGGTTTTAGAATAGTTTATTAACTATATTGCAAAAGATAAGAACTCAAATATCTCATATTTTGGAATTTTATTGAATACATTTTATTTTTAATTGCTAAAATCAACAAATTTATTTTTCACAACCAAGAGCATTCAAAAGCCAAGCCAAAGACATTTAAGATAATTACTCAAATTACGTTATTTTACGTTAAATTATGTAATAAACAGTGTAAAAAAATAAAAAAGATAAGTTGTCATAATATTAATGGAATGTTTGTTTATTTAAATATTGAAAACTGATTTTTTTACTGAGATCTACAGGGCTTTTACTTAAAGATAATGATCGCTACTGTTTACATTAGAATTTTTGGTTTGAATGTGATATCTCTTACACAGCTCATTTAGGAAATTGATAAATTTAGATTTTTCTGATTTATATTTTCACAAGAATCACAATGAATTGTGACTTAACAAAATAATTTACGTTCGTATTACCAATTTTTTTAGCATAGCTTTAAATAATTATATTTACTAAAATTTTTTGAACGTGCTCCTAGGGTACAAGTCCGAGGTTTCATCCTCAAGCTACTCAAGGTCGATTCAGTCTTTCATCTCTTCAATGGGTAGATAAACAGAGTAGCATGCTTGGAACATGCTTGGGAATGCTTGGGAACTAAACACTAAACATTTCGCGTCAGACTGACCATCTAACAGAGACATATGCTTTGCATCCGAGGGTCCTTTGTCAGCAAAACAGATATGGGCACTGAAGACCTTAGCTTATATTGGGTTGTCGTGCTAATCATTTTAGTTTTAAAGGATAAGTTTAGCTTTCAAAAAGTTTTGGACTTGTTAAATATAGTCTTATATAGGTCTGTATGTTACTTTTATAAATCTCGTTAGGATGCAAAGTTACCTCAAACGATTTATAAACTTTGAGTTCAAAGAATTAAAGAAAGCATTGAATCGGTAAAAATAACTACCATTGCGAGCTAAAATAGACAGAGTAAAGAAGATAAAAAATAACTTCATCTTCCAAAACACCTGTCCCTATCAGAGGGGAGAAGCACCTCCTACTCTTTAAAACGCCAGTTTATCTCACTCTTATATATTATCCAACAAGTTATTACCGTCTCTTCTAAGAACTCCAGTTTTCAAAACCGCTCTTGTGATGAGTATAATTTCAGATGATACTTTTTTTTATTGTTTTATTTCTTACTCAGGGATCTAACATGTCATCGGGATTTTTATTATTTTTTCCCTCCTAACTTTTCCCTTTCACTCGTTGGATGGCAATTTTCCGGTTTCTTGATTAGGAGGGAGCAGCGTCGGCAGGGACAAACTTTTTGAAGCGAAAGGGAAAAAAAAGGGGAGAATAATCAATTGGAACGATGAAGAGAAAAGAGGAAAAAATATTATAATAATACTGATAATACACAGTCAGTTTCTTCGTTGATTGAATGCGAAATTTAATTAACCGTTAAAAAAAATCCTGATAGAAAATATGCATTTCGTGACCATATGGCATTTTTGAGGAGAAAAATAATTTTATAACGAACCTCGGATTTAATGGCTGAATATCTTTTTCACGAAATTTGTTATTTTCATTTTCTTATATTCACTCTTTTCCACGTACTACTTTTTTTTTTACACTAAATAGATAACAGTTCTTTAATTTTCTTTGAAAACCGTTCATTATTTTTTCAGTTTTTCACTTTCAAATGAAATATTTATCTTTAATAACTCGTTGTTTTAGAGAAGTAGAAATGATATTTATTTAACACAGAAAGAAATGCTTTTCTCACATCAAGTTCGAAATCATGCATGAAATATCTGTACTTAAATGTTACTGTGAAAAGAAAATGAAATGTGTATAAAACAACTATACTTAAATATAATTAATCTAGATTTACTAAACTGTTGGTTATTTTGTTTTATATATATATATATATATATATATATATATATATATATATATATATATATATATATATATATATATATATATATATATATATATATATATATATATATATATAGATAGATAGATAGATAGATAGATAGATAGATAGATAGATAGATAGATAGATAGATAGATAGATAAATGTGTGTGTATACATATATATATATATATATATGTATACACACATTTATCTATCTATCTATCTATCTATATATATATATATATATATATATATATATATATATATATATATATATATATATATATATATATATATATATATATATATATATACAGTAAGACCCCGCTTAACGCTGTTTCGGTTTAACGCTCGTTTATTTCAACCCGAGGATTCAACGAAATCGCTCGCAGCATACGGGGATTCCCCGAAATATTATGCAGCGATAGGTTTCAAATACATATCCGAAAGAGTGTACTTGTGTTTCTTGTTTGGTGCGGTATTGTACAGACATATTTTTATTATTGGAAACATTTGTTGACATTATTGTAAGTAGGTATTAATTTACATATTTAATACTATATTACAGTGTCAAATATTTTGATCTTTAGTTTTTACTATGGGTGATAATGAAAAAGAAAAGAAAGCAACCAGAAAAAGCATTTCACTCAAAACTAAAATGGAAGTGATTAGAAGATTAGATTCTGGTGAACGTCAAACTCTAATTAGTGCTTCATTGAATTTGCCAACTTCAACAATAA